>OZ035880.1:139124113-140324113 GCA_964034835.1 Muscina levida
AAACAAACAGACAATTTCAAGAAATATTGAAAAGAAATTCAAGAAAAAGTCCAAAAGAAATATTTGGAAAAAGAAAATTGATAAAAAAAAGGATAAAAGTGGAAAAGTTGAAAAAAAAATTTAAAGAATATTAAAAAAAGCTATGTTTTGTAATTTTTTTTATATTTGATATATCCCTTTAAATTATTATTTGTTATTTAAATTAGAGTTGTAACGGTTGAGATGGATGCAGTAGCGCCGAAGATAAAATATTTTTAAAAAAATCTCGCAAATTTTTTAAAAAAAAATTTCTTTTTGGTATTTTCTGTGAAAATTGCAAAAATTGCGCGATTTTTTAAAAATATTTTTTTTTTGGTATATCTTGGAAATTTGAATGGCTCTAACCAGGAGACCCGTAGGAACTTAAAAATAACATCGTTGGATACGTCTCGAAAATATCTTTCATTTAAGTACCCGCACATGGGGGTCATCATAGAACCGAAAGGGGCCCCTTTTTTGACCCCCGGCCCCCATGGGCCTGAGCGCCAACTTTGACCTACCATTCCGATGTTTGGGGACCAAGACGAAGACATTGGAATAATTTTTTATTAATCGGGCTCCCGCCCCATATTCTGCGCTTCAGCCGAAAAAATTAAATAAAACAAAAAAAAATACAAAATAAAAAAAAATGTAGAAAATAATATATAATAAAATTAATTAAAATAACATAAATTTTTTTAAATTAAATAAAATTAAAACCAAATAAAATAGCCAATACATCTGCAATATTATTAAATAATAAAAAATTTGTCCTAACAGCCAATATAAAAATGTGTATAACACAGAGTATAAGTGTAGTAATTTAAATATATTTTAAACAAAACAAAAAACGTGTAACGAATAGACATTCAACATGCAAAAAAACATAAAATGAAATGAACCAAAAAAAACAGGAGGGAGGACATTACGGCAGCGGATGCAAGCACATAAAAAAATAAAAATGTTTTTTAAAAAAAAATATGTATAAAATAAAAAATTATACTATTCTAAAATAACAATTTCATATAACAATTTTATCGAATATTCCTAATGTTCAATAAAAATTAACGTCTAATAATGCTAATTATTTATGCAGTCAGTTTTAAGGATTTAAATATCCAAAATTTAATTTTCAGAGTTCATAAGAAACGCATAACAAGTTAATAATTATTTTATTATTATAATAATTCATTGTTGATTGTATTTTTTTGATTTTGATAACGGAAACGGAAATTAGTACGTATTGCAGTAGAGGTAGAGAGCGATAGACATTCAGCGGGAGAGCGAGCGACAACAGAGTGCGTGTGTGAGAGCAAGATTTCAAACAAAATCAATTCAAATTCAAACTTATTGAAATCTTTTACATCAGGCGTTCATAGATACCTTTTTTGTTCTTTCTTTATCTCAGATACTTTTATAAAACAAAAATTGCAGAGAAGTTTTTGTTTATATTTTATTATTATCTTGTCACGTTGAAAAGTAACAAATTTGTTGATTGAGTCGTCGTTATAAATTCGTAACTGCATTTTTTCTTCAATGGCTGACGATGATGTTGATGAAGATGATGGGGGGCGGGGGGTTGTTGTGGTAGGTGTTGGTGCTTCCTTAAGGCTTCTAATGTTTTCTTATGTGACTTTTTCATTTGAGTATTATGTTTGCTTGATCTCGTTTCTTTTAGATTGTTATACATATGTGTTTATATATTATGTATATATAGTAAATAATGATGAGATTCGTAGGTTTTATTTTTTTATGATGCCGAACTTTTTTGTAGTTCAGATTTCCTTCGAGATTAGTTATGATTTTATTTATAAAATTAAAGTTAGAAAATAAAGCGTTGATATAGTTTTTTTACGTTTACGTTTTCTTCTTCTTTTTCTTCACATTGTAGTGTTTATATATATAAAACCTGCGTGTGTTTTGACTTAAAATTAAAAATAAGTTTTTTTTCTGAAGATTTCTTAAACAAAAGTTGGGATAGTTTCCTTATTCAATTGATGTTATAACATTTGCTCGCCGCTTTTACTTTCGAGGTGTGGTGACCAATTTGTTGCTCTTTCTGTGCAACATTATTTTTTGCTTACACAAACTCTTTGGTCGTCTTACTCTTTTTTGGACAAGTGAGTGCGCGCTCTTTCAATGTTTAACAAAAAATTTAAATGTTTTTTATTATTTTGCATTATTTTGAGTTTATTTTTGTAAAATTGTGGTTTCTTTTAGATTATTTATTAGTTTTTGCGTTGTTTCTTCATGTTGGGGATATTAAACGAATTTATTTATATGTTTTGTTTTATGTTTTTTTCAGTGTATGTGTAAATTTTTCTTTCTTTACTGAACTCTTGTTGGATTTCTGTGAAGATTATTGAAAAATCTGAACTGCAGACGTAACTCAAGATCTTTTCTTACTGTAATCGAGAGAAAAAATAAAATACAAATAATAAAACAAATGAAAACAAAATGTGTAAAACAAAAGGAAACATAAATGAAAAGAAAACACACAGAGAAAAACAAAATAGTAACAAATATTTGTTGTTTTTTTTAAGGATAGATATTTGTTGTTTTAAATGAGAGGAGGATAAATACGAACGACAACATAAAAAAACAAGTGAAAAATAGAGAGGTACGGGCACGGACAACAGCAATTCAAGGCGAACCACGACATTTAAGAACAGATTTTGGGTACAAATCGAGGAGGAGTGTGGAAAAGATTTTTCTTGTACTGATGATGCCAACCAACAAGTGCTGTCGTTAAGGCAGAAACATATAATAGAATACCAGGTAGGACGGACTTGCAGAAAAATAGGGTCGACAAATGATCGCAGTATCGTGAGTCGGGTATAAAACTCATCCGGGTGTAGAATGTTGGGTGGAGGGAAGAAGTAAGCAGTTCTGAAGGCAAACATGTATGTCGAAAATGACTAAAAAGGAAATTTCGTTTCATTAATTGGTTTAAAATCACTTGAGACAAAAAAAGGCTAATAAAATGAGGATATGAAAGTGGTGATAGATTTTAAATGAACAATGACATGGAATATAATATTAGGTGAGTTATTTTGTTGTTTCTAACAACTGCACCATTTGAAATACAAAGTAAGAAAATCAATTTAAGTTCCATTTTAAATGCAAAACTCTTTATATGATATTTAAAATGTCCACTTGTAATTCAAAAAACCTCAATATCTAAATAGTAAGATCCGTCAAATATAGTTGTTCTGAAATTTTCAATCTTGGATCTTTAAGGGTAATGAAGGATTTAACAGTCAAAGGTCAACTTTTTTATTGTACTTCCTAAGAATAAAAATAATATTGAGATGCCCCTTTCATTTGGTACCATATCTTCTTAATAGGACTGTCAGAAAATTTGCAAGAAATTTTGGTTAATAACTCTATGCAACAAAATATTTCACTTTAATTTTTTGATTGCATTATGGTCTTCCGATTACAAAAATAGTCTAAAATTAATTATGGAAATTCATTTTTTTTTTCAAATATTTTTTTTTTAAATATCAATTTCCTTTTTAGAATTTTTTTTGCAGATTTTAACATTTATCGGATTGCATCAGCAAAAAATTTATTAATGTAATTACTTCAAACTAATATATTTTTAACGCTGATCAATAGTTTCGGAGATATCTAAAAGTTGTACCAAAATTTGCACAAAAATAAATAAAATAAAAAATTATAAAATCAATAATATAAATAAAATCAAAAATTAAATAAAATAAATAAAATAAAAAAATAAATAAAATAAATAAAAAAATAAAATAAATAAAATAAATAAAATATATAAAATAAATAAAATAAATAAAATAAATAAAATAAATAAAATAAATAAAATAAATAAAATAAATAAAATAAATAAAATAAATAAAATAAATAAAATAAATAAAATAAATAAAATAAATAAAATAAATAAAATAAATAAAATAAATAAAATAAATAAAATAAATAAAATAAATAAAATAAATAAAATAAATAAAATAAATAAAATAAATAAAATAAATAAAATAAAAAAATAAATAAAATAAATAAAATAATAAAATAATAAAATAAATAAAATAAATGACATAAATAAAATAAAGAAAATATGTTCCACCGACCACATTATATGTGATTGCCCAGCGCTATACAAAAGGAGACTGGAAACCCTGGGGAAACCCTTCCTAAATGGTGTAGAGGAACTTGCATCGTTGGATATCGGAAGGATCAACAACTTTTGTAAAATTATTAACTGGACGGATTGGATCGAAACTCCGGATACCCAATCGACAACTGGCAACGCAATCAGGCAGCACACGCGCTGATAGCATAGGTTGAAGGGATGGCGTAAATGCCCAACGGGTGTCACAATGGGTCCATAAGGACCTAAGTGTTCTCCTCGAAGATAAATAAAATAAATAAAGTAAATAAAAATAATGAAAAAAATAAATAAAATATTTAAATTATATATTAAAATTTTTGTTAGAATTTTTTTTAAATTTTTGATTTTAATTATAACATATGTGACTTTACGACCAAAGTGCTAAATTGAACACTTTTTGTCGTTATCGATTTCTTATCAATAATTTTTAGATATAAAATTTTAGATAACTCCCAAACTATTTATCAGGTTAAAAAATAATGTAAAACTGGCTTTTAAATAATTAAATTTAGAAATATTGATACATCTTCTGGTAAAGTCTGTCAAATGATTCTTGAATTATGCTTAAATGTTTAATAAAATTACTAAAAAAAAACTTTACCATATAAAAGCAAAATTTCGACAAGTTTTATAATCGAGGGACCATACATAATATATCAAAATAAATACGGTGGGATAACGAATAGTTTTTTGGTGTTGTATGGTGTAGCATTACAATCAGATCTTTGCTTACTTTCCTATCCCGACAAAATACAACATATTAGGTAGAAAGGTCACAGGTCAGGAAAGTTCCTCGACAACACAATCAATCAAATCCGTTTTAACTTACTGAAAAGTGTAGAAGTGTACTGATGATGATTTTTCAGGATTATTTACAAGAAACAAATAAGCTGCATTCGATTTAGATACAAATGATACCAAATACACAATATAGTCATGGGGCAACGCGATGGATGAAAGGTGCATAAAAACAAAATCAAAAGCCCAGCTATGAAAAAATAATAGGGATGATAACGACAGAACGATCTATGGAGGTGATAATAATGGATCAATGAGCGGTGAATTTCATTGTGAAAACTAATGATAGGAACATATGAAAAAGTAATAACAACAATATTAAAACATCTAAACAGTTGAAGTTACTTATTATATACAGAAATTTTGGTCGGCAAATGTGTGATAAGGAAAATAGTTAAACTTATTGTATCGAACAACACAAACGAACGAACGAACAGGTGAACGCAGTATTATTGACTGTAGACTTGGTGGCGGTGGTTGTGGCATAAAAAGGATATTTTGTGTGTGTTTATTTGTAAAGCTTTTTATACACAAGTGTAGGAGAGGAGACACTCGTTTGATACCCGGCTATAATTGGGCGTGGCAGCTGTGGTGTTGGGTGTTGGTTGTTGTGTGTGTGTAGCTTTAGTGTGTAGATCGCAAGGTAGGTACTTATAGTATTTAACTGTACAGCAGATGAGAACTTGTTGCCTGACAAGCTTTATTTTTGATAAAGCTGTGGTAAATAGATGTTTGTTTGTTTCTTTTAAACTAACTCACGTATGGGATTTATAGCTGGTAAGATCTTCATTATAAGCCGGCATATCATTGGCTAAATTGACAGCGGCAGCTACATTGCTCGACATGGACGATGAAGCTGATGATACTCTTCTCGATCCTTGCTGATAGTAATCGTCATAATACATAGAATCAAAATCGAAAACGGAGTTATTGCCGCCACCCCTTATAACCATATTATCGGGATCAACTTCCACTTCATGGTCATGTGGAGGCTGAGGCGATGGTGAAGGCGATGGTGTTATGGGGCTGCCGCGAATCACCATATTGTCCGGATCCACCTCAACTTCATAGTCCACCATACGTGGTATGGGCGAGGGTGATGGCGATGGTGACACCGATGGCGGAGCTATATACTCCATGCCTCGATTGGCAGGTGGCAGTATAAGTTTAGGCAAGTTTGGTTTAAGCTTTTGCACACGTACAACTGATTTCGTTGAAGGTTTGGTGTTTGTTCGATCGAATTCGATTTTGATTTTTGAGAAGAATATTTTTTTTTCGATTTTTGTTGTGGTTAATTTACACGTGTTACAGAGAAATTATGTTGTTTGATTTTTTTTATACATTACAAATAAAAAATAAATACAAATAATAAAAGTATTAATAAAAAAAATTAATAAAATTAATTTAAATATTACAAAAAGATACAACGAAATGGTGGACGAGGGAAAGGAGGACGGAAAACAAATATTACAGGATATCGACGGTGTGATTTCAACAAGAGAGAAAGAGAGCGAGAATAAAAACAAAGAATACCAATGACCAACAAAAATTGGAACAAATTAAAAGGATTATATGATATATTGTATAAGTAGTAAACAAAAAGGGTCATCTAACTAAACTAAGTACATATAAAGGATAATGATTATATATAAGTTTTGAATATAAATATCTGGCGGATGTATTATAGAACAACAAACGATTAATGAGACGAACAATCAACGCCGTTAGAAGCAGGAATCATATGAGAGCATTGACGACGACTCAACAAACGATTAATGGTCTAACAACAATGACAATCAATGTGTGAGTGTGAGTGTGTGTGAGGGGGGTTTTTCATGTGAAGTAGTAGTTGCGATCGATAATCGAATGATTTTCTTATGCGTTGCCTTTCCTCACCTCAGGAAAAGTCCCCGTAGTGGTAATTATTACATTGTTATAAGAGAAAATTAATATTTTTTTTTCTAATAAATAACTATAATATTTTTCAACACAATAACAACAAATATGAACTGTATAACATTTAACAACATTTTCAACTAATAAAGAAAAGAAAAACAACAACATTGTGACACAACGCACGCACTGGACTGACTGACGTTTACGCAGCATGACAAATGACTCTTAAATGCCACTATGTTAAGGTTACATAGGTTTTGTGGTGAGAACTTCATTATGGATTTTGGTTACAGGGTTGTTTTCGTACTACCTGTAGTAAACAGCTAAGCTTGAGGCCGCCTGAAATCGAGTGAGGATGCAAGATGTTTTCAAAGGAATTTATATTAGAGAATGTATCCGGAAAAAGTTAAAGAAGGTCAAGGGAGAAGAAACTGCTTAAATTGTATTGTAAAAGAGGAAGTAATAACTCCAAAAAAATATGTATGTATATTTAGGTGGACCCTCAATGTATGGGAAAACTAAAAACTTATCTGTTCCCCAAAAACCGGATAGTTTTGTATGACTTTAGGTTAAGAAAATAATTGATAAACCGCTCGCGGTTTGAAGTTTGTGAACCCTAGGGTCATTTTTTTCGATTTACAAAAAAACCGGCAAGTTTAGCCAAAAAAGAAAATTACAAAAATATGAATTTATGAAATCCGAAACTTAAGAATTAAAATACCTTTAATCTGTTCGTATGTTATTTCTCTACAAAATCTACAGTTTCGCAGTTAAAAATATATTTATAAAAAAAAATTATATTTAAAAATATTAAAAAATTCAAAACGGAAAAAAGTGTGAAGTCTTACTACTTTCAGGTTATGTGACATAACCTATAAACAAAATGAGACATAGATCGTGAATATCGACTATCGCTTTTCGCTTTTACAATTAGGTGTATGTGTCTCATTTTGAAAAATATAAGTTTTTTTCATTTCAGGATATATATGAGGTGGACAAATTAAGGCAAATTTGGTTCAATTCTAAAAAGAATTTTGGAAAATATAAGTTTTTTTCAGATATATGGGAGGTGGGCGTGTCCTTTGACACAATTTTATATAATTAAACACAGTTATCAGTAATATATCAGGGACAAATTAAACAAAATTTGGTTCAATTCCAACAACAATTTTGGAAAATTTACGGTTTTTTCATTTTAAGATATATGGGAGGTGGGTGTGTTCTTGGAGATAATTTGATATAATTCAACAGAATTGTCAGTAATATATCACAGACAAATCGAGCCAAATTTTTTCAATACCAACAACAATTTTAAAAATTTTAAGTTTTTTTCCATTTTAGAGGGTATATGTGGGTGTGTCCTTGGGCTGATTTTCAAAAAAAAATCGTTTTTTCTTTCCTATTTATAAAAGTAATATGTACTAATGTTCCTTCTTTGATGACAACTTCTTTTATTTTCGGACTCGCACACGACACTGTACGGATTATCTACCGTAAATCATAAAAATGAAATAACCTTTTGGTTATTTCTTACCTTTATTAATTCTAAGAATCATACAAGTCTTTAACTTTTTTTGCAAAGAATATTGTACATATCTTTAAACAAGTTTTTAAATTTATTCAGCACGATCATAGTACCAAAAATCAAAATTTTTGTCAAAATAAGATACCTTCAATTGATTGTGAATAAAAGCGAGACGCATGGTCTATGTCCTATTTTGTTCATGAACGTATTAAGACTTGTCGTTTTTACCGTTTTTGTGTTTTATTATTTTTTAATTATAAAAAAATTTAACTTTTTGGAAAATTTTTTTATTTTTTTTTTCATAAATTTATTTATAACTTCGTAACATTTGATCATGTAGGGAAATGATATATGAAAAGATTAAAGAAATTTTAATTCCTTAATTTCGGATTTTCATCAAAATTGTACTTGTCGTTCTTGAGTTATACCCCCTAAATGTGGCTGCAGGAGCTTAAAAACTTTAAGCCCAAAGCTGAACGGTTTAATATACTCCAATCGTGCTCAAACTTTGGCCATCCTAAAATCTGCAAAGACTTGTCATTTTTAGGAGGTGGCAAATCCAACATCGATTTCTACGACCGCCCTATTCTACACCTTTAGACCCTCGGCAGCTTTGAAATGTTAGCAAAAGTTTAGTTATGTTTAAAAAATGTTCGTTTGATTCAAGACGTTTGAAAATTTGTAGCATAAATTAATCTCCAACGTCAACAGCGGCCAGCTAGTATTTACTGAATTACACAACTGTGTGTTAATCGATATTCTTTAGCCAGATACACCTCACCAACACTGATTTGTTAAGCATTTACATTCTTCAGTCGGCAAGTTGAACAATTTCCTACAACAACAAAATAACAAAACCTAAGAATTTAAACGAGAATCTATTATCAGACGACCGGTATCTAACTAATACTTTCGAAATGTCGACGACCTTAATTAAATGATATTGTAAAAAACCACTCCAAACATTATCTATGTCTAATATGAAAACATAAAAGTTATGACCCAATTTGAGTAATAATGAAAAAAAGTTGTTTAAATGCAACAAAAATGCTTTGCATTGATATACTACTAAATGAGGTCAGTGATTTTCAATAAAACAATTTTACAAAATCCTGATTGTATTTACGAATTTCTTATACACACAACAATTTAAGCAGTTTGCAAAGTTTTAAACAACAAGAATTATATTCTTATTTCAATAGAGGCGGGGAACGGGGAAGGGAATTTCATATGTCAACAGTTATTTAAATTTCTTTTTCATCTGCATCCTTTGAACAACCCATTGCACCAATGGTCAAAGCTTCCGTGACCGTACGTGGATTCGAAGAACATTCGAACAAACGATTATTGTCGTCAGTTAACGCCGAAGAGATAACAGCACTATTTTGCATATTATTATTAATAATATTCATATTGTTGTTATTCATGTTGTCCCTCACGTTGTTGTTGTTGTTATTGTTCACTTTGTTATGTTGATTGGACGATAAATCATTAAAATTGTTTGTTATATCAATTGTTACAACAGCAGAGTTCTTCGACTCTGCTGCATCATTATTATTGGCATTAGCATAGCATTTCTCCTTAAAATATGCAGGATGGGTAGGTTGATGAGACGAAGATGACGACAACAATGAGGGTGATGATGATGGGGATGCCATCGATGGAGTCGTTACTGCCGATGTTGTTGTATTATAATCATTGATAGATGTAGTAGCAACAGTTGCAGCAGCGCTTGTATAGATAATCGCCTTGGCAGTAGATGAAGAATCGCCATAATTTATATTTTGCTTATTGTTAACGCCTAATGAAAGCGTCAATGTCGATGGCCATGAGGGGGATGGTGATTTATCATGTTGCATGGTATCCCCGTCGATTGTGCATTTTGATGGACTTGTTGAAGACGATAATTGTAATAATGATGGTGGCATTGGTAATGGCGGTGGTGGTGATGCTTTTGATTGCAACAATGGTGAGATACGTGTAGAAACTAAAATATTATCATCATCTGCTTCGCCTTCACCTGTGCAATTTCGTAGTTTTGTAAAAAATTTACAAAAGCATTTAGTTTTGCTACCAAATACAAAACCTTATAAGCTAAACCTATTATTAATAAGGAATTATAGCCGACTACAGGGAGTAAAATACCAAGGAGCCAAAGAGTAGTGGAAAAAGAGCTTCTGTTTAAAACCAACGTTGTTTCCCACGATGAATCTTGAGAATCATTTACGAAGTGCAAATAATACTTTCTTCAAACACAAGACTAAAAATCGGTACTTACTTCTGTCAATGTTACGTTGCAAATGTGCAGCAACTCTATGACGGGCATCATTGAACTCAAGGTGAAGACCCAATCTGAGCAGTGAGGTGTTCTTCTCCACTAAGTCGGTAATTTCCATTTCAATTTTATTGCCCAAAACTTGTGATCGCTGCATTAGGAAAGAAAAATAAAAAACAAATTACATAACTCAAATATAACAAAGGCTTAAATCTCATTTTCAACCTACCTGATTTGAGGCTCTGAATTCTTCGATAGTACGACACTTAAGGAGGGCTTGAACTAATTTTACTATAACAGGCGGACTAATGAAATTTGTTTCGACATTTAATACTCTTAAGGTTTTGCTCTTCTCAATGGCCTCGGCCAATAATAAAGCTGTCCTATCGGTAAGACCCACATTTGTCAATGACAGAACCTCCAAATGTTCATTACCAGGCAGTGCGGCAAACAATTGTTCCAATTTCTCATCGGAAATATTCTGAAAATTAAACAAAAGTTAATTATTCGCTACAACCAATTTCTTATTTTATTTTATTCACCTTAATGTTATTCAGATTCAATTCTATCAATTTGGAATCATCATCCTTAACACGTTTAACGGACTCTTCCACATCTGTATTGTTGGGTGGATCCATGGGGAACACTTTCTGTTGTGTTGACTTTGTTATACCATCCCAGCCCAAACCAACGGGTTGACCTTTGTTCAACAAAGATGCATGATATTGATCCTGATTCATCATAGAGTGGAAGCCTAAGATGGCAGCCAAATCAATAATTTCTTCTTGTGTGGCATCACTCAAGGCCTGCTCGTATTCATCGCCCATATCGATGGCAATCTTTTCTTCAGCATCGATATCACGTTGATCACGTGGTGGTGGCACCCATTTCTTTCCGCGCACAGTTCCCTTGACATAGGGTTCAAACTCGGGCTGATCTGGTGTTTCAATGGCCTGTTTGTTAATGTGTTCAATTAGCTTTTTACGATCCAAGGGGCCAGTGGGGCTCTTTTCACACTCATAGCTGCAACGTTGATTGGGGGGCAAGAAGTTGTCCTGGGAGAAGGAGAACAATGAGAAAGTTTTAATCAGAGTGAAATTTTATCAATTTCTTTTATAATGTTTTAATGTTATAATTGTATTTTTAGTCATAATTATAATTTTAATACATTTATAAAATTAAAAAATTTAAAAAATTAAAAAATTATAAAATTATAAAATTATAAAATTATAAAATAATAAAATTATAAAATTATAAAATTATAAAATTATAAAATTATAAAATTATAAAATTATAAAATTATAAAATTATAAAATTATAAAATTATAAAATTATAAAATTATAAAATTATAAAATTATAAAATTATAAAATTTTAAAATTATAAAATTATAAAATTATAAAATTATAAAATTATAAAATTATAAAATTATAAAATTATAAAATTATAAAATTATAAAATTATAAAATTATAAAATTATAAAATTATAAAATTATAAAATTATAAAATTATAAAATTATAAAATTATAAAATTAGAAAATTAGAAAATTATAAAATTATAAAATTATAAAATTATAAAATTATAAAATTATAAAATTATAAAATTATAAAATTATAAAATTATAAAATTATAAAATTATAAAATTATAAAATTATAAAATTATAAAATTATAAAATTATAAAATTATAAAATTATAAAATTATAAAATTATAAAATTATAAAATTATAAAATTATAAAATTATAAAATTATAAAATTATAAAATTATAAAATTATAAAATTATAAAATTATAAAATTATAAAATTATAAAATTATAAAATTATAAAATTATAAAATTATAAAATTATAAAATTATAAAATTATAAAATTATAAAATTATAAAATTATAAAATTATAAAATTATAAAACTATAAAATTATAAAATTATAAAATTATAAAATTATAAAATTATAAAATTATAAATAAATTTATAAAATTATAATAAATTTATAAAATTTTTTATAATTTATTTATAATTTTATAATATAAATAAATTTATAAAATTTTTTATAATTTATTTATAATTTTATAATATAAATAAATTTATAAAATTATTTATAATTTATAAATTATATATATATAATTAAATTTATAAATTAAAATCATAAATTTAATAAATAATAATTTTATAAATTTATTATTTTATAAATTTATAAAATTATAAATAAATAATTTTATAATTTTTAGAATTATAATTTTATAAAAATTTATAATAATTTATAATAAAGTTATTTTGTAATTTATAAATTATAATTAATTAATGTAAAAATTATATAATTTCGTAGGTGACAATACTTACATCAGGATCAACTTCCTTGGCCAAAATATTGATTTCTTCTGGCGACAACTGTGCCAATAAGGCTTCCACGTCCACATCATCATATTCACTCAAATCCTTGCCATATAATTTGGCTGGTGCAGCAGCTAGAGTAGTGGTTTTTGTAGTCGATGAAGTCTAAAAAAATTAAAAAAACATATAGCATCGATTATAGTTTCATATCTTGGTTATTAACTTGTATGTAATTATAACTAGCACACTTTTCTTATGGGCAATGTTTGCGGAGGTTGAGGAGCTCTCCTTTTCACTTTGGGCACATGTTTCAATTTGATTCTTTGAAATTCAGGTAAATCACTTGAGATCTTTTTAGTGGATGTGGTGGGTTCTTCCATATTTATTAATAAATGACTTGATTTTTACTAAATAAAAATTCTAAACAATATACATAAATTGCTAAGCTTTTGTTGTAAACACTGCCACTTCTGGTGTGTGACTAACTCGAGGCAAGAAATTACCTAAAGGTCAGTGGAAAACCCTCAACAACAAAATCGCGGTTACCGCGGTTTACCTTTTGGAAACCATATTCTGAGGTGAAAACAACAAACGCAAATATCGACAAAGAAAAATCAATAATTATAAAATTACAAAAAATCCAATTATGAAAAATCAAATCTGAACGGACAGAGGAAAACACAAAGCAAATTTCAAAACAAATATTTTCTGTAGCGCACTTAACTAAGCATTACTAGTGTAAGCATGTTACCTACCATATTTCGTGTGTACTTGTATTAGTCGGAAGCCGAATTTGTCGTTTTCGAATTAACTGAGTTTGAGAAGTTTCTGGTTAAGCTTTACAACTGCAACTGAACGCTTAAGTCATGCTCAAACTCTGTTAAAGTCCAAACTTGTCTAGAGAAACCAAAACAGAGACAAAAAAACAAGCAAGACACGACAAAGAAAGAAAAACGCTTGATAGACTGACACACACACACACAGGCAGACAGGGTATAAACGACAACTGTTTTATGTTATTATCGAGATAGCTGTTGTTGTTGTTGGCTTTAAACCTTTAAAGTAAACGAAATTGCATAAAAAAATCATAATAAAGCAGCAATAAGAACTATAAAACAACCAAAGGTAACCAACAAACGTTTTTCATGAGCGCCAGTTTAACAGTGATGAAAATAAACCAGATTAGCTACAAAAAAAGATACAAATCTAAACCTAAGTACGTTAGATTTTCGATTTAACCATAAAAAAGCTACTAAAGTTTTTATTCACTTGAAAGGTCTGTGGATTTATTTCACCATCGTTTGAAGGATATGAACATATATAGCTGGACTATTTTAAAGTCAAAGTCGGGATATAAAATTTCCAAAATTGTAAAATTTTATTGAAATATTTTAGATTTTTTTTAATTGTTTACGAATTCTTGCACATAAAAGTTAATCAAAGCAATGAAAAATTCCTAACATTTATTTCCACTTAGTAGTTAAAAATCCCGCTACTGATCTGTTAGCTATAACTGCTTAATGTTTATTAAAGCTTAAATTCATTTCCTAGTATGGAAAAAGAAGTTAGCCAAATGCTCTTCTATCTTAAGCACATGTCCGAGAATAGTCACAGTGGTTAAACTGACCCTTAACTTATAATGTTACTAATGTCAGTTGGTCAACTTAACAGCGGTAACAACATCAACAGAGCCAAATGTCATTTCGTCTGTTTTTGTCGTTCTTTTTTTCTGTGCCCCAGCTCTCCCAAAGCTTTGTTAACGGAAATCGGTGGATAACAAATCTTTTAGCCATTTAGTATGTAGGTAGGTAAGAAGCTCCATAACACATTGGCAGCAGCAGCTTTAACGTAGCAGATGTTTCGAGACAAAACAAAAACAGGCAACTACAAAAAAACAACCAGAAAATATCCAAAAAGGGGTAAGGCCTTTGTTGTTGAGTGAAGAAAACAAAAAACCCTAAACAACAAATGCAGAAATAATAAAAGGTAGAAAATAATAAAATGAGTATTATATAGGTTTGATATATATTTATATATTTATATATGTATGTATATCTCTAACCCAGTAAACAATGTGAGCAGCAGTCGTACTGTAATCCACGATTTGTGTGAGGCAAACGATTTATATGGTTCATGTACGTATTTTGGATGTTGTTAGTACGATTTTGGTGTCAAAACCCTTATTTTTTGATCACTGAATTTAAAAAATCTAATATTGCAATTTTGTAGCGAAATGTTTAAATATGTGTACTTTTGGTTTTTAAGAAAAACTATATTTTACTTTTGAAAAATTTAAGTTAAGTCACTGCAAGGATGCTAATAAAGAAATAACTTTTATTTTCATGCAATGCAGTGAAATTTCCTTGATAATACCTAAAAAAATTTCCGTAGAAAATTAACAATTATTGTGATGTAGGTGTTAAGTACTTACTGTTCGCAAAAAAATATTTTTTAATAAAAAACATTTTAGAAAAGGAAGACGGGTGTGACACCATTTTACGACGGGTGTGACCCACAGTGGCACCGCCCCATACATCTCTTGAAAAAAATAGAAGGAGTGGTCGTACAGCAATGAAATTTTGCAGAAACACTTCTCTGGGCTAAATGAAGAAATTTTGAAAAAATCTTGGAAAACCGCCTACTGCCACACACCCACCTCCCATATAACTGCGCTTGCCAAAATTAGTATTTTTGGACCTAGGGACTCGAAATTCGGGACACTTCTTTTTTGAGTTCTCCTTATGAAAAAAAATTAAACATATTGGGGATGCCACGCCTACTTTAGATTTTACGCCCATTGAAAATTGTAGATTTTAGGTGTTTTTCTTCCCTGTCTAGAATCATATGAAAATTTCATATAAGTTCAAAAATGTTAATTTTTATTCAAAAGTTAAACCTGTGTTGTCTCCATTCAAAATAAGAGAATATCCCCAACAACCCTCCGCGAAAGACATTAGCCTTCAAATACACCGAAAATATCGCACAAATGCATGCATTAAAATCGATGTTACTAAAAGGGACGGTATTTGGCGGTTATTTTTTTTTCTTAATTGAAAGTACAGACTAGGACCTTTAATTGTTTTACAGTAAGAGGGCTAAGCAAGGCAAAGCACATAAAGTTTTTTTCCATCAAAAAGTGAAAAGTTGATGTTATTTAGTATAATTTTTGATTAATTATAATAATTAGTTTACTTTTCCAATTTCAATAATTTCTTTTTTTATAATTATTATTTTCACTAAAAAATAAAACAAGAGCCATAGCTATAAACTTACACACACAAAAAGTTCTTAATTTGGACAAAAATTATAATCTAATTTCATTGAATAAATTTACGTTGACTTCTGTTAGTTTTTTTAACTACAAAATTTCACTTTTCATAAAAAACCTTGTTGAATTTTTCTTATTCAAATACTTCTTTACAAAACCATATCATTAAAGTTTTGAAATTGAAACCCCTATTTTTTCCGCCGAAATGCCACTGTGTGACCTAGTAATATAAACTCCCAAAGTATGAAGAAATTAAAGTTTTAATAAAAGTCTTCCATACAAAAATCAAATTTTTATAAAATTTTCTCCCCCACTCTAGAGGAGTCAAATGTATGACCGGCCCCCAATATTTTTGAAACCCCAACGGTCATTTTTCCCACCTCTTCCCACCATCTACCCTCTATTTTTAACCCTTAAGGTGGTTTCCATACATTTTTTTTATTTTTCTAATTTTTTTTAAATTAGCTCCAGCCGCTCTCTTGTTGCCTCCTAAAGGGGTAAAATGTATGACCGACCCCACTAGTATTTTTCTCCTAACATTTTTCTCTAACATACCTACCCCTTATCTTAACAACCTAAGGAGACTATCATAGAAAATTCACTTATGTATGTACTGGCCTTTACCAGGGACGAGTGTGACCAAATGTTTTCTTTAACTAAATACTCAAATAAAAAAATAAATGTTCACAAGATTTCACTATATTATTATTTGCACATCCATTGTTGTTGATGTAAAGTAATAATGTTTCATCATGTAAAGTAACAATTTTTATTAAACTTTTGTCATATTTACGGGGACGGGTGTGACACAAAATTCGTATTTTTCTATTTACTTATAAAACTTTTATTATAAAACATACAAAGTCGTAACCTTATGACAAAGCATAAGGAAACAGTTTTTACTTATAAAGATAAATGGAATATTAGAAAATGGTAATGTAAGTTCTAGCGTATGAAGATGGAGATGAGAGTGTTCGTTATATGCTCATTTCAAACTGTTGCCAAAATGATAAAAATTAAAAAAATATATAATTGTTTCCATTTGTCCATAATTATCGTTCTCATGTACATATTAATTGACTGATTTTTATTTAAAATCTGGAAATATATTTTGTCCTATATAGGGCCGTTTTACATGGAATTGTCCAAAAATAAAAATTTGGTACACACATTGTAAAAAAAATTAACATTTATTTACTTTTCAATTCTATTAAACACCGCAACCAAAGTTTTAAACTTCGTATTTACATATTAATAAAAACAATTCTGCACATAAAAAAAGCTGAGTAATAATTTGTTTTTAATAATATTAATGTACTTTTTGTTAAATAATTTTAAATTTTGAGTCTATTTTTGGAATATTAGAAATAGAATTTGATTTAATTCCCAGAAAATTTGAATTAAAAAAATTGAAGTTCGGTTCTGATTTGCTCTTGTTTTGTATTGTTGAACTATATGTGTAAATTATGAATTTGTTTTCATCGTTCGGTTCAAGATCTATTCTACTATTGCTAATAGAGATTGTTTTACAAGAGTTGTGTGAAATGGATTATGTTGACAGCTGGCAGGTCGGATAGCTATTTCGATAGTTGCCAAATTATCTCATCAGCACCCTTTACTGTGACTATCATCACAAACCTTAGGTGTTAAAGGCTTCATCAATGAATTGAGAAGCCAAAACACACCCGTGCGAAATAGCATCAACGAAGACCACACGTCAACAAATTCCACACAGACTCTTGCCTACGCTTTGTCCACCGGACAAATTTTTTAAAAAATTTATTAAATCAAGAGAAAAAAAATTGCAATATATTCTTAATCAATGAATATATGTAGTTACACCTGTATAAAAAATGTATATTAAAAGTGAGAAAACTATCCGATAAGCCTGAACAACGCCCGAACTTATTTGTAATAAAACCGGTTGACGGTTTCGGTTGTGAATTATATAAAAAATACTCCAAAAAGAAACATATTCTATTAATCATATTTATTAATGACTCTCCTAAAAATTTCATTGGGTTATTGCCGCATGAGCAACTAGCCTCCTTGCCTTCATCTTTTTTCTACTTTTGACCGCATGTTATTGTTTTGTACGTTCCTATTCTGGTTTGTTAAAATGTTTATTGTTGTAGGTTTTTGTTTTGGTACGGGGGAAATAAGAACACTTACAAGATTTCCTAAAAGTGTTAAAAATAATATGTGGACAAAGTAGAGGGAGGGAGGTTACACTTTCATGTCTGTGACTTTTTACCTTGTTGCTCTTTTGTTTGTTAAGGTAATGTTTGAAACTTTTGTTGGACTGAAACTACAATGCAACATTTTGGTACGACATGACGATGACGATGATGATGAGGTTGCATGGATGATGATCACGTCCAAAACAATCGTGACTCATATAATTAATTGTTTTTGTAACAGTCAGTGATACGTTTTTCACCCTAAACCCCAGCCACTTTTTATGGTTGAACCACAAACTGATTAGTATGGGAAAGGTTTTGCAGAGTGGTGGCAAGAATGGGAAGAAAAAGTTGGAAGCTTTTTCACAATATATTATTATGAAATTAAAAAAAAGTTCTGCGCCACAAGTAATTAGTACTTTGAAAAAAAGGCTACTGGTTTTTTGATTAACGTAGACTAGATTTCGTGGTTTTCAAATTTAATATAATTAAAACAAATCAGGGTAAATAGAGAGAAGCACAAAATGTTTAGTATTTGAATTGACGGACATGAAACAGGCCGAAAATATTAAAGAAATATTTTAATATTAAAAAATGAGTTTAAATATTAAATGAAATTATTTAATATAAAACATTCTTAAGTATTTGGTTTAAAATTCCTTTTCTTATTATAAAAACCATTCTAGGAATCATTAATAATATATTTCCACTTAAATGGCAAATCTTGAAACCAAAGAATAAACTTTAATAAAAGCTTTTTTTTCAGTCATTATAAATAACCCCACAAAATATTATCTAATATTTTACTTTAATGTTATGATAACATGAGACAATTATGATGGCATCGACATCTGTTGTTAACTCCTCTACCTTAGGCTGCAGGCATTCTCATTCACCACTTGAGTTATTTGTAGCTCCTTCTCATATCGTTTAACATATCGACTCGCTCTTAATATACGCACAAAATATGAGACGGTAAAAATAAAAATAATAATAATGAATGTATAACGCCATCCGAGGCGCACTACATTAAACGTGACTTCAATCGAAATAACGTCAAAAGAAACCACCGTTACCGCCACAATTCAGACCAAAGCAGCCGTGATCCAACCAGCCCAACCACATATCACGATAATCTTAAACAACATCAGTGCAATCTACAGCCAGCAGAGTGTGAGCTCCCATCGTCATCGTTATCATCATCACAATAATCTGGATCATAATTATCACAAAATCATAAATGAAAGAAAAATATTCCACATTTTTTGTTGTGGCTCGAACCACAGATTATTGTTATGGTATTCCATAGTTTTTGTTTGGGTATTTATTGCTTTTTTTTTGTTGGTTTTTGCTTCTATTCCTTTAATAAATTTTGCATTATTTGTATTCAGCATTTCTATTTCCCAAAGTAATTAAAGCAAATGAAAACGTGATTTCATAGACGATATCATATGACATCGTAGAGCATCGCATCGCATCACATCACATCATATTGTCTGAATGAACACCACAACACAAGTGGTGTTGTAAAAACTGTGGCATTTCTGTAATAACAAACAATGGTTACGACGGCTGCTCCTATTGCCAACTGGAATTCTTTTTGTCCCAGCTAAGCTTTTAGGATGGTAGTACATGTTTTTCGCGTACTATGTTTATATATGAATGAAGTAGCTGACGGTACTAAAGTTATTACGCTTACTTTAGTTTGCGGTGCGCTCCACTTTTTCTGGATATATATCGAAAACAACACAAAAAAAAAAAACAGTGACGACAATGACGTATGCAAACTGAGACAAAAACATACACAACTGTTGTTTGACATAATTTTGTTCGCATGCTGTGTGATCTCATCCAAACAATACATTGTACTAGATATTGATAACATAACATTTAGATAGATGGAGGGGGACATATAGGAGTGATAAAAAAGAGGACAAATAAAAATTTAAAGAAACAAAAGGGCAATACGGCCCTAAACAGGAAAAAATATAATTCCATAATTTAAGTACAAATCGGTCAATTAATAAGTACAAGAGAACGACAATTATTGAAAAATGGAAAAAATTATATTTTATTTAATTTTGATCAATTTGGCAACAGTTTGAAATGAGCATGTATCGAACACTCTCATCTTCCTATTTATTATATCAGAAAATAAAAATATACGTATCTTGTGTCCACCCGTCCCCGTTAATATGACGAAAGTTTAATAAAATAAAAGTTTACATAATAAAACATTAATAGTTTCCAACAATAACAACGTAAGTCCAATTAATAATATAGTGACATTTTGTGAAGATTTATTTAAATGTTTGAGTATTTAGTTGCAGAAAACATTTGGTCACACCCGTCCCTGGGTATAAAATTAAGACTGCCATGAGCCATAACAAACACAATGTTTGGGTTTTCTTAAATATGTCCCTGGGTAAAAAATTAAGAATGCCATGAGCCATAACAAACACAATGTTTGAGTTTTCTTAAATATGTTTGATATGAAATTATTTTGCTACTGGTCATGGTAAAGGTTAGAACATACAGAAGTGCATTTTATATGAGAGCCTTCTTAGGGTGTTAAGATAGGGGGTAGGTATGTTAGACAAAAATGTTAGGAGGGAAATACTATTGGGGGTCGGACATTTTATCCCTCTAGGAGGCACCATTGGAGCTAACTTAAAAAAAATATAAAAATAAAAAAAATTGTATGGAAACCACCTTAAGGGTTGAAAATAGAGGGTAGATATGTTTTGACAAACTGAAGGGGTTGCAAAAATATTGGGAGCCGGTCATACATTTGACCCCTCTTTAGGGCAGTTAGACCGGTGTGACGAAATTTTATAAAAATGTGATTTGTGTATGGAGGCCCCTAAGGGGTTGAAAATTGGGGTTAGCTATGTTTGGGAAAAATTACTTATTTTAACATTCTAGGGGCGATTCCGGGGCAGTTGCGGGGCTTGTTTGGATTTTTCCCCAATACGAAAAGATTCTCGTCTATAACCGGGGGCTTGATTTTGATTTTAGATCAATGATTTCTAGGGCAAATTTTCTCAAAATTTATCGAAGATTACGATTTCGATAACCACTTGGTCGAGAAAAATAGAGACCCACTCTAATAATGATGTATATGATAGTACAGATAACGAATAAATATATGTCTTATAATTTTCTTATGTTTACATAATATATATGTTTGTTATATAATTGAACTATATAAAAACTTTAATTTCTTTATAATTTTGGAATTTATTTTACTAGGTCACACCCGTCTTTTTTTTCTAAAAAAAAGTTTTTTATTAAGAAAAAAGTAGTTTTTTGCGAACAGTAAGTGCTTCACACATTTAAAAACAATATAAACAAGTACCTACATCACAATAATTGTAGACTTTCTAACAAAAAATTTTACAGAACTTAACTTGAAAGTCATAATTTTGTAAAAGTTCAAATTCCCTAGGTCACGTCCGTCTTTGTCTTTAAATGGACATTCTGAGCAGTAATCAATTTCTTTCAGTGTCTAACTGTTACTAAACGTTTTAAAACTTAACATTCTTGGTAATCACAGCTTTTTTTAACAATAAATTTTCTATTTATGAATTATAACCAAAAATGTGAGTAACATGGCCACCACCCGTCTCAATCGAATTACCCCGTGATACTTTTAAACCATAACAAAGTAAGAGCATTTATTAATATAGTAAAAATTTGTGGTCATCCATTTTAATACTCGAGGATTTCATTAAGAAAATATTTGGTCACCCGTCTCTCCAATCTTTTTAATGGATGTCAAAAGAGAAAGCAATAGAGAAAAATATGAACTGCATATGTCTATAGATAGAGAAAAAGAAGAGATGCTAAGAAAATGATAATGGTTTATGAGCAGTTGAATCAAAAGTTCATACAATGGAAAAATCTAACTGTAAGCGTGTTGAGTACCTCTTAAATTGGTAGTTTTAAATTGCAGCACCCATTAGAAGTGGGTTTCCTGTAAGTTCATAATAAAGAATTGCTGCTATTCAACAACTCTTAAAATATGACTCTCTCAAAATGTGTATTTGCATCTATCACGCAGTGCTTTTAACCATATTCAAAAAATGCATAGCTTTAAAAGAGTTGATAGAATCTCTGCGTATAGTAAATGTATAAATTTAGCTTAATTTAAAAAAATTTACTATATACTTATTTTCTATAAGAATAAAAAAAAATTGCTTTTTGCAAGCAGTATTAAGAACAATCGATAATATCTGAAACAATTATCTACATCAAACTGTGGACGTTTTACGGAAATTTTTACAGAATACAACTATGAAGGTAATTTTTGTTTTAATCTCAAATTTCTGATGGCCCTTTTGAGCAGTTAAATTGTTCTTTATGTTTCTGCAAGTTATTAACGTCCTTGGGAATTGCAGACTTTTTTTAATAATATATTTTATTTTTTATATATATAGTCTGCTGACGAGGATTCGTGGCTGAATCCGAAACAGCTGTACAGACTGCCTGGCATTATGAGAATATCATTCTGCTATAAACTTCTTTCAAAAACACTGGTCTAGAGCTTGAAATAAATTCCAAATCTATATTTTATATCTTTTAATTACAATGAAACAAGTGAGTATTACGGTCACACCCGTCCCAATGGAAATACTCTTATACAATATTATAATTTTATAAATTTAAACTTTTTTATTTTTTCCCTTAGATTTCAGCCTCATAAACACGAATTTGAGATTTAAAAATTTTTCCTTTGATTAGTTTTCAAGAAACGAATTTTTTAATTTTATATTTATATAATTTTATTTTAATATATTTTTTAATTTTTAGTTTTATATTTATATAGTTTTATTTTTATATTTTATTTTTATAAAAATATTGGTAGAATTTTGTATTTATATAATTTTATTATTCCATGATTTTGTATAAAATAAAAAAATTTTAGTTAAGTTTTTCCTAACATCTCTCACGCCCTTATGTTACCCCTATAGCTAGTGTTTACGTTTATATTGAGTAGTACTTTTTGTTAGCAACAAAATCAAACCAATAAACTATTAGTAGTAAAACCCGTTTTGTTGAAGTAGTATATTAAATTGCCAAACTTGCTACTCCATGGCAGAGAAAAGAAACCAACAAAATTAAATGTTTCTGGGTTTTCTTCATGGCAGAGGATTTATTTGTTCACTTAACAGTTTTCTATTCTGTGGTTTTTACTGCCAAATCATGCCAATTGTGGGCTACAACTTAGAAGTTGTTACGTCTGCAAATGATTTGTCAAATGGTTTTTTTTCAGACAACGTGAAAATCCGCTTTTTCTTCTCCTGAAGCCAACCCAAAATAAACACTCTTGAATCATGAACAGAACACACTTCTTTTCACCTGAGTAAGAGAAGGCGGGTAAAATGAATGGATGATGTCCACATGAACATAAACATGGCTAGTGGTGGTGGTGGTGACGATGATAATAATAAATGATTTTTCAAGTGAAGAGTTGACAGTTGTAAATAGCCGCTTAACCCATTAGTAGCATAGTTAATAGCATTCTTCTACCTCTTTCACGAATTGTGTGAAAATGAAGTCACTGTCGCTGTCAATGTTAGACATCAAGTGTGTAAAGACTAAACATAATTTAACGCACAGGTTTTGCGTGATAATCATAAAAATTGCAAACTTATAGAGTTTTGATTGGCGACCTATATTGCCGATAATGATGCGCATTGAAACGTTTAATATGACTGCCAGAAATTAATGTTAGATAGGCTAGACATTTGGAGTATAATAACCTTGCAAATTTAAAATTTAGCAATATTTTTCATTTTAGGAATCACATGTCATGACTGGTATACATAAATGTACGCATTTGTATAGGTTGTATTATTTAAGGACGTAGGGGGAAAATGTCATATCAGCTTTGTTATATCTATTTATACCTTTGTTTTAACATTAAATATAAAATTTATTCGAGTTTTAGATATCATCTTACATATTTCACCCTAAGTCAACCTATATCGTGATCTCTGCTAAAGAAGTTCCTTTCTGTATATGAGTCCCAAGCTTCCTAATGAGTTTTATTATGCAAATGTTAGAGTAGTTTATAAATCTCCTATTGGGGAAGTGCCGATGACCATATATAAACTTTTCTTATCTATGCACATATATTTTTGGTATTTCCTATTCATTTCATTTTTGAATTTTCAACCGTGTGATGAGGTCATACGTAGTGGTCATAAAACATAACATTTTCGTGCAACAGTTTTTTTTTTGTTTGTTTTTTCCCACTCTCTGGTCTCTCGTTTAAAGATCAATTTAATCACGCATCTCCGAGGGGGGTATGTGGGCGACCCCCACTGGTGGCACACAGGCGGACAGACAAACAAAAGCTCTCACAGATCTTGCCAGAGATACACATACGTGTTGTATTCCACTATTCAATTGAAAAGCTAGTGAGTGGTTAGACGTACGACGAGTGGTGTTAGTAATCTAACCATGAACTCAATTACTATTCATATACTCACTCAATTTTACATTCAGTATGAATTGAATTGTTAAATATATTTGTATATTTCTATTCCAGTAGCAAATACTGTAAAAGATTCCAACTGGTTGTAAAACAGTGTGCAGCATTTAGAGGAGCTAAGAACGTTGAGTGGGGTATGCTTTTGGTCCCATGGAGAACGAAAACGTGATTGTCATAAAACTCAAGGACAGATATTTTAAGCAATAAACTATCACTAAACTATTGTAACTTCAAAGCACAGTGGGCGATATGGCCAATCTGATGGTTTATATAAAATTATGAAATTACAAAATAATAATATATTAAAATATATAAAATTTTATTGTTAACAAAAAAACTTTTGTTTAAATGTGCAGGTTACTGATATCCTAACCCGGTTACGATTGATAATTGTTTTTCAAAACGCATATCACGGCTGATTTGAATAAGTTTAAATTTCTGAGAATTTCCGCGCCTGTATGCCACATTTACTTCTCTCATTGTTTGCATGAAGTTGGGCAAACGTTTTAAGAGAAAACCAGCCGTTACATGTAAAACCAAATTACGTGCAACCCAGAAAGTAAGGCGAGCATAAAAAACTCAGAATTTCGTTGTTAAAAATATGTTGACTGACAGTAATGTGTCGCATTACACATGTGAATTGGCACTTATGTATTTAGCTTACCGTAACTTTGTAGTCCAATAACAACGGAGGGAAAATTTGTTATTACTTTCTATGTGTAGTGTAATAAACAACTTGTCACATCCATTAAGATTGTTTACGATACTTTGAACGTGACCTACTATTTTGCTGTCCAAAGTCAATTTATAAAGTTTATGCTTTGCAAATTTTACTTAAATGTTTCATTGCCAACATTCAATGTGACCACGGAAAAGAAAAAAATTTGGTAGTATCTCTGCACAGCGATCAAACATTCTTGCCGCTCGGACATACGGAATTAATCCTTATCTCTCGCAAACCAAGGCGAAGACGCCGCTAGGGATAATAACCTCAGAGACCTTTACGACATCACTTCCACTTGCGGGTAAGAACAGAAACCGTACACTTTCAATACGGCATAAAGTGGGTCATCTGTTTACACCCGAAAATGACAGGTGGCATGAACACTTTTCGGAGATTCTTAACTGCTCTCCTCAAGTCCAACTATCCTAACAAATAACCGTGGTGACTGTTTTTCAACAGGTGCAATTTAAAACTCATCAACCCCCGGCACCAATAAGATTACCCAAGCCGTAGAACAATTAAAGCTGGGCAAAGCCCCGGGAAAAGTCTACAAACCCACCGAAGCTTTAACGGCTGACTCTAAAGTAACTGTCTTATACTTTCACCCCCTATTTAAAGCTATCTAAAAGGAAGAAAAAATCCCAATGGATTGGCTGGTTGGAACCCTGATCCAAGTACTGAAAAGGTGTGATCTTTATCGATGTAAGTATACGGGGGCATTATGCTTCTAAGTTCTCTTTTCAAAATTTTAGCAAAACTGTAACTCAACAGAATTCAAGACTAAGCTGTCAGCAATCTGGTTTCCGGACCAATCGCTTTTGCACGGATCACTTCGTGTCGCTTCGTGTAATCCTTGAGCAAGTCAAAGAATGACAGTCCATTATTCATGTCTGTTTCGTGGATTTAAGCACAGCCTTCGAAAGTATATGCAGAGAATCCATATGGAGATCCCTACAGGCTAGAAACGTATCAGCAAATTGATAAATATAATCTAAGCACACTACAACGGATTCTAAACCAGGGTTCTACACAACAATCAGCTGTCAACACCAATTCGAACAAACTCTGGTGTCAAACAGGGCTGCCTTATGTCATCTTTACTCTTCTTAATTTTTCTTCACAATGTGCTTAACACAACCTTAGCGTTTGCCATGGGACCTACGAATTCACTTAGAATAGCTTGCCTATGCTGATGACATCGCCTTCCTCTCCGTCAAGAAGTCTGACCTACAAACCGAATTAGATCTTCTTAGCCAAAACGCTCAAGCTGTCGGCCTGCATATTAACACCAACAAAACGGAATTCATCTCTACCAGCGATTCAGATATAAACCTAAACGTTTACGGTAAACCAATCAAACGCAATTTCCACTTCTGCAATCTGGGCTGTGTAATATGCCCTGAGACAAAGGTAGAAAAGCATTCGCAATGCTGAACAAAGTCTGGTCCTCAAATGAGATTTCTCGTAACACCAAACTACGTATACTTCATTCTAATGTTAAAACCATTCACGGATATGAATCGTGTGCGCTCACGGCTGCGATGTCACGTAAGCTCCAGGCCTTTGTCAACAGCTGTCTGCGGAATTTAGTGGCCCATCACCATTACTAACCAAGACTTATTGTTGGGACATATACATCGCAAAGACAACAACGATATCAACCGCCGAGTACTATGGTATAACCCATAGGGTACAAGATGTCGAGGCACACCAAGAACATCATGGCGTCGCACGATGGACGCCGACCTAGCCACTGCCAATGTAAACACACGCTTTTATTTTAGACTCACATAACGAAACCTACAGGTTAACAATGAATCCGAAGGCCAGGGGGTCTAGAAGCTGTTACTAGACATGCCGATTGATTCGACACTACTGCAAAGTAATTACCGACAACATCGAGTGCATGCTGATTAAAGAAATGAAGATGGTTGAGACTGGAATCGAACCCCGGCCTTCCTCATTATAGCCGCGTTCGTATTATTAAATTTATAACGCTCATTTGGTGCAAGACCGGCAAAACTAAAAAAAAAATCGATTCCAAGATAAATACATTTCAAGTATTCAATTGACTCCCACCTTTCAAAGGGGAGAGGAAATCGAATACCTCTCCAGCGGAGTGTATAAAAGATGTTAATATGAATATTTTAACCCAATATAAGGTATGATAAGCCAAAAATTCTACATCATTAACTCAAAAATCATGTTTGTTGAGTTGTGCCGGACATGCACCAAATGTGCGATATGTTATATGTACGGCAAGAAATGTTATGCATATGCATATTTTTTCTGGACATCCTTAAATAGAAAGGGTAAAGTTATCATTACAAATCATGAAATTTTCTTTAAAATGGCATTCAATCGTTTTTGCATATTTTACAAAAAATACATGTTTTTGCATATTTATGAGCATATTTTAGCAATCTTTACATTTATCTTATTTCTGTTGCATAATTTAATAATTCACAACAACGCGAGAAGCTATCCTATACCTCATTCATGGGGTGTAAAGGGAAATTAAGAAAAGAAAGAACCACTCTAAGAAGTAAAACGCCTTTAACATTTTGTAGGACATCTTTGGGTAAAAGTTGCTTTATAATTTGTTACACAATATTCATCTGAATTAAAATTTTTTTACAAAATTTTTACACCGTTATCCAGGTATATAGGTAGCAAATTGTATTGTGAGATTTTATATGAAAAGACGATATGCGTGACAATAAAAAAATCGTTGCTCAAAGTCAATAGACAAAACCAATCAAGAATTTCGAAAAATATAAAGTTCTTCTTTTTCTAACCGATGCATCGCCTACATGGTAAATGCGGTAAAAATTATATTTTTTAAAAAACGTCTTCGCTTGTACAGATTTTAATGTTCAGATGCCAGGTATTTCGCTGCCTTCAGATCCAATTGCATACAAATATTATACCAAAAATTTGGAAGCATTTGGCGAAGCAACGAAAAAGATCCATGTAAGTAAAAAGTAGTCATTTTATATGTATATACGAGTATAAAAATTAATTAATTAATTTCTAATAAAATTTTAAATTGCATATTTTATGTGTTTTTAGTGCATATTTTTGAATTTTAAGTGCATGTTATATGCGCATATTTACGATTTTTAAAGACTTTTTAAAACTTGACAAAACTGTCAAGTCCTTCATTGCAAATCACTCCCCTATTTACAAACAATGACTTGTAAACTGCAAGAATAAAAAATGTCTGTGATCGTACATATACATACATATGCACTTTTTGATCTTTCGCATTACAGTTTAAACTTTAAAGCGTTGTGCTCTGTTAATCATGTGGAACTGTAATCGGTTCCCCTTTTTTTCTTAAGGCAGCAGCAAAAAAAGGGCTCATCGACAGACAAACAAAAAACAAAACAATGACAAACACGTTCAGAAACTTTTTAAACCTCAACAAGAGTTGAAAACGTGATTCTTGCTTTTGTCGAGGGGCAAAAGGAAGTTTTTTTTCCTACATGCCTTAATAATATAGCTAAACCCAAATTACCGCATAATTACATTTATTTTCTTTTGCGAAGCATAACACAGACAGAGGGGGGCAGCAATAACCAACATAAAATCAAAACATGTCTAGTTAAACATGGGCTAGTTTACCTTTTTTAGCGTTTGCCCCTTAGCTATGCTGGAGCTGATTAAACTGCCGTTTTATCTTTTTTGGAAAATGTGAAATTAAAAGAGCAAGCTGAAACAGCCGCCTTATTATGCGACGATGAAATTGAAATTTCTCCAAGCTTATAAAGAAAAAAACGAGCAATTTGTGTTGCTTTACATTTGCGTCAGATTCCAATTTAAACTAGGTGTCATTTTCGTACTTTATCAACTAAGCGGAGACCGACGACGTCGTTGACGGGTGTCTATATGTCCATCCGTCTGTCAGTCATTCATGATGTAAACATATTGCAGCTATATCGTAACAGAACTGGTTTCCACGGACCATCTTTTAGGTTAATGAAGTGTTTTTTTTGTGTGTGAGAAAGATTTAAAGCCAAAAATGGCCATGGCTATCGGTTTCCTGTTCATTTTTGGCCAGTGGTTGTTATCTTGCTAAGGGAAAACAGTTGGACTAATTATATAGTTAGTAAAACTATAAACACTAAGTTGTACTTGCTTTTGGATATGACCGAATAAAATGAAAGTGAAAATTTAATAATATACTTTAAAATTGTGTTTTTTTTTTAAGACACGTTTTCATTTACGACTGAGAAGTATGCAGCGCATAATGTTAGGTTTGATCTTAAACATAAAAATAATAAGAAACGAATTTCGTTAGTGAATGCAGTGAGAACAAGATTAACTTGCAATTGGGCACTGCGCATAGTTTTAGGGCATAGGCACACTCATATTTATAAAATCAAATAAAAAAAAAATAAAAAAAAATAAAATAAATTAAAATAAAATAAAATTAAATAAAATAAGATAAAATGAAATAAAATAAAATAAAATAAAATAAAATAAAATAAAATAAAATAAAATAAAATAAAATAAAATAAAATAAAATAAAATAAAACAAAATAAAATAAAATAAAATAAAATAAAATAAAATAAAATAAAAAAAAATAAAATAAAATAAAATAAAATAATTGCAAACGACAGATGGAAGAATGAAGAAACCTGTAGAAAGGCCAAAATGACTTGGCCAGAATACAACGCGAAACGTGCATCGTACCTGGTAAGTCTTGAGAGGGACCAGATAAGGAAGATTATTGCCTTCCTGACGGGACATGGACTCATAGGCAAGCATGCGAGAAGAATGGGATTCGCAACGAAAAGCGAATGCTACTACTGCGGAAACAGTAGCAGTGAACCATCCACCGACCACATTATTTGTGATTGCCCAGCGCTATACAGAAGGAGACTGGAAACCCTGGGGAAACCCTTCTTAAATGGTGTAGAAGAACTTGCATCGTTGGACATCGGAAGGATTAACAACTTTTGTAAAATTATCAACTGGACGGATTGGATCGAAACTCCGGATTCCCAATCGACAACTGGCAACGCGATCTGTCAGCACACGCGCTGATAGCATAGGTTGAAGGGATGGCACAAATGCCCAACGGGTGTCACAATGGGTCCATAGGGACCTAAGTGTTCTCCTTTGAAGAAGGAGATGCCTGCATACCAACCAACCAAAATAAAATAAAATAATTAAAATAAAACAAATAAAATAAAATAAAAAAAAAAATAAAATAAAATAAAATAAAAAAATAAAATGAAATGGAATAAAATAAAATGAAATGAAATAAAATAAAATAATAAAAAAATGAAATAAAATAATATAAAATAAATTTTTATACTATATAATTTTAAAGAAAATCGTAAAGAAAAAATTTCATAAAATCCACCTAATTGGTCTTTAGAGGTGAGACATGTTGCATTAAAATCATTAGTATTTTGTTGCGTTGGTGCACAAAAATTCTGTATCACGGCAATATACCGCTCTGTATTCGCTCTGTAACAAACAGCATGTCCTCTTTTACCTTCATACAAGTATAAAGAAAAGCTTATGCCCCAATTTTTAAAATTGATTTAATAATACAGTCTTAATACAGTTTTGGAGGAATACAGAAGATACAACAAATTATATATTGTGTAATTATTATTTGTCGATTTTGTTATATGTTGATTAAGAGCTGAATTTTGTTTTTAAGGTTATTTTGGACGCTGAATCCTAATCTACACTTTGTTTTTTTTTCTATCAGCTCGACTTTTTGCTTTATACCGTTATGTCGAAAATGAAGGCACTTTCACTGCATATATATAAATAATTTAAAAACGGTTCACCTTATTCACATAAAAAAGAAATCCAAAATTCGTCAATAAAATATTATCTTTAAGCCGTGCCTATATTGGTTAACAATTTGCCCATTAGCATCAGAGATATCGAACATTTGAAAAAAACATCCAACAATTTAAAAAAAATAGAAAATATTTGTTCTTTAAAAATGCATAAAAAATAAAAATGAGACAAAGATCCTAATTTTTGTCTTAAATTTTGTAGCCAAATATATTTTTAATGAAAGAAGCTGTATTACATTGAAATCGGTTTACAACTTTTGATTTTATTCAGAAATTCCTGAGAAAACAAGTAAAATATCAATACACCCAACGAGATCGTGTCCAAATTCTGTACTTAGTAGTGCTATAACAGGATTAAGTTTTGAAGAACTAGAAGTCTAGCTACGACACTTCTGATATCTCCCATATAAATGTACGATTCCGCCCACTTTAGAAATCGACTAATAGTATCAATACTCCCAACGAAATCGTGCCCAAATTCTGTACTTAGTAACGCTATAACAGAATAAAGTTTTGAAGAACTAGAAGTCCAGCCACGCCCCTTCTGATATCTCCCATATAAATGTACGATTCCGCGCACTTTAGAAATCGACTTATAGTATCAATACACTCAAAGGATCGTGGCCAAATTCTGTATATTGTTAAGCTTTAACAAGATAAAGTTTTGGAGAACTGGAAGTCTAGCCACTGCCCTTCTGGTACCTCCCATACAAATGTACCATTCTTTAGAAATCGAGTAATAATAATATTGTCTGCAACCTTCACATAATTGTGAATAATTTTGAATTTTTTAACAAAATTTTAATTTTTTTATAGAACCTAAAATTTTTTTTGCTTAATCAACCATTATTCAGCAATCAAAAAAAAAAAAAAAAAATTTTGTAAATCGGTTTAAAAATCTTTAATTTTTGGAAAAATGTCTCAACCACGATTAGTACATGTAGCTTAAAAATTCGAACTGTAGGAGAAAAATGGAGATTAGATTTAAAATCAGCGACATCAAAATCATAAAAAAATTGGTTTAAAGTTCCAGTAAACACAAAAAATAGTTCAATTTTGTTCCCTTGTGTAATCATTTAAAAACATTTGATAAATAATTAGGGTCGAGGTCACATTCCTAATTTTAAATAATTAAAATTTAAATTACATAAATTATAGTTTGAAAATTTACTTAATTTTTTTGCAAATTTTATTTATAATTTACGTATTTTGTTCATATATATTTTTAATTTCCATACTTTTTTTGCAACACCCTTTCCATCCTTCACCTTAAAAAAAACCTATAATAACTATGGTGTTTTAGTATTAAAATACTCTATATTTATAATTATTATTATTTACACTCTCATAGTTAAACATCACTGCACAACATAACAATCTAAGTTTCCGAATTGTTATTCGCCAACCCTCATTTCTCATGCTAAATATGCGAAACATTTAGTGAACCAAATCTATTTCATAGCTACTGGCACATAATACTTTTTGTTCCATTGAACGATTGATTGAATTTCATAGTTACACACATCAATTGCATGACCAACAACACAACTGGGATAACAGAAATATAAAAAAAAAACTATGTTTATAAAAAAAGCAATTCAATACAAGTGGAACTGTAGTGGAAAACATAAATACCGTTTGGAAATCAATTGAAAGCTAAAACAGAACAAATAGAAATTCTAGTAAATCCCTATGGTACAAATACAAAAAAAAAACAAGAGGAGAGAGCGAAAACAAATACATTTCTCAACGATTTTTCAATTAATAAAATTGATTGGCAGCACTTATGAAGACAACAAAATCCAATGAATTTTCTCTATTTACACAAATACTGAAACTGTTTTTGATCGCTTTGTTTTGTGATATGTCATACATAGGAAACGAAAGAAGAGCCCTCGAATGAAAGGAAAACAAGTACAAAAAAAATTGGCAATTATGCCAAAGTATACAAATTTTCAAATTTGCAACATCAACAACACTTTCCAAGTCACCAAATGACATGAGGGAGAGGGGGGAAATGGCGGCGAATATGTTTGTAGCAGTTCACATTCGTTCACTTCCATGTCCATCTATCTAAACACTAACCATTGGTTGAAACCTCCCACTCAATCCACGCTTAAGGTGTAACGGTGTTTATGGAGAGATGATTTTCTTTGCTTTTTGCCATCATTGAGACAATTTAAATTATTGGTTTAAATTGCTTTACGTGCCTTGCATATTATTTCGATAGGCAACAATTTCATTCGTCTTTCGCTAAAGCTGCCCGCCAGTCAACACCACAATGTCAGCTTCTAATGTTTGCTTTGCCAAATATTTTTGCTTTTTTTTGCCATAGCAAAGAAAGCTTAAATTATTCCATGTAATGCATACTAAGGAAAAGCATTGTCAACAGAGAGAGATAGAGTGAAAGCAAGCAACAAGCTTAATTTATTTGCTGCTGCCATCTAAATGTGTCTTCTCCAATGAACTGTAACAAATTTCATCATCAGATGATGATGTTGTTGCTGTTGTTGTTAATGACGATGAAGAGTCATAACGCCCCAAAAAATACTTATATTTGTATGTGGGATATATTTCATAGAATCTCGAGTATGTTCTAAGGGAATTAAGTGAAAAATATTCAAAGCATAAACCCTACTACATACTGCATATAGTATATTCTGTGCAGGCTAGATGACTGCCGGGGGCAATACACTCAAAGAAATATGTATGTCAAGTTATAAGTAGATATCTTTCGTAAAGAAATGTCAATGTTCGCATTTTAATACATCCTATTAATACTCGTATTATAAATGTGAATGTCTGATTATTTGTATGTTTGTGGCTCAATCACGTGTAAACGGCTCAACCGATTTCAATGAAATTTGAAAAAGAGTTAGTGTGCTATATAGAAATACTGTAGGTTATAATTTTTTTTTTTTTAATTTTTGACCCTATGGGCGGTATGGGCTTGGCCAAACTTTTTTTAAAGCAAGGGGAATAAAATTTGACACACAGATAGTATTCTGCAACACGAATATGAATATCCGGACGAAATTTAAATTTTGGACCAGTGGGCGTGGCAAAACATATTTTTATTTAAAGCTAGGAAGATAAAATTTGGTACACGAATATGAATATGCACACGAAATTTAAATTTTGTATCAGTGGGCGTAGGGGGTACAGCAAAACTGTATTTTAGCCCTAGAGAAATAAAATTTGGTCCACAGATAGTACTCGCCTATAGGAATAAGAATATGCAGACGAAATTTAAATTTTGGATCAGTGGGCGGAGTAGGCGTGGAAAATTTAGTACGCAGATAGTATTCAGCACTTAAGGTTCAAATTTGCTGACGAAATTTTTATTCTCAATCAGTGGCCGAAGAGGGCGTGACAAAACTGTATTTTAGCTCTAGAGCGATAATATCTGATATGGAGATAATGTTCGATACCAAAATGCACAATTTTTCTTTATCAAAAAGTACATTAATTTTACAAAAATCGAGCTCATTTTATTTGAATTTTATATGAATGACAATCAAACACAAACTGAGTGGATGAGCTCTAAAAATCAGTATTTGGACTCGTTAATATGAGTTATTAATATTAAGCGAAGCTCTTAGCAATTTACTTAAAAACTTCTTAAGTATCTCGCATATAATTTAAATAATAATTAAGATTTTGAGAAAAAATATTAAATGTTGGTGTGTGTTACGTATATGCTCCCAATCTGTTCAACCGATTTTAATGAAATTTTAGCAGGATGTCCCTTGGGGTCCTGTAATGGTATTCTGTTGTTTGGTTATTATGTCGAATGTCGATAAACTTTTTCCCACTAATAACGTATGTCGTAGTCGACTTTGGTAATTGTCGTAGTCGCGTTCGATTTTACTTTTCATTGGTATATTGTGAAACATTCAATGTAAGTGTTATTGTAATAGATTACTTTAAAATTTTAATGTTTTTTTTTATCACCCTGTCGCAAAAAACAGCTAAAAGATACATAAACCCCTTGTTCTTATTTTATTTAAATAAAATAAGTCATATGGTAATTAACAGAAATGTTTAGTGTTGAGAATTGTTCATCTTCCGATGAAAAAAACATGATAGATGCAAGGAACTTATAAGTTTATGTAGACAATTAAGACACCGGTCTAACATATTCGTTATTCAAAGCTTCATGCTAGATTTCTGTGTATTCATCTAGAATTTGTATTTAAATAGTTCTTCCATAGATTTAAAAACAACTTTAGATTGATCAAGAATGCTGTTAGATACGTTCAAAGAGCGATGTAACACAAGCTTCAGGACGAATGTCGATCAACGCGAGTTACTAATGTATTACAACTTGCAGCAACTATGCCAAGCCTCGCGGAAAGTTACCAAGAAGTAACTGGAAATGATTTCATTCTGCGCCTTGCGCAACCAACAATAAATACTGTGCGTAGATGAATCATTTGTCTTCATTTTACTTTCATTCATCCTTCGGAGTCGCGTGAAGAAGGACCAATGCTGTTCACCCTTCCTTTAATGGCATTCAATTGCCTTTATATTAACTTTCCTTTTTATAATACCCTTATGCAAAGTTTGTATTTTTAAGCCAATTGCTTTGGTATTGTTTTTCATTCTTTAATAAGAAATAAGGGATGTTTTTAATTATAAATTTATTAAGAGTGTAATAATTCTTATTTATTACAATGAACTTTCGTTTTTGCAGCTATTTCCTGTTTATTTTCATGAAGTTCTTCATTTAATTCGGTATTGTCACCGGCAAAATACACTACGACTATTTCTGTCTAATTTCACGCTCAAAAACGACATACAAAATACAAAATTTGTAATCGAATTCGACAGAGTCGTATTTCAGTTTCACAAACGATATTGGCGATGCCATATTTAAAAAACGACAAACATTCGACGTGGCTACGACATACAATTAAGGGGGATAAATTCCAGTGCCTAAAACTATCGTATCTTTTGGAAAATTTAATACAAATTTGAAAATGTTGAACATTGAGATGTAATACCTCACAAACTGTACATAGCTCCAATAAGTGTCATATTATATAAATACAAGTCGCTAAATACAAGTTTTTAAAATAAATTATCTAAAAAGTTCAAAGTTCTCCTAATTCACTACCTAATGACAATAGTTTATTATTGGTATTGCAATTTCGTTTTTTTTTTCTTTGAGCGTTTACGTACACCGTGTAGAAATAAGTAAAAGTTATATGTAGGCGTTGTCGATTAAATTTTTGTTTTTGTTTTGGTTCTGCAAAATTGTTGTTGATGATGAAACGATGTCACGTCGTTTATACATTTTGTTGATTTTTTTTGTCAACTTAGCTATGACAAAGAATGCGAAAAAGCAAATTATTAATACCATTAGATCATAGAGATAAATTGACGATACTCTGTTATCACTTCACATTTTTGCGAGAAATGCAAAAAGGTCACCAGGGGTCCCAAAATTAGTTTTATGGCAACTCATTTTGGGGTCAATGTGAAAAGGAAAGTAAATTCGAGATTAATGAGATACAAAGGCCTAAAAGAGTATGAATGTTATTTTTATTTTTTTTTTGTCGGGAAGAAAGTGTTAATCATTGACAGTATTATGTTAAATAGCTAGTGGGAGATATTTTGATAATATGTAAGGATGTGTTGTTGTAACAGATTCGTCATTGAAACATAAGTCACTAAGCAATACAAAATAAATTTGGCGGTTACTTCGGTATATGTAACTTCGATTCGATGTGATTTGGCATCAATTTGCAATATTGTAATTTTTTTTTTAATTTCTTATAAATTTGCATTTTCGTTTCCAATAAACACGACATAATCTATGGTACTTTATGTTGTTCATTTACTCTTCTTAACTATTTCTGCACATCAATTTTACTAAATTTCTGTTATGTTGTTCAAAGTCATTATTCATTCATTCGTTCGCCAATATTTCATGGCGCAATCATTTAAATTGTGCATCTCGCACTAAGGTCACCCCATTTGGACTACAGATGCATGTCCGAATTGTTTTCATCACATGTCTAATTTATTCTTCATTTTTCATTTTCAATTTTTCATTTTTTCTATTTTAATTGTTTAGAATTGTTGGGCTTTACTTTCTTCACATGTCATAGAATGTTGTAGTTTCTGTTTTTAATTTCTAAACATAAATTATAATTAACTTTCTTGCAAAAAAAAAAACACAAAACTAAAAACAATTTTTAAACAGAAGAAAGGCCAAAATTCTTGGTATCATGACATTGACATTTTTTCAGATCTCAAAGAAAACTGACAGATGAAAAATTTGTTTAAAAGCAAAAGGAATGCTGCTACTGGTGGGTGGTGGAGCACAGTGATTTGGGCGTGGGGAAAATGATTTGCTAACATAACACAGAGAAAATATATTTGAATTGAATAAAGAAAAATATAACAAAAATAAAATAAAATAAAATAAAATAAAATAAAATAAAATAAAATAAAATAAAATAAAATAAAATAAAATAAAATAAAATAAAATAAAATAAAATAAAATAAAATAAAATAAAATAAAATAAAGTAAAATAAAATAAAATAAAATAAAATAAAATAAAATAAAATAAAATAAAATAAAATAAAATAAAATAAAATAAAATAAAATAAAATAAAATAAAATAAAATAAAATAAAATAAAATAAAATAAAATAAAATAAAATAAAATAAAATAAAATAAAATAAAATAAAATAAAATAAAATTAAAATAAATTAAATTAATATAAAAAAAAATAAATTAAATTAATATAAAAAAATAAAATAAAATAATTCTTGATTTTGTTTTTTGTTCATCTGTAATATGACAAAAATTCGATTATTCCACTTTTTTCGTCTAAATAAGTAATTGGTAAATTCATAACAACCGGCCGTGGCATTATGGTTAGAACACGCAACTACCATGTGGGAGATCACAGGCATAACTTCTTTCGCCAGTCATCTTAAAAAAATAGAAAACATTTTCTTTCATTGTCGGCCCCTCGATTGTTGTCGACAGAAACTTCGCAGTATCAGTGTCGAGTCAATCGACATGTCTAGTAAGAGCTTCTCAAACAGTGACGTTCGCATTCGTCGATAAACAAGTAGGTGCCGTTAGTTGTGAATCTAAAAATAGAAAGCGTGTTAATTCACAACAACGCGAGAAGCTATCCCATACCTCATTCATGGGGTGTAAAGGGAAATTAAGTAGTAAGTAAATTCAAAACAATCTTTGTGCTAATTTTTGGTATGCAGGGCAAAAGTTTTTTAAAATTTAATTTGAAAATCAATGATATGCAATACAGATATTCTAAAACTTTAATTTTAAAAACTTTAATTCGATTGCTCAGTGGAAGCGACGTAGACTAGCAATTCGGGTTCGATTCGCGGCCGGGGCACTGGCAAAATCAACATCGATGAAAAATTAAATACTTTTCAAATACTTTCGGGGTCTCCAGCCAACAAAACTCATCCTAGATGTTTCCACTACAAAAAATCCAGATTGCGCAAGGACCAAGGAAAAAGGAAAATGATTTATCAACATCTCATATAAATCAATAAGCCAGCTGGCGCCATCTCTGATGGAATTTGGCGGTTACAACTCACAACAACAACACCTAACAATCCTTGACACAAACCTTATTATCTAGAAAGGAACGAAACAGAGTTGCCAACAATGATCGTATGATAATCGGATTATATGCCCGATCGAGTGCCGATAAATTGAAAATCGGTATAAAGAATTATCACCCCAGCTATCCACCAGCTGTTACAACAACAACAAAACCAACAGATGAATACAAAAAGTTAAATCTTTTTCAAAACCAAAACAAGTTTAAGTATATACATGATTGGACGTGTGTTTGGAGTAAAATTGGTTTCAATCAATTATTCTCTGAAAATTATATCATATTTTATACAAATGTTTTTTATTCTGAAAACATAATTTTGTCGTACACAGATATGAAAAACTTAAATAAAATGAAATAGTTCCACGGTATATCAAAAAAATATGAAGAAAAATCTTAAATACCTCAGAAGAGAAAAAGAATAACTTAAAAAAACATGACTTAAAGATTTTGCAACTTAAAAGGAACTCGTTATAACTATTCATAATAGAATCGCCTCTTGGATTCTGAAAGAATCGTTTTTTTCGATCCTTTTACGATTCAAGAACGAAGGTGGATTTTCTCTTGCTCGCTTTTACGATTCAAGAACGAAGGAGGATTTTCTCTTGCTCGCGATATCACGCCTGAATCGTTGGCGAGTATCGTTCTCGAATAAAATGTGAATGATTTAAGATTGGAGAATGATATCATTTTCGAATCGCATGGTTTGTCGGGTAAAGTCTCAATAGTTTGTTTTTAGTAAAGTACCAATATCAAAGATTGCTCCGAGATAGTTTTGTTCGTATCTGTCATCAGCGAATACTTGCTTAGTATATTTAACGTACGATAGGTGTCGCACACACCAGTTCAATAAATGAAGTTAAGTAGTGTAGCAAACGCCTTAAGCTCTTTTTCAACTTCGAAAATTGTGGGTTGGTAATATACACCGCAAATCACTGTGCACAAACAGGGCGTTTCAAGTTTACGCCAGATAAACAAAGATTTATGGTAATTTTTCACAATGATGGAAACTAATATCTCATCTAATACACACGTACATATATCTATTTAATGGTCTTTTCATAGAGAGCAAAATATATATGCATGAAAACAAAAAACCAAAAAAACCTGGCAGCAAAAGTTCAATTCATTTGGTCAACAACAAACACACACAAATTCGTCAAAGAGTTTTGAAATATGTAATTTATTTTGAAAGGCCATTTTTCCTCTTTTATTCAATCACAAAAATAAATCACTCAATACAATTATGAAATGTCTCTATTAGTTGTTGGTTGTGTCTCTCATCGTTATAGCAACAAAGCAATGTAAAAAATAAAGTAAAGAAGAAGAAAAAAAAACATTTCCTTGAACTTCAAATTCTCATTAATGTGAAATTTTGAAAAATGACCAATTTTCTTTGTTTTCATTAGAGCAAAACACAAATATAAAAACAAACATACATACATACAGTGAAACATGAAGAGAAATTGTATTATTGAACACGTTTTTCCGTCTAAGCCATTTGTGAATTAAATAAATCACAGCAGCTTTTGGGTGTTTCATTACAATTTTTTTTCAATTCAATTAAACTAAACTTTTATGGTTTGATTAACATTGAAATGTAGACAATGAATGAATGCTACAATAAACATTCGTATGTTTCTCTATTAATTATAAAATATTTCTTTGTAAAGATTTGAAATTCCTATTTATGCAATGTTTGCTTTGTTCAATTCTACTACAACTGCTGATGCTACTAGATGACAGTGGCCAGAGCCCGGACTCAGCAGCAGCAGCCAAACAACTTGTATGCCGTTTGAGAAAGATAGAAATAGAGATGATGGCAGTAGCCGCAGCATCACAGCATTAGCATCAGGTGTTTCAATTGTCTTTGGGTTTTAAGTCTATGATTATGGAGTCTTTGTTTACTACTTTTAAACAGTTAACTGAGAAGAGTTACATCCGTGACGGACAACCTAACGTAACAGATGTGCTACCACCGCCACAATTAAGTAAACGATTGGGTCAGGTTACAGCAGACGTCAGTCACTTAACATTGTGTAGCAGTAGTAGTAGTCTTTCTCATATTTCAAAAGAATATCTCTGACCGATATCAAAATTATTTCCCATGAAGAAGAAGAAAATAGTCATTTGAAAGGGTCTAGGGCAAATAGACTATAAAAATGAGGAGCATGCAAAAATGTGATGTGTTTATAAAGTATAGTATAGACAACCCAAAGTAAACAATATGAAATAATAGTATTTGGTATTTGTATTGAAATTCATTTATTCTCTGGAAAATTTTATACACAATTTAAGTTTTATTAATCTTGAACAACTTTAACTTAAATTGTTCTATGATTTTTTTTTTTAGGATGTTTTATATGCAAAATTGGGTAAAATGTTAATAAATATATTGTTGAGAAAATCAAGACTTTAAAACATTTGAAACTTTTGCAATCTCAAGTAATAATTAAGAATTTATTATTTTTGGAAATAAGTAATGAAAATTTAGAATAAATTTTGTAATGTATTAGCAAAACAAAAAATAAGAGCATGATAAGTAGGACCCAGAAGTACTTTAAATTTGGTGCATTACCTTGGGATTTTTATAGGAAGAAGGCTATTCGGGTATGATGACGATTTTTGATAATCCATAAATGTCCAACATTTCTAAAATTATTGTTGTATCTTTAGAAGTCTTTTATAATATTTTTTTTTAAAATATTCCCCCAAAACTACTTACGGTATTGCAAATGGGCTACATGGCCCCGTTCCTTCTGGTACCTCCCATACAAATGTACCACTCCGCCCACTTTGGAGATGGAGTAATAATATCAATACACTCTACACGATCGTGCCCAAATACTGTATTTTGTTAAGCTATAACAGGACAAAGTTTTGGAGAAAAAAATTGGAAGTCTAGCCACGCCCCTTCTGGTACCTCCCATACAAATGTACCTTTCCGCCAACTTTAACGATGGAGTAATAATATCGATAAATCCAACGCGATCGTACCCACATTTTTTATTTAGTAAAGCTATAGCAGGGAACAGTTTTTGAGAGAAAAAAACTGCATGCCTTGCCACGCTCCATCTGGTACCTCCCATACACATCTGGTACCGCCCACTTTAGAAATCGATTAATATTATTAATAGATCTTTTTAGTAAAGCTATAACAGTATAAAGTTTTTAAGAAAAAATCTGGAATTCTAGACACGCCCCTTCTGGTACCTCCATACAAATGTACCACTCCGCCCACTTTAGAAATCGATTAATAATATCAATATAATAGAACATTTTTTGTTTTACTGAGAGTGAGGATATATGTAAGTCGGGTTGCCCGACTGAAACTTTCTTACTGGTTTCTCCTAACATTTCCCCCAAACATACCTACCGCCCTGCTTCACCCGCTTAGGGGGCTACCATACAAAAATCAATTTTTATAAATTTTACACCCACCGCTCTAATTGCCCTAAACGTGCCCAGTCAAATGTATGACTGACACCTAATACTTTTACAACCCCAAGAGTTCTTCTGAACATATCTACCCTTTTACTTTAATCCTTAAGGTGGTCCCCATACAATAATTTTAATTATTTACATATTTTTGTATATCAGCACCTGCCGCTCCCATTTTGCGACCTACAGGGTTGAAATGTATGACCGACCCAGTCATTCTTTTCTACAAACATTTTCCCCTAACATACCTATCCCCCATCTTCACCCCCTAAGTGGTCTACCATACAAAAATCAGATTTTTATAAATTTTACACCCACCGCTTTAACTGCCCTAAATGTGCCCCTTAAAGAGTCAAATATATGACCGACCCCCAACATTTTTTAACCCCACATTTTCTTAGAACATATTTACGCTCCCTCTATTTTCAATTTTTAAGGTGGCCCCATAAATTCTTTTATTTTTTACAAATTTTTTTTACGAGTTCTGCTCCTGTCGCTTCCATTGTGCCTCTAGAGGGTTGAAAGGTATGACCTACCCCAGTTATTTGTGCTTCCTAAAATTTTCCCCAGACATACCTATCCCCATCTTCACCCTTTAAGGAGGCTGCCATACAAAAATTATTATATTATGAAATAGTGATTTGGTAAAGGGCAACCGGAAATATGTAAATGCATGTTTTTTCACAACGAGATATTAACAAATGGGCAAGGTATTTATATGTTTCATACTCTTCTAAGTGTTTTGACACGCATTTGTTAAAGCATATTTTTGCATATTTTACCAATAAGGTCAGATTTTAGCATATTTTGGTTTTAAGAGCATATTTTAAAAAATATGCTTTAAAAACTATGAAATATGCTTAAAAAAGGATATTTTTTTAAATATGCTCTTGAGACCAGAATATGCTAAAAATCTGACCTTATGGGTAAAATATGCAAAAATATGCTCTAACAAATACGTGTCAAAACACTTGTAAGAGTATGAAACATATAAATACCTTGCCCATTTGTTGATATCTCATAGTTTTTAGAGCATATTTTTTTTTAAATATGCCTTTTAAGCATATTTCATGTTCCAAAAAAACGTTTAAAAACCTTATTTTTCACACGCATCAGAACAAAGACGCCCATAACTTTGGTGCCATATTTAATAGCCCCTTTGCAATGGAAGGTGGCCTGTTTACCAGTAAAACCTTGGCATATAACTTTGGTGTCCTTTTTCAGTACTAAATTCATCAGGATCTGGGATCTGCTGCAATAACTATTAACTAGTAAGTCAGGAAACTCTTCTGCAAAAGTCTTTAGTTTTGCTACATTAGCTTTAGGTATTATGTCGTCTTAAACAGTTCTTCGATCTAAACATTAAAAAATGAATACAAGAATTGCATGGACAGTATAAGAGCAAAACTAAAAAAAAACAATTTATATGGGTCTTAATAGAAATTTATTAAATTTAAATTTATTAATAGATTGAAATTTGTATGGAAATGTGAATTAAGCTATTGCTAACGTCAAAAAGGTATTTTTGAAAGATCCAGAAAGAAAAAAATATGTGTGACTTAATTTTTTAGAGCATATTTTTGTTGTTTTTAAGAGCATTTTTGTTATTTTTATGATATATTTTAAGCGCACAAAAAACGATTTTTAGTGCATATTTCCAGTTGCCCTGGTATTTACTTATAAAATTACTTATTTCTACATAAAATACGCAAGTTTTAAGACGCATACAATAATTAAAATAATCCTATAAAATTTCTAAAGATATTCTATTTTAAAAATATGTTACAATATCATCATTATTTGCAATATCAATATTTCCATATTTTGTATAATAATGAACAACAACAGTAAGAATTTAAAAAGTATAAGCTTAAAACAATTACCAGAGATAAATTGTTTGCACAAAACCCCATCGAATCGATATTCACTGGGGAAATTCAATGGGGGGTGAAGTAAGAAATCTATTTATTGTTCGCAATTTATGATGTCTTGGTAAACAAAAACTTGTTAGTGCAAAATGCTAAAAATGCTAAAACAGACATTCTGTTTTATCAAAAACCACTCCCCCATCAATTGTCTAGGGTGTGGGGACTGAATAATTTCTGTTTTGTTTGTGATAAATACAAAAATTATGCTTTTATTGTTGTTGCTTGTAAATGTCGAAAATTGTTTGAAAATAATGACTAAAAGTCTTTCCATAAAAACTCAGTTGAACAATAAATTGTTGGTACTATGTACTTGTTGTTGTAATAATAAATATACCACAATATCAAAACTTATGAAGTCCTCGAAGAAAGTTTTTTAAAATATTTGTAATAAATTTATTTTATTCGAACCCTAAACATTCGACAATGTTATGGACAACTTTGGTGGTGGTTAAAATGAAAAACTATCATATCTTACAATGTAAAAAAAGCAGAGCAAGTGCAAGAATAAATTTCCATATATACACATATATATGTAAATTTGAATAAATTATATTGACAAGGAGGTATGATAATTTGGAAATGTTTAAAAATTTTAAACAAAATAAAAACTAAAATGTGTACTGACAATGAAATGTATGTACGTAGTAAATTTTCGTTATAAAAATGTATGATAAATCGAAATATATTGTTTGCTCCAAATATTTGTTTCCAATTTAAAACATCAGCTCAGAAAGTAGAAAGTAAGAGATTCTACATAGAATTAGAGAATTTTGTATAGAATATTTTAATGCAAACCATAGCCTAATTTTACAGTAATATATAGTTATAATTTGAATTATATTGATCCTTGTGTACATTGCGTACTATTCCTTTTTTAAACTGTATTATGAAAATCTATTCCACAACTTACTCATTGCCTACTTCTTAGTAGCATGTAATCAAGCGTAGACGCTGCTGATAAATGATTGTAAAATATACTTTATGTAAAATATTGTGTGTACATTATTATACATATTATAATACGCTTCTTTTTTTTATATCCATAACCCTACCACAATTTAAATAAAGTGTAGTTTGTATGGTTTTATTAACTATAGCGTCTCCTGTGTTGTTGTCTTTATGGAACGAATGCCATCGAAACCAACCAGTCAGTCAGCAGCAGCAGCCATCCAGATCGAAGTTACACCATCCATAGAATCGAAAGGATGATGCAAACGAGTTAGGGTTGGTTGCTTGGTTGATACTACCTCAAAACTACCAACAACAATTACTAAGAAACTATTCACATTTGACCAACCATAAAATGTTAAAGCAAAGTTACAACAAAAACTATTCTAAGAAATTGTTGGATTAATAGTTGTAAGAGTAACAACAGCCAGCGGTGAAGGAATCGGGGAGCGAAAAGTATATGAAAACATTTTAATACGGTCTTTTGTTTTTATAGCGTGATGGTGGTGGACTTCTTAGTTGGTAGCTTAACATTTTTACATTGCAAACTGGAAAACCCACATAATTGTAATGCAGTTATTTGTGGTAATAGTGGTGCAAAATATTGCCGCAATTCCTTGAATATAATTAAAACATAAACGCAAAGAAAGAAACAATTTCAAGTACTAAAATTCTATTTAATGTTATGACAATATATGAAAGTTTTAGTTCGAGTTAAGAATGCCTATAATTATAGAATATGATTTGAAGTACATACGTAGTTATCTAGGGCGAAAGGGAAGGATGTGGGTGAATAAATTTAAGTGTTACAGCAGTAAATAGGATATGTGTATAAGGCAGATTATACAAAAGGAAAAATTGTCTAATCAAATATAAAACTTGTTAACTATAAATACTCTATTGTCAGTTGGGCAATTGCACGTAAAATGGCCCTATACAGGAAAAAAAATAATTCCATATTTTAAATAAAAACCAGTCAATTAATATGTACAAGAGAATGAAAATTATGGACAAATGCAAAAATTTTTATTTTTTTTAAATTTTTATCAATTTGGCAAGAGTTTTTAAATGAGCATATAACGAACACTCTTATTTAAACGCTAGAACTTACATTAAAATTTTCTAATATTCTATTTATCTTGATAAGTAAAAACTGTTATCTCCAGAAAGACAAAACTTCTGTTTGCTTTCTCATAAGGTTTCGGCTTTGTATGTTTTATAATAAAAGTTTTAGGTGTAAATAGAAATATACAAATTTTATGTCACACCCGTCCCCGTAAATATGACAACAGTTTAATAAAATTGTTCTTTTACACGATAAAACATTAATACTTTCCAACAATAACAAAGTTGCACTTAATAATATAGTGACATTTTGTGAACTTTTATTGAAATATTTGAGTATTTAGTTACAGAAAACATTTGGTCGCACCCGTCCCTGGGTGAAAAATGAAGACTGCTATAAACCATAACAAACACAATGTTTGGGTTTTGTTAAATATAATTAATATGAAATATTTTTGCTACTGGCCATGGTAAAGCTTATACATACATTTTACCCCTCTAGGAGGCACCATGGGAGCTGCTGGATCTTATTTAAAAAAAATATTATAAAAATGAAAAAAATTGTATGGAAACCACTTAAGAGTTGAAAATAGAGGGTAGATATATTTTGAGAAACTGTTGGGGCTGCAAAAATATTGGGGGTCGGTCATACATTTGACTACTCTAGGGTCTGCTTTAGGGCAGTCAGAGCAGTGGGAGCAAATTTTATAAAAATTGTATTTTTGTATGGAAACCTTCTTAGGAGGTGACGATGGGGTGTGGGTATGTTTTGGGAAAAATTTTAGGTTTGTTGTGAATTTGTTCCCTAATACGAAAAGTTTCTCGTTAATAACCGGGGGCTCGATTTTGATTTTAAACCGATGGTTTCGGCAAAGTTTCTTAAAATTCATCGTAGATTACGATCATGATAACCGCTTGGTCGAGAAAAAATTGGCCCACTCTAAGATGATGTATACGATAATACGAATAAATATATGTCTTATTATTATCTTGTACCAGGTAGGCTAAAAGAGATCATTCTATTGGAAAATGCTCTTATTTTAGCAAATGGCCGCCAATGTCAAATCTGTTTTGACATTTGTAGACTAGACAGATGTAGAATACAAGTGAACAAGCCATAGAGCGATGCACTCCCCAAGAATGCGGAATAATCGTATCTATTTTTTGCGTAACATTTCGTCTGTGATGTTGGTGCAGCGCGAATTCCGATGCCGATTCCCCGACCGTCCGATACCGACTGCACAAATACTGCGCCGTTTGGCCACCAACCTTAAAGTGTATGGGGCCACACGAGACGTTACCTGGAATGGGCAACCCAGGAGCGCCCGTTCTGCTGAGAATTTCGCCGCTGATACCGAGGATGTGGAGCTGTCGCCGGAAACATCGACCAGACGCCGTGCCTCGCAATTAGCCGGTTGTCCCTAAGGCAATTTTGGTCAAAGACCTGCGCATTTTCCCGCACAAAGTCCAGTCCGTGCATCAGCTGCCGCCTGTTGACCGCGAAATGCGTCTAACCTACGCCCAAGACATCCTCAATCTCGAGGACGAAGTGGACGATTTTTCAACCAAAATCTTAATAAGCGATGAGGCTTATTTTCACCTCAGCGGGTACGTGAACAAGCAAAACTATCGCTTCTGGGGGACCGAAAATCCACGAGTGATGCACGAGGAGCAATTACACCCGCTCAATGTGACTGCATGGTGCGCTGTTCATGCCGCAGGAGTCATCGGGCCATTTTTTTCTAGAACGCAGCTTGTCAATCGACAACAGTGGATGGTGCGCGGTATAGGGCCATGTTAACCGAGTTGTTTCTGCCGCAATTGGACGAATTAGGACTGGAGGACATGTGGTTCCAACAGAATGGAGCAGGTGCCCCAAAATCGTTTTCGGGATTATGTCCGTGTGGGGTTATGTCATGGCACCGATGGAGCAACAGTACACACTGCGCGAGCCACAACCGACATTCTCAATGCGGCATTCCCGGTTCGCCTCATCTCTTGTTTTGGCGATTAGCACTGCTCCGCAAGATCGACCGCTCCTGACTTTTTCTTGTGGGGTTTTTTGAAGTCCCGTGTATACGTGAACAAGCCCGAGACCCAGGAAGTCTTCAAGGACAACATGCGACACAAGTGAGAGAATCTTTCGCCCGAAGTTCTCGCCGAAGTGATGAAAAATGCCATAAAACGAGCCCGAATGACAATCAATTGTGACAGTGCTCATTTGGAAGATATCCTCTTGTCGACTTAACCAAATAAACGTAATCAAAAAACAGAATCGAAGTTTTTCATTTGGATAAAAAATGAGAGCCAAACAACATCGTATGACTTATTTTTGCCCACCTTCTATGTTTACCTTTATGTTTGGTATATAATGAAACTCTATAAAAACTTTTATTCCCTCATACTTTTGGAGTTTATTATACTAGGTCACTAGGTCAAAATGGTGTCACACCCGTCTTTTTTTATTTTTGATTCAGAAAAAGTAGTTTTTTGCGAACAGTAAGTACTTAACACAATCAAAAACAAAATATACAATTATATAAATCACAATAATGGTGGACTTTCTACGGAAAATTTACAGAATTTAAGCAGAAAATCATAATTTTGTAAAACGTCAAATTCCAAAGGTCACACCCGTCATTGTTGAAAAGATTTGAGTAACGTGGTCACACACGTCTCAATAGAATTTTCCATTTGCAAAAAAATTAAAAGATTTGCTAAAAATTTAAAAAAATTTAACAAAATTTCGTATAGAATAGGAGTTTGTTTTAGTAACTGCTACTCTATGCTGTACAACATACAAATTTATTTTGATTGGTCAATTAAATTAACCTCAAGCAAATTCAACTTCTTATAAAACGTATTTATCTTCACCTCAGATAGCCCCACAAACAATTTACCTGATTGTTGTTTAAAGTTATTAAATAATCCTCAACCTCCGCTCACAATGGCATCATAAGTTTTGTGTTTCAGTGTGACTGGACGGAAGTCATTTAATTTCCACAACTTACCTGTAAAGACAAAAAAAAGCCACAAATGAGAAAAAACAATTTAGTAAATTGAGGTTCATTAGACAATAACAGGAAAGATATAGAATTTTGGTATTGTTGCATCAAAAAAGTATCAAATTAAAAAAGAACATAAAAACTTATTAAAAAAACAGATAAAAATCAGCTTAGGGCCATTTAGGAAAAAAATGGAACAAAACTGTATAAATACAATTGTAGTAAATTAAAGCTTAGGTCAATCTCATCCCATTTTCTACTAAAACTTTAACAAATTCAACAGAATGGACAGTGTTCTCCTCAAGAAAGCAAAAAATAAATAAAAAATAACATTATTATGACCTCCACCGGCACAGAGGCAAGATAAATAGAAATTTAACAACAAAATTCCAATGAAAAGCTTCTTAGCAAGTTATGAGATATTTTTATAACGCAAACTATGATGATGATGATGGTAATAAGACCAACGGAAGAAAACAAAGATTAAGATAATTATGAAATAAAGATTAACAAAAGCTGATGTAAAATATTTGTGCTTTACACAAAATAACCTACAGATATACAAATATATATAAAAAATTCCCTGGCGGATATTATATTATTCTATTTACAGTCGGTAGTGTTGTGCCATGTAGCAGAAATGTTGTGTTATTTTTGGGGTCACAAAAATAAATGTTTTCATAATCGTTGGGAATATTCATAAGAAAAGATAGAAAAATAACAATATTACATTCATTGTATTCAAATTGAGAGTCCACCAACATCATCATATAAATGTTTTTACAAGTTAACGGAGCGTGAATTGTTTAGTTATGCCTAAAGGTAACACTTGTTTGGCGTGGACCACACAACAGCAACAACGAGCGGCAAACAATTAAGATACAATTAGGGTCAGGTGGTGAGAAATTACCCATAAGCCATGAACAAAGTATGAGGGAGATTAGATTATAGCCGCCCCCACGAACGCTCCCCATCAATCATGTTGTAATTATGCAATGATCTTATTTAACGTCAATCAAATCAAGGTTATTATAATGAAAAGTTGCAAATGAGGTTATTAAGAGTGAAAAAAAATCTCTTACCTAATAACTTCGGAAAAACTAATGAGGTTAAAGAGATGCACGCATTTCATCATCTTCATAATGTTTTGAATTATATATTCATTATTTTTAACAATTATTGCGGGCAGCTTTTGAGATCTACTATATTAAACCATCTGTATTTAAAAATATGAAATTCATTTATATTCAAAATAAAATAAAATAAAATAAAATAAAATAAAATAAAATAAAATAAAATAAAATAAAATAAAATAAAATAAAATAAAATAAAATAAAATAAAATAAAATAAAATAAAATAAAATAAAACATAATGAAAAATGATGACCTGACCTGACCTGAACTGAATCCTTAAAAGAAACCGTGGAAATTCTATCGGATACCTACTTCCATAGTTGAAAGTCCAACTGCATATCCGTCGCACTTACCGACTTCTGCAATAGAATACCGGTAATTGAAAGGGACATGATCAAGGACACAATCAACGGCTTTGATCCTTACAAATATCTCGGTCCGGACGACATTATACCTGGCGAACTTCAACAGGCCCTGGGGCCACTATTGCGGCTATCTTGAACGGCTGTGCGAAACTATCCAACGTACCAATAAGATGGAGAACGGCTAAGGTGGTCTTTATCCCATCACACGCCAAAGCGAAGGACTACAGACCAATTAGTCTTACATCATTCCTAAATCCTTGAGAGAATCATGGGCAACATCATCAAAAATGCAAAAAGGTGACTGGAGGCACCCCACATGGGGGAGTATTATCGCCGCAACTGTGGAATTTCGCAGTCAACAGCTGGAGTCAGAAGGATGCACGGTAGCGTAGGCAGACGACATAGTACTCTGCGTCTCGGGGGCTAGTCTACCATACCTCAACTATATCAGAACTATATCAACACCCTGAAAAACTGGTGCGCCAGTAGGGGACTTAACGCGAGCACTAATAAAACAGAATTAGTACTTTTCTGTCGGAAACAGAAATCGCACTTTACATTCAACTTCCATTTGGGCAATAAACAACTCAATTTCTCCGAAACGGCGAACTAACTGGGCCTCATCTTGAAGGGGAAGCTTAATTGGAGACAGAACATAAAAAGCATATCAAACAAGGCACTCATTGCTTTATACACATGCCTGAAAGCTATTGGGAAAACCTGGGGACTCAAACCCAAGGTAACACTTTGGATTCACAATGCTATATTCAAGCCAATACTACAATATGGCTGAATAGTTTGTTGGTATGCGCTCGACAAGAAGAGCAAATTTAGACAAGCGTTCTTCTTGTCTCCTAATAACCGAATGCATGAGATAAACTTCCTCTAAGGCACTCTACACGATACTTAATTTATTACCACCTGATCTGAGCTGCAAATACTTCGTCCTCATATCAGCTATTCGACTAAACGAGATAGAACATTGGGATCCCTCCATCGGACACTCAAGGATCCTGAACCATATCAATATCTCACTTGATACTGATTACATGCTTAGTGCACGGAAATCGAAGATTCTCTATGGAACTAGAAACACAGAGAACGAGTACGCTATGTATAAAACATAAATAAACAAATTTACTGATGGGTCTAAGTTGGATGACTAGATCGGCTATGGTATCTACTCCGCGGATCTAGGGCTAAGTATAAGATCAATGATTCCAGACATCTGCAGCGTTTTTTAAGCGGCTAGTAACAGAGCCGTGGACGTGATCAACGTGATGAGGGTATCACAGGAGGATATTATCCTGTTCACGAACTGTCTAGCTACGCTCAATGTAACCTTTGAATAGTAAGATGACGCTTTAATTTACTGTTCCTTTAAATTATCCAATTATAAAAGCATTCACTTTACAATTTCTAACAGTTAGTTTGTCTAGTTTCCTAATAAAATTTTCTATAGCTTAGTAATTATGATGGCTTTCCTAATAATTAAAACCAATTTATAATTCTCATTATTATTATTAAAACAGAAAAACTTCATTTCACCAACAACCAACCGCAAATACTTTCTCTTAAAACAAATAACAAATTATAAGTAGCAGCTTCTTGAATAATTACACATATCTGCAAAACAAAATCTAACATGACAGCACTTTCCGCAATCAGCAACGTAAAAAGCAAAAGAAGCAAATGGCAACAAAAAAAACAGTTAAAAAATTATTTAAGAGGATTTTGGTGTAAAGTACAAATTTTTCATTAAGTACCTATGACAGCTATTGTCATACAGAACTAAACGACTGAACGAAATGCACAACGGAAAACGGAACCAACCACGGAAACGTTATGTTGTCTCAAGTATTAGTGTCAGCAAATCTGTTATAATAATATTCTGATGTAATTAACAACTTTTCAAGTTGCGCTGTGTTGTTGTTCTAAATTTTTCACATAACCAAGAGAGAGAGAAAATGAAAAACGATTTGTGGTCTTGTCACGAAAATTGCCAAAGTAAATAATAATTTTATTAGTAACTGTATAAATATACCCCTGACGGCCTTTTGTTAAGTCATTAATTATGTTTATTTATTTAAAATTATACTTTGTAACGCGACGGGAAACAAAGGTATCCATCCCCTTACATCCCATCCCGCCTGAGTTTACACAATTTTCAATTTGCCAATGAAACCTTAAACAACAACAAATTAAGAAAAGGAAATAAAGAAAACAATCACAGGCAAATGATTTCACATTGGACTATTGTCAAGTTCATAATCATTTGGCTAATTAATATTATGAAATTGTAATAGACAATGATGATAATTAACTCACTCGTATGAAAAACGTTTGGTGGGGGCACAAAAGACCAAAGACATAGAAAGATGTGCCAAAATGGCAAAAATTGTAAATTGATTTAAATTAAATTAAAACAATCGACCCAGAAATACCGACGACATCTGAGAGAGCAAATGACCACGACACAAGTTGTTTGAATGTCGAATGTGATAATGAACAAAGAAAGAAAGAAACAAAGACAAGGTGGATTGAAAAATACAAAATCTTGCTGTTGACTGTTGTTAATTAGAATCACAAAGAATTGCAACAAATGACATGTTATTAGGAAATGAATGATAAAAAAAAGTTGGGTATATGAAAAAATATTTTTTTCCGGTTTTATAATGTAATAATGTATTTCTAAGAAGGATTATAAAGTTGTTAAAAGGTTTGTAAGATTTGAAAAACATTTAAAAATCAGCCATATTCATTTTGATCAGTGTTCTCCTAGATGTTTTAGAAAGTAACTTCGTTCGAAACGTTTTCCAAACATTTTCTTTTATTAACTCTCCCCGCTTTAAGTGCCTAAGCTAAATTTACTTTAATAACATCCACATAAAAACCCATAGCTACCATGATTGTCAACAAAGATACGCCTTGTCAAATACCCCACGTAGATTTTTTTCCTTTCGACTCGTGATGATGCATAATACATTGATCAATTTTTCTTTATGCTAATCTCCGGTCATAGATAATTTGCACAAGAATTTTAATGAAATTCAAATCTTCTTTTCTATACTGCTGAGAATAAGAAATTAGCACTTTACACACAATTTGCCTTAAAACCATTCAACCATCCGACAACTTCAGCCACGGCAATATCCACTAGAAAGAGTCGGAGAACATAAGTAAACTTAAAGACCATTGCAAAGGTTGCCTCCTCCTCCTCGGTATCCCTCTTCTATTCACTTTATAAAATATTAACTAAAGGCGCAAAAAAGAACGCTCTAAAGTAATTAAAAGAGTATAAGTTCCCTATTATTCTATTTTACTTAAAAAAAAAAAACGTTGAAAAAAAAACTCAAACACAAAACAAAAGGATGGTGTGGCAAAGCCATGCGAAAAAAAAAGAAAAACGCAGCAGTATTCACATAATTACATTATTCCTAACTTGTTGAGTTTATAAGATTTAGTTGCAAATTACACAGACGATACAGCAGAAGCAGCAGCAGTAAAACGTGGGTAGACAAAGGCAAAATACAAAAACGTCACTGTGACATTTAAACATTTTCCATTGGAACTAGAAATGGGCGGTCGTTCGATGTTCTTGTGGGGCAAAGAATTTCAAATGAAAGCAAAATAAAGCAAATAAATAACGAACTCACTTTTTTTGTCGTCATAGTAAATGTTAGTGTGAAAAGGGCTATAGGAGCAGAGTGGTGAGAAGCAAACAAATTAATTCAGTCTTCACCATATGTGGTGTACAATTACTTAGGGCTTAGAAATTCTATGGGTTTTTATTTTAGTTGCGAGTGATTACGTTTAATTTCCGTCAGTTTAACGCCCCTACGATGTCGGTCCTTTATTATTTCGCATTTGCTGTGTAGGGAATTACACGTTTGTGACACAAAGTAAATTGAGATATTATTCATTGACAGAAAAATAATTGTACGTAAGTGCAATAAATGATAAAATATATAATTATAATGATAAAAAATTAAACAAATGCTGAAGTGTAGAGAAGTAAAATTTGGTCTTAGAGCTGGAATGAATCATATGTATTAATTTGGATAATCTCTGGTATAAACAGGATGGCGTATCATTTTTTACAATTCTTGAAAAATTTGATGCTCGAGTAATGGTGAACCATATTACTTGATGCGATCAGACTCCCATTTCCCATATGCATTAAGAATCTCTTTGATTAAGCAAAAATTAGAAAGATTTGATAGCACCGAAATTTTAAAAAGGTTGTACCTAATACCGCAGAAAAGTAGGTGCACGTTAGTATCTTAGTAATGGTTTAAGACTGGTTTATTAAAAATGATACGCAATTAATGTTCGATGAAAATTTTGATGCCAACCGACTGATATAAGCAGAACTAGACAGAGAGTACTAATTGTAGTTGTAAGATGAGCGGTTGCAATTTTAAATGATGACGGCAACGCTAACACACTATGGTCGTAAGATAAATTCTCTCAGCCTGACAGGGAAATTCCGATGGTGGTAATTATAAATAGGTAGTCAAGAGAAGATGTAGTAGATTTGTAGTCGATTATACAGAGTCGTTTTATGTCCGACTTGAAGAATCGAAAGTTTAGCATATTGAAAATTTGGCTGCAAAAAAAATTTTTTTGGATATGGCATTTACGATAACTTCGAAACTATTGATCAGGCAAAAAAAGATAAAGTCTCGACAGACCATGTGGCGGGTGATGATTAGCTAACGATTCGTTGGCAATCCGTTAAAAAGATTCGTAAAAAGCAATTCTAAAACAAATTTGAAAATGATAACATTATAGAATCACTAGTAAACATTCGCAAACGAATCGTAAAAGCTATTCGTTTACTAATCGTAAAAGAATTATAACGATTAGTATTTTAATTTGCAAAAGAATCGCTTTTTCGATTCGTAATAGAATCGCCTTTTGAAGGCGAAGGTGGATTTTCTTCCGCTCGCGATATCACTCCCGAATCGTGGGCGATTATCATAACTCCAAACATTTATACGATCCCGACAAACCATTCCATTTGAGAATGATATCATCGTAAAAATGGTTCGAGCTATGATAAAATATGTGGAGAAAAAATTGAAAAAATGGAAAATTTTATTAAGAAACTAATGAGGTAATTAACTTTGGCTATGTCAAAGGTCAGACAAATGGTGATTAAAATGGAAATTTTGACTTCATTTTTATTAACTTTGTACCGCAAGAAAGGGAATTTTGTATAAGATTTGGAAGTTACTTTTGTCTCTCACATCCACTTGTTGTCAATAAACTTTTGCTGAAATATCAAATACTGAACTTGAATTGTTTATGGGAGCTGGGTACATTGTTGGATTTGGATTTTTCAACCACCACAAAGGTGAAGTTTGTATGGGAGGAGGGAGTCGTTTTGTTCGATCTAGCTCTTATTAGCACTTAACCTCCACATGATCGATGTCTCTTAACCTACGGCTGTAATACCGGGGATAGAAAGATGTACAGTGTACATTGTACACTCCCAAATACTGGCTGTTGGTATGAAAGGTGGAGGTAGTTTCTGTCCGATCTTGTTCAATTTAGAATAACCTTCGCTTAGAGAATAAAAGCTTGCATACAAAATGTCAGCTTTACACTTCTTAACCTACGGCCGTTATCGCGGGAACAAATATACAGACATCCCAAAAAGGGGAAGTTTGTATGGAGGTGGGAGTAGTTTTTGTTCGATCTTGCTCATCTTAGAAATCAAGTTCTGTTTAGAGGATTAAAGAGTGCATTCCAAATTTCTGCTAGATATATCTTAAACCCGAAAACAGGGTTTGTATGGGAGGTGGAGGTAGTTTTTGTCCGATCTTGATCAACTGAGAATTCAAGTTCCGCTAAGAGGATTGATGCTTGAATGAAAAATACCAGCTTGATAACTTTTAAACTACGGCTGTAATACCAGGGACAGACAGATGTTCACCCCCCCCAAAAAAAAGGGTATTTGTATGGGAGGTGGATGCAGCTTTTTTCCGACCTTGCTCATTTTAGAAGATTGAAGCTTGCTTAAAAATTTTCAGCTTAATAGATTTTGAACTATGGCTGTAATCGCAGGGGCAGAACCCCAAAAAGGGCAATTTGTATGGGAGGTGGGAGTACCGATATCACGAGAATAAACGGACAAATTTAAATCGACTCAGAATTCGACATTGATAATTTATATATGTATATTAGGGCGGCAGCGAAATGTATGGACTATTTTTTTGGCGGAAATTTAAAAATTCCCAACCGAAAAATTGTGCCACTTGTTGTAAAAAATACGTGACGGATATTTGAGTAAGATCGCATAACTATTTCCCGTGCCCCAAAGAGGTCAAAGTTCAGATTCTAAGTAAATCTTTAATGAATACTTTGTTTCTTTATTAATGTTCGATTAAGGAATTGTATTTTTGTATCTTACAAATATGCAATAGTAAAATATTGACGTGTGTGGACGGCGCTTCGGCCCTTTTTGCCAACTTGTTTCCAAATAGTTATATCTCTATTTTCAGGAAGATCAAACTATTATTATGGCTTTTATAACGGCTTCTTTCAAATGGGGCTTGGCATAGCCCACTTCCATCCTGACTGTAATTCATACGGTACTAACAACACATACCATATAGTTAATGAGATACAGCCTCTTAAAGATTCAAGTTTTATACCACTCCCACTGATCCGATCCCACCCATTATTAGTCGGATCAAAACTTTACTGCCAAATGTATACACACAAATTTTCAAGGCGTTTGAAGGAACACTCGTCCAGATTATGAGGTGGGGCCACGACCACTTGGTATATAAAAAATGCTAGAAGTACCCGTTTTTCATCACCGACCACACAGCTAAATTCTGTGAAAATTTTAAAAAGATCGGTCAAGACGTCCCCCATATCTATACGTTACTAAAAAATGGATATAAACAAAGACAAACTCATTTTCATATATATAGGTTAGACGTTTGACCTCTTTGGGGCATGGTTTAAAGTTGCACAAATTTACAATATTCCGATCGGGCATTAACCAAAATCTTTCTCTGCCACCCTTTGTATATATACTGCCATACCTACCATGCATTCTTAAGGCCGTTGAATATAGTAGAGCAAAATAAATATACCCTTCAGGTGGTGTGGTGAAGGGTATAAAATCTTCATAGAAAATAATCGAAATTATCAACGAAATATAGTTGAATATGAATATTTATAACGTATTCTTTACTCCAAAAAAAATGGATGTGGAATGAAAGTATAAACTCGCGACTATCATGCGGGTGAACTGGGTACGAGCCCTGTCACAGGCATATACGTACAATTCTATGATTGGCAGGCCCTCGATGTTGTCGACAGTAATTTTTGTGTAGTCTATTTGGAGAAGATTCTCAGAGGACAGATACGTTCTCTTGTTTTTGTACATGGACGTATTGTAAATGATAAGGATGTAATAGTGATGTGATTTTTTGAAGAATATATTCGAAGTTTAAATAAAAAGTATGCAGATTCAGAAAAACTGCAAAATTCATGACATTTCAAATGAAATGTTTTAAATCATAGCATAAACACAATCACTAAACATTGATAACTTCAAAATATAAAATACATATACAATCTTATCGAAATGCGAGCCTTGGTCATTTGTAACTTCCCCAATGTCAATCTACCAAAAAATATTATATACAGTCGAAACTCTCTATAACGAACTGCTATATAACGAAGCTTTCTTTATTATAAGAACACTGCTTTTTGGGTCTACTTTGAGTGTATTATAATCTCCATACAATCAATTTTCCAATAGCGAATATTTCCGTATAACGAAGCATTTTTGCGACCGTAACGTTTTCAATCTCCATATAACGAATTTATTCAAATTGGAAGTGTATTTTGGGGAACCACCGAACTATGCAAGTGACAACTGGAATCATTACCATCTCTCACATTTCTTGCAGGTTTCCGTACCTATTTGGAAATAAAAACCAACGTACCAAATACTGTTTACTTCTCTAAATGTATTAGAAAAATTATATTGATGAAGAAAAGTGAAAAAATGTACTTCAAACCAAAATAACTGACTACTGCAAAAAAAAAATTTTAAAAGGAACAAAATTGTTGTTCTTTTCTATATAGCGAATTTTCTTTATAGCGATGTCAATATCCACTCCCTTGGAATTCGTTATAGAGAGTTTCGACTGTATTTGTAAACATTTAATGTGTCCAACTGGTTATCAGCCAATAACGCCGATAAAAAATCCCATTAACATCTTCTGTTTGGGCAACCATAAATTTGTACCTAATAACGATGCATAGTACAATGATTACAAATAACAACGACGCAAATGTATAAATCACAATAAATGCCAAACTAGGATATGACTGGCTACTAAATAAAATCTAAGTAAAAATCACCGACAAAGTAATGGACTAACAGGGCTGGCGGAAGCTTTATAGACGCAGGCAGGAAGGTAATATGCCATGGTTGGCTTAAAGAGGCAAAACGAACAGAAAATGTTCCTGCAATCATTGCTATATGACATATGAAATGTATCCAATAATATAACGTACAAATGACACATATACGAGAAATGATAACAGGGCAAACAAAATACGAATAAAAACTACAAAAACCAGACAAAAACCACATAAAACCTAAATCGAATAAAAATGCGGTTGTAAACACAACCATGAGCAAACACAAACATTAAGCCATTATGAATGGAAAGAGGGAGGTGTGACACAGCCCCTCAAAAAAGGTGTAAAAGAGGGCGACAAAAAATCATGTGTGAGTCATTTAATGAAAGGTACACAACAAACCTATAGATAAAACACACAGTTTTAGATACAAACATTTAAATTTTTGCATTTAAACTGATACGAATTTTTTTCGTATAGGCAAAACACAGTTTTAGATACATAAAGTTAAATTTTTGCATTTAAACTGATACGAATATTTTTTATTTCTTTTTGAATGGGGAAAAAACTTCAATGAAAATATAATTTTTTTTAAGCTTCAAAACAAATCTTGAGGAATATTATATAACAAACGTGTTATTTTATGGAAATTATTATCTGTTAGCGTTTAATTTTATAAATATTTAAAAAAAAGTAATACATAGTTACAAGATGTATGTCTATAGCTAACCGCAAGCATTTCATTTTCGCTGCAGACAATAAAATTTATGAATAATGAAAGTATCAAAGCATAAGGAGAAGGTGGAGGCGATAGTGTCGGGGTCGGTAGTACAAGAAACGTAAAACATATCGAAAGCCACACACGCATTCACCAGTGATATAATATCTATACAAACATTAATTAATAGCCTCTCTCGTCGCACGACAAAACATGAAATTTAGCTTTAACAGCATTTTTGTGTAAGTCCATTCATGTATTTAACATTGCCAATTTATGATAGAATTTTAATAACATGACATCGTCGTAACAGCATACAGAGTAGGTAATGTTAATCGTTCGTGTGATTCGTATGTACGATAAATATCAAGGAAGTAAGAGAGTTTGTGGAGTTTGTGTGAGTAATTGGGTTTCTTAAGTATCAGTTGTGAAATATCAGCTTTCAGCTGTTATATTTTTCACCTGTGCGTATATGTTTAATGTATGTTTAAATAAAATTAAAATATTTATTAAAATGCTGACTAAATGCAGGTCTTGTCATACATTACGATAACTACAAAATAAGATACAAAATAAAATGCTTTTCTCAATATTAGAATTAATATACGAAGGAATACAAATTGTGAGCTTGTTTATTGAGGCTAGCTAATATTATTGCAAAGATAAATTAGCAACCCTTTTTTGAATTTAAAATAAATATTTTTTTAAAAGTTTTTTTTTATTAACCAAAATTCAATAATCTTTTAAAAATAAATAACACTTTTTTTTAACTAAAACATGTTTTTACAAACACATAAATTTATTTTTTTTTTTAAAAAATTATGAACCAAATAGAAATAATAGAAACAAACCCAATATTTTTGTAAAAAATATGTAGTTAAAAACTTTTTTAAAAACATACTGTTTTCAATTCTGACGAGCAAATTAAAAATGTAAAATATTTTGATTCCAAAATAATATTCGATACAAAGTAAAATTTTTAAAGAAAATTAAAAATGACTGTTTCGATTTGAACAGAAAAATAGAGCGTAAAAATATTTTGTGGATAAAATTTAAGGAGATAAGAAAAACTAGTTGGAAAATATGTTGTAAAATATATTATTTTTGCCAAATATAATATAACAAATAAAAATATATTAAAATATTATATTAATTGCAATTAAAACAATGTATTAGAAAGAATAGGATTTCAAAAAATCTAAAATCTAATCTATTAGATGCAAGGACCGATAGTGCAGTAAGTGTGGCGGGCCTTAAAAGCCGAGTACCCTAAATACGACCTAAAAGATAAATACATTTTAAAGCTAACGTTGGAGGCGAGGCCCATAGGTGAATAGAAAACCCCAAATATAGAAAACATAAAGACAACCATTTATTGATTGTTTTATTTTAAAAACAAAAATGTTAATTCGCCATTCAATTAAAAAAGTCAATGAATCACATTAAAAGTAGTTAAATGCTGGTGACGAAAAAATCGCTGATTTTAAAAAAAATTATGCCATTCTATTCGTCCAAACATCGGTATGTTAAGCCAGTAGGTAGCAAACCCGGGATATAATGCGTTCTAGGATGGCCTCCTGTGTTTGGTGCACAAATTAAAGATATTTTCGGGAGGAATTTCCTATTTCCCTGGACTGAGCTAAATTTATTTCAGTTCGATCTATAGCCAGCTGTGAGGCAAATATAATTACTAGACGAAATTGTTCCCACGTCTATTGGATCTATGCTCCAGAAAGACAAAAACCGTATTTGCATTTCTATCTTCTAATATGGTCTAAAATAATGGTCTTTCAAAAAATAATATCGAAAATAAACGTAAAGTAAAATGGTCCATTGGAACCACAGGATCTTGAAAACACATTTTATTTCAATACCCCAAATATGAGGTCACCATGGTACTCAAGGACCCGGCTATTGTACCTTGGTTGGCCTATAAAATAACACCATTGAATTCGTTTCGAATATATCGCTTATTTCGTGAAATATCGTCATAACTCAAAAATCGTGATTTTTGAGTTAATGTTGTAGAATTGTTCATTTCATCAAACTCCATGGTATGTAAAAAATTGTAAAAAATATTATTATCTTTCATACACTCCGCATGACAGCTATTTGAATTCCTCCATTTCGTACAATTTGGGTGTAAATTGAAAACTTTAAACGCGTTTATCTCGGAATCGACTAGCTGACATGTCAGACATCGTTTTGCCTGCAAAATTATTGATAATATTGTTGGGTACTGTTTTACTCTACTGACGATTGTTGCAAATTGACTGTATGGAAAGTCACGCACCCAATTCGACCGACTCTAGATAAGGTTTAAAAAATGCCTGGATTTTTATTTAGCTCTAGGAGAGCAGCATAGCCTCCTTTCATTAGTAGAGGCATACGCATTTCGTCAGTGCCACCCGTACTTCTACCTCCCCTAATTAAGATTCAAAAATCATAAAATCACTACATGTTAATTTTCTTAAAAGCCCCTCTACAACAAAATCCATTATCCTAAGATGTGGCGTTATTTCGAGGCAGCAATTTGTTTTAATTTATACACTGCCTGCTTCTACCGCCTGTAATTCGTATTTCGAAAATTGTTAATTTAGTTTTCTAATAGGAATATTTCCAACAACAAATTCCATACTTCTTTCGCTATTTTTCTTATTTAGTCAAACACTAACGTCTACTGCCCCTAATAAGAGCTTCCAAAAATTCCTTTGTATCGCACTAAGACTCTATGTTTGGTCTGGGTTAGCGTACCAATTTTATCCCTTTCTTGCCCCTGTGCCCCAAACGTACGGATTTTGAAATATCCCTTCAAATCGCACAACCACCTTATGAAACAAACGTTAAACCTAAATTTTGCAATTCTACCTTGTGCAGTTTGGTCTTAGTGCTCGTACCTTTTTCGGCTTATTTCCTCCAAAAAGTATGAAATTCGAAAACTCCCATAATAGTGCTCAACTAATCTATAATATTGATATCCACCAACATTTTCTCGATTATTGGACATTTTTCTTATTGGACATCATTTGATTAATCGAGTAGAACTTAACAAAAATCACTTCATGCGGGTCTCTAGTTCTGTAGGAAGCAAATCCATATAGATATTGACGATTCTACCTTTGGAAGTTTGGTTTTGGTGATGGTATAAGTTTTAATCATTTGATAGTTTTTGGCTCTAAATGTCCGAATTTTGGAAATCCCACTGAAATCCTATAAAATAAATATGCACAACAAATTTCGCGTTTCAATCATAAGCCGTTTTATCAGTCTGAGCGTACCAGTTTTATCCACTTTTCGGCTTTTTACCCTAAGAAACAAACATCTCCTCCGCTTATAAGAGGTCATCAGGAGCCCAAACTGGTCCCTTTTTTGGCCCAGTTTTAAACTTTGGCCTTCATTGTTGTATTTTAGTTTTTCTTTTTGCTTAAGTGCAAAATATGGGGCGGGACTCCCAAAATAAAAAAAAAACCAATGTAAAGCCCCTGTCTCTCAAACAATATTAATGCTTTATACGGAACAAGCCTTTGAAGACTCTTTTGAAAATGCCACGGCCGATCCCTTGAGACAATACAAACTTAACGGGAATCGAACCCGGTATCTCCCGCATGGTAGTGGCGCGTTCTACCATCATGCCACGGCCGGTCTTAAACTTAATTTCCCTTTGCACCCCATGAATGAGGTATGGGATAGCTTCTCGCGTTGTTGTGAATTAACACGCTTTCTTTTTTTAGATTCACAACTAACGGCACCTACTTGTTTATCGACGAATGCAAACGTCACTGTTTGAGAAGCTCTTACTAGACACTTAATACTGCGAATTTGCTGACAACAACATTCGAGGGGAGCCGACAATGAAAGAACAATTTGCAATTTTTTTTTTTATTTTTTTTTTAAGATGACTGGAGCCAGGTTTGAACCTGCGATCTCCCGCATGGTAGTCGCGTGTTCTAACCACTATGCCAGGGCCGGTCACTTGCCTCAAAATTTTCGATAGTGATCCAACTAACTAACTCATCTATCTCAGGACCTGTATCGAAAGACGCTTCGTTGGATTGTTCTCGAAAATATCTATCATTTGAGTACCCGCACATAGGGGATCATTATAGAATCCAAGGGGCCCCTTTTTTGACATCCCAGGGACCTATGGGCCCGGCGCTGACTTTGACCTGCCTACCGATATTTGGGGAACAATATGAAGAGAATGGCTCATTTTTTCTATCTGGGATACCTCACGATATTCTTCTCTTCAGCCAATGTAAGTTATCTGTTTCTATTCATCTTTTCATAAACCCTCCCCTTCCAATAACATCATGTTAACTTTACACACTTTTCACAATCCAACTTAATCACCCGGTATGCCGGCCGCACATCATCAAAACACATAACACCACCAATAAACAACAATAACAACAACCCTATTTAAGTTACTTTGTGTCCGTCTTCGACCGACTTCATAAATAATTTCACAATTGTCAACTACACAGGAGTGAAAGGGACAACAGTATATGACACACTGCTGCTACTGCAATGGAGAGAAATCATAATAAAGTAAAACTGACGTAATCCCAAATAAAATTCTACTTTGGTGCTTCTTCTTTTTCTCCGGTGACTAGAAAAAAAAAATGTTTTATGGGACTTTATGTCGCCGCCACTGAATCGACAAGATATCATCAATTAGAAAATCAATAATTTACCAACCAAAATAGATAAACTTCCTTAGTAAAGTAATAAATATACAAACAAGAGAAGAGTATGTGATGTGATGTATAACTAACCTCCATTATATGGCTTTTTTTGGTTTGTTTATATGCTGCTTTTCGTTCTTTTCACTTGGCTGTAAAAACACAGTAATAACTCGAATTTCTTGTTATGAAGATGACCTTTTTTTCTTCACTTCGTTTATGTTCTGTATGACCAGCACTATTTTTGCTCGCTATAAAACTCTTTGCAAAGCAACGCGTTTTGTTTTCTAAATAAATAAATATTGCACTTTTTGTTGGGAATATAGAATTTTCTCTTAGAAAAATTCTTCTTAAGTTTATTTGGGCGTCGTCAATTTAGTATTTGTTCGATTTATCACGTATTTCTAAACACACACTTTTTGTTGTTTACTTTGTGCTATTTTTTTTTGTCTTGTGTACTGTGAACAGAGAGTACAACAATCTTATTTTGTTTTTTAATTCATTAAAAAAATATGCTTTAATGGAATGTCGATTTAATTCATAAATAAATATATTCTTGAGTTGCTTCTTATTTTTGTTTTAAATGCTTTCGTTTCACTTAATGCGAATAGGAGGAATGGTATGAAGTATCATATAAAAAAAAATATACACGCACACACGAAACAACGTTTACCGCAATACGCAACCTTCTCAAACCGAGCTCAGTATACAAACTGTCAAAATTATCGAGTTTGCGTACATTAGGGTTGCTGTTGCTTTTGTTTTTGTTCTGTGTTCGTCGTGCACAGTGTTGTATTTCTATGGAGTAATGGGCATACACTGGGATTATTATCGTTTGAAGTATAGTAAGCTCAGGTAGATTGTGGAATTTTCAGTTGGGATTTGTTTGTTATTGGGAAAAATGGAGATCTTTTAACTGGAATTCGTGTGCTGTTGTTGTGAACTTAACAGAATATATAAGAGTTACGAAAGTGAATTGTGGTTGAATTGAATATTACTGTACGAGTTGTAATGGAAAGAGTCAACATTTCATATTCCTCAATCAGGTTCCCTTAAATCCAAATGAAAAAAAGTTATTTTTTGTGGCGCTAACAGGATAAAAGGTTGCAAAACAAAAATGTATTGCAAAAATTTAGGCAAAAGTGCAGAATATGGGGCGGAAGCCCAAAAAAAATATGCCACGCCCTCCTCAATACGCCTTAAAACGGGAAAATCTGCGGGTACTCAAATGAAAGAAATTTTCGAGACGAATCCAATGCTGTTTTTTTTAAGCCTTAGGCCCTAGGAAGCAGAAAAGAAGGTTTCCTTGGGTCTTATTTGGGGGTTTACATTTTTGATATTTTTGAGACAAATCCAGTGGTGTAAATTGTAAGACAATACGGGACCCATGGACCATCTTACACCTATTTTTAACCGAAAAATAAACTAAATAGGCAAAAATTTGTGTTCGAAGTACGTAAAGCAGTAGAAATTTTTTTAAAAAAAAAAAATATTTTATTTATCTTTATTAACATTCTGAACGCATTTAAAATGAAATAATTTTTTTTCCTATAGTTTGAATTTCTAGACATATAAGTTAATTTTTTAATATTACGCTTTAAAATGTTCTATATAGATCAAACACAAGTAGGTCTAAATAGGTCCAGCGTACCCGCAGGAGCTTAAAAAATACACCTTTGAATTCGTCTCGAAAACTTTCATTGTAGTACCCGCACAAGGGTGGTCATCATAGAACCCAAAGGGTCCTTTTTCGGCCCCCACGCACATTGTAACTTTTTACAGGTTTAGCGTGCCAAAAATAAAAAATAAAAAGTTTTACTTAAAAGTTATACTAAGTTAAAAGTTATATAATGATTTTATCGTATTTAATAGACAACTACCTATATGTGACGAAAATATAAACATTAACAACATTGGTAACCAATATCAAATAAATATTATTAAACTAATATAATTTTAACTTCCTTTTTGTGAGTTTAAAAACAGTGTAAAATATTTTGATAATACGATTTTAGAGATTTGTCTCCAACATTTGAAAGTTGTGTTCATTCGTAATAATACTGGTAACTTTTTTTGTTTCATCCCTAAGTATATAAATCATTACATAAAAATAGTCCGCAAAATTCTGTTACCAAACAATAATATAGATGAAATTCATATCAAAACCTATAAAAATTGGGACATTTTGAACCCGACCCCTTCAGATTTTAATGAAATTTTGCATACAGCTACATTTTACCTACAGAAACACAACCTCATTTTTAGAAATTAAATTTTTGTACTTTTAAGCTGCGATTACTATGGAATGGCTTAACCGATTTGAAAGATATTGGTGCCTTTAGAAAGGTATATAAGTCAGCTTTCGAAAACTTACACTTTGAAAATTTTATAATACACAGAAAAAATTTTTGTGGCAAAAATAAAAGTTTAAACTTGGAAAACACGTCGAAGATCAAGTCTTTTTTTCCAAAAAAAAATATTTTTAGATAGGCCTATTTAATATATATAACATATCTGAAAACTAAAATGGGGTTTTTCTTATTTTATTTTTAAAAAATTTTTAAGTAAATGCACCTCACCAACTTATTCATGTGTTCTACAAATTCCTTGACAAAAAGCAGTAAGAAAGTTTCAGTCGGGCAACCCGACTTACATCTACCCTCACTCTCAATAAAACATACAATTTTCTATTATATTGATATTATAACTCGATTTCTAAAGTGGGCGGAGCGGTACATTCCAATTCCAAAACTTCCAATTTTTTTCTCCAAAACTGTATCCTGCTATAGCTTTACAAAATACAGTATTTGGGCACGACAGCATTGGGTATATTAATATTATTACTCGATTTCTAAAGTGGGCGGAATGATGTATTTGTGTGGGAGGTACCAGAAGGGGCGGTGACATGTAGCCCATTTGCAATACTGTAAGTAGTTTTGGGGAAATATTAACTTGTGCAAAATTTCAAAACAATTGGTGGCGTCTTTCGAAAGTAATCGTGCGCACCAGCCGGACGGCCAAACAGACGGATATGGCTCAAACGATTTAAAAAGTCATGAATCGAATTTGGTTCAAAGAAACCTAGGGTCTATAGCGACTCCTTCAAACGGCGAAAGACTTTTATCATTGGGCTTCACAAACTTGTAAGACCTCCATAGAAGTTGCTTATGCAGACGCTGACGACTACAACAAAACAACAGAAAAGCTATTTTCAAGGTATAAAAATGCTAATACTATTACAGGAACTCAAAGCTTCCATTCTTTTATACCTTTAGAAACTTCACTTAATGTTAGCATATATTCCGAAAGTCGACAGTATTTCTTGCGCAAAATTTATCATATTTTTGGGGGGTGTCTGAAAAATTTATAATACGATTCTTGTTCTAATCTATTAGAATTACCAAAAAAAATCTGTATAACTTTCAAAGTTTAGCTACTTTATTCATTTTTGTCACAAAAAGATATCAAAATATAAGGAAGGAATATGAGATGCATTTGCTTAAAATTGTTTTAAAAAAAATATAAGAAAAACCCCATTTTAGTTTTTGGATATGTTGTATATATTAAATAGACCTATCTAAAAATATTTTTTTTTGGAAAAAAAGATTTGTGCCAAACTTATTTTTGGCACAAAATTTTTTTCAGTGTAATATAAATTTTTTACAGTGTATGTTTTTGAAAGCTGACTTATATACCTTTCTAATGGCACCAAGATTTTTCAATTCGGTTGAGTCGTTCCATAGTAATTGCAGCTTTAAAGTACCTATTACCGCCATTTTTCAAATATTTTGATACCTTGCCACGCCCACATATTCTCAAAAATGCAATTTCTAAGAATGAGGTTGTGTTTCTATAGGTAAACTCTAGCTGTATGTAAAATTTCATTAAAGTCGGAGAGGGTCGGGTTCAATGAATATCGGTTTTGATATGAAATTCATCTATATTTTTTCAATGGAAAAAAAAGTTAATGATGTTAATGATTGTACGTGTAGTGTTTGGTACTAAAATAGAAAGTAGATGTCCCTGTATCAGAATCTGAAGTCAAACTTTGCCGATATTTACCCCAATTTTAGTTTATTTATTTTAAAGATGGTTCTTCCGATGGTAGTGTTATTTCAAGAGTGGCTCAAAAGCAAGAAAGATAATTGACAGAGTACATTGTTTAACCTTATGTTAAATATAAATGGAAAAGATATAGATATAGATAATGTTAAAAATAAAAATAAAAAAATAAGTAGTGGAATTAACGAATAAACATAAAAAATATAAAAACTATTACGAGACAATTATACTGACCAAATTCAAATATCCTATAGTTGACCGTTTGGGGGTTATGGCAGAAATATGTATTTTCCAAAAATATGTCTTTTTGTATGGGAGGTACCAGAAGGGTTGGGACTATTCTGCCTATTTCCAATGCCATAACATTAGTATTACTGGAAAACAATCATAGAGATCAGAGAAGGTTTACTTGAACTATCCTGTCTAGCAGTCATCAAGACAGACGGACATGGGTCAATCTTCATCAAAATCCAGAAACAAATTTATCGTAACATCAGCCAAATGGGTGACGGTATAAAAATGTCAAGAGATGACCTTAAGGTAACAGAAGGCTTATTAATGTTAACAGCGAATATAAATTCAATGAAATCAACTGACAGTTTCTGTACAAAAAGGGTGGATGTATGGGTGGACCCCGACCAATTTTCAGTTTGTAACATCATATTTACCTATAGACTATATGTGCGAAATTTTAATGCTATTCTGTCATTTTTATGGAAGTTATGAATTTTGGCATTCTAAACGCTAAAAAGTCACACTGTGCTACGGGGCCCATGGGCCTATGCGCCAACATTGACCTACCATTCCAATTTTTGGGGATCAAGACGAAGAGGGTGGCATATTTTATTTTTTAATTGGACTTCCGCCCCATTTTCTGCACTTCAGACCAAAACAGTTTTAAAAATTATATTTTGTAAAAATTAAGAACTCATAACTCAAAACTCTAAATTGTTAAACAATAGCTTTAAAATGTGTTTAAGAAATTATTCGTATTTGTTTAGATGTCATGAATTATCGGAAAAAAACATATTTTTAAATTTAATATTTAAATTATATTTCTTTCAGTGATATTTAAAATTTTAACAATTTTTCATAACTTGAATGAAAATGTATCTTTAAAATAATTCAAATATCTGATTATTAAATTTTTGCGTAATATCTTAAAATTTAAAAATAAAAGCTTAAATAAAGATGTTATTTAAAAAAAAAAAATTTTTTATGTATATAATAAATTTGAAATTATTGACATCACAGTACGAAAAAACCAATTTTCAAAATCATTTTTTTTTCTAATTTGAGTATAAAACAAAAATGGAATTTTTTAATTTCAATGTTTCTTTTCAGTAAAAATTAGACCCAAAATAATTTAAAAAAAGATTCTTACAATATTTTCACAATTTTAGATATATTTTATATTTTTTTTTACATAATAAATTAAATTTAAAATATTAATACAATCATATTTCATGATTTTTTTTAATAATACTCTGTGGTGCAAAAATAAGCCAATGGGTTAAAAAAGTTTGTAATTAAATTTTTTTTATAGTTTTTATTAAACTATTTTCATAGTTTTTACTAAATTTAAAATATGCATCTGTAAAATATGTAAAGCAATGAAAAAAAATATAGCTTACATAACTGTAAGTATATAAAAACAAAACTTTTCTAAATCGGACCATTCGCACACTTTGACTCCAAGGTCTTACTCATATAAATTTAAAAATTAATCCTGTATACTTTTGCTTTTTGCAACTGATCCATCCTATTTGGCGTATATTGACAAAATTTAGTTACATAATATACAGGAATTTTGTTTCATTCAGGCTGAACCCTCTCCCACAGCTCATTAATTCTTTTCGCAGCTTCATCGTATTCAGCCAGCTCGCGCGTTAGATAAGCCCACAGGTTTTTGATCGGGTTCAGATCTGGATTTTGCGGTGGCAACTCCCTGACCCCAAACACCTGAGAACTAAGCCATTCCTTGACAATTTCTATAGAATGTTTTAGGTCGTTGTGATATTGGAAGATGACATTCCCTGGTCTATCTGGCATTTTGGCCAGGGCTATGGGGCAAATTGTCTTGCAAAATGCGAGACATAATTCCTTTCGCATTATTCCTTCGATCCGTATAAGTGGTCCCACACCATCTGAGGTTACACACCCCCATATCATAATAGAACCACCCCCGTGCTACATGATTGGCACCTGGTGAGTATTTATTTTTAATTTTTTTCTAATACAAATTAAATATATAATTAATTTGTGGGTCGTGTGGCCAGATGGGACCAAAATCAATAGATACCAATAGGATGGAAAGGTTTGGTAATGTGGTTCTGCTCATGTATCACAAACCATTAAGCACGGAGGCGGTTCTATTATGATATGTGGATGTGTAACCCCAGATGGTGTGGAACTACTTACATAGATAGAAGGAATAATGCGAAAGAAAGAATATCTTCGCATTTTGCAACATAATTTGCTCCATAGCCCTGGCCAAATTCCAGATAGACCAGAGAATGTCGTCTGCCAATATGACAACGACCCAAAACATTCTGGAAAAATGGTCAAGGAATAGCTTAGTTCCCAGGTGTTTGGGGTCAGGGAGTGGCCTCTGCAGAATCCAGATCTGAACCCAATGGAAAACCTGTGGGCTTACCTAAAACTCGAGTTGGCAGAAACGAAGGAGCCCCGAAAAGTATTAATGAGGTGAGTTTCGGCTGAATGAAACAAAAATCGTGTATATTACGTTGCTCAACTATTTCAATATACGCCAAATAGGATGGATCAGTTGAAAAATACAAAAATATGCAGGACTAATTATTAAATTTAGATAAGCAAAACCTTGGAGCAAAAGTGTGCCAATGGTCTGATTAAGAAAATGTTTTGTTTTTATATACTTCCAGTAATGTTAGTTATATTTTTGTTATTGCTTTACATATTTTACAGATGTATATTTTAAATTTAGCAAAAGGTTTGAAAATAATAAACTAAAAAGTATAAAAAATGTTTAATCACAAACTTTACAGTGTATATTAAATTAAATTATCGTAATTATTGTACTTTTTATTTAACCTTTTAGGTTATCAGTTGAAGATATTTTTAAGTAATACATAACACACTGTGACATAATGGATAAAATTGAAGGTATTTCGGGGGTGACCTGCTGCCTTTTTAAAGGTCTGGTCGAGCGCAACATGATCCTATATACCAAAGTTTCTTAACACCCTTCAAATCTTGAGTTATGGTTCTTAAACCGGTTTTTCGGATATTTCCTCACTTATGAGGTTATGACTCATTCAATTCTTAAACGAGTTTTGACGGAATTTTTAGGTACCATTTTATTAAAAATTTATGTATTTGATGCAGTTCGATTTCTCGTGTTAGGGCAAAAAAAAAACTATCGCAGATTTATTTATTCATGTCCTCTACATCGTGAGACAACATCATGTATAAAAATGACAACTGTGTTAAATCTTTTCTCTGGTATTTAAAAATAAATCTCTTTAACAATTACAATGACACGTTTTGCACCGGAGACAAATTTCTTATAGTTGTCATTTTTAGTTACCTGTATTCTAACACCATCGACACTTAGTTCACAATGGAATTTCTGAAGGTTGTGCACACATGTTGCACGTATCCGCACATAAATGCGGGTTGTAGTAGGTAGATAGCAATTATTATTCTGTCTGACCATAAACAAATTGAGCATCAAAAGATTAGAGCAAACATCTTAGCACGTTTTCAAACACTCATTGTACCAAGAAATCATTATGGTAAATTAAAAGGGATTCAGTTGAATTTTTTTTTGTTAAAGAAATGTGTGAAGTGCTTTGAAAGGGTTTAATGAGGAAATTTTAAAACGATATTTTTTTGATAATATATGTATAAAGTTTAATGTTACAATAAAGGAAAATATATTTGTGTTGAGAAAAATGTTTGTAATGAAAACATATGACATTTAAATATTTGAATAATTACAGAAAAAACTTCGCAAATTATAATTTTAATTTTTCAATCAAACTCAATTTCGTCACATCAAAGTACGCAAATTAGAAATATAAATAAAACTTATGAAAGGAAACTATAATTTTTTAAATTCTTATTTAAAAAAATTTAGATCAGTTTTTAACATTTTAAAAATATAAGTTTACAATTTTATGCATGATTATTCTTTGATTAATTAGTAGGACAAATACTAGAACGTATTAGCCATTTAGTTCAATTAATCATATTTCAATCAATTTTCTATTCCCAACAAGCCTGCACCATTTCCCATTGAAATTCAAAGAAAATAAATTGAAATTCAAATATTCTATTTGAAATTTGAAAAATATCAATTGAAATTCAAAACTCGTCAATTGAAATACAAAACTCGTCAATCAAATTTGTGTAATTTCGTCGTAATATATAATATACATACATTTTTTTGAAATATTCATAGTTAGAAAAATTTGTTTTTCAGCATATGCGAATAATTTTAGATCATTTTCTTGTGTCGAACAGTTTTCGTTTTTTTTTTAATAATTTGTTTTGACACATACAAAACATACGCTAATGTAACTGCCGCTCAGTGCATAATCTCACTGGTGTGTGGCTGAGCTAACGACTTAACATAACATAACTGATCAGTAACAGACAGCAATATAACAGATGCTACACTGTTATAATGCCACTGTCAACAGTTATGACACAACAACAGTGTTAACTCACACAAATCTGTTACTGTTAACGCATTTCCCTATACACCTACAACGAAGCCGTTAATTTTGAAATTACCACCACGACTAACTCATTAGTGTCAGGCAAGCAAACATTCGCAGCACTAGTAGTGTTTAGTAATAATCCAATTTGCGATTTTATGCGAGGAGTAACGAAGGAAGACATTATAAAATTGAATTATGAGCAGCAATTTAAGCGATTTATTCAAATTAATTAAAAGTCATTACCGAATACCAAAACCAAGAAGCCATTACATACACATAAAACAACAACAACACCGCCGCAATGGCAATACATGGAAGACGACGTCGAACGAAGACAATGCAAAAAATAATAATAATAATAATAAAACAATTTACCTGCAAAACATGAACAAATAAAACGTTTTCAAAACGTTTATGGCACAAACTCTTCAGAGAGCAAATGAAAGTGGGGCGTCTAAAATGAGGCAAGACGCAAAACACCATTGACAACGACAAAATTGCACTAAAATTTAACTGCTATACGGAGGAGCATTCCATTAAATAATGAGATTTGAAGGTACTGTTGGCTCGGTTGTACCTCTAATACCTCCGACCAAATGGTTAGAGCACAGTAGAAAAAAAGCGCTCTCTTAAACGCAGATGGACGGACGGAGGATGGACGGACATTTAAAGCCTATTTAGGTAAAAAGAAAGTCGTTGTACCACATCTATACGAGTAAAACATTTACTTTTGATATCCATCCGTTGTCCCTACTTGAGTTCCATTAAAACTGAGCTCCAAGAGAACGACACTCACCCACACACACATTAAAACGAAAGTATGGCGCGAGAAAAAAGACGTCATAAACATACCTGAAGTACTGTGCGAAATACTGTTATAACACAATGACGCCAAACTAAAGACGACTATGACGATGATACTGTTGATGATGATGATGACGGCTGTGATGAAGGGGGCTGCTCAGCATTGGTGCTGATATCATATGCCTAGAAGAAATTGAAGCATTGTGTGTTGGGGCGCAAGCCATTGATGTTCCTGCTGAGAGTTAAAGTAGCAGCAGCAACAGCAGTGCCTGCTCATTGTGTTGATGGGCAGCATTTTTGGGTAATATAGCATACAATTACTTTGATACGCAAGTAAGAAATCTTTCACCGGCTCTGTAACACTATTTGTGTCAATAATAAGGACAGTGGGTCAAAAAGTATTTCCACTAAATAAATTGTGAAAGTATTTTTTGTAAAGATAATTGTAATAACTCTGATATGATGTGGAAATATAAGTCGACATTATTGTATATGGACGAATTAAAACTAAAGGAGAGTAATTCACTTAAATTACGTAAGTTCTTAAATCGTGTAGTAGATGCGACCATTATGCTGATGGGCAGGATATCTCGAGCAAACCTTAACTGATCCAAATGAATATTAATCAGTATTAATATTTTTCGAAATGAAGTAATGGTTTTGTAAATGGTCAGAATAACCTCATCTCTTCTACTATACAAGTTGACCTATTTTTGTCAAATTTATATTTCTTCAATAACTTCCAAACGGACAGATAGAGGACATCTTAGTTTGGCCTTTACCGTGTTACAGCAGACAAATGCCCAGGAAGCCACTCCGCTTCTGGTCTCCCATACAAATGATCAAATTGATCCGGGGTTACCACAATATCCCCAAAAAAAATCGCCGCGATTTTAAACATAATTTGAATGGTTATCACACAGAAATTGAGAATTTTATATTTGAAATTATTTCTGATATGAAAATTCAAAAAATTTAAATTATAAATTCACAAATGCAGGTATTGAAATGAAATTACTTTTTATTATAGTGAAATTTTTTTTACAAAAACTGAAATATATACAAAATTCATTGAGGACACTTGCATTAATAATAAATGAAAAATAACAATATTTACGGTTTAAACAAAATACATTTACAACATTCCATATATAAAGATATTAATTGCAAAGTGAAATATTATGCGGTATGGATGCCAAATAAGTTAATTTTTCTAAATCAGCTCGAGATTTAACAACTTTTTTAATTTTCTTGAGACGGTCCACATTGTTATTTTTTCCTATACCTATGCCTGAGTATATTTTGGCTATGTTTGTTTTTATTTCTATAAATTCTTTCCCTAACTCTTTAATAATTTCATAAGCGCCGCATTATTTTTTCCTACAATAGTTTTGAATCTACGGTGGGGATTTTGTATTTGGGGATTTTGTGACACTGTCGCCAAAAAAGTGTGAGGATTTTGTGCTTGGGGATTTTAATTTTGGGGATTGTTTTTGGCTGGGGATTTTTATTTTGGGAATTATGTGGCACTCACAATTGATCCTCATAATTTAATGTACATATTTTTTTGTGAGTACACTGAATTCATTCACACTTTTTGGAAGACATTTGCTAATGAAAATTTGACCTTTTGGTACCTCCCCTACAAAATTACCTATTTTTGGAAAATGTACATTTCTCACATAACTTCTAAACCGACAACTGGAGGATATTTAAATTTGGTCAATTTAATTATTTTGTACAAGTAGACACACCCTTAAAAACTCGAAACCTTTGTCAAAACCCTTCTGGTATCTCCCATTTAAATGACTGAATATACCCTCATAGTTTTACATATACATATCTTCTTTCCAATACACTGAATTCTGTCATAATTTGCGTACGATGTACGCTTATGAAAATTTTACGCAGGAATATGGACTACCGTTTCTGGTACCTCCCTTACAAAATTACCCATTTTTGGAAAATTATTATTTTTCCTATAACTTCCAAATGGAAAACTGAATGATATTTAAATTTGGTCACTATAATTATTTTGTAATAATATAGAAATTCTATCAAATCCGAAACCTTTGACACACTCATTCTGTTACCTCCCATTCAAATAACCGAATTGACCCTCATATGTTTACACTCTAATCTTTTTTAAGTACAATGATGCAGTCATATTTTGCATAAGAAGTGTGATTTTGAAAATTTGAAAATTCGCCTGACACCATTTGGTACCTCCATTAAAAAATTACCCATTTTTGGAAAATTATTATTCCTCCCATAACTTTCAAACGGACAACTGGAGGATATTTAAATTTGGTCATTTAAATTAACTTGTAACAATATAGAAATTCTTAAAAATCCAAACCTTTTGTCACACTCCTTCTGGTACCTCCCATACAAATGACCGAATTGACCCCGATATTTTTACATACATATCTTTTTTGTGAGTACACTGAATTCAGTCACACTTTTTGCAAGTCATATGCTTATGAAAATTTGACTCAGAACTGAATTTGAAGTATATCGGCCGACTCATTTTGGTACCTCCCATACGAAATTCCGATTTTTCGAAAATTAATATTTTCCTACGTTACACATAATTGAGTTTGGACTTGTGACCGTTAATTAAGGTTAACATCTGTATACTATGATAGACAACGTTTATTGCATACATGTAACTTCTGAGCCACAGTCATAAAATATGATCGACTGTCTTACCATTGAACCTTAAAGCACTTATTTTGTGCAAATATGTTTCTGATTATTAATTGTTTTCTCGGAATTTCAATTGAATTTGTCTTTTCTGAATTTCGATTTCAATTTTCTGATTTTCAATTGTTATTTTCTGAATTTCAATTTAAAATTCTTATTTTCAATAGGTCTTTTCCGAAATTCAATTTTATATTCTGATTTTCAATTGTTCTTTTCTGAAGTTCATGTAGAATTTCTGATTTTCAATTGGTATTTTCTGAATTTCAAGTAGAATTTCTGAATTTTATCTGGTCTTTTCTAAATATCAAGTCAAAATTCTGAATTTCAATTGTTCGTTTCTAAATATCAAATAGAAATTCTGATTTTCAATTGAAAATTCTGAGTTACAATTGTAAAAGCTGTAGTAGTAATTTCTGTTACCACTGTTTGGTCGTATGACCGAATGTTAAGATGATTTGTTGTGACTAAAACAAGGCCCACATACCAATAATGTGCTCTGCCACTTGATGCCACAAGAAGAACGCTCCTTAGAACAGAGTTTACTGTACAACCAAGAAAAATCAGATAAACGTGTAACTCATTCATTTTAAATGTTCTCACACTTCTCCACCAGAGCCTTTGACCAACGTGTAGCCAGTAAAAGATAAATGTGGTGCAGAAATGTACAATTACCGCATAAATTGTTTAACACAGAGAGAACCTACCCATCATCAACAGCGATAAAACATTGCAACGTATTAGAAGGCCAGCCCAAAGGCAACAATAACAGCAAAAAAAAACAACACCAGCCGCCAGTGGGCAATGAGATTGTTTATGGCCACATCGCTTGGCCGCAGTACAATGTCAAACATAAAATTGGTCCACTGGCTACCAACAACAATTGATGTCCAACAACTGAGACTGCCTTTCAAATTATATTTTAATATCGGGCATTTTGCTGAGGGGGAACACGTTGCTAATTGAAGCATCAATTAAAGGATACTTTACGACTTTAACATACATTCGTGCATCACATCAACGGAAAAGGACTGTCAGCTTGCAGATTTGAAAAATCAATTAAAGTGAAAATAAATTTTATACCAAACACACAATTTTCAATTTTACTGCTGTGTGTTGGTGTTGGTGGCACATCACAAACACATTTAGTAACCACTCCGTTGATATGGTTGATAAAGGATACATTTTGTCCACCTTTATCATGCTAGCAAGAGCACCTGTTTCTAACGCAAGTACTTAATTTATATGTTTGAAATTGAAATTTACCAACTAATTGAACGTAAAATAATCATGTTTGTTAATCATGTTGTTGGCTAATTTGAAGTATGTAAATTATTTTATATGCCAACCATACCATGACATCACTCCTGTGTGTGTGTGTGTTTGCATTGAATTGTGAAATGACAGAAATCATAACTCCACTTAACTCATCATCATCTGGCAAACGGAAGTTTGACATCGTTTCCTGTTTAGTACGAATCAACGCAAACATTTACATGAATGGCACACCTACACAGGTGCATTACGTGGATGTTTTTCAACTGCAGCTTATAAATAACAGGGCTAACATCGAAGAGGAAATGGAAACTATACAATAAGGAGGGCCTTAATTGAAAAAGAGTAGATGACATTTTTAAATAAAAACAAACTTTTTTTTAAAAAAAAAATAAAAAATTTTACCAAAAAACGACAAATTATTTTCAAATATTCGCATTGAAGCAAAATTGCTCAAAACCAAATATATGTAACTATGAATATTTCAAATAAATGTTTGTATATTACACAGTACGACAAAATGAATCAAATTTGATGGGACGTGAGTAGACACTTTCACGTCCCATCATATTATGAAAGTACGAAAATATTATGACTAAATAATTATGAAAGCGGACACGGAACAAAACGAAAATGTATACTAAGTTTATAATTTTCTGGTCGAATTTTTGTTAAAATGGACTTACACCACACACAATGATGTAAAACCATCTAAAAAGTCAGGTGAATTGACTGATAATAAAACCATCACCAACTCGACTTTCAGTCCCATGGCTAGAACAGACATATAGTAAAATTGTAGAAAAGGTTACAGCCAACAAACGTAAAATGTTAAATTCAATATCTCTGTGCAAATTATAGCCTTTACAAAATTAGAATCAAAGAAATAGGCTCTAATTAATTCGCACAAAAATCTCAAAAGAAATCATAATTTTTAATGGGTGGGGTAAACCTCTCAGTATCATAGCTTTCACAAGTTAATACAAAATATTCTCAAATATTTGTGGGTTTTCTTTTATAAATTATCGGAAAATTTTGAATATTACATAAATTAGCTAATTTGTATAGGAGATGTCTTCAGTGTACTTTTACAAAAGATATGCTGTAGAACTATGGGGTGATTTCGGTCATTTGCATGAGAGGTTTCAGAATTGGTGTGGCAAATGTTTCGTTTCTCTACGGTTGTGCCCTCTGTTACAGGATAATTAAACTGACCAAATTCAAATATTTTGCTGTTCGGAAGTTATGGGAGAAATATTAATTTTCCAAAAATGTGTAATTTTGTATGGGAGACACTAGAAAGGGTCAGCCGAAATAGCCTATATTTAGTTCTGAGTCAAATTTCAATAAGCATCGATCAAACGAACGCCGCAAACGAAGCTTTCGGCAACGCAAGCAACTACCACAAACGACACATTCGGTAATCCCCACGAACAGCGAATGAGTGCGACGACCAACATCCATCCAAACACTTTCAGGAAACGCTTTCACAAGGGAAAGTGATAATCGATGCAGTGTGATAAGATATAATTCTCAAAACATTTTGCTTGGTAAATTCGTCGGTTGCTATTGCAGCAAAGTTAATTGCTTAGTTGCTCTGTACCCAATCTCGTCTCCCCTTCTCAGGGCAATAATTTATCGAAAGAAATACTTAACTTACTTTATTTTCCTTCACACCCCATAAATAAGGTATGTGATAGCTTCTCGCGTTGTTGTGAATAAACACGGTTTATATTTTTATATTCACAACTAACGGCACCTACTTGTTTATCGACGAATGCGAACGTCACTATTTGAGAAGCTTTTACTAGACATGCCGATTGTCTCGATACTTATACTGCGAAGTTGCTGTCGACAACATCGAGAGGGCCGGCAATGAAATAAATATGTATAAAGATGGCTGGAGGCGGGAATCGAACCCGGGATCTCCCGCATGGTAGTCGCGTGTTCTAACCACTATGCCACGGCCGGTCCATCGAAAGAAGTACTCTTTTGTTTCATCGGACTTTGGTCTGTTGAACCAATTTTTGTTGGTTAAACCCAAATTCCATTGGTTTAACTCCACTACGGTCGGACTTCGGTGTGTTAAATCGGAATTCGGTCTGTTGAATCGGACTTCGGTCTCTTAAATCGGTATTCGGTTTGTTGAATCGGACTTTGGTCTGTTAAATCGGACATTGGGCTGTTGAATCGGACTTCCGTCTGTTGAATCGGACTTCGGTCTGTTGAATCGTACTTCGGTTTGTTAAATCGGACTTTAGTCTGTTAAATCGGACATCGGGCTGTTGAGTCGGACTTCCGTCTGTTAAATCGGACTACGGTCTGTTAAATCGAACTTCGGTCTGTTAAGTCGGACTTCGGTCTGGTGAATCGGACTTCGGTCTGTTGAATTGGACTACGGTCTGTTGATTCGGACTGCGGTCTCTTTAATCGGATTTTGGTCTGTTGAATCGAACTTCGGTCTGTTAAATCGGACTTCGGTCTGTTTAATTGGACTACGGTCTGTTGATTCGGACTGCGGTCTGTTGAATCGGACTTTGGTATGTTAAATCGGACTTCGGTCTGTTGAATCGCACTACGGTCTGTAAAATCTAACTTCTGTCTGTTGAATCGGACTTTTATTGAATCGGCCTTTGGTCTGTTAAATCGGACTTCGGTCTGTTTAATCGGACTTCGGCCTATTGAATCGGACTTCGGTCTGTAAAATCGGACTTCGGTCTGTTAAATCGGACTTCGGTCTGTTGAATCGGACTTCGTTCTGTTGAATCGGACTTCGGTCTGTTAAATCCGAATTCGGTATGTTGAATCGGACTTCGCTCTGTTGAATCGGACTTCGGTCTTTTAAATCGGACTTCGGTCTGTTGAATTGGACTTTGGTTAGTTAAATCGGACTTTGGTCTGTTAAATCGGAATTCGGTTGGTTATACAGACTCGTCGGTTGCACAGATTTCGGTCTGGTACATGACGTTCCTGCAGCATTGTATTAGAAATTAGCACCGTAGCAACTAACACTCCGTCAGGTACGATTACTAGTTCGGTCGCGAATTCGAAATCGATACAACTGCAAGTTGCAGAAGTCAACCTACTGAAGAACACGAGTCATCAACACATATATGTATTAATACTTATAAGGCCCCTTAAAATTACTTCCTTTCCCTATTACTCTCTGCCTTAGTTTCTCTTACATACACATTTAATCGTAATTTTTGCATTGCCCTCTTTCAGTGATGTGAGGGCGACAGACTGAGGCACAAATAGTTGCCTCCATCCAGGTTGTAGAACTTATCCATAGTTGTTTTTGTTGTCAATCAAAGTAACAGCGGCATGTTACCACGCCAACTAGAAGGCAATCGTAACTTGCAGTAACTTGCTGGCGAAAAGGAAATTTGTTTAACTTCCGGATTTAGGCAGAGATATAAATGTAGGTACATAGTAACTAGTCATATACTATGTACGTACTACAACGACAAATCTATCTATCTGTCTGTCTGAATGGATTTCATGGAATGTAAAATATAATGACATTTTACTTGGTTCTCAGGTGAAATCATAAAAAAATAAGCACAAAAAAAAAACAAGACACAAAAATATGTTGAACTACGTTTTAATGTAATTTTCACTGTAAATCTGTCTAAATTTGTCAGGACAAATTTCATTTCATTTCACTTTAGTTTAGTTTAGTACGATGTCCTTTTTGTAGCTAAGCCATTACTCGACATTCGACACAGTCGTTTTGTGGCAACACAAGAAAAATGAAACGACTGACTATCGCTTCCCACTTCATTTCTAATGTTGCCACTGCGTGGCGTTGCAGTGGCTGAGGTGATGAGGTTACCAACCATAGCAACGACGCAATTGTCCTTTGTGATCCCTGTGCATTCTCTTCGTTCCGCACCACTACAGCTTTACTACACAAAAATGATTTGCGCTGCACTTCAATGTTTCAGTTGAAATTTCGCCCCTTTTCGTTTCGTTTATTCGCACAAAACTACTTATATTGTTGTACTCGTATTACTTGTAACTGCCATTAAAACGGAAGTGAACGATGAGGATATGGACGAGAACGTGAAGTCGGCTGCGGATGGGTGGACTATGCCAATTGTTTGGATGACAGGGCTTAACATTGTGCACTGTCATGAAATGTTTTGTGTTGAACAAAAAAAAGAACAAAAACGGAGGCAAAAAACTGCTCCGTTGAGGTTTTCATACAAAATGGGCGTAGGAATTTGTAATGTGGAACACTGCTGTGGAGGAGAGAAAAGTGGACACTAAATTGTACATTAGGAAAAATTTAAAATGCAAGGTAAAACTTAGTTTTAAATGTAATTCCTAAATTTTAGTTTGAAGCATGCAACAAAAATCGGATTATTGAGCGGAAAAATTGGTGTTCAATTACTGCATTCGATCCAAATCGAAATCTGGTACATGAATATGTTCTTAATTAGGTTTATTAAGATTTCATTGATGGTTCATTTATATACGCAAGGGGGGTCCCAATTGTGAAGTCGTTCTATGGCAGTAGTACGAAAAAGACCAAATTTCTAAACAACTTTCACGAAGATTTCGAATATACTGCCTTCAGATCAATTCAATGATGCTGGACCAATCGCTATCCATTTCTTAACTTACATCAAAAAAAGGGTATGTAAAATAGAAAAAATCCAAAACATTTCTTACAAAATCGACTGATTTGCCTCTTTTGAAATATCTTTTTATTTATTTAAAAAAAAAATTTTTTTTTCAAATATTTGTAAACTTTTTTTCTTCTAATTTTGTATAAGAAGAGGCAAGAAATCAACAAGTGAGTTACGACGAGTTTGATTATAGTATATGTCATACTTGCCTTCGTGTTGTTATAATCTTCCTATTTGCCCCTTCATGATGATTGATTTTTTGATTTTATTTACAACTAATGATAATAAATGCATAAGCAAAACTTACCTAGAAAGAAAATAAAAAAAATATATTTAACATAAAAATTTTTAAATTGAAAAAATAAAAAGAAAGAAAATATATAACAATTCATATCACTACACAGTACAACATTTTTCAACTTATACATTCGGGACTCAAAATCTGAAAATTGCACGTGAAAGTAGCCCCAAAAATAAGAACTTTTGCATTATTTGTATTGTCAAGTTGGCTGCATTAATAATTTAATGGCCCCTCGAATTTTTTTGCTCAAGGTGGTTTTTTTTTGCACTTTTTCTATATTTTAACACGGTTATATCTCGGTATACCGTATGTAATATCTCATAGTGACTGAGCAAGGTTGTAGATATTGAATTGGAACAAACCTAGAAAGAAAGTTTCAGTCGGGAAAACCGACTTACATATACCCTCACTAGGGTGTTACTTATATGGGATTTTTGCGAATTTCGTTAAATAAAAGGTATTAGTAGCGAAGTTGGACATCGAGATCGTCACTTCACCTATTCAACTTGTCTATCTACAACAACAAAAATATTCAGTGACGATAAACTGAATTGAACACAAAATCGAACAATGACCTCTTTGTGGCACACTGATGTCTAACAATCGATGCGAAATTTCGCACAATATATTCGCTATTTAGTAAACAACAAACGAAAGGTGGAGCTCGATGTCCAACTTCGCTACTATTACCTTTTATTTAACGAAATTCGCATATAAGGAATTCTGTAAAACATAAAATTTTCTAGTAAAGTGGGAGGAGTGGTACATTTGTATGGGAGGTACCTAAAGGGACCGCAAGTAGTTTTGTCTGCCAGACAGACAGACGGACATGGCTCAAACGACTTAAAAAGTCATGAATAGAATTTGGTTCAAAGAAACATAAGGTCTAAAGTGACTCCTTCTATGTATGACACTTTTGGGTCGTATCAAATGATACGTAGGGTGAGGGTATAAATATGCGGAACAAACCTACCCGAAAAAATGCATCCAGTGCCTTAAAAACCCTAAAATACCCTTTTTTTAATTTTTCGCCTTTTTTGCTCAAAACTGAATTACAAATCATAAAAGTTAAATTTATTGTTACAAAAAGTACAATAAATTGTACCAAAAAGTAATTGAAAAGTACCAAAAAGTACAACTTATGGTAACAAAAAGTAAAATTTAGGGTACCAACACTACAATTTATGGTACCAAAAAGTACAATTTAGTGTGCCAAAAAGTGCAATTTATAGTAAAATAAAGTACAATTTATTATACCAAAAAGTGCAATTTTTAGTAACAAAAAAGTACAATTTATTGTACTATTGTACAATTTATGATACCAAAAAATGACACCCAGATAGTGCTCGACAAAACGAATATGAGTATGCAGACGAAATTTTAATTGATGACCCAACTGGCGGATTGGGCGTGGCAAAACATTTCTTTGAGCTAAAAAGATAAGATTCTCCAACAACGAGCCAAAACGAGATCACCACAGCAATAGCACGGTTTATAAACAATAAAGCTGTAGAAGCCAATGGAATTGCTGCAGAGCATTTAAAGCGATGAGCTGGCAACGAAAATGCACCAACTTATAAACACGACATTCTTTTTTAAAATTTTTCTGTACTACATTTTTAATATTATTGTGTTTAATTTTTATTTATTAGTATTAAAAAATAATATCATATATATTAAAAAAAAATAACATAAATTTAATTTCAAATTTCTAACTCCTTTCGCCAAACTATCTTATCAGCACCCTTTAAACACTTAAGGTTGTGATAATATGTGGAGACGACACAGCAAAGGGTGCTGATGAGACAGTTTGGCGAATTAGGTATCCGCCATGCCAGCTGTCAACATAATCCATTTCACACAACTCCTGTAAATCAAAAACTCTATTAGAGATACTGGAAAATAAATCTCAACCGAACAATGAAAAACATATTCATATTCCAGCACAGATCGACAATAACAAACAAGAATTATTACTGTTATTTATTGTTTTAAGTAGTTTCTTAAAAAGATTAAAACATCTAATGTTTCATCCGATAATCTTGAACGAATTTAATACCTAACATATGAACGTAGCCGCTGAAAATCATCTTTCACAATCCACACTTGTGGCTAAAATTGTATCTAGATAGTTATTTGCAGCTTCGCCTAAAAATTCCGAGATTTATTTATCAAAACCCCGGGATTTGGGATTCATCAATCCCGAAAAATCCCGGCATTTCGGGATTTCCCGTTTGGCATCCCTAGTTTCTATGTTATGTGCTTAAGAAAGACGATCCAAGTGTGTGAACCAGTGATCGCGGGATCGCCCTTTTACCCATCGTTTTGTAAAGGACTATAGATCATTCTAGCGAACCTGATTGGACCTTATCAGTGTGGCTTTAGACTTGGTAAATCCACGACCGACCAGATATTCACACTACGACAAATCCTGGAGAAGACCCAAGAAATGTAGATCGACGCCTATCATCTGTTCATCGATTATAAAGCTGCATTCGACAGTCCGATACGACATACGAGATGCTATGGCTGAGTGTGGTATCCCCGCGAAGGTAATACGACTTTGTGGGATGTCTCTGACTGACACGAAGTATTTAGTAAAAATATAGGCAAAAATCTGACAGGGCCATTTTCTGCGGCCTTTTCAGGCATTGAATAGAAGTCGGCAAAAAAGGATGTGGTGGCAAATGTGGACAAAGCCAAGTTATTTGTATCAACGAACAGCGTGACAACTTTAATTTTGAGGAGGTAGATAATTCTGTCAACCTTGGTTCCGCCGTTAAGAAAAATAATAATCTCGGCGTAAAATCAAGAGATAAGTATTTATCGCAAACCGCTTCTACTATGCGCTTAGAAAGCGATTTAATCAATCTATTCTGGGAGTCTTCGAGAGAAAAATAGTTCGCTAAATATTTGGACCCATCATCGTTAACGGCAAGTACTGTAATATAATGAACCATTATGAGCTGTATAACGACATCGACGTAGTCAAGCGCTTTCAAATATACTTAATGCGCTGGTAGTTTAACGAGAAAGTTATCTGGAATTCAATTCATATGACATATGAGTCAGCATTCATAGGCAAATTTAAAAATTCTTATATATGTAGTGGTATTCTAAACTGAAATTTACAATTATTTGAAAAGTTACACAGTTTTACAATACAGTGAGAGGTGTAACCAAATATACAAAATGTATTTTTTTATCTCTTTAAGTTTAAAATAATTCATGTATGTATGTTTGAAATATGAAAAACTAATATTGGATATTGTAAAGCTAAGCTAAAAATAGTTTGTATTCTTGCCGACATAAGAAAACCCAAAATTAAACGGCAACACATTCCCATGACCTTAAATACCATGAACCGCAAAAAAAGTGCCCATATTTTACATAACTCTGTAAAATTCCAAAATGATCCCATCCACATAAGTGTTGTAAGTATGTAAGTGACAGTGTCATACACATTCAAATTGATAATTTACAGAAAATTCTATGTGTCACATATAGAGATATATGGAAATATTCACATATTAATATATACACACACACACGTAATCATACATTTACATCTATATGTATTTTACAACAATGTGATGTGTTACGTTGATAATACCAATACAGGTAACATCATCGCCAGTACTAAAGTAATGCCAAATGTCGATTATGTTAAGTTTTATCCTTTTTCCCTGTCTCTCTCTCTCTGTATTCCCCTATCCCCACACTAAGAGCGATGACATAACATAACAATGCTGGCTACAGCAGCAACAAAACAAAAAAAGCTCAACTGTATTCAGCATCATGGTAAAATAGAATTCTTGCGAAATACTCCTTCATATATGACAAAAGCAAATGGTTTAGAAACCTTTTTCAAAAATATGAGTTCTTTTTTTATTCAACAAGAACATTTCGTTTGCACTCACAGGTATTTTATGTAAAAAAGGTTTATGCAAAAGGAGTAGCATGGTAGATGGGGAGCGAGGTAGGGTGGGAAAAGAAGACTGACATTATAAGACAGATGTGGAAAAATGGCCATGACGCCAATGGATTATTGCAATGATTGGTTTCGGTTATCGATAAAAGGATTATTGTAAGAATTTGCTAACTAGTTTGTTAGCTGGAGTTTAATATTGCAAATATGTTAAATCCTTAAGGCGTATTTTATAGAATTTTCCGGGGCGGGTAAAATTTGTAATAAATTGCATACTTAACAGATTATGATATTGGTTTGCATACAAAGCATAGAGAAATTGATTTTATATTAAAGACATTTTGCTATGATTTATATGTTTAGTAAGAGTTTTGGGGACCGGTCGTGGCATGATGGTTAGAACACGCGACTTCCATGCGGGAGATCTTAGGTTCGACTCCGTAAATTACCGTATGCTACGTATGGTCAGAGTGGGCGTGGCAAAATCTTTTTTAGAGCTATAGAAATAAAATGTAGTACACAGATAGTACTCGGCAACACGAATATAAATATGCAGACGAAATTTTAATTTTGGATCAGTAGGCGGAGTGGGCATGGCCAAACTGTTTTTAAGTCCTAGAGAGATAAAATTTGATATCCTGATAGTACCCTGCAACACAATTATGACATTTTTAATTTAGGTCAGCGGGCCGAATGGGAGTTATAAAACTATATATTTACCCTATATAGTTAAAATTTGAATTTTTGATCCTATGGGCGGAGTGGGCGTGGCAAAACCTTTTTTAGAGCTAGAGAAAAACAATTTGGTACACAGATAGTACTCGGCAACACGATTATGAATATGCAGATGAAATTTTTTATCAGTGGTCGGAGTGGGCATGGCCAAACTGTTTTTAAGTTCTAGAGACATAAAATTTGATATCCGGATAGTACTCTGCAACACAATTAAGGATATGAGACGAAATTTTTAATTTGGGTCAGTTGGTGGAGTAGGAGTGACAATACTATATTTTTATCCGATAGAGTTAATATTTGGTACACACATAGTACTCAGTAGAACAGGTTTAAATTTGCAGTTAACATTTTTATTTGTAATCAGTGGGCGGAGAGGAGCGGAACAACTGGGTTTAAAGAGATAAAACTAGATACATATATAGTTAGTACTCGGCACAACAATTACATATTTTGATCAGTGGGCGGAGTGGGGATGCCCAAACTGCATTTAAGCCCTAATGAGATACAATTTGGTATACAGAGTCATAGTATTCCGCACTACGTGTTATTTTCGATGATTAGTCAGATGGGGCGTGGCAAAAAGTTTTTTTTTATCACCAAAGATATGAAATTTTGGCAGCCGTTGGGGATGTAAAAATAAATCTTGCATCTCAAGCCGACTCACAACCTCCTCTGTGGTGGCACCTTGGCAACGTAGTTCGTGATATTTTTTTTATCATGAATAGCGGCAGATAGTGAGCGACAAACCCTAATGGTTGGGCTAGCCACCAGCCTTCAGGTCCTTTACTGGAAGAATAAAAAAGTGACAAATGGAACCCCCACCGCAAATGTAATAAGGACCATGATTTAAGGATATGCACCTTGAACTTCCGGACTCTCTTTATAGATTGAGCAGAGCGAAAAACGCACGTAACCAAGCACAAAGAAAGCTGGACATCGAGTAAGCCATAGAGAAAGCCACTGCCTACTCCTACCAACTCGCTCAACTAGCTCTCCCAACTACTACGATACAACGCCTATACTTCTGACGTTCCCATGGCAACCGGCGCAACAACAGTGCCAGAATATGAAAAACGGCGCTTTGATGAATCCTGATACGATGAAGAATATCGCTTAGCGTCTGAGGAGCAGGATGCTGCTTATAGGGCAACGTTACAGCCCGGGCTGTTGGGGAAAGGCACAAGAAGACAGTAAAACAGGCAAGACTGCTATTTAAGCGAAAAAAACGTAAGATGAAGGAACGGGAGAACGAGGATATAGAGCATTACAGGGATATAGGGATAGAGGTGAGGCCCGAAAGTAAAAGCAAAAGGCTACGGTAATGGGCTTCCCTCCTGTAAGAAAAAAGATAGAAATATGGTTACAGATACGCAGAGTGTGCTGCCTATATGGAGAGAACACATCCAGGAACTGCTGGTTCCAGATGGCAGCGCACGTGAAGATATCACGCAAATTGTCGACGACGGCTACGGTTGCCCACCACCAAGTCAAGACGAGGTAAGACGAGCAATATCGCGGATAAAAAATAATAAAGCAGCCAGTGCCGACGGACTTTCGGCAGAGCTCTCCAAGTCCGGTGGCGAGGAGCTGATACCGAGCATGCATCGACTCCTACGCACGGTTTGGCTTAACGAGTGCATGCCCGATGATTGGAATCTAAGCGTATTATGTCCTGTGCTGAAAAAAAGTGATCCAAGTGTGTGCTTCACCTACCGCGGAATTAGCCTTTTACCCATCGGCTATAAGGTCCTGTCGAGTGTGCTATGTGAAAGACTAATGCCAGTGTTGTCCAACCTGATCGGATCTTATCAGTGTGGCTTCAATAACTGACCAGATATTCACACTTCGGCAAATCTTGGAAAAGACCCAAGAGAAACAGATCGACACGTACCATCTTTTCGTCGACCATAAAGTTGCCTTCGACAACCCGAAGCCATGGCTGAATTTGGTATTCCAGCAAAGCTGATACGCCTTTGCGGAATGATGCTGACTGACACGAAGTCTTCAGTGAAGATTGGCAAGGACCTTACGGAGCCATTCTATACCAGACAAGGCCTAAAACAAGGCGACGGCCTATCGTGTGGCCTCTTCAATATAGTAATGGAGATGATAGTAAGGAAAGCTGAAGTTAACACGAGTGGCACAATATTGAACAAAAGCGACATGCTACTCGCGTACGCTGATGACGTAGACATCATCGGTCGAAAACTGCGGGATGTGACTGCAGTCTACTCAAGTATACATATTGCATTCGGCACAACTGATACGAATATGTAGACAAAACTTTTATTTTTTATAAGATGGGAATGAGAGCGTAGTCAAATAGTTTTTCGGGTTAATGAGAAAAAATCAATTTGCAGATAGTAGGTGGGTTTTATGTGCCAAAAGTGATGTAACCCTATTCATATGAAGACGTACAATTTTAGTTGTCGATGGAGATAATATTTGATACACATACATACTCGGCAAAACAGACATGAAGATAGCAACATAATATTTGATTTCGATTAGTGAGCGGAAGGGGCGTGGCAAAAGTGTTTTTAGCGCTTAATAATTTTAGTTTATAGCAATTTGATACACAGATTGTTCTCGGCACTACAATTTTACATATGACGGCGAACATATTATTTTCGATCGCTGCACGGAAGGTGGCGACACAGAAATGAAACTCTAACGATTCATTTGATTACAAAAAGGAAGTAGATGTAAGAGTATTATGTTTATTAAATAAAAACCCAATGAAGGTGTAACTTCCCAGAAATATTTTAATAATTTCATAAGACTTCCTTGATTTCACCTGTAACAAAACCAAAATTTAACTTACGTTCTCTTTGCATTGCAACCGGATACTTATAGTGATATACAATTACACAATTTTACTCTATCTCGAGACAACATTTTCAACACATAATCTTATTTCCAGTTTTTATGCATTTTTACTTGTTCTTGAACCATTTTCCGGCATCGTTCCTGACCTTCCTTGGCGGCAAGAAGAACAACGTACTAAAAAAAAAAACACCAAATAATCTTGTGCCAAATCCTATTTGCCAAAAACTTCTCATAGAACAACAAGTGAAACGTAAATATTCATAATATCGTAAAGTGAAGCTCTTGACAAAAGATGGAAACCATTTCAAGTAGCAGCGGTACACATAAAAAAAAACAACAGAAAACAATATGCAAAGGAAGGAAACAATATTTCGTCCTACATGCATACAATCGGGGTGTTGCATATTGTTGAACAAATAATAATAGAAAAAACTAAGGCACAAGGATGCGAACGAAGGCTTCCAGCAAACAAAAGCAAGAAAGTTTCGACGCAAAAACTAACCCAAAAAGGGAGGAATAGTTTGAGTTAAAAAAAAATAACAAAAAGAAGCCAAACTCTGTTTTAGCTGTAAGCATTAACACGAACATGACACACTATGTTAATGCAAACGTTGGGAATGACACAGGGCTACAAAAACTAGCATAAATTGCAAGAAGGATGTTAATGTTATGCCAACCAGAGTTGAAAGCCAACTAGAGACGGCAGCAACAATAAACACCTAAAAAAATCAGGAGCACCCCAACTATTGAAACATAACAAAAGCAGGGCTTAAGAAATTTGTGACTTGGAAAAACACGCGAAAGGATTACATTGTTATGCCGCTGCCGGCGTTGTTGTTGTTGCTGCTTCTGCCGCCAGCCAGTTGAAAGCCGTTCGTTTATGCAAAGCAAACACATCGTGTGATTTAACATAAACATTGTGTTCGCTGTTGTTGCAAGGAAGCAACAAGAGTTGTTTATGTGTACCTACATACATACATACATATTTGTTTGTTTATTTGTATATGTATGTAGTTGTCAATATATGATATGAAAAGGAGCTGCACAACACAAAGCAAAAGCAGAAGATACCAAAAAAAGTGGAAAAGCGGAAAAAGCCGTAACATCATTCGGCAAAAAGTATGGTAAACATTGTTAGTATCAAAAACAATGACATAGTATTTGTTGGTTGTTATGCTGTTGTTGTTTTTTTTTTCTCTTTTCGGCGAAATATACAAAGGATTCTATTACGTTATAATATCGGGTAATAGGCGCGTACATACACACGCTGTAGCATAAATTAAACAGATACTTTGACACACACACATACTCAGGCTGTAGACTACCGTTATCGCACTCACACAGGCTCCTGCTGGCGGCAAACAAACACCAAAGAAGCTGAATAAACGGAAAAGACAGCCGGTAATAGGAAACACAGTGGCTGTAGGTTGTCGGTGGATTGCTATTGGCATATTTCCATTAGTTAAAATTTCCAATAAATACATATTTTATTATACCACAGAATGTTTTAAACTAAACCACTTTAAAGTTTGAGAAATGTAAAGAATTCAAGAATATTTAAAAATATAGACAATTTTGTGTTGTTTGATGTTAACATAAAAAAAAAACTTAATTTCCCTTTGCACCCCATGAATGAGGTATGGGATAGCTTCTCGCGTTGTTGTGAATTAACACGCTTTCTATTTTTAGATTCACAACTAACGGCACCTACTTGTTTATCGACGAATGCGAACGTCACTGTTTGAGAAGCTCTTACTAGACACGACGATTGAATCGACGCTTAATACTGCGAAGTTGCTGTCAACAACATTCGAGGGGAGCCGACAATGAAAGAAAATTTAATTTATTTTTTTTCTTTTAAGATGACTGGAGCCAGGTTTGAACCTGCGATCTCCCGCATGATAGTCGCGTGTTCTAACCACTATGCCACGGCCGGTCCAGGTCCAGGTCCAGGGCTACTATCATAGCCCTATAAAAAATGGGGTGTCAATTGTCTTAAAGTACCTGTTCTTAAATTACTGAAGAGGGTACGTGTCATCAAACAAGTGTAATACAGGTCTCTATAAGGCTGATGTATAGTATTTATGTGGTGTTGTTTAAAAGAATTTATATATTTTTCCTTATAGCTACTAATGTTTCCAAGGAGTGGTCTGAGTCATGTTCCTCAAAGTTGGTCCAAAGACTGGTACTGCAGAACCAATGCAGTTACAAGTTATTGTATATGGTGTTAATTTATACCTCCAATGCAAAGCCATTGAGTGAGGTATGGGATAGCTTCTCGCGTTGTTGTGAATTAACACGCTTTCTATTTTTAGATTCACAACTAACGGCATCTACTTGTTTATCGACGAATGCGAACGTCACTTTTTAAGAAGCTCTTTACTAGACACGCCGATTGACTCGACGTTTAATACTGCGAAGTTGCTGTCAACAACATTCGAGGGGAGCCGACAATGAAAGAAAAAAATTTTTTTTTAAGATGACTGGAGCCATGATTTGAACCTATGATATCCCGCATGATAGTCGCGTGTTCTAACCCCTATGCCTCAACCTTTTAACACTTAAGGTAATGAGTGGAGAAGTCACAGCAAACGGGTACTGATTTGGCAACCATCAAAATAGCTATCTGCCCTGCCAGCTGTCAACATAATCCATTTCACATAACTCTTGTAAAACAAATTTATTAGCAATAATAGAATAGATCTTGAACCGAACAATGAAAACACATTCGTTAACAAATATTTGTACATAATGTAACCTAAACACCACCTACTGGATGCAAACATAAAGAAAGACCATCAATATAAATTTTCGAAATAGGTCTACTCCAACGCCAACTATATTATATTATTATACAAAAAATTTGTTCCCATAATCAAACCAATATAATACATTATACATTTCAGATAAATTGGTCCATCCATTCAAATTTTCGATATAAATCCACACAGCGCCACCTACCGGGTTCATTTGTACATTACATTCCTTCTCATGATCTAACAAACATATATTCTGAACTTCAGTTAAATTGGTCCATCCATTCTAAGTTTCGATAAAAATCCACCCATACATACAAATTTTCACAATAATTGCCTAACACAACTCGCATCTCAATTTGTGCCCCATCGTGCCACTGTTTATTATTACAAATCTTGTTAGTGGGCCAAATATCCTGTTAGCAGCATGTGGAAAAAAAGAAACAATAACAAAAACACCAAAATGAATGAATGGTTTTATTGTGCAAAATTTTTGGTGAACATGTGTCTCCGTGCCGGTTGGCGTCGAGCTGTGTGTGTGTATATATGCGGGAGTTTAAGGATGTGTTTGTGTGTCCGTGTTTAATGTGTCGGCTTTTGCAGCCACTGCTGTACGAAACGATGACGAAAGCAATTGCAATCAAAACAGACAAACTGTTAACTTTGCCATTCTGCGTTTGTGTGTTCCACAGACTTTGGTCGGTCCTTAAAGCTTCGGCAAATCTCTGCTGTTATGTTGTACACGGTCGTTGGTGTTAACGCCGGGCTATGTTAACGAACAGTATAAGAACGACTGTTGAACACAAAATCGAACAGAGTCATGTTTTAGCCAGCAAACAGTAAACACGGTTATATTAAAGAAAGTGACGGAAAGTTTTGCATTGGCGAACAAAACGAGTTATTAAGTGAGAACTTTTGTTTTGCTAACGGAAGCGGAAATAATTAATGAAACCAAAAAACAAGAAAATTTTTCAAAAAGGAAACCCAAACAAGTAATTAAGCAAAGTGAAATAAATTAGGGTTTACTTCATCATAATCAATATAAATTGAAGAAATCAAAGGCAATGTAAAAGAAGAAAATAAAACGACGGAGGTATACAGTTCAATTTAATTGCCCAAAAATATATAACACCTCCCAAGTGTAGTGAAATGTGTCAAACAAATTGAAAACATCAAAACACTGTCTGTGAAATTTGTTAATAATAATAATCTAATTACAACAACACTGCTGGGCAATTAGGCTCAGCTTAAGGGAACAACCCGTCGAGTGCCAACACTACAGCCGCCCCGGCAACAGCTGTCTCTTACGTTGCATAAATGGTCGTTCCTGGTATTATGGTGCGTATGAGTGATATTAATTGACAACAGAGCCGAAGCCGGAGAAGGTTTCATTAGCATTATTATGATGATTGTGTGGGTGTGTGTGTGCGGGTAATTGAACGGCTCTTTGTTTTTATATACTGCCTGTGTGTATGTGTGTATGTGAGTGGCATTTAGACCTAATATATCTAAATATTTATGTTGATTATGTACAATCTACTTAATTGTATTTATACGCTTGGTACCAAATTCCTAAAAATCACAAACCTTTTATAAGTTGATTACACAGCATGTGGGTGTACATAACGGCGTGCGTCGTATGTCAAATGTGTAACGAAACAACAACAGTGGCACGAATCAATCAGTATAAATTTAATTTGCTATTACAGAGGATGTTTTTTGTTACAGCTATTAACTGCGAATGGATTTGTAATGTGATAATCAAATAATTGGCACAATTGTCTGAGAGTCGATATAAGAAGACAATAAAGAATTGTGATTTTCAGGAAAACAGCAAGTGAAATGTGGAATAATTTAAAGCATACAAATGACTGGAAATTTATATGAAATTATTTTAAATTTGCATAAATATTTTTACATTGTTGAAGTACTTATAAAGCCTAAAACATAAATTTAAAAAAAAATAGCGTAAAAACGATTTAAATTCATATAGAAGTTCTAGAGATTTTGCAAACCAAGATTTTTAAATTTTGTTTAACAAAGACAGTAACTAACGGAAAACTAAAAAACAAATATTTAGGTGTTAAACGGAAATTTAAAAGTAATAGTTGTTATTAAAATTTCGCTGGGTCTGTTTGTATGGTGCTTCAAAAACGCAAGTTTTTAAGAAAACAAAACAATCAAAAGGAGAGGTGGATGGTGGAGGTGTTGAGTTCACCTTTCCCATCTTCAATTTTATGAAATTTTTTAGGATTGTTTTATTTTTTTATAATATTTCGTATGGAAATACCCGATCGCGTGTTATCCATTCTGCCATTTTTATACAAAACTAGTGGGCCCGGCAATGCTTCGCTATTGCATATTAACTTGTAATATATTTCACATTTAGGTCCACAAAGTACTTTAAAACGGTACTTAAGCTCGACAATAATATGTTGAGTTTATTAATTTATGTAACTAATTTCAAGTAACTCCTTAACATGGAAGTTAACTAATTAACTTTTATTGTTTTAAATTCTAAATATGATAGGCTCTATGACGATAGTAAAAAGTTCATCATCAAAGTCGTATCTACAGTTTCGTCATGTAGATTAAGTTTTGTCTGTATGTAGGGAGAAAAAACACTTCTTTCACAAACCGAAAACAGAAATTCCTCTAAAGATCAATATTCAATTTTTATATTTATCTGTAGTAGCGGGAACCGTCTGTATACTAACTATGTCTTTGGGCGTAAAAATCACTTTTGTTATGCCTTCTCCTCCTATTGACCGCAAATGAAAATTTCGTTTGAAGCTTCATGCCTTTAGCCATAAAACCTCCTAAACCTTCCATATAGCCTGTTCATTAGGGCGGATCAATATTTTCGATCGGAATCCACGATCATCAATACCTAGTTCGCGCTGAGAAGCATGAAGATTTCAGGTAAACATATTTTTTTAACAATGAGCAACTATTGAAACCTTCAGACCTATGGGTCGTGGCTGTAATTTTTATCTACTATTCCGATGCTGGGAGACCAAGACAATGAGAATGGTATATTTTTGACATTGTTTTCTGTATGCCATAACTTTTTAACCAATACATAGATTTTCTTCTGTAATACTTCATTTAGTTTGTTTGGAAGTCAGTTTTACGCAGGAGTTTTCGGTTTGTGCTCATTTAAAAACAAAAAATTCTATCTGAAACCTTTCTGCTTATTAGCGCAAGCTAGGAATTGATTTTAGACACAAAATTTATTAGTGAAATTTTCTAACAATTCATCGTAGATTCCGATTTTGGTTACGATTTTATAACTACTTATTTAAATGGGGCGTGGAACAGCCCACTTCCACCCTTACTGTAATTCATACTGCAACAATAACATATGTAACAAATTACATCTTCATACCTCTGATAGTTCATGAGATATAGCCCTTTTGATTGTCAAGTTGTATGGGCGGTGCCACGCCCCTTTATCCAATCACAACCTATTATAGCCAGGGACTATCAACAGGTCAACAGTAGCACTTGGTAAAATTTTAGTATCAATCTGTCTATTGGAAAAGCCTGCAAAGCGATTTTTTAAAAGGGGGCGTGGCACCGCCCACTTCCACCGGTTGAAATTAATACGGCTCCAACAACATATATACCAAATCTCATCTTCATACCTCTGATAGTTCTTGAGATATAGCCCTTTTGATTTTCAAGTTGTATGGGCGGTGCCACGCCCCTTTATCAAATCACAACGTAATAAGCCAGGGACTATCAACAGGTCAAAAGTACCACTTGGTAAAATTTTCGTATCAATCGGTCTATTAGAAAAGCCGTTAGAGCGATTTTTGAAAAGGGGGCGTGGCACCGCCCACTCTCACCTTGGCTGAAATTAATACTGCTTCAACAACATATATACCAAATCTCATCTTCATACCTCTGATAGTTCATGAGATATAGCCCTTTTGATTTCCAAGTTGTATGGGCGGTGCCACGCCCCTTTGTCCAATTGGACCGAATTGTAAATCTAAACCATCCGGGGCGCCACCCAAAGGCATACAAAAAAATGTATGCAAATCGGTCCAGCCGTTTAGGAGGAGTTTAGTCACAACACACGTACGGTAGAATTTTATATATAAAGATATTGCTCAAATCTTATTTATTTTGCGAAAAACTGATGCAATCTTCAGACCCCTCCGACGTGTTTAAATATTATAGTGGGGTTTTATGCATGTTTAAAAAGTATTGGCATATAATTTAATATGAAGGCCGATTTAGTAAAACTCATATCATATTTTAAAAAAAAAATATTCAGACATTAAAGGAACACTACCCATCAAAAGCGAAAACTTCAACACGTGTCAGAATTATTATTTTTGTTTTTTGATGCGATTTCAGACATACCCATTAGGGCGTTTCACCAAATGGGTTTTTTGCGATTTTTGCAACTCTTGAAGCGGAATATTAAGGCTTGTGATCTAAAAGAATTTCGAAAAAATTTTTGGATTTTTTGATGGGTATGGGGTCGCTGAAATCGATTTTATCAAAAAAATGAGGTTATGGAGAAAAAATTTTTATATTATTTTTTTCTGTTGCTTTTTGTTCATACAACTAAACAATTCTCTTAGTAAGCATCCGATCCCACGACAAAAAAATTATTGGTGTGAAAAATTATTATATTATGGACCACTTTGATAGTCTTAAAAGTAAAAAATTATTTTTACTAGATTTTAAACCTCGATAACTTGAAAAGTTTTCAACATTTTTTTAAGATGTAAAATGCGTTGGAAAGGTCTTTAAATTACCTTTCATTCGGTACATGGATTTATTTTTACTTGTTGGAAAAATGTAAGAAAGAAAATTAAAGATTGAGAAATTTTTTTTTATTTATCAAATTTTATGAAAATTAAAAGAATTTTATTATGTTTCGTTCTTGGTTAAGTAAAAAAAAACCTCTAAAATACATTGCTTTAATAAAAATATCAAAAACTCAATTTATCAATATATTTGTATTCCCATACAAAATCAAAAGATATTAAATAAACAAAATCAACATATTTAATGAACAAATTAAAATTAAAAAGTAAATTTGTATCTAAAATTACAATACATTAACCATTAAATGTGGAACAACTGTGAAAGTATTTTCAAATTGGTTTCTTAAGAGCTTTTTCAATGACATTTTTGGTAACATTAGATATAATTTTTTGATTGTTATCAACTCTAATCAATAAGTTTTGAAAATCATCCTCTTTCTTTGTAATTTTTTTGTTATATATTGTAGCCGACGCCACGCCTCTTTCTGATAAATCTTTCACAACACATAGTTTTTCTAGCTTTTTCTTTGAAGAAACAAAATCATCATCATTTTCCCATAAAAGTGTATCTTTCGAAAAAAAAGGAAGTGGGCAACTTTAATTCATCAAAAACCCTTTTACTGTTTGAGGTTACAAAATTATGCATTATGAATTTTGTTACATTTTAAAAAGGGCCTATTTCAAATATTTTAAAATTCAAATAGTGTGAATTTAAAAATAAAAAATATTTTTTTTTGTTTTTTGTTTTGTTTTTTATTTTTTGCAACATTTTTCACAAGTAAGATATAAACTTGTATATACCAAAATAAAGGTATCTAAATTATCTTTCTAACGCATTTTACATCTTGAAAAAATTTTGAAAACTTTTCAAGTTATCGAGGTTTTAAATCTAGGAAAAATAATTTTTCAATTTTAAGACTATCAAAGTGGTCCTTAATACAATAATTTTTCACACCAATAATTTTTTTGTCGTGGGATCGGATGCTTACTAAGAGAATTGATTAGTTGTATGAACAAAAAGCACCAGAAAAAAATAATATAAAAATTTTTCTCCATAACCTCATTTTTTTGATAAAATCGATTTCAGCGACCCCATACCCATCTTCAAAAAATCCCAAAAAATTTTCGAAATTCTTTTAGATCACAAGCTTTAATATTCCGCTTCAAGAGTTGCAAATTTTTTTTAGTGAAACGCCCTAATACCCATCCATAAATCATATGATGAATTTCATATCAAAACCGATATTCATTGAACCCGACCCTGTCAGATTTTAATGAAATTTTACATACAGCTAGATTTTACCTATAGAAACACAACCTCATTCTTAGAAATTGCATTTTTGAAAATATGTGGGCGTGGCAAGGTATCAAAATATTTGAAAAATGGCGGTAATAGGTACTTTTAAGCTGCAATTACTATGGAACGACTCAACCGAATTGAAAAATCTTGGTGCCATTAGAAAGGTATATAAGTCAGCTTTCGAAAACATACACTGTAAAATTTTTATATTACAAATTTTTGAGCCAAAAATAAAAGTTTAAACTTTTAAAACACTTCGAAGATCAAGTCTTTTTTTTCAAAAAAAATATTTTTAGATAGGTCTATTTAATATATACAACATATCCAAAAACTAAAATGGGGGTTTTCTTATCTTTTTTTTTTTTAAATTTTAAGCAAATGCATCTCTTGTTAATTTCCTTATATTTTGATATCTTTTTGTGACAAAAATTAATAAAGTAGCTAAGCTTTTAAAGTTATACAGAATATTTTGGTAATTCTAATAGATTAGAACAAGAATCGTATTATAAATTTTTCAGACACCCCCAAAAATATGATGAATTTTGCTCAAGAAATACTGTTGACTTTCGGAATATTTGCTAACATAGAAGTTTCTAAAGGTATAAAGAATGGAAGCTTTGCGTTCCTGTAATAGTATTAGCATTTTTATACCTTGAAAATAGCTCTTCTTTTGTTTTGTTGTAGTCGTCCGCGTCTACATAAGCAACTTCTATGGAGGTCTTACAAGTTTGTAAAGCTCAATGATAAAGGTCTTTCCCCGTTTGAAGGAGTCACTTTAGACCCTAGGTTTCTTTGAACCAAATTCGATTTATGACTTTTTAAATCGTTTGAGCCATATCCGTCTGTCTGGCTGTCCGGCTGGTACGCACGATTACTTTCGAAAGACGCCACCAAATGTTTTGAAATTTTGCACGAGTTAATATTTCCCCAAAACTACTTACGGTATTGCAAATGGGCTACATTTCCCCGCAACTTCTGGTACCTCCCACACAAATACATCATTCTGCCCACTTTAGAAATCGAGTAATAATATCAATACACCCAACGCTGTCGTGCCCAAATTATGTACTTAGTAAAGCTATAGCAGGATACAGTTTTGGGAAAAAAATTGGAAGTTTAGAGACACCCCTTCTAGAACCTCCCATACAAATGTACCGCTCCGCCCACTTTAGAAATCGAGTTTTAATATAATAATATTATTGAGAGTGAGTGTAGATGTAAGTCAGGTTGCCCGACTGAAACTTTCTTAATGCTTTTTGTCAAGGAATTTGTAGAACACATGAATAAGCTGGCGAGGTGCATTTACTTAAAAAAATTTTAAAAATAAAATAAGAAATACCCCATTTTAGTTTTCAGATATGTTGTATATATTAAATAGACCTATCTAAAAATAATTTTTTTTGGAAAAAAAGACTTGATCTTCGAAGTGTTTTAAAAGTTTTAACTTTTATTTTTGGCACAAAATTTTTTTCATTGTAATATTAAATTTTTACAGTGTATGTTTTCGAAAGCTGACTTATATACCTTTCTAATGGCACCAAGATTTTTCAATTCGGTTGAGTCGTTCCATAGTAATTGCAGCTTAAAAGTACCTATTACCGCCATTTTTCAAATATTTTGATACCTTGCCACGCCCACATATTTTCAAAAATGTAATTTCTAAAAATGAGGCTGTGTTTCTGTAGGTAAAATGTAGCTGTATGCAAAATTTCATTAAAATCTGAGGGGGTCGGATTCCAAATGTCCCTTTTTTATAGGTTTTGATATGAAATTCATCATATTTTTATGATTTCATCAGGAGTAGTAAATAGTCATTTGAAAAGTATTTATTCCCTGCGGGAAAACAAAATATCACAGAACTACTTCTGTGACTGGTACCTAGTGGGAATGGACCGGTTGTTGTTCTAACTCAAATATCTTTACTTTAAAATGGCTTTGTCAGTGGAGGTGTGAATTAACACCTTACGCCATAACTTGGACCACTCCTGTGTTTGTTCTACAGTACTAGTCTTAGGACCAAAGTCGAGGAACATGATTCAGACCACTTCTTAAGAACATTAAGAATTGTTATATAAAATATACTGGGCCAAATTCCCCACATATTATACTTGCTGTCCACAGTATCGTGGACGATAAACTGATTCTGAAAATTTAACACCTTCCTGAGAAGTAAACGTAGTACCTCTATGCCTCTATCTCGTACCTATCAAAGAACACCACTCTTACTGTTTGTTAAGTAACGAATGAGTGCTAAGTAATGGGAAAGGATAAGAAACATAGAAAAATAAGAATCATGCGTGATTCACGAAAAAGTTAACATATTTCTGATATTGTTTTAATTCGTTTTATTTTTTAAATTACACTTCTTATTTTTTACATAATTTACGACGATTAAATCAAGTAAATATGTAAAATGTAAACTGAAAAAAATAATAGTCGTTCCTTCTTGCCCCAAAGGTGCCCCTTGAGGAGTCAAATGTATGACCGACCTCCAATATTTTGCTTTATCTTTAACTCTTAAGGTGGTTCCCATACAAATTTTTATATTTTTAATATTTTTTTGCAACTATCTATGTATGTGCCAATATATGTCGATCAATATATGTTAATACGTCTGTATATGTTAATATATATCGAGAGACAGTGATTTGTAACCAATCAATTTGTAACTATCGTTAAAATCCCGAATTTGTAGTCTTTCGCAAAAAAATTCATAACTCTTAAAATTGACCATGGATTTTTATGGTTGTAGTGATGTATTCTTTGAAAAAGGGTCAACTATATGTAAAAAGAGCAAAATTAGGGTTTGCATCGCGTTTTCTATTTTTCCTGCGACAATAAATAAATTTTTCACCCATATTTTACAGAAAAATTGCAGTTTTTCAAGTTATTTAAAAACTTTCAAGGAAGATCTTGTGGAGAATTTTGTTGTCTTTTAAGTGGTTATATATGAAGATCGGGTAAGAGATGCCCAAAATATTACCAAAATATTAAGCGCACATCCAAAAATTTAAAAAAAAAATTCCAAAAATTTTTATAAAAAAACGGCACCTAAGAAAATTTTTTAAAAATCATTTTCGTGTTCAGGAGGTCAAAATCTATGGAAAAAGGTTTTGAAATATTGTTTGCAAAAAATTGTTGTTCTGTGTAATCAGTACTCCATATACGTGAAATCAAAAATAATTTTAAACAAATATTTTATTTTCAAAATGTTATAAGTATTAAAAGTAAATAATTTTAGTAAAGAAAATATCGTTGAATATAATGTAAAAATTTTACATATTTAATTCGGAAAGTTAAAGAAAGGAAACAGTAGAATTTAAGAGTGAATAAACTTTTTAGAATGAAGTGATATGGTAACTCAATTTTTTGGCACGTTTGGTAGGTCATATGTGGTTTGCCGTAAAATAAACAAATATCGAAGTTGTTAAAAACTTTTATAATCTAATCTAATATATAAAAAATTGTGTGTCACGGTGTTTGTCATAGCTATCCTCCGTAACGGCTCGAACAGTCTTTATGCAATTTTGTAGGTATAGTTGGTTAGTATGAGAATGGGGTGGGGTGGATTTATATCGACAATTTATATGGATTGATTAATTTAATTGAAATTCAGAATGTATGTTTGTTTGATTATGAAAACCAATTTTATGTTTAAATGGACCCGGTAGGTGGTGCTGGGGTGGATTTATGTAGGAAATTTGAATGAATGGACCAATTAAACTGGCGCTCGGGTGGATTTATACCGAAAAATTTACCGAATGTACCGATTTAATTGAAATTTAGAATGTGGGTTTGTTTTTGTGGCGCTGAAAAGGACTTAGTGGACGAGAATAAATAAAAAAATCCTCCAAAAGGGTGCTGGCATGTAAAATGTACTTTGTTAGGCTCAGAAATCTAAAATTCGATGCATAGAAAAGATTATGAATATACAGACCAAAGTGATATGTTTGTTTATTGGGCGGTATTGGCGTGGCAAATGTATTTTATTTAAATTTCGATGCACAGATGGTACTTGGCACTGCAGATATGAATATACAGACGAAATTGGTATTTTCGATCAGTAGGGGAGGCCGCGTGCCACAAATTTTAAAGGCGATTGCAGAAATAGTCCTCCAGATATTGCGGTTGTAAAAATAGGGTCCAATAGACGGGGCCACGGCCGCTTGATATATCAAAAATACAAGTACCCTATTTTCACTGCCGAACACGCAGCTACATTCTGTGACGATTTCAAAAAGATCGGTCAAGCCCTTTTCGAGTCCATATGGTATTAAAAAAATGCAAATATAAAAACACAAACTCATTTCCATATATATAGATTTGACCTTTGACCTGCACAAATTTGGATCATAGCCGTTTTATAACAATATTCCGCTCGGGTATTACCCAAAATCCAAAGTGGAATTTTTGCTGCCACCCTAATATTTATATAGTTATGTAGCTTTATTGTCACATCTGTTGGTTTTTGCCTGAAAATTAAATTTTTTTTTTATCTTTTCGCGATTTTTTAATTTTGAAGAAGTTTGTTGCCACTATTTTATAAGAGCAACGTAATGTTTATTATTTTATTCAAAATGTGGACATTTTAACGAGTAGAACGCATTGTAAAAATCAGTTTACAAATGGTCAAGTTATTATTATTATATATGTCGATGTACGCAATTTTCATATCATGTATGTATATTGATTTCGGTGAAATAGTATGACTACTCAGTACACAGAAAAAAATTACGACAAATGAATTGTCATATTAAATACCATTTTGTCAATACAATTAAATATTTAATTAAAAAGGCGCCAACAACCGAAATTGTAAAACCAATAAACAGTGTTGTCACATTTACAATTTTTTTAATTTTGTTGAATTTAAACTGTGGAAGAAAATTTGTAAATATGACAATTTACAACCACTCTCAAATGGAAAAATTGTTATAAATCAAAATTGAATGCTAACAATTTTATTTAATTACTTAACAACAATTGTGTTTTTTTCTGTGTAGGGACTACTCAGACTCTTTTTTTTTTCCTGCAAAAATAAAACACGATTGTGAACTTGGTCATTTGGGGATTTCAATAAGAAGATTTTTTTTTAGAAAATAGAGCGCTCTATATATCCACTATTTATGCATAAAGTAATGGACAAAGATACCCTCTACTGACGAACAACAGCAATATAACAATATTTATTGAATGGAATATAAGTTTAAATGAATTTTTCTCCTAATGAAGTGATATGGACTTGCACAGTTTTTCCTGTATCCTTTATATACTTTGCAACAATTTGTGTTAAGGCATTTCAATGGTACAGTCTTCCAAAGGATCAAATATGCAATTATCCGTTAGACGAATTCCATAAAAACAAATATTTAGCTATTTCGTATCAATTTTTTTAAAACATCTGCAGAAATTTTTTAACAAATATCTGATGAAATTACTAATTTGGTTTAAATTTTATTTAAACAAATCTACATATGCTGTACTTTTAGCACATACATTTCTCTCGTTCAGCAACCAAAAATTACACTGATATTTGGTTTTGCCTCTTTGTTATTTCAAGTCCTATTGATGCCACAGGACATTTAACACTTCATTGACTTTTCGGTCTGCTACTTTTCACTGCACAGTTCTTGTCTCTTGGCTTATTTGCTCTTAAGCCGTAGTGGTCGTTATGGTGGTGGCGGTGATGGCAAATGATGGTGCCTAGTGGCAAAGCTCACATGCTAACACATGCAAAATTTACGAACACATGAAGCACATGGGTATTTGAGAACGTAACCATGTGTTTTCTGATCCACTCTTGTGGGTTGATGACCCCTTCTCCTAGCCATCGGTAATGCCATCGGTATACTACCGGTGTGCGCTTGTGTGCCTCTGTGAGTGTGTGAAGCTTTTGCTGCGAGGACACTTATATACATTCATTTGTGAGCGTTTACATTCCATTCTTTTGTTTGTTTACGTGAGACTATCTGTGTTATTCCAGCTACATATCTGTGTGTGTGTGTGCGTGTTCACACAGGACTTGGTATGGATTTGAAGTCCTTTCGGCTTTTAATTTATGAGCATGACTCTGCACAGCGGCGACCCTTCATCCTACCAATTTTCCGTTTGCCTCAACAGGCAGACTTGGTTAGTTTTTGGTTTTCTTTTGTTTTCTTTGCGGTGCCAGTAGAAAAAAACTCAGTTTCTCGCTTCTTTTCGACATTTCAATTTAGCCATTATTAGGGATAGGTTTGTGTTGTAATGTTGTTGTTCCTATTGTTTTTTGCCGCTAAGCAGGCGAAAGGATTCTTATGGCCAGCAGTTATACAATCTATACATAAATAATGGAGGATTTTTTTTTCGTTACGTGTTCAGTTTTTTTTTGTTGTTCCCGTGCAAACATAATATAAATGTTGTTTGTTCTAACATCGAGTGAAAAAAATAGGTGTAAAGTTAATAAAATTAAGAAATATGTAAATAATGTCATGTCGTGGACGAAATATTGGGTCCTTTTCCATAAAGTGTCTAGGGACAAGATACACGATAAATTGACGCTCTTCTCCAGCAAAAAAGGATACGTTTTTTTTGGTTTTAGCAATGATAATAAATTGTTTGCAGATAACTTCTGAATATAGAATAGACACACAACACAAATAACTCTTTCATAGAGCCTTTAGTGATAAACTGTATTCGAATGCCTTTGCCAAATGTCAAATGTTAAAAGGGGTGATGGTCTTTCAAATGTGAGTTGAATACGAACAAAAAAAAACATAAAGTATTAAGAGCACATCCGTTTACCCGGCAACTAACGAATTTGTCACCAAACAAATTTTTGGCCCATATTTTACACTAAGGTTACATTTCACAAAGTTAATGAATAAAACATTTGTCTTCGTTCTGTGAAAAATTTTAGCAAAATAATATACACGCACGCATAAGGCGTGTTGGCGGTGTTGGGGGGATTATAATAGATCATTAGTATCAAGGGATAGCAATTGTCCCTATGTGATGCGATGTAGTTGGGGGAGACAAAGTTGAAGCAAATGCTTAATTTGGGTACAAAATTTAAATGTGTGAATGTATTTATACAAAAGATATTTTGTTAAATTAAAAATTTAAATATGCTTTGTGGAATTATATGCAAAGACGTCATATGAGGACACCTTTTACTAATAAAGATAAGAAATGACAATGAGATCACCTATATTAGTGAATATATCACAAAAAATTAATAAAATTTCTTTGTAATAATTCAATTTCAATTTCTATTAAAAACTCAATATTCGTAAGTCATACTGGAACTTATTAATTTTAATTACATAGGTGATGATTTCAGGACACAATTTTGAAAATTGCACGTGAAATTAGCCCCATGGTGGATTTTTAGCACGGTTATATCTCGGTGTACCGTACGGAATATCTCATTTGTGTCTGCAGCAAAGTTGTAGATATTGAATAGGTACCATAAATTGCACTTTTTGGTACAATGAATAGCAAATTGCAGTAAACTGTACCTTTTTGATATCATAAAGTTTACTTTATGGTACCATAAATTGTACTTAGATAAATAGGTACCATAAATAGCTTTTCGGTACCATAAATTGTACTTTTTGGTATCATAATATGTATATTTTGGTATCATAAATTGTTCTTTTTGGTACTATAAATTGTACTTTTTGGTAACATAAATTTCACTTTTTGGTACAATAAATGGCAAATTGTTCTTTTTGGTATCATAAATTGCACTTTTGCTTTTTGGTACTAAAATTGTAGTTTTTAGTACCATAAATTTTACTTTTTGTTACAATTAATTGTGCATAAAATTGTAGTTTTTAGTACCATAAATTGTACTTTTTGTTACAATAGATTGTACTTAGATATTAAATAGGTACTATAAATTTCAATTTTTGGTATATTAAATTGTACTTTTTGGTATCATAAGTTGTTCTTTTTGGTAATATAAATTGCACTTTTTGGTAATACAAATTGTAAGTTGCCATAAACTGTATTTTTTGATATCATAAATTGTACTTAATGGTACCATAGATTGAACTTTAAGTTACAATTAATTGAATTTTTTGGTACCATAAATTGTACTTAGATATTAAATAGGTACCATAAATAGCTTTTCGGTACAATAAATTGTACTTTTTGGTAACATAAATTCCACTTTTTGGTACAATAAACAGCAAATTGCAATAAAATGTACTGTACTGGTACCATAAATTGCACTTTTTATTACAATTAATTGTGCTTTTTCTCGTGCTAAAATTGTAGTTTTTAGTACCATAAATTGTACTTTTTGTTACAATAAATTGTACTTAGATATTGAATAGGTACTATAAATTTCACTTTTTGGTACATCAAATTGTACTTTTTGGTATCATAAGTGGTTCTTTTTGGTAATATAAATTGCACTTTTTGGTAATACAAATTGTAAGTTGCCATAAACTGTACTTTTTGATATCATAAATTGTACTTAATGGTACCATAAATTGAACTTTAAGTTACAATTAATTGCATTTTTTGGTACCATAAATTGTACTTAGATATTAAATAGGTACCATAAATAGCTTTTCGGTACCATAAATTGTACTTTTTGGTATGATAATATGTAATTTTTGGTATTATAAATTGTTCTTTTTGGTAATATAATTTGTACTTTTTGGTAACATAAATTCAACTTTTTGGTACAATAAATAGCAAATTGCAAATAAATTGTACTCTTTGGTACCATTAATTGCACTTTTTGTTACAATTAATTGTACTTTTTGGTACTATAAATTGTAGTTTTTAGTACCATATTTGTTACAATAAATTGTACTTAGATATTGAGTAGGTACTATAAATTGCACTTTTTGGTACATTAAATTGTTGCAATAAACTGTACTATTTGATACCATAGATTTTACTTTATGGTACCATAAATAGCACTTTACGTTACAATTAATTGTACTTTTTGGTAACATAAATTGTAGTGTTTGGTACCATAAATTGTACTTTTTATTAAATTAAATTGTACTAAGATATTGAATAGGTACTATAAATTGTACTTTTTGTTACATTAAATTGTACTTTTTGGTATCATAAGTTGTACTTTTTAATAGAATAAATTTCACTTTTTGGTAACATAAATTGCAATTTTTGGTAAAATAAATTAATTTTTTTGGTACCATAAATTGCGCTTTTTGTTACAAAAATTGTACTTTTTTGTACAGTAAATTGTACTTCTGGTACAATTAAATAACCTTTTGGTACAATTAATTATGCTAGTTGGTACAATAAAAGTACTTTTTATTACAATAAATTGAACTTTTTTGATGGCCACGCCCATTCTGGTACTTCTCATACAAATATATCATTCCGCTCACTTTAGAAATCGAGTAATAATATCAATACGCCCAATGCGCTCGTTGAAAAAAGTCTCTATTTAGTAAAGCTATAGCAGGATAAAGCTTTGTTTGGAGATAAAACTGGTGGTGTAGTCACGCCGTTTCTGGTACCTTCCATACAAATGTACCACTCCGCCCACTACAGAGATGGAGTAAAAAATCTCAATACACCTAACACAATCGTGCCCAAATTCTGTATTTAGTAAAGCTATAGCTGGATAAAGTTTGGAGAACAAATCTGGAAATCTAGCCGCCCCCTTCTGGTACCTCCCATACAAATGTACCATTCCGCCCATATTAGAGATGGAGTAATAATATCCATACACCCAGTGTGATCGTGCCCAAATTCTTTATTTAGTAAAGCTAAAGCAGAAGATAGCTTTGGAGAACAAAAATGGAAGTCTAGCCACCCCCATCTGGTACCTCCCATACAAATGTACCATTCCGCCCACTTTATAGATGAAGTAATAATATCAATACACCCAACGCGATCGTGCCCAAATTCTGTATTTAGTAAAGCTATAATTGGATAAAGTTTTAGAGAAAAACTGGCAGACTAGCCCCGCCCCTTCTGGTACCTCCCTTACATATGTACCTTTCCGCCCACTTTAGAAATCGAGTAATAATATCAATACACCCATCGCGATCGTGCCCAAATTCTGTATTTAGTAAAAAAACTGGTAGTCTAGCCACGCCCATTCTGGTACCTCCCATACAAAAGTACCACTCCGCCCACTTTCGAAATCGAGTAATAATATTAATATACTAGAAAATTTTATGTGCTACTGAGGGTGAGGGTATTACGGTTTTCCCCACTGAAACTTTCTTACTGGTTTGTCTCCCATTCAATACAACTTTACTGCAAACACAAAAGAGAAATTCCGAACAGTATACCGAGATATAAAAGTACTAAAAATCTACCTTGAGAAAAAAAAATCGTATGACCATTTAATGATTACTGCAGCCAATGACAAAACGAATGATGCACAAGTTCGAAGTTCTTATTTTTGATGCTACTGTCACGTGCAACTTAAAGAAGATGAAATATAAAATTTAAATATACTTTGTTGACTTACATATATGCAAAGATGGCAATTGATATTAGTAAATATATTACAAAAACTATATTAAATTTCTTCGCAACTATTTTAACATCAATTTTTATTAAAAACTCAACATTCTTAAATCCTACTGGGACTGATTCATTTTAATTAATTTGTTATCTTTATTACGAGTAACATTCATACAAGACATTTTAAATTTATATTTAAAATCTTTATTGAATGCAAAATGTCTACCTCAAACTACTAAAAACGTTTGAATTTTAAATATCTTACGGTTGATTGCTGCGCTTCCAAATATTTGAAATATTTATTTCTGCCTTATTTTATCTTATGCCGAAAAATCAATTTTGTGCTGCCATTTCTTATTGCCTATACAAATTTTCTGTTGTCCGTGTCATCAATGCCATTCTTTGAAAATAATTCTATATAGTTACATTTGCAGACTTGGTTTACGGTTAGATACTTGGCAACAATTTACGTTATCACATTTCAAGGGCACCGTCGTCTACCAAAGAATTCCTTTGACCAAAGTCCTTTTTATAGAAAACAGCTATCAAAATATACACTCGCTCACCGCAAATTTGATGGTTGAATAATTTTCTGACGAAACAGGGGGGGAACATTCAATGAGTGGCATTGACTGTTATTACTCCCACGGGATTCAATGAAAATTATAACACTACTCAGGTTTTCAATTTCAACAAATTCATATTTCTCATTGATCGGAGAACAACAAAAAGCGATTAATACGGATTATTGTGAAATATTTATGACAGCAGTGATTAAGAGTTCTTAGAATAACAAACTCAGCAACGAAATATGGACCCTCCTGCTCCAGCCGATGGATGGAATGTTCGCCTGTCTAAGGGCTTGAGAGAATTTTGTTTTATTTGTATGCATAAATCACACAATGATGACCGCACCATGGAGTGTGTGCGCTATTGATGCGATTATGTTCGGGAGGGGGATAGATTTAAAAGCAATCGAAGTATGTTGGTAGTGTTTCGCTTTAGATTTTTTTTACTAAAATACATTATGAATAAATCAATGAAATTGAATAAATAGATTTAATGTAAGACCAAAAACTATATTGGCAAGCAGAACTATTACAGGAGGATTTTAGGAGGTAAAAAAAATTAAATTGTAATATTTCTGTGCAATTTGCTTTGCACAGAGACCACAATTTTGGTGTGGAGATAAATTTCTTGAAAAGTTTATCTAACAACACATGATTTCGGGACTCAATTCTGAGAATTGCACGTGAAAATAGCCCCAAAAATAAGAACTTCTGCATCAATCGTTTTGTCAAATTAGCTGCATTAATAATTTGATGGCCATACAAATTTATTTGCTTAAGATGGATTTTTTGCACTTTTTCTATATTTAAACACGGTTATATCCCGGTATACCGTACGGAATATCTCTGTTGTGTCTGCAGCAAAGTTGTAGATATTGAATACGTACCATAAAATGCACTTTTTGGTACAATATATTGTACTTTTTGGTGCGATAAATTTTACTTTTTGGTACCATAAATTCCACCTTTTGTATAATAAATTGTACTTTGTGGTACAATAAACTGTACTTTTTGGTAACACAAATTGCAAATTTTGGTACCATAAATTGTACTCTGGTACAATAAATTGCACTTTTTGTAGCTATAAATTGTACTTTTGGTACAATTAAAGTTTTTTTGTACTTTTTGGTACAATGAAATTACTTTTTGGTATAATTAGTTGTACTAGTTGGTACAGTGGAGTACTTTCTGTTACAAGAAATTAACCATTTTGATTTGTAATCCAGTTATTTAGCAAAAAGTTGAAAAATTGGGACCACTATAAAATTTACATTTGTGCGGTTGTTAAGGCACTAGATGCACTTTTTTTTTGGGTAGGTTTGTTACACATTTTTTTCTCCTATTCAATACCTACAACTTTGCTGCAGACACACAAGAGATATTTTCGTATACTGTGTTTAAATAAAGAAAAAGTGCTTAAACTCCACCTTGAGCAAAACTTTCGTATGGTTATTAAATTATTAATGCAGCCAACTTGACAAAAAAAAAAAATGATGCAGAAGTTCTTATTTTTTTGGGCCTACTTTCACGTGCAATTCTCAGAATTGAGTCCCGAATCAATCAGCTGAAAAATCTATAATCTATATATGACGATTTTTGTTTTATAACGTTCATTATAGCCCGAGAAAGGTTTTTTTAAAAAAAAATTGGGCACGCCCATTTCTATTCCCCTTTTTTAATATATCTAAAATTCCTATAAAATGGTCTATTGAATTTATACACGGAAAATATAATAGGTTATACATTTTTTAAAATTTGGATAAGTAGGCGTGGCAAATCATTTTTTTGAGGTAAAGAGATAATATTTGGTACACAGAAAGTACTCGAAACTTAAGGTTCAAATTTCCAGAAAGATGTTTTTATTTTCGATCAGAGGGGGGGGGGGGGGGGGAAGGCATGGCCAACCTGTTCTTAAGTCCTAGAAAGATACAATTTGATATCCTGATAGTACTCTGCAACACAACTATGAATATGCAGACAAATTTTCGATCACTGGGCAGTGCTGCAGTGCTCGGCAGCAATGGTTGAAATGTGCAGACGAAATTTTTAATCAGTGTCCAGAGGAGGCGTGGCAAAACTCTTGTTTAGGCCTAGATTGATACAATTTGGTACGAGTATACAGATATTATTTGGCATTGCAGGTTCATTTTTCTAAACAGGCATGGCGAAAATGGTTTTTATACCCAGAGAGATGAAATGTAGTACATACACATATAACAGTAGGTACAATAGTTATGAATATAAGGGTGGCAGCGAAAATTCCATTTTGGATTTTCAGTAATGCCAGAGCAGAATATTGTGTCAGTTGTTAAAAAACGACTGTGGTCAAAATTGAAGCAAAATCTGACAACTTTAAGTCTTGCCTCAAAGATGTCAAAGTTCAAATCTATATATATGATAAGAAGTTTGTGTTTGTTTTTGCATTTTCTAGTACCGTATAGACTCGAAAACAGCTTCACCGATCTTTTTGACATTTTCACAGAATGTGGCAGTGTGGTAGGATACTTTAATATTCGATATATCAAGTGGGCATGACCCCGCCCATTGGAGCCTATTTTTGAAACCGCAATGTTTGGAGGATTGTTTTCCCAATTGCAATTTGTGTGGATGCATTTGTCAACAAACTTCGTGATCCAACAAAAAATAAGCGGAATCGGATCAGTGGGCGTGGTATAAAACTTGAAACTTTAAACGGCTGCGTCTCATAAACTGGATAAAGGTGATATTTGGTACGCGTTGTTGGTACAGTATGAATTACAGCTAGGATGGAAGAGGGCGGTGCCACGCCCCCTTTTCAAAAATCGCTCTGACGGCTTTTCTATTTACCGATTAATACGAAATTGTACAAAGTGGTACTTATGACCTGTTGATAGTCCCTGGTAATACTTGGTTGTCATTGGATAAAGGGGCGTGTCACCGTCCATGTAAGTTGAAAATTAGAAAGGCTACATCTCATGAACTATCAGAGGTATGAATATGAGATTTGGTATTGTTTGGGGCGTGTTACCGCCCATACAATTTACAATTTAAAATGGATATATCTCATGAACTATCAGAGGTATAAAGATGAGATTTGTTATATGGGTATTTCCAGCGGAAGGACGGACGATTTCATAATATAAAATTGCTTTATTTTTTAATTTTTGTTTTTGTAATCATAAGATATATTTGGTGAACATTAGCAAAACAAACTATATATATCGTTGGAAAGTCTCTTCTTTCTAAATCCTCTGAGCAATTTAAAATCGGTTCATATTTACCCGCGTTACGTTAGAAAATATAAGTGAGAAAAGGTTTACAAATTTTCATGGACACTTTAAGTGGGTATGGAAATTGTGTGTGTACGTTAAGCACTTTGTCTTAGTCATAATTTGAATACAATATTTAAGTAAAGTTTCATTAAAAGAATATATGAAGAACAATATAAACATAATCTTCCAAATATTACAACTTTTTGAGACAACTACAAAGTAAAAAAACGTGAGTCCGCAACGCTAGGAGAGAGTATTTCTAAATACAGAGTATTTCTTAAATATAGTTTTGCCACGCCCCCTCCTCCCACTGATTGAAAATAAAAATTTCGTCGGCAAATTTCAACCAGTCTTGCCGAATACTATCTTTGTACAAAATTGTATATCTCTAAGGCTAAAATTGGTTTTGATAATTGTGTTGCTGAGTAATATCGGGATATGAAATTGTATCTCTCTAGGACTAAAATAGATGTTGGCCACGCCCTTTCCGCTCACTAATCGAAAATAAAAATTTCGTCTGCAAATTTGAACCTTGTGTCAAGTACTTTTTGTGTACCAAATTGTATCTCTCTAGCTCAAAAAAATGTTTTGCCATGTTTTGCCATATAAAACCTTTTATATTTTCCATATAGAACATTATAGAACGAAATCTGTAAAGAAATTAATTTTTTAGAGCGTTTTATAGACATTTTAGAATATTTAAAAAAGTGGGCATTGCCAAATTTTGTTTTTCGAAAAACTTTTCTCGGGCTATTACGAACATTATGAAAGACAAATTTGTCAAATCGGTCCATGCCTTTGCATCACTTGCAACGCACAACAATTCATTTTATTTATATAGAAATCGCATTTTGAGATTTCTCCAACATTGTCTCCTTTCAATGCCTGCAACTATATTTTCCATAGATTGTTCAATAATCGCTATTGTATATTTTATTAAGATTTCTAGAAACTTGTGATTTTTGTACATCCTTCAAAAAATTTCAATACATTTTTTCTAACCCTAAGACAACGCAGCAATATTAAAATATTTGTATACCAACGTCATGAATATTCCAATAATTAATTATCCATAATAGCTACACATTATCAGCAAACTGCCCCAACGTTTGTCATTTGTATCCCTTTCTCTCCACCCCGTTCAACAAAACTCGATTGTCACAGCAACGCGTCCCCTGGCATAGAACTTTTTGCGTTAAGTAGAAAACAAATCATAATGAAACGTTAAAACTTTCTCATATTCGATTGTTTTTGTTGTAATTCACAAGAAATTTATTAACTTTGACAATTTATTATCGTAAAGATTTCAATAATAATTGAAATTTTTTTTGCACCACTTGAGCCCTTTGTTTATTTGTTCGAGTCGGTTGCCAGCCATTGCTATGCATTTACGGGCTGTGCGGCAATGATTTCTCTCCTTCAACGTTGTTCATTTTTTTATGATTTAACTCTAGAAAGTAAACTAAAGAGACACAAAGGGCAACAAGGGGAAGAGGGAGAGAGTGAGAGACAGAGAGAGGGCTATAGCGAGAGCCTGTGGAAAATCCTAAACTTTTTAATGAGTTTCTTACACAGTCGCCGAGTAACAAAAGGACTATGAAATTCTTTATAAAGAAGTTACCAACACATACACACACACACACGCATATGTCAGTGCCGTGAAATGGCATAAAAAATAATAATGAAATGGAACCCCTTTAACTTTGTAACAAAATTACGGGGCTTTGCCACTTAAGACCGGAAAACTCCTATTCAGTAGGTGGCAGTAGGTCCATCCCCATTTTCCTTTTGGTAAATTTTTCATTATTTTTCTGTTGGCAGGTTCCTTTTGTTGTTGACTGTTGTCGGGTGAATGTCATCTATGGACTATAAAATTAAACGTATAACTGAATGAAATCCTTTTGACGCAGCCATAAATTTTCTTCATCTAAAAATGTATGGGCACTTTTTGCGTAGACGCAATGTCACAGCTGGGAATGAGCGAGCGAATTCGTTGTTTAAGTACCAACGGCAGGATTTGTGTACTTTGCCGGTCTCACCACTTGTTACATTTGGTTTATATTCTTCCTGCTACTTTTGATGATTTTGATGATTCCTTAAGCTTTAGTCGCTTTTTAATGATGTACTATTGGTGTTGGTGTTGTTGCTGTTGTCGTCGTCATCATCATTATCGTCTTTGTGGAACTGATGTTTAGGCTATGAAATGAGAACCCGTTTTTTACTCTTGTGTCTTTTGCTACAAACACCTCATCATAGACTCTTCATGTCAGTATCATTTGCACGAAAAGGGGAAAATCGTCTACATTTGTTTTAATAAATGTGCGAGAATAAAGGATTTTATTACACGTGTGTTTAAGGCGGCCGTCAGAGGTACAGTGATATTTGCAGACATTTGTGAACACAAATTAAGCAGATTGATAGACAGAATGAAGTGTGCTGAAATTGGTTTACACCTACAATATTTAAGATATGTATGTTAGTACCCTACACAGCACAACACATGATTTTGGGACTTAATTCTGAGAATTGCGCGTGAAAGTTACCCCAAAAAATAAGAACCTCTACATTATTCGTTTTGTCAAGTTGGCTGCATTAATAATTTAATGGCCATACGAATTTTCTTTGCTCAAGGTGGATTTTTAGCACTTTTTCTATATTCTAACACGGTTATATCTCGGTATACCGAATGGAATATCTCTTTTGTGTCTGAAGCAAAGTTGTGGAAATTGAATATGAGAAAAAAATGACATGAAGTTATCTCGCAGTACCCGGTATGTTGGACAAAAATACTAAACAGCTGGCATATTACAAATTGTTATTATTATTCTAAACAAATTTACTTACATTTTATGACAATTGACAATTATATCATAAATATTTAATTATTCAAGCAGCTTACCTGTAAAGAAATGGAAAAACAAAATATATTTTTATTAGATTATGTTATTTTCAAATATACCTTTAAATAATTCGCTTTAAATAAACTAGAAAGCCTAAATGATAGAGCTTTGCAAAATTCCAATGTCTGGATAAGACTTTGAACGGTCTTACTACTGGGTAGAAGTAACAGTAGAAATCGGCGATCCTCAGTGACTACTTTTTAGAGAATTTCGACTGTATATATAAAAATAAATTGTAATATTTCTACGCCCACTTTTTTGTTATATCTAAAATTCGTACAAAAGGCTCTAAAACAGCCATGTTCTGGAAAACAATTCGGTCTGAAAACAGAGCAAAATGGGTAAAAAGGTAATACTTTTTAATACATTTTTTCCGATTTTGCTCTGTTTTCAAAACGAATTGTTTTCCAGAACATGGGTTAAAATTTCATTTCTTTACAGATTTTGCTCTATAATGTTATTTTGCTCTACTTATAGTTATATATTTTTTAAATTTTGGATAAAATGGGCGTAGTGGGCGTGTCAAAATAATTTTTTTAAGCTAGAGAGATAAAATTAGGCACACAGATAGTACTCGACACTTCAGGTTCAAATTGACACATGAAATTTTTATTTTCAATCAGTGGGCGGAAAGTAAAATTTGATATATTGATAGTACTCTGCCACATAATTATGAATATGCAGACGAAATTTTAATATTCGATCAGTGGGCAATGCGGGCGTGGCAAAACTGTATTTTAGCCCTAGAAATATAAAATTTGGTACACAGATTGTACTTTGCAGGACTGGTTGAAATTGCAGACGAAATTTGTATTTTCAATTTGTGGGCGGAGAAGGCGTGACAAAACTGTAATTTAGTCCTAGATACATAAAACTTGAATTATAGATATAATTTGGTACAACAATTATTAAACAACTGTGTTTTAGGCCTAAATTGGTAAAATTTGGTACAAGTATACATATCCCAGTAGGGAAAAATACTAGTTCGGAACTATTAAAATACTAGTTACCCTTCATCTGACGTTTTTTTCGCCTAAATAGCTGTCCCGCCTGTTTTGCTTTCTTCTTATGCCGTTCCCTAACAGCCCGGGTTACAATTCGCTGCAGCGTTGCCCTATAAACGGCATCCTGTTCCTCAAATTCTATGCGACATTCTTCATACTACCAGGATTCGTCTAAGCGTTGTTTTTCATACCCTAGCACGGTTGTTGCGGCGGTTGCCATGGAATGCGCAATATGCTGCCACTGTGTACCGGGAAAGTCAGCATTAAAGTCTTTTGTGTCGTAGTAATTGGGAAAGCTGGTTGGAGTAGGCAGTGGTTATCTCTGGGGTTTGCATCTTCGCGATGATCAGCTTGCTCTGTGTTTGATTATGTGCGTATTTCGCTCTGCTCAATCTTGTGCGAACCTTGGCTGCAACCAGGTAATGATCCGATCCAATATTAGCACCACGGATCACACGCACGTCCATGACACTAGATGCATGCCTGCCATCAATTACCACATGATCAATTTGATTTTTGGTGTTTTGATCGGGGGATAGCCAAGTTGCCTTGTGGATATCTTTGTACTGGAATCTGGTTCCACTCACTACCATGTTCCTTCCCGCTGCGAAGCTAACCAGCCTAAACCCGTTGTCTGATGTGGCGCTATGAAGGCTGAATTTACTGATCTAAGGACCATCGGTAAATTCACCAATTTTTGCATTTAAGTCTCCCGGAACAACAACTCGTGGCCAGGGCTGCGTTCGTATGTTTCCTCTTGGCGCTCGTAAAATGCATCTTTAATATCATTGTCTTTATCTTCCGTCGGCGCATTAGCACAAATCAGCGTGTTGTAGCAATATTTCGCCTTGATGCGGATTGTGGCTATTCAAACCCTAACAGGATTAAAACGCGAGTCAAGATGTCTGAGTCTCTCACCACCTACAAATCCTAATCTAAATTCGTGATTTTCGGCATGGCAGTTGTAATAGATGTGGCAATTTTTACGTCTAGAGCATCCTTGTCCTGTCAATCTCATCTCCTGGATGGCGTTGATGTCTGCCTTATATTTCCTCCAGTCGGATAGTGGCACCTTCTCTATAGAGAGTTCGGACGTTCCAGGTGCATATCTTTAAGTCATGGTCCTTATTACGTTTGCGGGGGTCGTCAATATTTGGGGGTTTCCGTTTGTTACCTGATGGCGTGTGGCTAGCCCAACCATCAGGGTTCGTCGCTCACTATCTGCCGCTATTCATAATAAAAATAATATCACGAACAACGTTGCCCAGGTGCAATCACGAAGGAAGTTGTAAGTCGGCTTGAGATGTAAGATTCACTTTACATCACCAACGGCAACCAAAAGCGGCCATTACTTTACTTTAATTTTTCAAAAACAAAAAACAGCTTTAAATTAAGTTTTTCCTTTGTATTGAGCACAATTTCCTGATTTAGTATATAACTTCATGTAGTCAATTTTCAACTAAGTGCTGGTATTCAACTAAAACAATCCTAATACTTCACTTGTAGTTTCAAAAACTGTTACACTAAAACACTTAACAATATATTGTTGTGTACTACCAAGTTTGAAAGCGTAAAACTTTTTCCTGTTGACCAGAATTCCAACTTTAACATCAATTGCTTTTTAAAGGTGAAAGTGAGTTTAGAGTCATGTCAAAGTTTAGTTGTTGTGCCATTTACCTACATTAGAAGTAAGTAGAGGCAAGGCAAGGCAAGCGGTGCTCACTTCACCTGTGTGTACCACAGTAACACGACGGTGGCAGTTAAGAACAACAACTAACAAACACACAGAGAGAAAAAAAAACAGGTTGAATGTAAAGTACCATTTGCTAGTATCCACTTTTGCATTCTTAACAAAATTCAAATAAAAAGAGGAAATAATTTCATTTTTACTTTAAGTCTCTCTTCGCTTTTGGTTATGTAATAAATGTGTGTGCGCTGCGAGTTATGCGATAAGAATGAATGAAAGCAAACGAAGAGTAGAGAAAAAAAAACAGGAAAATCTGAACGATGCATATACAGCAAAAAAAACATAACTTACAGTGGAAATTCCTTTAAAATCCATTTTCATTCATTTTGACATTCATTTATTCTTCCCTGAGCACATGTGTGTGTGAGTGAGGAAGTGTTTGCATGGGGATGGGCTGGCTGTCACTCAAGCCACCTCCTATTTCACATATTTAGAGTGATCTATCATCACTTGGTAGGCGAGACAACTAGTCCGTCAAGTCGTCACTTAATGGTGTGCTGTTTAACTAAAGTGAAATGAATGAATGCCAACGGTAGAAACACCAGCAAGATGATAGATAATGTACACAGGAAGAGTAGAGTATGTACTTAGTTGTGGTGAGACTGGATATAATGTTTTATATGAAATCGTATTATGAGTGAACTTTGTCGTAGTGGCGGTCAGTAAAAAATCTAATGTTTGATATGAAAAATATGTAAAGGTAAAATAATAAAATTGGTGATAACACAGTACAACACTTTTCAGCTCATTGATTTCGGACTCAATTCTGAGAACTGTACGTGAAAGTAGCCCCAAAAAGAAGAAGACCTGCATCATTCGTTTTGTCAAGTTACATGCCATAATAATTTAATATATTGATTTGAAGTTTGTAAGTACCGTATAGGGGTATTTGTCACGTTTAAGGCTCTTTTGTTGGACATAACTCTAAAACCACTAACTAGTCCGATTTAACTGAAGCAAATTTAAAAAAAAAATAAGAATGACAATTCCTTTAATCTTTTTATATAACGTTTCCCTACATAAGCAACAGTGTCACTTTTCCATTTATTAAATAATTTTGAACGGGGTTTATTTTGTAGCAGCTACAATAAAACTGTTGTACTCCATGGCGTATGATTTTCGTGGAATATTGCTTATGACAATCATACGCCACCATATAACAATATAACAAAAGAGCCTAAAACGTGAAAAATTCCTCTATACGATACTTACTAACTTCAATTCGATATTAAATTATTATGGCATGTAACGTGACAAACTGATTTGGAGCTACTTTCACGTGCAGTTCTCAGAATTGAGTCCCAAAATAATAAGATGTTCGCTTGCAATAGTAAATATATCACCAATATTATGCTTTACACGCTAAAAATCATTGAATTCTAAAGAGTTCGGGTTACAGATCGTGACAATATTGGGTTTGTTATTTTGTACAGTATTAAAAAAAACCTTTGTTTTTTTATAAACAGTTCTTATTACCTTTACTACTAATCAATTGATCAACTAATAATACCGCCTCCAGGCGAGTAAACTTCGTTGTAGTAAATGAAAAGTAATAACAAATGCTGTAATAGAAGAGAGAATACGCAAAAAAGAAAATGCTATAGCCCTTCAGAATGCATGAAATATTATAAATGTACATAGGAGTTCTTAGTCGACATATGTGTAAACAAGTATGTGCAACGAAAGATAACTATGGCAATGTTTGTAAGTCTTCGTGTGGATTTGATTGCATTTCCATTTGTGGCAGTCTGTGTGTGTGTGTGTGTGCGTGCGTGCATTTGTGCGTGCATTATACATCATTGTCGTTAAGGGAAATGCTACTTGTTGTTCATGTGTACCAACAACAACAACAACAGCAGCACATATGCTTGAATCCTGACACAGGCTACCGAGTTTCATATGCATCGCTTAGTATCCTGTGGCAAATGTTCATACAAGTAAGTTTTCCAAGAACTATAAATGTATGCGTGTACATATATGTAGCAGCATATGTGTGTGTTTTGGGACATGACTTGGTATGCAATTGTGCGAACAATTTTCAAAATTCTATTTTTATTTGATTTGTTTGAAAAAAAAATCTTTTCTTTTATTGCTGTACTTCTAGTTTTTTCTGGAAATGCTGGCAAAAGAATCTGTATAAAAGTATGTAGGTGGGGGCAGGGAGGCGGTGAAGCATTGTATGCAAGTATGCATATCTCATTGTATGCATACATACATGTTTGTGCGTATGTTTGGCGTATTTTGCGTTTATATTACACATCATATCAAACAATCAAATAAAGGAAAATGCAGTTGGTTGAGTTTTTTTTTGTGTGTGCTCTCTTTCGTTTCAACTTTCAATTCCCTAAAAAGTAATGTTTGAATATTGTTACTACATGATTTTTTTTTATTGCAAAGATTATGCTTTACTGCATATTGAACAGTGGTTTGAAAGGAGGATAGTTTACGGAAAATACTTGTATGTTTTGAAGAATAAGAAAACAGTGTTTATCGACGAATGCGAACGTTACTGTTTGAGAAGCTTTTACTAGACATGCCGATTGACTCGAGATTATACTGCAAAGTTGCTGTCTACAACATCGAGGGTTTATCTACTATTAAAATATATTAAAACCGACCAATTTTTTGAAGAAATTCAAATGATCCAAAAATATGTAAGTTTGTACAGGAGGTATTGGAAGGGGTAGGGCCCATTTCTACCCATTTACAATCCCGTTACATAATTTTGGAAAATATTAATACTGGTACATTTTTATAAGAATCAGCAAAAGTTTACTCTGGTTATCATGCCCACCAGAAACAGACAGACATGACTCTAAAAAAAAAACTTATGGGATAGCTTCTCAATCGTAAAAATCGAAGGATATCAAAAATTTTTTTTAAATTAATAAAACGATAGCCAACCTTACTAAGAAATTTCTGTAGGTAACATCGAGGGGTCTGCCAATGAAAGAAAAATGTAGATGACTGGAGCGGGGAATCGAGAAATGTTTAAATTTTTTTGAATATAGTAAAGATTTTTATGTTCCAATTTGGCTATAATGATGATTAGAACAAGAGACTATCATACAGGAGAACAGCGTTCAATTCCTGTCTTAGTCATCTACATTTCTTTCATTCCATTCTTTAGAATATTATTATTGATTATTAATTCCTTTGGTTCCTACAAGGAACATAGGGCATCAGTACATTGAATCTATATATATAAAAATGGTGGCAAAAAAGGTATAGTAATTCATCAATTGAGAATGGCTGGACCGATTTTGCTGAAATTTTTTTTCAGTTGTTCGTAATTGCCAGGAGAAGGTTTACGAAAACCTTGGAAAACCCGAAAATTGCTTTTTTGTATGGAATTTTGTGTGCAATTGTTACGAATGACTTTTCGAATGGAAAACAAAAATATTTTTTTTGGAAATTCGGAAAATTCTGGAAAAATTCGAAAAATGTAATTTTTTTTTTTCGAAATTTTGCTTTTTTTTGTATGATTTGATAGTTTTGTACGATGTAACTGCGAAAATAATCGGATAATTATTTCGAAATGACTTTCCGAATGAAAAAATAGACAAATTCTCGGTGGAAAACTCGGAAAATTTCGAAAAATTTGAATTTGCGTTTATGCATTGCATCGCTTTGACGAAAATTGCAAATTAAATTTTTGTAGCTTTTCGAATGGAAAAATAGAAAATTTTGGTTGGAAAATTATGAAAAAATGCCACAAATTTTACTTTTTTCGAAAAAATTTTGCATTTTATAGTGTTTTGATAATTTTGGACGATGTTAATGTAAAAAATTTCGAATAATTATTCAGAATGACTTTTCGAATGAAAAAATAGAAAAATTCTTGGTGGAAAATTCCAGAAAACAATCTAAAGATTTTGATGTTTTCGACGAAATCTTCTATTGTTGCGCTTAATTTGATGATTTCAGATGACATAAAGATGGAAAATTGGTTGTGTTGCTTGGAAAATTTCGAATTATTGTGAAATCTATATAAATAAATATGGTGTGAAAAATGTATAGTAATTTATAGGGTGATCAATTATTCGGGTTTTTGCGAAAACCGGTTTTCGAATTATTCGAAAAATGGCATTTGAAAAAAACCGGTTGCTTTTTTTGAAATTCACAAAAAACCGGATAATCCGGTTTTCAAATGTATGCCAAACAACAAATTAAAACACAATTTTTGACAAAAAATTTCATTGAAAAATAACAGAAAATAATTCAAATATACTTATGTTTTTTTACAATGCAAAACATTACTGAGATCAGAGACAAACAAAACATAACAATTCATTTGGCAGTACTTGATTTTATAAAAATGTATTTAATTTAATCTTTAGTTTTAGTAACATATAAGAAATAAGATACAATTTAAGTGCTTGGGTGTATAACTATCATATAAATTTTCTGATAATTGGTGTTGAACGTTTTGCTTTCGAGATCAAGTGTTCGCACAGTAACATTTATGTATTTTATGTAAGATATATCCGACCATTCATCGACCACAATAGAGAAGCGCTGGTTTTTCTGCTTTAAGTAAATCAATTTTTTCTTTAACTTATCTTTTTTGGATAGATAGAAATCATATATTTTCTCCCATATTGTATTCTCAGAAGCCGGCAGAATTTGAAAAAAAAATGTACGAGTATACATTTAACACAATTATGAATGAATTTAAATAAAAAGGATCGAAGGCCAAAAAACCGAGATTCGACAAAAAAATAACCGGATTATTCGATATTCGAAAAACAGGGATTTAAAAAAAACCGACGGTTTTTATGAGTAAAAAAACCGAGTATCCGGTTTCTGAAAACCGAACTGATCACCCTAGTAATTTATCAAGTGAGAACGCTGGCCCAGCTTCCCAATTTTTTCTCAATTGTCCGTAATTGGCATTAGTTTTTTAAGCAACAAAATTTTGGGAAAATCCTTCGGAAAAGTCAGTAATTTTAGTGCAATTGTTACGAAATGGCTTTTCGAGTGGAAAAATAGAAAATTATTTGCGAAAAACTCGGAAAATTCCGGAAAAATGGAAACAATTTAATTTGTTTTTATCAATGAAATTTTGCAGTTCTCGCATGATTTGATGAATTTGATTTTGGTTGGAAAATTTAACGAGATAAATATTATTTAGATAAAAATATATATTAATATCCTATGCAATATTTATCAATTTTATATATTCTTTTCAGAAAATAGGTTTACGTATGAAAAATGAGGTTATCCAATACAATTGCGGGCATTCCTTCTATAATGACTTACTTTACTTGACTAATGCCTCCTATTAGACGATCAAACCTTAGATGACGTAAACGTCGTACAATTAATTAGTACACAGTTCATCCACGCCAGTGTGTATGATGTGCACACATTTTGAGAGGCTTGCCAAAATTTAAATTTGCTTGACCTCAGTGCTCGCCCATGCGACCGATTCTATGTCAGCGATTCAAATTTGTACTTTGTTTGCGTACCTCGGAGTCACATGTTATCCGTTGAACACTACCGGAGGAATTTGAAATTGACCACGAACATGAAGGTCACTTTGGAGAACTTCCCATCGTCTGCTGAATTCTCGAGACAACTGCTGGCGCTTGCCAATGACCAAATTTGTGTTGATGTTTCGACAGAATTGATATCGTTATCTGCAAATTTTTGCGAGTTCACATCGTCGAAAATGCAACTCATCACTAAAGTGTTTCCTGGCATTGCCTAAAATTATAAAATTCTCGATTGGGTTAATCAACTGGCAGTACTAGCAGCGAAGAATAAGGACATCGATAGTATGAATTTCATTTAGAATCTCAAATCGCTGGAGAACTGCATTCGCACAAATCTATTTACAGCGTGACCGACGAGGATGAAGCGACCAACAATCCGACCGAATTTTCCAACTCGCTTTGTGCCGCATAATCAATAATGAAGTTGGGATCGATCATAATCATATTGCGGACGAAGGAAAGGAAGTCCTTATCTTACAAATTCCGATTATTTCAATTCATACCACCCTCAACAGAGTTTATCTGACATTAACTTGGGGCGAGACGAAGTTTGCCGGGTCCGCTAGTTTAGTCATATTTTGCGTAAGTTGTACGCTTATGAGAGTTTGGCTCAGGATTGAATATAGACTATATAGGACGAACCCTTCCGGAACATCCCATTTTAAAATTACCTTCTTCTTTATACTCTCAACCTACATGTAGGATGGTATACATCATTTGGTTCGACCCAAAAGTGTAACACATAGAAGGAGTCACTTTAGACCCTAGGTTTCTTTAAACCATATTCGATTCATGACTCTTTAAGTCGTTTGAGCCATGTCCGTCCGTCTGTCTGTCTGTCCGGCTGGTACGCACGACAGCTTTCGAAAGATGCAACCAATTGTTTTGAAACTTAGCATGGGTTAATATTTCCTCAAAACTACTTACGGAATTACATATGGGCTACATACCATACCATTCCGCCCACTTTAGAAGTCGATATATCGATAATATAAGTACACCCAAATCGATCGTGCCCAAATTTCGTATTTGGTAAAGCTACAGCAGAATAAAGTTCTGAAGAACTTTAGTCACGCCCATTCTGGAACCTCCAATACAAATATACAACGCTATCGTGGCCAAATTCTGTACATATTTAGTAATGCTATAACAGGATGAAGTTTTGGAGAAAACACTGAAAGTCTAGCCACGCACCTTCTGGTACCTCCCATACAGATCTGACATTACGCCCACTTTAGAAATCGAGTATCAATACAGTCATCTCACCTGACAGATATTTCTGTGCTGCCCGTGTATTCGGTCTATTTAAACGAGCTTTATTACGTCGATGTCGTTATACAGCTCATACAGCTCATGGTTCATTCGACAACGGCACTCGCAGTTAACGATGATGGGACCAAATACTTTGTAAAGTATTTTGCCCCCCGAGGACTAACAGAATAGACTGATCCGCTTGTGTCATTACCCAGAATACTGCGATTTAAAGCATGCCAGGTAGGATCAGTGTCTTGTAGAGTTGAATCTTTGTTCGTCGACAGAGGACTTTGTCATTAAATCGCTTCCATAGCGAATGCGTAAAAAAGCAACATTTTGCCATCATTTCTGGCCTCATGATTTCCGAGCTGACATTATTATTTTTGTTATAGTTGTTTTTTGAAACAAATAACTTGGTTTTGTCCTCATTAATCACCAGACCCACTTGTGCCGACTGCTTCTCAATGCTCGAAAAGGCCGCAGTAACATCCCGTAGTACTCGACCAATAATATCTACGTAATCGGCATATACGACCAGCATGTGACTTTTGTTAAAAATTATACCAGTCCTGTTTACTGCGGCCTTTCCCATAATCATCTCCATTATGATGTTAAAGAGATCGCATGACAGACTATCGCATTGTCTAAAGCCTCGCTTGGTAGAAAATGGCTCAGTCAGATTTGTGCCTATTTTCACCGAAGACTTCGTATGAGGTGTCAATCTGCATTTTTGGGCCTTTTCCATCCTTTTCCTCAGACATTGGGTGACATTCCTCATCTTACCAGGGCTTGTCTGAGCGTGGTTTTTCATAATCCATAAGGTCGTTGCTGCAGTGGTCACATAATTCACAATATGCTGCCACTGTGTGTCGGGAACATCAGAACTAGGGGGGTTTGTTTGAGGGAGCTTTGCGATGTTTAGCATCTTTTGCATTTGGTTACAAGAATTTTTCGCACTACTTAATGGCGTGCGTTTCCGCAAAGTCGTATTAGTTTCGCGGGGATACCAAACTCAGTCATAGCATCTGAAAATGCCAGTCGCATTGGACTGTCGAATGTTGTTTTGTAATACACAAATACATGATAGGTGTCAATCTGCATATCTAGTAGTCAAGTTCCATAAAAACATTTTGTTGTTTAATCAAAAAATTATCAGAAATTCGTTAAAACAAATTCTTTTTAAAATCGGGTAAAATGGAGCTTGTATCACTATCATAATCACTGACATAATTATGTAGTCTCGGATATAAATTATCAAGTTGCGATTTTCTGATTGATGTGTCAAAGATACAGCTGTAGGGCATATGCTAATTAGATCACAATCAAGTAGATCGCTGTTTATCCTGATTATATAAAATAAAAATGACTAAATGAATTAATATTTGCATTTTAAAAACCTTGACGAGTGATACCAAAGGTATGTCGTCATTATATTAATAATACCCCTGAAAACCTAACATACAATTTAAGTACCTTTGAGTAGATATAACAGCATTGCTTGAAATACCATGATAAGCTAGTTATTTTTATTTTAATTTAAACGTCTTATAATACAATTGTTATATAATTGTTTACCATAAGATATTAATACAAATCATGACATAAAATACATCACAATACATATAAAGTTATAACCACTCATTTAAACAATTTCGTTACACCTTAACATTGCTTGCTGCTGGATAAAAAACTGCTGCAATCTGTTGTGCCCCTTTCTACAGTGAAATTTTTATTTTTTCATGATACATCAAAAATACATATTTCTGTTTTAATGGTCATTTGTTATAAAGTTTACAATAAAAAACACACTTTTGTTGGATAACAAAAATATACCAACATATGCCGTTTCGTATAAAAGCAATGTTCATGCTCTTGATTTAAACAAAAAAGCGTATGCATTAATTTCCATACATTTTTTTTTGTAACATTCAAATTTTACCACTGTCCCATCATACAAATAGACTTTACATATATTCTTATTGAAAAAATTCCATGAACTTTTGCAGAGCAAATGGTAGGGTTTTGATTGAAATTACGTATATGTATGTAAGGATTTATTATTACTTTCATAGTGAATTAAATATTTTTGATGTCGTCCCTTCCTCCACGTTATTCATATAGCCATTTCTTCTTTGTGTTGCTGACGATTGAAGTGTTTGTGCATATCAACAAATAGTTGTTATAATAATCCCTACACCATAGTTCCAACACCATCCCCACCAGTCATTTATGCCATCCATTGCATCACACCACTACAACCATCAAAATGTAAAAGTGCAAGTAAAAAAAAGGCTGAAATACCATTGAAAGGACTTAAAAGTTTGCATTTGTGCGTGTTTGATGCATTTCGTGGAAGATGAGGAGGAGCAATAGGAGTCGTATGAAATTGTGTCCCACATAACGAACCCATTGGTGGCGCGCATTATCGTTAGGACCTTTAGAGAGCGATAACTAAACCATAACAACAGCACTCTAAATGCATAGTATGTTTTTTTGTTGTGGGCTCCTTTAAATATGGAATTTATATTTTATATAAATTTATAAGGTTTGATTTATGTACATTTTTAAATATACTTATATATGAGCAAAATACTATGCAGTCGTGAAATGTTAGCAGGATGCCGGAGAATGTATCGTCACGAGCATGTTATGTTTGTGTAAAGGGCAAGTAGAATATGGCTGTATTTTTTAAAGATTTTTGAATATATCCTGTAGAATCTGGAAGCGGTTTTTCTGGGGACTTAATATTTTCCCAAATGGGGAGTATTTTGATTGTTATTCACCTGAGAATAACCAGAATCTGTCTTTGCACATCATCCGAGAGATCACGTATTTCACAGGCAATGCCATTGAAAATCCGGTCAGTGGCAGCAAATGTTAGGAGAAGCAATGTTGAGTAACCCAATGGCATGCTACCACCGATGCGTCTTGGGAAGTAGGTATCAGAATTTACTGAAGCTCAACACAACGACTCTCCTAGTGGCTTTGGTAGCCCCAAGAAACTAGGATCGGGCGCGGTGGCCTTATAAGCCACTCTCCTTAAACAAAACAAATTACTATGAAAACACGAATAAAATAAAAAACAAGAACCCTCCAAATGTTGACGACCCCCGCAAACGTTATAAGGATCATAATTTCGGATATGCACCTGTACCTACCCAACTGACGGATGTCCTCGACAAATACAAGGCTGACATCACCGCCATTCAGGAATTGCGATGGACGGGACAGGAATGCACATGTCGAAAGAACTGTGACATCTTTTATAGCTGCCATGCAGAAAGACACGAATTTGGATGTTGATTAATAGTCGGCAAGAGACTTCGACATCTGGTCTCGCGGTTTAACCCTGTTAGTGACCATATAGCCACTATTCGCACGCCCCGACGAAAGACAAAGATGAGGACATTAAAGATGCATTCTATGAGCGCCTGGAGGAAAAATATTACCGCTGGCCTGCATATGACATTAAAATTGTTCTGGGAGATATTAATGCTAAAATAGGAAGGGAAGATGCTCTTGGTTCAGCAGTCGGAAAATTCAGTCTACACAACAACACCTCCGATAACGGATTCAGACTATTAAGTTTCACGTCGGCAAGAAACATGGTTGTGAGTGGAACCAGATTCCCGCATATAGATGCTCACAAGGCAACCTGGATATCCCTGATCAAAATATCAGATTGATCACGTGATAATTGATGGAAGGTATGTCTCAAGCGTTGTGGACAAATCTAGATATCACAATGCTGCATACCACCGAGATAGCCAATGCTCACTCCAACCAACTCTCTCAATTTCTTCGAACCAACCCCCCTAATTGTATGACCACCGCCGCAACTACCGTACTTGGTTATGAAAAACCACGCTCAGATAAGCCCTGGTATAATGAGGAATGTCACGAAATGTCTGAAGATAAGGATGCTGCATACAGAGCGAAAATGCAGCCAATGGCAACGCGTGCAGTTAGGGAGTGATATAATGAGAAGAGAAGGAAGATGACACGCCCCTTCAGTCAGAAAAAGTGTCTATGGAAGAAAAGAATTAGCCAGGATATCGAAAATTACAGTGATAGAGGTGAAAGTTATACCAAAAGGTAAAAAGCTAAGGTTTTGGATCAGGGATACCCACCTGTAAGGACGGAGATGGAAATCTGCTCACTGACATTCAGAGTGTGCTGCAAATATGATGGGAACACTTTCGATCTATACTCGTTTCGAATTCAGCATAAGTAATGAAATCACACCAATCATGGACAATGTAGTAGACTGTCCTCAACCGATCGAAAACTAGATCAGCACGGCTTAAAAATAACAGAGATGCGGAAGCCGATGGAGTGCCGGCAGAGCCTTACATGCATCAGCTCATAAACACGATGATAGGAATCTGAGTGTTCTATGCACTGTGGTTAAGAAAGGCGATCCAAGTGCGTGTACCGACTATCGCGGGATAAGCTTTTTACCCATTGCATAAGAGGTTTTATTGGGTGTGTTATGTGACAATCTAAAGCTCATCATAGAGAACCTCATTGAGTCTTATCAGTGTGGCTTCAGGCCTGGTAAAGCCGCAACTGTAAAGATATTCACTGTACAACAATTTCTGGAGAAGAAATGCAGATCGGCAGCTATCATATGTTTATCGATTACAAAGCTGCATTCGACGGTCCGATACGACAGAAACTATATGATGCAATGGCTTAGATTGGTATCCCCGCGAAGCTGATACATTTTTGTCTTCAGTGAAAATAAGCAAAAATCTGACTGAACCATTTTCTACCAAGCTAGGTATAGACAAAGCGATAGTCTGTCATGCGATCTCTATAACATCATAATGGAGAGGATCATGCCGAAGGTCGCAGTAAACTCGACTGGTATCATCTTTAACAAAAAACACATGCTGGTCGCATATGCTGATGAAATAGATATCATTGGCGACCAAAACTTCGTTGGTTGGACCAGGTGAAAGAGCTGTTATCGAAACTTGGTATGACGAACTATCTACGAAACACAAAATACCTAAGCGCTTGGAATTCTTTTCTACGTGCGGATACTGATGGATGAATTTCTATTGCTGCTGTCACATAAGTATAAGAAGCAAACTTATAAATTGCCGAGTCAATTGTCATTTGTGTATTAAAAGCTTTTCAAAAGCCAGAAAGTAAAAACTTTTTTTTATGACATCAGATCCTGCTCAGATCTCAGTCCCATTCGGAATTATGATTTTCTTCTGATTTCTGAAATTCGCTAACTTCGACACCACCTAGCAATCAAATTTAATTACAACACCTCTACAGTCAGGGTTGTTCTTATCGTATGTATACAAAAATCTCTTACTAACTTTGCCGCCGCTTGTATGGCGGTTATTTTACTGTATCATGAAATGGTTAAACGCAAAACTACATTCTTCTGCATAATCATATGTGTGGATTCATAGCAAAGTACATCTGTAGTGTGGTTTTATTTTCAAATACGACCATTTTGCACTCTCTCTCTCTCTCTCTCTCTCTCTAACTCTGCTCTTGTTAGTGGTAGTTGAAATTTATATGCATTTAGGTTGTACGCACATTTAAGGTTATATTTCAATACATAAAAACCATAAATTCATAGAAAATACTACACACGTATTTAAATAATTTGTCGCTTTAGGTTTTACTGCGCTTCTGTGAATCTGTAAATAGCGAAACATATGATTTTGCGTTACGGCAGGAGCAACAAATTTAATGTGAATTCATTTATTACTTAGCTGCAGACATACATGCGCTCATACACACACAGTAGTATGCTGCAGTATGTGTGGCACACACACAATGTATGTTTTAGCCATACATTCATATATATTACGATTACACCATAACATACATATTACATTATATTACGAATGGCCTATTAATCATAAACAGGTACTACACGCTTTGTATGTACTACATATATGTAGCTATAGCAGCTATGCATAGAATTACACATGTAGGCTTTCATTGACACAGTAATACACGTGTGTTGGTTTTAGTTATTTGTTCTCTCATTCGTCCGGCTTTTACTGTATGTACTGTGTTTATTATGCAGTAATAAACTCATTGCAAAATGTCATATGAATTTTAATTATACTTTTCCATACATATATACACACACATATATACATCTAATGTAATTAATCTTACTGTATTTAATTGTGATGGATTTTCATGGAGTATGCGTGTGTGTGTATTTATATGTTATTGTGTGTGCGTTTTCTGTTTAATGGTGAAAATGCTTTAAAATTAGTTGAAATTAGTTTGGGTGAAAGTTTTTTTATATGCAATTTCTGCAAATGTCGTCCATCAAATTAAAGTTTAGAACGTTTTACCTTTAGTTTAGTATAAAGTTTAAATTGACTTTAGGTATTTTGTGGAGTAAGCTATGGGTTATAATGAGGCTAGTTTGACATGGTCCATTGTAGGCAACAAGAAAAAGTTACTGGGAAATATTAATTTTATTGACGCCGAATATAGAATAAACCTTGTATTATAATTTCTTTGGGTACATGGTAATCGAAGAGTGATAATGAGTAACTCTGCTTTAGCTTTATGTAAACCCATAACAAACATCACAGAATTTGTACTCGAGTACAGAGATTAAGAGGAATCTTTTTAAGTTTTTATTTTTAGATATGAATATATACAAATTATAGGTAATGCCTCTGAAATGAGCAAATGCTAAAAAGTGGATTGGTAAGCAACTTAAATGGCATTCTACCACCGATGTGTCTTAGGGAGTAGGTGACAAAAGTTACTGAAACTCAAAACAACGGTTGGGTTGTGGCTTTTCCTGCTCAACATCAAGGATCGAGCGCGGTGAATTTAGAAACCACTCTCCTTAAAAAATTTTTATTGTGGAAGCACGTAGAAAAGAAAAAACAAGTGTTGACGACACTCGCAAATGTTATAAGGACCATGTTCAGACTAAAAAAGCGTAGAAGGAAAAAAGAGAGATTGAAAAGTACAGGAATTGAAGTGAAACCCAAAAGTTATACCAAAAGATAAAAATCAAAAGTTTTGGACACGCAGAGTTTACTACAAATATTAAGGGAACACTTTCGTACTCTGCTTGTTTCCGAATTCCGAAGCCAGCAGAAGTTGTTTACCAGCGAGCCAAATCGAGATCAGCAAGGCAATTTCACTGCTTCAAAACAATTAAGCTGCGGGATGTTTGGTAACATGCATGCACCAGCTTATACACACTATTTGGCTAAAGGAATGCATGCCCAATAGAGTGGGTAAATTTTTTTCTCGACCGAGTGGTTATCGAAATGATGAATGAATTCTAAGAAAATTTGCCCAAGAAACCATGGGTCAAAAATCAAAATGGAGACCCCGGTTTTTACCGAGAAACTTTTCGTATTGGTAAAAAATCCACAACAAGGCCAACAACTGACCCGAAATCGCTCCTACAGGGTTCAAACGTATGACCGACCCCCAGTCGTTTTTTCCTTTTAACATACCAACTCCCCATCTACTCCTCCTAAGGGTAATTTTTGTTATAAAATTTTGCTCCCACCGATCTTACTGCCCCGGAGTCAAACGTATGACCAGTCCCCAATGTTATTCCAACCCCAACATATCTACGCTCTATCTTTAACCCCAAAGTTAATCCCTATACAATTTATTTTTATTTTTTATGAGGCTGGATAAAAAAAGTTCTCGTTAAAAACCGGGGGCTCGATATTGATTTTTGACCCATGGTTTCTTGGGAAAATTTTCTTAGAATCCATAGTAGATAACGATTTTGATAACCGCATGGTGCATTTTTTTAACTTCATACAAATTGACCCACTCTAACATAATGATTAAAATCTGAGTGTTCTATGTATTGTGCATAAGAAATGCCATTCATGTGTGTGTGTCAACTATCGCGGGATTAGTCTTTCATCCATTGCATACAAGGTCCTGTCTAGTGTGCTATGTGAAAGACTAAACCCTGATCCTAACGAACCTGATTTGAACTTATCAATGTGGCTTTAGGCCTGGTAAATCCACGACCGACATTCACAGTAAGACAAATTCTAGAGAAGACCCAAGAAATGCAGAGCGATACGTACTATCTGTTTTTAGATTACCAAGCTGCATTCGACATTGCCATAGGACAGAAAGTATTAGATGCTACGGCTGAGTTTGGTATCTCTGCGGAGCTGATACGACATTGCCAAGCGAGGCTTTAGACAAAGATCATGCGATCTCTTTAATATCATAATGAAAATGATCATGCGGAAGGCTGCAGTAAACACGACTGGTACCATCCTTAACAAACGTTACGTGCTGCTAGCATATACCGATGATATAGATATCATTGGCCGAGAACTTCATGATGTTACTGCGGCCATTTTAAGCATTAAGAAGCAGTCGGCAGAAGAAACAATTGGTGTACTCGTTTGGGACGCTGTGTGAACGTGATTTTGTCTACCTTGCTCCGTCGTAAACAAAAATAATAATATCACCCTTTAAATCAAGAGACGAATATTGATCGCAAACCCCTGCTACTATGGGCTAAACAAGCGATTTAATGATGAAATCCTCTCTCGACGAACGAAAATCCAACTCCACCTAACGCTGGTCCTACCAATCTTGCCCTACAGCGCAGAATCCTGGGTAGTAACACAAACGGATCAGTCTTCTTTAGGAGTCTTCGAAAGAAAATTATTTTCGACGTAGTCAAGCGCTGTCAAATAGATCGAATGCGCTTTGTACGTTGTACGATTAGATGCCGAAAAAATCTTTGAAAAAAACATAATTTCTCTTCAAACCCTATGAATGAGTTATGGGATGCCTCTAGCGTTGTTGTGAATTAACTCTCTTTCGATTTGAGATTCATAACAAACGGCACCCACTTGTTTACCGATGAATGGGAACGTCACTGTTTGAGAAGATTTTACTTTTAGTGTCGATTAACTCGACACTTATACTGCGAACTTGCTGTCGGCAACATCGAAAAGTCTTCGGAAATTATCTTTACGGGCGTCGCTGGAGGGGGCGACCAAAACTTCGTTGAATGGACCAGCTGAAAATGTTGTTATCGAAACTTGGTATGACGAACTATCTAAAGACCGCAAAAGACCTGGGCGTTTAGAATTCTTTTCTATATGCGACTACTGATGTATGAATCTGTGTTGCTGGTGTCAAATAAGAAGAAGTATCCATGGAGAGTTAAAGCTTGGGTTCGATTTTGCCATGATGGTAAGAACATGCGATTATCATGCGGGTGATCAATGTTGGATTCCTGCCTTAGTTATCTTCATTTCTTTCATCGGCGGCCCCCTTGATGTTGGCGACAGAAACTTCGCTGTAAAAGTCTAGTACAACTAAGACAGGATGTCGAGGAAAGGCCTAGCATATCTTTTACATAGAGACCAGCCTTTAAATTAAACCGATAGGCAATATATTGTTGTCTTATATAATGTTGTTGTAATTAATCTAATGTACATTTTAATCAATACTCATGATCGTCTACAACTATAGTGTTCAAATACTTGAATTTTTCAGAAAACCGGTTTCCGGTTTATTTGGAAAATAAATTCCCAGTAGGAAGTGTCTGAAAGACATCCTCAAGGATGGGTGTAAGACCATAGTAACTCGTTGATGACATTTAGGGGACCGTCCATACAATTCGTCGACGAAATTTTCATACAAGTGTCCGCTTTGTCATGCACGACCTGATGAGCGACAATGTCGGTCAAATTTTCGTTGACGCCTATACAAAAGACCTGTCGCCCACACAATCATGCACGATCTGATGGGTGACAATGTCGGTTGAATTGTCGTTGATGACCATATAAGTGACACGTCGCCTAAACAATCATGCACGACCTGATGGTTGAAAAATGTCGGTCAAATTGTCGTTGATTCCTATGTATGTCTTGAATTGTCATTCAAGCCATATTAGTAAATGATTGATTTTTAGCTTTTTATTAGTATGACTAATTGTTAATACTTTTGGGAAACTACTGACCAAGAGAGAAGTGAAGGATATAAACTTTTATACGGCATTCACCTTCATTCGAGACTTCAAACTATAAAATTGCTGACGTTTACTCGACCGTTTAATAAACTGAAATATTGTTACGTCAGATTCCATTTATTTTTCCTTTGATTTTGTTGAATGTGTTTGATGCACGACAACATCAGTATTTTGTCGATGAGCTTATCGTCAACCGAGTGTTTTGACGACAAGTATATCAATATTTTAGATTTTTCTTCCTTAGATTTTGTTGATTGTGTTTGATGCACGACAACATTAGTATTTTGTCGGTCAGCTTGTCGTCAACCGAATGCTTTGACGACAAGTACATACATTTTTTAAATTTTGTCTTGAGGACAACGTTGACGACAAAGTCGTGTATGATGGAACTTCCTACTGGATTCAGTTTCGAAATACCTGATACAGAAAGAACCGGGTAAACCGGTTTTGTCTCGTTTTTCGGAAATTGTAAGATAAAATTAAATATGTTGTGAATTTAATATGAAAACCAATGAATATCGATACCTTAATTCAAAAGTACATACTTAATCGACTTAGGAAGTTATAAGGAAATTTGAAATCTATGTGACTCACAAACTAAGTTTAGGATATAAAGGCATTTAAAAGTTTTAATATGAATATCTACGGCTTCCTCCCATTTGAAGATGAGATCTCAACTGAATGTTGGTGAACTCTCAACTGTTGTGTGTGATCATAAAAGGAGCTCTTTTTTGTGATCGGACACTTAGTTTATGAGATATGTGCACTTAAAGTTTTCATATGAATATCAAAGGCTTCGAACCCATATCAAGGTGAGATCCCAACCTATTTCAAGGATAGGTCCCAAATGTATTCTATTAACTTTCCAACTATTGTATGGAGATTACAAATTTTGCTTTTTTCATCCGATAAGATGAGAGAAAACAGTCAAACAGGAAATTTTAAAGCAAAGCATCCTTTGATATCCTGGCAATGTTCTATGGAAATATTTTCTAAGTACTCTACATATAAAAATATTGATTTTACCCATTTTTAGAAAAACCGGTTAACCGACACAAAAAAAAAACGGTTAAACTGGGTATTCGAAATTTCCATTTTTGGAAAACCGGCGTACGGTTTAGGAGAAAAAAAAAACCGGTTGAATGGTTTTCGGTTTTGAACACACCCTACAACCTTTCTGTATGTTAAGTTGATATCCTTAAAATATTTGCATTATTACTTACATTGCATCAGTTATTTTTAGAATCCAGAAATGTAAAACTTACCTGAAATAGTAAAAAAATTACATGTTATTTTAAATATCTCAAGTATGTATACAAATAAAAAATAAATAAAAAAAAAAAATTAAGTTAAAATTATGTAAAAAAAATTGAATAACATCAATTGAAATTCAAATTTACCATTTCAAATTCAAAAACTCGATATGGAAGTCAAACACAATTGAAATTGTAGAAAATAACTAAATTTTGGTTAAAAAATTTTGCATTGCCAAATATTTTCTAATAAATTGCCCCCTACATGATTTTTCTTAAACATGCAATGTTTTCGACTTTGGTATTTTAATAATTTCCTTATATGAGATCCTACGAACATGTCCTGCTTGATTTTAGCTTTACTCATTGAGGTGAATTTCTCTTAAAGCCCTAAAATCCATTTCCATTGCAACCCTTCACCTTTACAAAATATTTCATAATACCTTATTTGATTTGGAATGGTGGAAAACTTACATCAGCAGACTTAACTAGTGGTTAAAGCATAAAATTGTGTAATACTTTAAAAATTAAGTACATTATTCCAATACGAGTTCAGATTTGATCATATTTGCATTATTTCTTGAGCACTACATCAGAAGTAGTAAATAGTCGTCATAACAGATTAGCATCCTTCCCACGACAAGTCCATTTTAAAGTCATTAGTTTTACAACAAATTTGATATACTAAAAATATTATGCTCTTTTTTTAATTTTTTTTTGTAATCCTTAAACGGGTTTTCTTACACAAAATACTTTCAGTGGGCTACATGAATTTTGTAAATAATAACCTTTTCTATTTCTACATCTCAGGTAGTAACCCTAATGTATAAAAATTTATGAAATAATCTTAAATTTTCTTTAAGTTATATAACTATATAACAAAATTATATACCCCTCATATAAATTTACAATTTAACGTGTGCCAACAATTTTCACATTAGCAACATCTTAATCAGTTACGCATCAGTGCGTATGAGCAACATTTAATTAAATCATTACAACTCATACGCTAAGTAAAACTTTTGCTCTGCATTGCTCCAGGATAAAGTTTCAGATGAAATCAATTAAAATGTATATTTTCTTGCTGCACTTCCTACTCAACTACTGGTGTTAACTTTGCCATTAAGTTTAAAACGCTAATGAATACACATCGTTCCATTCGTAATAACGTATACAACACGACTATTTCCGTCATCAACAGGAACAAGAACAGAGAGCAAAACAATCCTTTTTCTTAGCTGTCACTTTGTAATGACATAACAAGATGTGACAGCAGGAGTTGAGCACAACGAGATGGAAGGAAGTAGTCAAATTGCAAATAATCTTATGCATTTAATGTTGTAGAATATAGATGACATGGAAATTGGAACTTTTAAACATTAAAATGTACTATAAGAACAAGTACAAGATATGTAAGTATGTGTGCGTGCGTGCATGCATTCATATTATATTAATAATGTTGCTAAAATAGTTGGCTGTAACTGCCAGCCAACCAGCCCTTACCAGTTTTATAGTTTTACAAGCTACTAACTAATTTCGTTGCCTTGTGCTCGTTTCGTTTCGTTTTAAGCATGTGTAAAACATTTCAAGTATTCTTACATATGATGTACAAATGATGCACTTAGTCCAATGAAACAACAGCATGAGAGAGAAATTAGCAACTGCAATATATACATACATATACATATACATATAAAACTATCATCTTTAGCAGAAATAAGAGCAAAATCCCCTAAAGGATTAAAAGTGGTTTAAAGTCTTGCTAACAAACTAAACCACTGCCAGAGCACAGCACACACTTTTGTGCAACTAACAACAGCTGCTGCTGCTGCTGTTGTTGTTGGTGCTACTAATGATGATGAGGATGATGATAATCCCCAAATGCCCAAAAGTCATAGCAGTGTTGAAAAAAAGTTTAGAGAAAAATGTATTAGAAAAAGATTCCTTATCAAATCAAGTTGTAGTTTTGACAAAAAAATAGAAATAAAATCCCACACACATTCTTGTGTGTAGAAAATGTAGAAGAGTACAGAAGAAAAATATCTTAAAGTTGGTTTGAATTTTCTGTAATCTCCAATGGCATGGTAAAGTTTCTTAAGTAATTATAGTACTCTCTAAGTGTTGCAGCTCTAGGAGATTTAAAGGGATTATGGTGGCATTATTGCATTTTTCGAAATTAGTTTACAAGTTTTGTTAAATTCTATAAGTATAAAAGGTAAAATGTCAAAGAGTATAGTAATTATTAATATGTAATATCTGTAATTGTAACTTTTAGGATAGTAATTGCTAATATTTATAACTCTTACCTACTTATTTTCCAAATTTTGTGAATTAACTCGTTCCCAATATTTAACTCACAACAAAAGGCACATACTTGTGTAAAGACGAATGCGAACGTCACCTGTTTGAGAAGCTTTTACTAGACATATACTGCAAAATTGCGGTCGATAACATAGAGAGGGCCGCGGAGGAAGGAAATTTTAGACATGAATCGAACCATAGATCTCCAGCATGATAGTCGCGTGTTCTAACCTTCTTCTGAATAGTCGAGTCTATCCACATTTCGTCGTTCTAAAGTTTTCTTCACGTATCTTTAGAAAAATGTTTTGTGGGAAATTGAATCTAAATTTTTAAAACTTTATACAAAAAAGTGGTGTGAAAAAAGTATTCCAATATTTTTGTCAGACGTAGTCCTTGGACCGGCCGTGGCATAGTGGTTAAAACACGCGACTACCATGCGGGAGATCACAGGTTCAACTACTGGCTCCAGTCATCTTAAAAAAAAAATGAAATACATTTTTGTTTCATTGTCGGCTCCCCTCGAATGTTGTCGACAGCAACTTCGCAGTATTAGTGTCCAGTCAATCGGCGTGTCTAGTAAGAGCTTCTCAAACAGTGACGTTTTCATTCGTAGATAAACAAGTAAATGCCGTTAGTTGTGAATCTAAAAATAGATAGCGTGTTAATTCACAACAACGCGAGAAGCTATCCCATACCTCGTTCAGGGGTGTAAAGGGAAATTAAGTAAGTGCTTGTATAAAAAAAATCTGAAGACATCTATCTTCTTCTAACTTATGTATATAAAAATGAATAGTTGTGCGTTTTTAAGGGCATCACTTGAGAACGCATGGACCGATTTGGCTAATTTGTCTTTTATAATGTTCTTAATAGCCTGAGAAAAAATTTTAGAAAAAGAGAATTTGGCCACGCCCTTTTTAACCCTTTAACTTATCTAAAATTCCTTTAAAATGCTCTAAAAATTACATTTCTTCACAGTTTTCGCTTTACAATGTTCTATATGTACAATATAATAGTATTAAGTATTTTTTAAATTTTGGATTAAAAGGGCGGAATGGGCGTGGCAAAACATTTTTTTGACCTAGAGAGATAAAATTTGGTACGCAGATAGTACTCAGCACTTCAGGTTCAAATTTGCAGATAAAATTTTTATTTTCGATCAGTGGGCGGAGGAGGAGTGGCAAAACTGTATTTAAGTCCTAGAGAGATAAAATTTGATATTCTGATAGTAGTCAGCTACAGAATTATGAATATGCAGACGAAATTTTAATTATTGATCAGTGGGCGTTGCGGGCGTGGCAAAACTGTATTTTAGACCTAGAGATATAAAATGAAGTACACCAATAGTACTTGGCAGCAATGGTTGAAATTTCCAGAGGAAATTTGAATTTTCAATCAGATGGCGGAGTGGGCGTGGCAAAACTGTAGTTTAGTCCTACAGAGATAAAACTTGATATATAGGTATTACTAGGTACAACAAATTTAAATTTTCGATAAGTGGGCGGAGTGGGCGTGTTAAAACTGTGACTTATACCATGTCCTACGTTTCTCCTGGACCGAGTTAGAGCCATTTAAATTTCCGGGATAGAATTATTTTTCCAGGAATATACCAAAAAGCAAAAGTTTAATCAAAAAAATCGCGGGATTTTGTTAAAAAAAATATTGACTGCGGCGCTTCTGCCTCCAACTTAACCGTTACTACAAAACAAATATTAATTTGAAGGGGTATATCAATAAAAAACAATAAAAAATATAAAAAAAATCGAATTTTCTAATATTTTTTAAATCTTTCTTCAACTCTTCCACTTTTATCCTTTTTTTTGAAAATTTTTTAAATTTTCTTTTTTAACATTTTCTTAAAATTTTATTGAATTTGTCAATTTTTTCTGTGAAATTTTTCAGGGGTTTATGATTTCTAAAATTTTATTTTTTTTTAAATTTTCTTTATTCAAATATTTCTTTTTGCACTTTTTCTTGAATTTTTTTTTAAATATTTCTTAAAATTGTCCTTTTGTTTCCTTAATTTTTTAAATATTCTCTCCAATTTTCAGATATTTCTTTTTGCACTTTTTCTTGAATTTTTTTTTAAATATTTCTTAAAATTGTCCTTTTGTTTCCTTCAGTTTTTAAATTTTTTCTTCAATTTTCTTTTTTAATTAAAAAAAAATTAATAAAGTTAAAAAAAAAAATTTAAATTATTACACATTTTTGATGAGATTTCATTTTTCTATTTTTTTTAGAATTTTATAATTTATTTCCTAAAATTTTACTAATTTCAAATGATTTTTCCCCTTTTTTTAATTTTCTACGGGGTATTTCAGAAAAAAATATTTTTTTTAAATCGCGCGATTTTTAATTTTTCTATTTTTTTTTAGAATTTTTCAAATTATTTCCTTAAATTTTTCCATAATTTTTTTACATTTTTAAAAATTTGTTTTGGTATATCCCGGAAATTTAAATGGCTCTAACTCGGTCCAGGATTCTCGTAGGAACTTAATACCACCGTTTGATTCGTCTCGACTTTTTAAGTACTATGGGGGGTTATCATAGAACTCAAGGGACCCTTCGTATGATCCCTCGTATGATATGATATATAGGGTATAAAAAGTTCTTTTATTGAAGCAAAAAGTACTTTGTTGTATAAAAGAGTAATATTTTTGTGAAAAAGTACTTTTATTGCACTAATAAATAATTGTAATTCATTGAAAAAAAAGGAACAAACAGTATCACAAAGTACTTTCACTGTTCCTAAGACTTTTCCTTTAGAAGTGCCAAAAAGTACTTTAGTTGTAAAAACAAATTGACCAAAATTGAGATAAGTGTGCATTTGTGTTCCTTGACACTACCTCTGTCTACTAGCATGATATCAATTTCATGGCACGGAAAACAGCGTGATTCCTGTGTCTGTAACTTCAAAAAATCAATTCTTCTAGTGTACAAAGGGACAATTTTGCTAACAATACAACATAAGGCATAGGAATAAAGCTATATTGATTAGAAAATGGGTGCAGAAGTTCGAGCAGACATGTTCAACTAAGAATCAGCCACAATGCGGCCAAACAAGATCTTTAAGTGATCTCGAAAACTAGGAGCGTACATGACTTTACTCGAAAGCACTCAAGCGTCGTTAACCAACCCAGAACAGTAGAAGCGACGTAGATTAGCAATCCGAAGGTGACGGGTTCGACTACCGGCTGGGGCACTAGGCAAATCAACATCAATGAAAAATTACTTTTGAAATACTTACGATTTCTCCAGCCAACAACTCATGGTTGATGGTTCCACTTCAGAAATAAAGATTGCGGAAGGACCAAGGCAAAAAGGAAATGATTTATCAACATCGCAAAATAAATCAACAAAAACAAGCTGGCGCCATCTTTGGAAGAATTTGGCGGTTAAAACTCACAACAACACCTATCAATCCCTTGACACAAACCTTTTTATCTACAAAGGAACGATACAGAGTTGAAAACATTGATCGTATGATAACACTGTAAGACAAATTTAAACTTTTGACCTCACCCATGATCAAACTGACAGATTCTGAAAATATAGCTAAAATAAAAATACACGTATCTTCCAGTTTTTCTAGATCAGCTCATTTAAGTTTTTTATGAGCAATTCAATTTTTAGAGCAAAGCTCTCATACAACGACTCGAAAGGGACTTCTTCCTGTTCGCAGAACTCAGAGAGTTGTTAACGGATTTTGACGATTTTTTTAAAAATGTTTTTCAAATGGCCAGGTGGTGGTTCTACCAAACCCAAATTTAAAATTTGTCACAAACAAATTGTCTACAGATTTTGATGAATTTTTTTTAAATATGTTTCAAATGGCCATGAGCGGCTTCTGACAAATTAAAAATTTAAAATTTGTCAAAAAATTAAAATTGTCACAATTTTTTTTAAATATTTTTCAAATGGCTAGTATCTGGTTCTGACTAGCAAACTGTGTTGACAAATTAAATTTGTAACAACATTTGTGACAAATTTAATTTGTGACAAATTTTAAATTTGGGCTTCGTCAGAACCCGCTTCTGCCCTTTTGAAAAACAATAAAAAAAAGTTTATCAAAATCTGTTAACAACTCGCAGAATTTTGCGAAAAGGAAGAAGTCACTTTCAAGTAGTTGTATGGGAGTTTTGCTCCAAAAATTGAATTGCTACTAAAAAACTTAAATGAGCTGATCTAGAAAAACTGGGAGATACGTATATTTTTATTTTAGCTATATTTTCAGAATCTGGTCAGTTTGATCATGGGTGAAAAATCGTGTCGTACAGTGTAATCGGATTGCATGATCGGGCATCGGGCAAGTGCCGGTAAATTGAAAATCGGTATAAAGCTACTGCCTCCAGCTGTTACAACAACAACAACAATAGAAACGATTTGTTTTTTAACATCTTTATAAAATTCGGATGGTGCAGAGAAAGGTCTCAAGATTGTGTTCACAGGCTCAAGTTTGCTAAAGAGCTAAAGAGGTTTACCAACTTTAACAATTTTGTATTTCTGAGACTAGGGAACTTCCTCCTAAATGGAAATTGCTTTTACCAAAGGTAACTGCATAGACAGCTTTGACAAAAAGAGTCCTTTTTTGTCTATATTTTAAAAAAAGTAAAAAAGGACAAGCTAGTACAGTGAATATAGAGCAGTAGGCTCAAAAGCTAAAAAACATTTTTTTGAAGAATGGTTTTAATCAACAATCACGGTTTCAGCGAGATGGAACAACCTGTCACAATTCCAATGGCTCAATTCAGTTTCTGACATTTTTTTTTTTTTGACATAAAGTGATAGTTGACATAAAACTGGCCACCTCGCAGCACAGATTTATCCCAACTGGACTATTTTCCTTAAAGATACATCAAAAGTATAGTTTTCAACAGTAACGCAGTGTCTGCCTCTTGGTGAATAAAAAAAAGTGTTTGCTAGGAAATGCAGAAAATTTCACAAAACACCGGTTAAGCCGTTACTGATCATATCCGCTCCAAGTTGCAGCAGTGACAAAATAATCAGGATTATACAGCATGATGTAATTTAAAAAAAAATCGCTATAAGTGTATTTTCACAATAAATAAACAATATATTCTTCTATTTTTATTTTCATCATCGGTTAAAAAGTCAAAAACATTTGGTCCACACGATATTTTAGATTCAACATACTTTATTTGAGTGTACATTTAATAGTGTGACCAAGGTATAACGTAAGGTCATTGGATACCCTACTACTATTCTCTTGATATTTATGCTCAGCATGCCATAAATAATCAACTAAGTAGACATAGGCATTAAGATAATTTTCCAAATTATCCAAAAGTCACACAAACGACAATTACAAACATAGTAGAACAACAGTCACATTAAATTGTTAAATTACTAACGTTTAGTAAACTTTTCTTTTGCAACTCTTGATGTTTTGTTTCGTATTTCGCTTCTGGATTTAGTTCATCAGTTGTTGTTGTTGTTTTTTGGTTGTTGGTTGTATGGTGTATAAGTTCTACTAACTGCAATCACGATGCCCTTAAGCAGTGGATATATACAATGAAGGAGAGCAGAAAAAAATTAGGGAGGGCGGGAGATAAAAAGGGAAGAAAATCCCACTCATATTCACACATCACTACATTTTTAAGTGCAAAAGTTGTTTTGTGATTTCGGTAGAGCTCCCATGCCTCTTAACAACTTCACAGAGATACGAAGAGATTCAAGTGAACTGAATCCATGTGTGAGATAACGTAAATGCAATACACACACGAAAAACACACATGACAATTCACACGCAAATACAACGACAGCATGTGGATTTGTTGCTGTTGTTTTTTCTCCAAACACACACTCCCAAACACATACACACACACTTTCGAATCCTCTAAGGCACACCGAGAGTATTTATGCCAAAAGTTGTTTTCATTTCCTTCGACTTGTGTTGTTTTTTGTTTTCTGTGCCATACACAGGATTATAAGTATTCATACGTGTGGGTAAGTATAGAGTGGCATGTGTGTGTGTGGGTGCATGTGTGTTTTGTGCACTGCATTGTGGTGTGAGTGTGGGCGTGCATGCGTGCGTGTTAAAGGAAACATTGTCGTTTTCGCTACTACTGTTGTTGTAGCTATTTTTAGCTCACAATTTCCTTTTCCTGTATGGTGGGTGGGAAGTTGTTTGCATCGAGCCAGTTGATTTGGATAATTTTATCTAGAAGTTTGAAACCATGTGAGAAATACTCTACTGCAGCAAGAGTGCATTAAAACAACTTTGGAAATCTGGAGTCTATACCTTTGGGGAGTTTTGCCTCTGGCAATGTTTAATAAATATTCTAATAATTGCAAAAGTTGTTGCAAAACCGGAAATGGATTTTGCTTCCAACTTATTGTTATGTGCTTAAAAAAGATTTGCAAAAGTTTGAAATAGAAAAAATGTTGACATTTGTTAATTTTGAATATGAAATTGTACATTGACTGCATACATTGATATAAATTAAATTCATATTAGGTATTATTTGTGAAAAGCGTTAGGGTGGTTAAAATGTTCCGAGGAAATATTCCTCTGAAAATTTTAATAAAATTCTCCAAAGACATGAACCATCCCAAATGTATTTTTACACATGATTTTTCATATTCATTGATTCAATTTTTGACCAAAAATATTAAATTTCAAATCACTGTAAAAAAAATTGTGACGTGGTGAAGCAAAATGCTTTTGTTAGGTCAAATGCTATCTTTTATTATTGTTTTCATTGACCCCCGAGACAATGACCCCCAAATTGTTGCATAGTGTTATCTACGCAACACCTGCCCTTATAGGCTTAACTACACAATGCAAAAACTTTTTGTAGGCAAAAAAATTCCTTTACGGACAGAAAACTTTAGGTGAGTATATTAAAATTCCGAAAGGACAGATGCTCTCTAGGTAAAATTTTGTATTTTAGTTTAACCTAAAATAGAATTTGAAATGCTTTCTAAAAACCATAACATAATTTTTATTGAAAATTTGAAATTTCTAAAGTCCCACTTTAAGGCGTTTTTTTTTTAAATAAGGACGAAAAGGACACGTGAGAGAGATTTGAAATGTTCCACAAAACAAAACATTGATAAATTTCATTGAGGAAGTCTGATATTGAAAATGCACTACAACAATAAGAAACATAGATACTCTGGTTATTTTAGATCGCTGTTCACACAGTGCTCTGAAAAGAGACAAAATTTTGGAGATATAGATTTTTGGTCTTAGAACACCACATGTAAAATTTTTTAAGCAACATTTTTGTAGAACTTTTTAATGTTGTAAAGTCTCATTTTAAGGTCCATTTCTGACGTTTCTCGAAATAAGGATGAAAAGGACACATGACAAGAGTTTCCCAAAAAAACAAATCATCGTTGTATTTCATTGAGGACGTAAAATGATAAGTAAAACTTGGAAATATTGATTTTTGGTCTTAGAGCAGTCCAAGTAAAATTTTCTAACAACATTTTAGTAGAACAGTTATATGTTGTAAAGTCCCACTTAAAGTTAATTTTCTAACGTTTCTTAAAATAAGGACGAAAACGACACGTGAGGGAGTTTAAATGTTTCACAAAAAAAATCCTCGTTAAATTCCCTTGAGGACATCTGATTTGAAAATGCGATAAAACTATAAGAACTATAGATACTCTGACAATTTTTGGTTGATAGTCGCACAGTGTTTTGAAAAGAGACAAAATTATACATGAAATAGATATAGAATTTTAGTCATAGAACCCCCAAGTAAAATTTTCTAAACAAAATTTTTATAGAACAGTTAAATGTTATAAAGTTCCACCAGTCCAATTTAAAGGTCCTTTTCTGACGTTTCTCGAAATAAGGACGAAAGGGATACATGAGAGAATTTAAATGTTCCAAAGAAAATATGCAGAAAAACAAAAACAACCATAGATACTTCGATTTTTTTGGGTGGCTGTTCACACAGTGTTTTGAAAAGAGACAAAATGATTACTAAAAGTTGGAGATATTCAATTTTGGTCCTAGAGCACCCAATGTAAAACTTTCTAAGCAACATTTGTAGAACATTTGAATGTTGTAAAGTTCCAATTAAAGGTAATTTTTTAACGTTTCTTGAAATAAGGACGAAAAGGACTCGTGAGAAGTCCAAATAAACATATAGAGGATATATGTTACAACAAAAAAATCCATGTTAAATTTCATTAACGTGGTCTGTTAACGAAAATACACTTAAACAATAAGAAACGTAGATAATCTGACTATTTTAGGTCGCTTTCACACAGTACTTTGAAAAAAATGCAAATCAATTAGTAAAAGTTGGATATAGCGATTTGTGGTCCTAGAACACCCTAAGTAGGGTAACATATTTGTAAAACATTTGAATGTTATTAAGTCTCATTTAAAGGTCAATTTCAGACGTTTCTTGAAATAAGGACGAAAAGGACACGTGAGAAGTCGTTTAAATGTTTCACAATAACAATCCTCGTTTAATTTTAAATGCACTTAACCGATAAGAAACATAGCTTTTAGGGCTTATTTCAAACTGTCGCTCTAGGGCTAAAATACAGTTTAGCCACGCCCACATCGCCATATCCGTGGGGCGAAAGTTAATTTATGCCACGCTCTCTCCGCCCACTGATCCATAATTTAAATCTCGTCTGCATTTCCAATAATCCCAAATAAAAATGTTGTCTGCCTGTTCATATTCGTATTGTCGTGTACTATCTGGGTGTCAAATTTTAACTCCTTATGGTTAAAATATAGTTTTGCAACGCCCCCTCAGACCACTGATTGAAAATAAAATTTTCGTCTGCAGATTTAAACCGAACATGCCGAGTACTATCTGTGTACCAAATTTAATTTCTCTAGGGCTAAAATAAAGTTTGTTCACGCCCCCTCCGCCCACTGAACCAAAATTAAAATTCCGTCTGCATATTCATATTCGTGTAGCCGAGTACTATCTCTATACCAAATTTCATTTCTCTAGAGCTAAAATACTGTTTTGCCACACCCCCTCCGCCCACTGACCTAAAATTAAAATTTCGTTTGCATATTCATATTACTGGTGCCAAGTACTATCTGGGTATCACATTTTATGGCTCTAGCTCTGAATAAAAGTTTTGCCACTCCCACTTCGCCCATAGGGTCAAAAATATGAAAAATATATAAACTACGGTAATTTCCATACGATATACTAATTGCGTTCCGAATTTAATTGAAATCGGTCCTCCCGTTTTGAATTGATTATACCACAAACAAACTCACACACAAACATTCACATTTATAATACATATTAATAAGGAATAGGGGATTTAGTTGCAGTACGATACACCAATTAAAAATGTATACAAATGAGCACAAATAGCTCGTACCCACTCTTTACCCACCAGCTAACTATCCAAAATATTTGCACCTACTCATACGTATATCAAATCTAAGCAGTTACCATTTAATTACTGACGTATTCTTATTAATTGGTACCTTCCAGCATTTCTCTCATTATCATAATATGCGTGTATATTACAAAGCCCTTTATCGCTGCAATCCACTACAATTACGACAGCACATTCTAATTATTACTCCTTACACTTTGTATACATAATATGTGTAACCATACCGTAGACCTCTACAAATTCTCTAATGCAATTAAGAAATCCCTTGAGACAGCATCATCATCATCATAACTTCCGCCTTAATCTTCTCATTTTGTATTAATACGATGCATTAACGTCTTATACTTACAGATGCTGAGATTCGTAAGAAAAAATATAAAATTCTGTTGAACATAAGTCGGTCACGCCACACATGAGAGACCGACCGTAGACGAAAAATTCCTAAGCAATAGCAGAGGACAAGAAGGAAAAGGCAGCCAAGCATATGCGTGTAGCTGCTTAACCACCCCCCTTCCCACCATCATAAGTGGTAGTTCAAGGAAAAATATGACAAATATAACGATGAACCAAAGAGTTGGCAAAAATATGAACTATTCTAAGAAACTAACGAAGTATGAAAAATGTCATAATAAAAAATAACAAAGCACCATCATAAGAACTGCAATAAAAGGACATCAAATAAACGCAAACGACAAAAAGAGTAACGTTGGATACTTGAGATCTTAACCCCTCTGGCTACGCATGTACGGAGCGTAGAGAAAACAGTGAAGAACCACATCAGCACAGACAACGTTTGTGGTAGTCCAGAAGCGGAACAGGAAGCGGAACTGTATCAAATACAGTTACAGACAGTTATATCAAAACCCCAAGGAAGTTATTAGCCAACACTGGGGATGTAAGATAACGTTTGACTACCTCTACGCAGGGTTTAAGTGCAATTACCATTTAGTCTTTGTGCAGCCGCAACAGAAACAACGTAACAGTTAAACGAAGACTGCTCCAGCTACCCAGGGAAAGAAGTAACCAAAGACCAGAGAGGTTGTGCACAACAAATGCGCCATGTTGTGGTTGCACTAATAACAATCACACCAACATCATAGCCCGTTGTGGATGCTGTTGTGCCAGACACCGCCATCCACATCCATAGCGCCATCAACTTCAGTTGCAAAAGCGAAGCCACAACCAGAGAATGGATAGAATCTAATTTACTTCATGACATTTTTATTGCAACTTTCTTCTATGCACAGCGGACACCATTGAGAGGATTTCCCGCTAGCAAAGCACGCAAAGTTGCCCAGTAACACACCAGGTGTAACGGAGTTGCACCAAAGCGTTTGTAGATTAAGATCTGTGTAACAACACTGGGGTGTTTGTTTGTTACACTGTTGTAATGTGGCGCGATATATTTTTATATTTAACACTAATCGTTTTATTTTTCTTTATTTTCTTGGCCCAATTAATTGTTAACGTGTATGCATTTCAACGCCAGCCACCGGTGCCAAAGCCAAATGCAGAACGCAACGACATAATATTTGTTTGAACGCATATTCGAACAGAAGTGGTGTGGTGGCCACAATATATTACACACAATTATAACAAGATTATATCCTAGAATTATGCAATAAAAACAGTCAGTAGTAATCTGCTACTGAAAGTATGCAATGAAAACTTGACAAACCAGTAACCCTCAAATTATGCAATAAAAAATGTGTTACAGCTGGAGTAAAGTGAAAGCAGTCCAAGCGAGACGCCAGACACTCAGACATACGCACCATGAAACAGGCACTTGACTTCGTTCTCCCACTCGCACACAAAGTTTTCCGACAATTTGTGTGCCACAACAACCTTTGAACCCTGTCTACTTTCAATTATTTCATAAAGTCATCATAAAAATGTAAACAACTTTTTTTTGAATAAAAAAACAGAAACACCACACTAACGTAGACGGCAAGAAGAAAAATGTGAAGAATTTAAGTTCTTTACTTTTATGTTTAAATTGTTAATTAGAGTAGAGAGGTGAGCGTGCGGCAAGGGACTGCTTTATTACCGTTTTCGTCACCGGAAACGGATGTTACACAACAAGGCAAAGCCCACGAAATGAATATTCATTTTGTGGCAGAGAAAAACTTTATGATAATTTTGCTCACACAAATACAGATACAGAAATGTCAAACGGAAGTTGAAAAGGATAATTAACTTAAAAATAAATAAAGAAAAAAAAGAAAATGCGATAGCACAAAACAAACGAAAAAGAATACTGTGAAATATTACTTATATACAGACACGAGCACGCACAATATAATTGTGAAGATAATTTAAGTGTAACATGGAAATGTAAAATAAGCGCGAAAAATCAAACAAAACAAAATAACAAACAGATAACAGTACACCGACACAAAACTTAAGGAGACAGTCAAACGTATTTACATAGTATATATTTATTTTATTTTTTTAGGGAAAGCTTTTTGGTATATAAAATACAACTTTTCGACGAGATGTAAATCAAATAAATTAGTTTTAATAGTATTATTGTTTTCGCCTAACTTATATAAAATTTATAATTATGTTGTTGTGCTCAAGAATGGTATTAATTTATTGGTTTAAATAATTATTTCTTCCACAGAATTGTGAATTACAAATAAATAGTTCTTTTAAAGTACATTAATTTTCAACGTATTAGTAATATTATTCTTAGTAACCAATTGAAAACGTATGAGTGATATTATTAGTTTCTATAAACGTACGTATGAATTATATTATTATTAGTTACCAATTGAAATCGTATGAGTGATATTATTTGTTTCTATAAACGTACGTATGAGTTATACTATTATTAGTTACCAACTGAAAACGTATGAGTGATATTATTTGTTTCTAAGTACGTACGTATGAGTGATATGAAATAAACAAATTTTTCATTATCTTTTCTGCGACCCATATTGTTAATAAGATATGTAAATTTTAATTTTTTCTTGAAGCGTTGAAAAATTAAAAGACATACGAAAAAGAGAAATACCCCATCTTCTCATGCTTCATACTTACTGTCACTTAAATTGTTAATTCCATTTAAAAACTTTTTAATATGTAAGACAATAATTGCAACTTTTGTCATATCCTTTTTATCATTCGTTAGCAGTGGCTTATCTCGCAAATAACCGTATCTCTCTCACACAACCCCAACGAAATGAGCATCATTGGTGTCACATTATCGTGTAAAATATCATACGTTTCGAAACTTATTCTCAGTTCACACGTGCTTATTACATTAATACAGTTTTTCTTTCGCTCACCATAAAATTAATGTAAATTTAACATGAAAGACATGCCGTCGTAATATCTGAGATTGATGCCCATGAGCATATTTAAAGGAGCAGCATAAAGCAAAGCATTGAATCTTTAAAACGAAAACAAATGAATTCGTTATGGATAATTACGATATATGTAGCGGCGGCTGGCACAACAAACAACATTTAATTGTCGACTATGCAATATTTTACCCAAAGTGTTGTTGGCCTTTTGGCGTAACCGCATCATCACAGCAGTCGCAGCAGCATCGATGGCTTCGATGGTGACAATTTCCTTGTGATTAATGCGGTTATGTTTTTGGTTTCAGTTCAATTTCCTTTGCCAGCATCGTTGGCTGAATATTAATTATATGCCAATAAGATTGGCGTAAAGAAAAGGCAAAGTATGTATTTCGTATAAATTGGAAATTATAAAATATTTGGTGTTTTCCAAGCTGTCATGAATAAATGTGGAATTAACAACTTGGGAACAGTGTCTTCATGAATTTTAATACAATACATAAGTTGTATTTAAATATACATAGCTGTTGGTTATAATTTGAGCTGAAGTGTAATTGAATTTAAAAAGGAAACCATAAAAGGGACGTCTGTTTTTTTTTTCAAATGAAAAACAAAGCCAGTTATTGACATTTTTGAGAAGCAAAATAGTATTTTGGTTATCGTTAATTTTTGTTTTTGAAAGAGCCATAAAATGTATTACGGCTTTATTAGTAAGAACAAACATTGCCATTAATACCACTGCGGAACATATTCGGGGTCATTGTCTGGGGGTTGAGAAACTCCAAGTTGAGAAACTAAAGGTATTGGGCCAGCATAGTAAAACAACCAAAGGGTTTGGCGTTCTTAGGCCATACTTTATTTTATGACCTTTTATATTTTTGGCTTATCCTGATGTTTGTTAGGGTGTTCTTTATATGAGATTTTTTGGAATTTCGTTAAATAAAAGGTATTAGTAGCGTAGTTGGACATCGAGCTCCACCTTTTTGCCGCAAAGAGGTCAATGTTCGATGTTGTCTTCAATTCAATTATCGTCGATGCATCTTTGTTGCTCCAAATATCTCGATATCTACAAGAGATATGATAAGTCTAAACATATACTATAATAGGTCGTCACTTCACCTATTCAACGGTACTTTACTAGATCTTCTATCTACAACAACAACAAAAATTCAGCGACGATAAACTAAATTGAATACAAAATCGAACTTTGACCTCTTTGCGGCACACTCTAACGTCTAACAATCGATGCCAATTTTCGCACAATATATTCATAATTTTGTAAACCACAAACAAAAGGTGGAGCTCGAAGTCCAACTTCGCTACTAATACCTTTTTTCAACAAAATTCCCCAAAATCCCACATAATGAACACCCATGGATGATTTCTATTGTAAGTCTTCAACAGTATTGTAAAGAACGCCAAACCTTTTGGGGGTTTTACTATACTGACCTAGTACCCATCTGACTTGGAGATTCTTACCCCCCAGATTGGCTGTTGTTATTAAAAACTAAACCTACAATATTGGAACGATGTGCGTATGATTTATATAAACTTCGCATAAAATTAATATTACTCATACTTTAAACGTGCATAATACATAAATATATATGAATGTTGGGAGTACCATGTGCTAACTCGCTACATTTGTACAGTACAGTATTTGAGTCAGGGTCGTCATTCAATATTATCAGCAATGACTAGTTTTATACTTGTCACAGATGAGATTGCCAGACAGTTGCAGTTATTTGGGAAAGTTTAAGAAAAAAGGCGATAAGTTTTTGGAAGATTTATAAATAAGGAAAAAATATAAGAGGTCACAAAATTACTTTCACACTGAATTGGAATTTCTCACCCTCCAGATTGGCTATTGCAATGTGTTATGAAATACAAGCACATTTAAGTGGCTGTAACTCACAGATTTCTTGATTTATCAATGATTTAGAAAAGCTTATATTTGGCTCACCCTGTATGATCCCATTATTAATTCCTCAATTTTTATACTAATGCGTATGATAAATAAAAATAACGATCACCAAATGACATCACTCATACATCACTCATTGTACATTATTATGAGAGCTGTCACCAATTCCCACCTATGTGGAAAAAAAATGTTTATAATTCTTAACATAATTTACTTTAAGCTCGATACATTTTTCCCAACGTTATTTTATAACATCGATATCCTGTTTATAGCAAGAACAGTCTAGCTTCTTTAAAACGTTATCAGCCGCGGAAGTCACCTCTTTATACCTGCGCAAATATAACCATGTCTGCAGATTGAACTGTCTTTGCTTGCTTTGGACACAATTATTCCATTCCATAACCATTTTTTAATCAATATATCGTTAGTAAAGCATGCAAAGGCTCTAATTCACTGGAGAGGCAAACAAACCCTCACTGCACAACGCAGACAATTATCACATCAGCTCCTTGGAGTGTGACGAAATATTTCAATTGGTTGGACTTTCAGACTAGGCCCCGTGAAACAGTTGATATGACACAAAGATGTGATAAATTGAACTTTAAGCTTTTGCTTATCACATCAAAACAACTACAAATAACAAGATAGTTGTATTTTTTGTAATGGTTTTTTCTCCGTACAACTTTCTTATTTCCAACTCGATAGATGAATATGCCTATCATATCAGCGGTCTTTCACATCTTCAGCCGATGATCTTTCAATGCTATTTTTTAGATTTTCTTAACCATTTCTGTAGTGGTCACTAGATGGGGTCGACAAAAAAGTTAATGTTTTCTCCCCCCACTTTTGTAGTTTGTCTGAAGACAATTTGAGGACATAAAATTTTTTTCGGATGCGTGCACCCTAATATGTAGTACATGTGCCGTATCGAAACGAGGCGCATATCCTTATTCATGGTCAATCGAGAGTTATATTTTGTCTGTTGGTAATTTTTGACTCCGACGTTTTTGATTTTGTGACTTCGTTTCTTACACCTTAATTATACCTATTTCTGATAAACTTCAAAAATATCAGAAAAAATATGAAAATTCCGCTGTTGATGTCCAATAGGCTAAATGTAGTTCTTAATTAGCCAGAATAACGATATGGGTCTCGTTTCGAGCGCTTATCAAATAACGATACAACACAATAAATACTATCTCGGGGGGTCGTGCACGTATTTGAAAAGATTAGGGGATAAAGGCTCTTAAAGATTTAGATACATATGAATATCGACGGCTTCCCCATTTCAATGTGAGTTTTTAACCACTTTCAAGACGCGATCGCAACCGTATCTTGATGATTTCCAATTATTGTACGGTGATCATAAATTAAGCTTTTTTCAGCGATTGGACACTGAGTTTTGGAGATAACTACACTTAAAGTTTTTCACCCATCCATTTCAAGATGAGATCCCAACTATGTATTAGAGACTTTACAATTATTGTAAGGTGTTCGCAAGTTAATTGCTGTTGGATGATTAGTTCAGGAGATAACAGCAAAAAAAATTTTAAAAGTTTCTTATTTCATATGCGCAAATTTTTTTTATGTTTATCATTATTTATTTGCAAACAGTGCGTATGATTTATATCAATAACAAACAGAATACCTATATCACTCATACGTTATTTGTACGTCATTATCTCTTACATTTCTTTTACTGCCTGTTGGACGATGTCCAACGTTAATGTTCGCTTGGGTTTTCTTGCGTTAAACAGCTGAAATATGTATAGCAAATAAGCTGTTTATCGCATAAAAAGCAAAGCGAACCATAACGTTTGACATTGTGAAACAGTTAGAGTCAGTAATAATTTGTTCCCCGATAAATTCGAATTTAACAATTTTCATATTTGTCTTATAAAAACAAAGCAAATACTTGTGTTTCTCAGCAACTAATAAGTCGCTTTTTTAGAAGCTAAAATTTGTGCTTCAAATGTATTAAATTTTCTTATATCCTATGAGTTATTTAAAAAAGTCGTTTATTTAAGATTTAGACTTAAAATATTATTTTAGTTATAATTTTTATGATCCCTATATTAATTCTCCGTAATAGTCATCTTGCCTGAAAACATTATTTTCCCTATCACTTTTAGGATTTCTGTGTTAATACCTCCAATCGTGTTTTACGCTATTTTGCACTCAATGCGTATGATTAATATCATTAACAACCACAACATCTTTATTACTCATACGTTGCGGTAACATCTTTTTTTCTTTTATTATCTCTTACATTTAAACTAAAGACTAAAGTAATTTTTCTCACCCACAAAAAAGATAATAATCTTGCTCCAGTTATTGTTTTTTCTGATTTGAGTGAATGTGTCATAATCGTTTAAATACATATTTGAATATTTCTCGTAATGTAGTTGAGTCTTCCATAAACATAAAAAAGCATTAATATCAAATATTATCATACATACATACATATGTACATGCAAAATACATTTATACATCAAAATGCATACACTCTCACACATATATATAACATATTATATACACTCTCTATAAAAATATATATTGTGTTTAAGTGTAAGTGTATAAAAAAAACCAAAATTATATACGAGTATAAACCAAACAAACATTTTTTCACATAATCAATCTTAAAGTATTTTAGTGTATAAGTAACAAATGATACAATATTAACCACCAACGTATGATATGCTTCATATCATTCTTAAAATTATATAAAATTTATCATATCACAAAGCAAAGTAAAGTAGGTAAAGACTTATATTTTCGTTATTTTGATTAATATCATATGCATTACTTTACGTTTGTCAAACGTGTACATGTGCAAAAGTAATCCATGTCTTGACAAATATTTAAAGGCAGTACATTATGAGGTCACCAGCTTATGAGGTTCGATACAAGTGTTAGTAAAGTTTGTCTCTAGGCACTTATTAATGTATGAGTAGGCATTTAATAGATATGAATATCATAGCAGAAATTAATGTCAATGAATTAAACTTGTGTAGGTATATGAATATTTTATAAATATTTAAAGAACATTTTGTAACATAAAGAGTTGCTGAGTTGCAAGCTAATAGAGATATCCTAATTTCTACAACAGATTATGCAGAAATTGCATAAAATTTGAGTTTAGCCTATATTATAATAAACAGCACAAATTTTCAGCACTTATTGAAGATGATCGATTATAATGGCGATTTGCAGGGACGAATGTCCATGTAATTGTTAAACTTTGAATTCTGGTATTACATGCGTTTATATATGTTACTAGCTTGCCCGGCTCGCGTTGCTCCACCCTTTCTTACAATGAATCTTCTTAAGAGTTGGAGCAATACTATTAAGATGCAAACATAATTAATTAAGTTTGTTTTTTCAATGTGAATAAAAGTTAAGTCATTTAGCTTTAGTTGTCTAGACTGGATGTAGATATCCATTACATTCTGTTAAATATGCTCTATAGCACATTTTTATGTCTAAAAGTAGGATATTCAAAAATTTTTTTCGTATCCCACAAATACTCAATAAGATGACCGTATAACCCAAATGATTTAGATGTGTGATCGGGGTAAAGGTTAAACTTTTGTTCCTTTGTGGCCCAAGAAAATATATTTGGAAAAATCAGTTTAATCTTACCAATTCTCTACTTCAACTGGATTTTGATGGCTTTAAATTTTTTTAAAATTTAGAGCAAAGAATATTCTCCTCGAAGTTGCCGTTATAATGCCTATTAAAAGCCAACATTATCTGAACCCATTAAGAACCTATCTTGAAATTTGCACATCTTGTAAAGAAAAGTATGCGCAATATTTAAATTTTAGATGAGGAAAATCAAAAGATACTTTTCCAGGATATTCTAGGACAAAGGACATTTTCCCAATTTCAACGTCTTTGACCCACATTGACATTCATTTGTATGCTTCATTCCTAAAGAAAAATTAGAAACCTATCAGGCGATAACAAGATCGTCTTAATACAATGTCGCGTTCAAAAGTTATTCTAACATGAGCTCAGCTATCGTTTCACAAAAATGATGCAGATGACAAACAGCATTGAAACAGCAGCAAAGAGGAATATATATATATAAAATTTTGTATCGTCCTTACCCTCTACCCGGAGTTAAGAGAACGTATATAAACATAAGGGGTGCGATAGTGTTGTATGGAGATCCTTGGTTACAAGATTTGTGTGGTTGGGAGAAAAAATAACTGAGGCAAAATTTGGTAGAGGTGGTGTGCTATTAAATGACAGCACATCATGATCAAAGTTGGGGGGAAGGGGAAAAAATCCACATCAAGCCCCGCAATTCCCCCGGAGTCGCCCCCTAGAGGTTTAAAATGTATGACCGACCGAACTCCAGTCATTTTTCCCTAAACATACCTACCCCTCCTCTACACGCTTTAAGGGGACTCCCATACAAATATCAAATTTTTATAAATTTTGCTCCTACCGCTCAAACTGCCCTAAACGTGCCCCTAGAAGAGTCTTATGTACCCCCAATATTTTTGCAACCCCAACACATATAAATGTTCGCCATTATAGCGAACAATATTTTGTTTTTAGATGGTGGCACCAGTTTTATCCCTCTTTGACCATTTTTATGCTAAATAGTACGAATTTCCAAAAATGCCTTCTAAGCATTTACTTCAAACGGGAATAAGCAGTCCAAATTTCATAATCCTATCTACAGTCGTTTCACCCAGTCAGATAGTCAGTCACCAAGCTATTTTAAATATATAGACTATGAAAATATTTCATTACAATTGGTCTAGTAATATGACCGATAAAACGATTATTTCAAAATGGGCGTGGCACCACCCACTTCTCAGCAAGACGGAATCGTCCTTGTACCAAATCCCATCCTCATACCCTAAATAACTCGTGAGATATTACCGTTTAGAATTGTGGTTTGTGTGGGCGGTGCCACGCCCCTTTGTCTAATTTTGTTTCCATGTAGCCAATGATAGAGGCCCTACGGATAGTAATACCCAGTGAAAATTTCATTACAATCGGTCCATTAATACGATATGATCGATATAACGATTTTTTAAAAAGGGGCGTGGTACCGCCCTTATCCCAGCGGGAATTAATCCTCCTTTTACCAGTAACATATGCAGAAAATCTCTTTTCCATATCTCTAATCGTGAGATATGACCGATTGATATTCAGTTTGTGTGGGACCAGTGACCGTTCCTAGTTCTAACACCAGAGACTTAGGACCAACTTCAAGGAACATGACTCAGACCAGTCCTTGGAAACATTGGGAACTATAAGAAAAAATATATGTATTTTTTCAAACAACATCATGGGATACTAAACATCAGCCTAAACTTCTATTTCTGTCATAGTGCTATGATAGAGCACAGTACCACACAGTGATAGTTTCATTGCAATCGGTCCATTTATTTGGCCGATATGGCGATTTTTTTGAAAAGGGCCGTGTTACCACCCGCATTCCACCAAAAAAAGTAAATTTCTTGTACGACCAACATATGTACCAAATCTGTAATTCGTAGCTATAAAAGTTAATGAGATATGGTCATTAAAAACTTCAGCCGTTCCCCAAAGAGGTCAAAGGTCAAATCTATACATATGACAATGTCTTTTGTCTTTGTTTGTTTGCATTTTTAGTACCGTATGGACTCGTACACGGCTTGATCGATCTTTTTAAAAATATCATAGAATTTAACTGTGTGGTCGGTGGTGAAAATAGGGTACATTCATTTTTGATATATTAAGTGGGCGTGGCCCCGCCCATTGAACCCTATTTTTGTAACCGCAATATATGGAGGACTGTTTTTCCAATCGCATTGAAATTTTGTGTGGATGCATTTGGCAGCAAATTTCGTGAACCAACAAGAAGTGGGCGGTATCATAGCAGTAGGCGTGGCATAAAACTTGAAACTTTTAAAGGCTGTTTCTTATTAACTATAAGAGGTATAAAGCTGATAGTTGGTGTTGTTGGTACAGAAGGAATTACAGCAAGGGTAGAAGTGGGCTGTGCCACGCCCCATTTAAAAGAAGGTGTAATAATAGTTTAATCGTCCTGAAATTTTCACAGTAAAGTATAGATATAACCAGTCTATATGGAACCAAGTTGGCAAAAAGGGCCGAGGCATGATGTTTTAACTGACCTAATTGTTTAGAAGTTTTGGGAGAAATATTAATTTTCCTAAAATAGGTCATTTTGTATGGGAGGTATACGAAGCGGTCAGCCAATATAGTCAATATTCATTTCTGAGTAAAATTTTTATAAGCGTACATCTTTCGAAAAGTTTGACTAAAGAGTATGCAATACAATCAGGGTGAATTCGGTCATTTGGGAGGTACCAGAATGGGAGTGTCAAAGGTTTTGATTTTTTTTGTGGTTGCCTACTATTTCAATGTAAATAAACAAAGATATCCAGATGCCCGTTTGAAAGTTATTGGAGAAGTTCCTATTTTTTAAAAATAGGTCATTTTGTATGGAAGATACCAGAAGGATCATTTAATATAGTCCTATTTCATTCCCAAGACAAATTTACACAAGCGTACATCTATTGCAAAATATGGCTGAATTCATTGTACTTACACAAAAAGATTAGCATGTTGGTAACATTATCGTTGGAAAATTGGTCATTTAAGGTACCAAAAGGAGTGTGGCCCAGGTTTTGGCTTTCTTTGCAGAAAACTGTGTATGTTTTACATCTGGTATCACCTACTTGCAGTAAGAATTTCCTAAAATTCTTACTAAGTGCGCGTCCACGTCGTAAAAGGGACAGCTTTTGCCATTTGCGCTGGTCAGTGGTCAGCCAGTCCCGCAAGCGTTTTATATATTTAGATTAACATTTATTAATTCCTAGAGAGGTTATTAACAATTTGGAATTCGTGATTTACATACGCTAACTCGATAGGTTTATTATGTCTCTCCTTCTGTGGAAAAGTTTTTGTTGAATATCATGGCCAAAATGTTATACTCTTGTGTGTTTTAGATTAGCATGTTAATATTAACCATAGTTTGCATCATTACACTTATTAGGAGTTTATTATTTGTTAATTTGTCTTTCACAAATTTCTATTGTAAAGGCTGGTACTGAGTTCACTATTTCGTACGAAATGTTGTCATTCTCATAAAAATTATTTTGTTTCGAAATAAATGTGGAAAATGGCTGACGAAGCAGTACTAAGTTCTTCGCACGAAAAGTCGAAAATGTTCCCAGCAACATTTACATCACACATCATACGAAATAATAAGCACTTGAGTAAAAAAAATATAAAATCGATGTCACTTAACAATTTTCGTACGAATGAACTTAGAACTAGAATATCACTCATACGTAAAATTTGCGAAGAATACTTTACGTATGAGTGATATAATTAGGGAAACATCGCATAAATTAATATTATTGTCGCTAATTGCGTATGCGAGATTTTTTTAGGGATTGCTATTTCTGACATCTACAAGTTATTGCGAACTATAGATGAAGCATAAGTTATATTGTGGTACTAGTGGGAATATTAATATTTTAAGCATTGTATAGTTCACTTACATATAAATTTATTTTTGTGGTAGATTCTAAGTTTCAGCAAGCAACTTACCTGAAAGAAAAGAAATCAAATGATTAAGAAGTTAGTTGTAAATTAATACAAAAGGTATTTGAAGCATATTTAAACAGTTCTTAAGCTATATAAAATTATTTTACGCCATTATAGAGAAACAAAGAAATGGATTACTTTTGTAATAGTTTACGTCGACTAATTTATGTTTGTAGATTTACGATCATAAACCAAATAGAGGGATTTATGTAGATGATAAAAAAATGTAAATCAAAAGTCTATATAAAAAACTATAAGGACATTTAAGATATTTTAACCAATTTAAAAAATTTTTCGGCAAAACAATTAAACTATTACAATTTTACACAATATTATTGTATTTAAGTAAATTATTCCAAATTTCGAAACTTCTTTTTTCATATTTTAACATTTGCATATCAAACAAAAACTGCTTCATCCTACACTTTGAGTTGTAAATCATTTCTACGTAAAATCATTTAGCATAATTAAGTAAAAAATATATTACAAATATATTAATCTACATACATTACATACACCAATAACGAAACAATAATAATTTTAGAGAAGATCATTAGACTCGTAATTTTAAAAAATGTATACAAAAAATTTATTTAAAAACAATACAATAAATGTTAACAGTCTAATATATATATATATACCAAAAACAATAATGTAAATACAAAATTACCTAAAGTAGTTAGAAATTGAAAAATCAATAAACGTAATATTATTCAAACAATTTTTGTCTACTCAAAATTACAAAATCAAAAAAATATACAAAAAAAAAAAAATTTAAACGGCAACATATTAAAACTTCGACAGAGATTAACAAATAATATCACATATAGAGTATATCGCCATCACCACAACATTTACATGTAATAACAACAAAATAACTAAGCAATAAATGCAACCGCTAAACAATTTTCATACAATTCCCCCAAGGCCATAACCCAAAAATTCATACCATGAAAAACCCGCAAGTGGCTCCATTAAAAATCATTAACAGCTATTTATAGCAAACGCAATCACTTCCCGCCCCATTAAACGATACGATATGTATTTACAAAACTCACACACACACACACATACAAGTAAATCCCCCAAATTCAAGTCTACTAAAACTCAAACAAAACAATACAAGTACGATTATTATTAATATTATTATAACATTATATTTAATGCTCTTCACAAATAACCGAAAGGGAAAAAATCGAACAAGAAAAAAATACAAAAACAATAACAAAGGGGAAGCTGAAATATATAAAATTTAATAATAGCATCAAACATATTTGCAAATTAAAAATATGCAAACTTAAATACTTACAGTCACACAAACACACACACACATACGCAATTATAAATAGAAAATATTATGATCTTTATTAAAGACCCTAACGAAGAGAAGAAGAACTCGAAATCAAAGACTATAAGTAAATAAACAGAATGTGAAAATAAAACAAAACATCCTTTTTCATTCAAGTGTTTATGTTTGTTTTGTGCTGGCCTCTCTAGAGACGTTGCGAAGATATCACAAATATCTCTGAAGAATGTGAATAATCTTATTATGCAGTTAAAGGTATTAACGTTATGGGTGGATAAAGGAATTTGTGGTAAGTATATGTATGGGTGAAAAATCGCAACTTGTGGCACGTTGGTAGAGTGAACAATTGGTAAGTAGTCACAAATATATATGAGGGTAGGTCAGTGAGGCCATACAAACAGAATATTATTTTTTACCCTCATGAGAGTATTTGATAAGAGAACAAGTGTAACACATTAAAGGAGATCAGTTTGACCTCAAGTATCTTAAAGTCTGGTACCGAGTTCACTATTTCGTACGAAATGTTGTTAAATCACATACATAGAATTTTACTTCGACCTAAATGTGGAAAAATGTTGACGAAGCAGTACTAAGTTGTGCGCATAAAAAGTTGAAAATGTTCCCATTTTTTTTACGAAATAATTAGCGGGACCGGCCGTGGCATAGTGGTTTGAACACGCGACTACCATGCGGGAGATCGCAGGTTCAAACCTGGCTCCAGTCATCTTTAAAAAAATTGTTCTCTCATTTTCGGCTTCTCTCGAATGTTGTTGACAGCAACTTCGCAATATTAAGCGTCGAGTCAATCGGCGTGTCTAGTAAGAGCTTTTCAAACAGTGACGTTCGCATTCGTCGATAAACAAGTAGGTGCCGTTAGTTGTGAATCTAAAAATAGAAAGCGTGTTAATTCACAACAACGCGAGAAGCTATCCCATACCTCACTCATGGGGTGCAAAGGGAAATTAAGTTTTTTTTTTTAATTAGCATGCCAGTTGACTTAAACACAGAAATTGTATGGAAAATATATGAAACATTGACATTGTCGACTAAAAAGCTGCCCTCGACTCTTCGATAAGGGATAGGAGATATGAGGCCATGGCTGTGTTTGGAAAAACACCAAATCCTATAGTAAGATTGTTAAGGATCACTCTGAACCATTCAATACGGAAAGAGGTGTCAGGCAAGGTGATAGCATGTCCTGTACACTATTTAATATAGTTATGGAGAAGGTGATGAAAAAGGCTGGTATCAACATGCCTAGCACCAAATTCCACAAGAGCCACATGCCACTAGCCTATGCCGATGATATAGACATCATTGGCCGAAATCTGCGGGATGTTACTGCAGTCAACAAAAATGGGTTTAGCGGTCAACGATGTCAACACAAAAATAATGATTTCGACGAACATAGAGTACTCTTAATGGGGAAGAACCGAGAACGTTGACGATTATTGGTTTTGAGGTAGCAGATGAATTTACCTACTTACGATCTTCCACTAATAAGAAAAATAGTGTCAGCCAAGAAATCAAGCGGAGAATGTTGGTCGCCAAAAGATGTTTCTATGGAGTTCGACAGCACTTCATAATGCTACAGCGAGAAAGGTGTTTGAAAGCGAACCTGAAGGACGGCGCAGAGCAAACTTCGTTGGAAGGAGCAAGTGGTTGGCGATGTGCCACCATCTGCTAGGACTAACTGGAGAACGAACGCAGAAGATCGAAGGTATCGGGCATAATAGTTCATATAATGAACAACAGCAGCAGGTAATACAACAGCGTTGCAGAGTTAAAATCGGCAGTAATTGTTGCTGGGAACAGCTTAGAAACTTCATTTTTAAACATATTCAAAATAAGGGAGGTCATAAGCATTATTTAAAAGTGTTATTTTATTTTGGGACCGGCCATGGCATAGTGGTTAGAACACGCGACTACCATGCGGGAGATCCCAGGTTCAACTCCTGGCTCCAGTCATCTAAAAAATAAGAAAAAACACATTTTTCTATCATTGCCGACCCCCCTCGATGTTGTCGACAGCAACTTCGCAGTATAAGTGTCGAGTCAATCGGCATGTATAGTAAAAAGCTTATCAAACAGTGACGTTCGCATTCGTCGATAAACAAGTAGGTGCCGTTAGTTGTGAATGTGAAAGTAGAAAGGGTGTTAATTCACAACAACGCGAGAAGCTATCCCATACCTCATACATGGGATGTAAAGGGAAATAAAGTTTTTAAGTTTTTTATTTTAAATTAATTTTTTGTTTTAATTTAAAAATGTTATTTCGTAATTGAAAACCACTGCGTATAATGTTATGATCACCCCATAAAGTAAAGAAATGCACAAAATATAAACTAAGCTAAAGATAGTTTTATTGTTGTTGAATGTAAAAGTGTAGTTGTTCATTCTCTTTCATTCCTGATATTCGCTTTTTGAACTTTTGCAACGAAAACCAGTGGTGCGCATATCTTTTTGCTCTCCAGTGTATTATGAAAACACGATGCAGTTTGAAAATTTGTCTGAACGGATCAATTTTTTTTTCGACGAAAGAACTGTGACATTTTTTACAGCTGCCAAGCAGAAATACACGAATTTGATTGTGGATTCATAGTCGGCAAGATACTTCAAAAGACATCAGGTATCGCGGTATAATCCTGTAAATGATAATATAGCCACTATCCGTATAAAGACGAACTATTTTTACGTGTCAGTGATTTGTGTACACGCCCGACTGAAATATACGTCCGCTGCTCTGCTCATGATATTAAAATAGTTCTGGGGGAGATTTCATTGGTAAAATAGTCGCCACAACAACACGTCTGATAACGGATTCAGACTGGGTAGCTTCGCATCGGCAAGAAACAGAGGAGTAAGTGTAACCGGATTCCTGCATAAAGACATCCACTAGGCAACCTGGAAGTACCCAGATTAAAAGACAAGAATGTCTCAATGTGATGAGCGACCTGTGATGAGCGGTGAGTAGTATTGGCTAGGACCATCACCTAGTTGCAGCCAAGGTACACACGCGATTAAAAATATAAATAATATAATAATAGTGCTAAAATTATCGTTATCTAACGCAATGAAAGCTCGACATCACAAAGCAGCACACTACCGAGATAGCATATGCCTACTCCAACCAACCCTCTACTTTACTTCGAACCCACCCTCCTTATACTGAGGTTCCCGTCACCCAGCGGCAGCATATTGCCAATTATATGACCACTGCCGCAAAGACCGTAATGTGTTATGAAATGACACGCTCAGACACACCTAGCAGGTAAAGAATGCTGCAAATAGGACAAAACTGCAGCCGATAGCAATGGGTGCAGTGACGGTGCGATATAATGAGAACAGAAGGGGATGAAACGCCTCTTCAGACGAAAATAGCGTATATGGGAGAAAATAGACAGAGGTGAAGCCCAAAAGTTCAGCAAAAAGGTAATAAGCGAACGTTTTGGAATATCAATTCACACCTTTAAGGAAAGAGATGGAAATCTGGTCAAAAACACGCCGAGTTCGTTCCTTAAGGCAGCACAAGTGACTATATCATGCCAAACATCGACGATAGAAAAGATTATCACGGCAAATGTACAGCTTAAAAAAATAAAGCTTAAGAAGGCAATGGACTGCCTGCAGTGGATTTTAAGGCCGGTGGAGATGAGATGGTAAAGTGGATGCACCAGCCATAAACACGATTTGGCTCAAGCAATGCACGCCCAATGATTAGAATCTAAACCTATCATCTGTTTATTGACTACAAAGCTACAAACGACAGTCCAATACGGCAGAAGCTATTAGATGCTATGGCTGAGCTTGGTATCCCCGCGAAGCTGATACGACCTAGCGGGATGACTTACACGAAGTATTGAGTGAAAATAGGCAAAAATATGACGGAGCCATTTTCTACAAAGCGAGGCTTTAGACAAGGCGTCATAATGTAGATGATCACGAGGAAGGCTGCAGTAAACAGGACAAGTACCATCTTAAATAAAAGTCACAGCTGCTCACATATGCCGATGCTATAGAAATTGGCAGAGGACTCCGGGATGTTACTTGAGCATTTTCAAGCATTAAGAAACAGTCGGCAGAAGTGGGTTTGGCGACAAATGAGAACAAACGTTTTTTATACGTTTTAACGAACAAAGGGTCTAGTAGTTTGGGTCGCTGCGTGAGCGGTGACAACTATAACTTTGAGGTGGTCGATGATATTTTCTACCTTGGTTATGCCGAAAACAAAAAATCATAATGTCAGCCTGTAAATCAAGAGATGAGTATTGATCGCAAACCGCTGCTATTATGCGCTAAGCAAGCGATTTAATGCAAAGCCCTCTCTCGAAGAACAATTATCAAATCTGCCAGACACTGATCCTACTTGTCGTGCTCTACAACGTAGAATCCTGGAAAGTGACACAAGTGGGTTAATCTGTACTGTGAGTTTTTGAGAGAAAAATTCTTCGCAAAATATTTAGACGCATCATTGCATAGGCGAGTACCGCCGTAGAATAAACCATGAGCTGTATTACGACATCCACATTGTCAAGCGCGTTCAAAAAGACTGAATGCGCTGGCTTGGACACGTTGTCCGAATGCATCAAAATGCTCCAAATTGAAAGTCTTTGGCAATAAACTCGATGTGTGGCGCAGTAGAGGCGACCAGGACTTCGTCAGATGGACCAAATGAAAGAGTTGTAATCCCTTCAGGTACCTTCAGATTTTACATACATATCTTTGTTGCAAGTGAACTGCATATATTCAAATTTCGTTTATTGTAACTTGACTTACAAATAAAAAAGATCTTCGTCACGGTGCCTCTATTGGTACTTCCCAATATAGGGACAATCATGACTGTTTTCCTCACTATAATCGCTGTGTTGGATAAAATTCCAATAAGAACTCAAAAAACTCTTTTCTGCTGGTCATGGGTTCTCAAGAGCAGTTCTAAAATGACAAATTGCTGTTTTTTCTCGTTATAAAAATGTATTTTTTCCAATATCACTCTTTTGTTGCCTTTTCTATTTCTCCCAGCAGCCCTCGTATATCTCTTACAATCTCTTTAAGCCAGACTGCCAGAAGCTCGCGAATATGTGAATGTCAGAATACAAATCCTTGATACTTTATTGTCTAATAACATTTGTTCCCACACGCAGCGTATTAGGAGATGAATATAAATACGAGTACCAACAATAAAACTGTGAGATCTGGTGTCGAGAGCGTCATCAGCGACTGTGATGGATGTACATATTTATGTAAGAGCAAGTATGGTTGCAAGTACAAGATTTGAATAATACAATGGATGTACGATGTACTTACTGCTCAGCACATTGGGAGAAAGTGCACAAACAAGAGAACATTAGTATTCGAATTGCGACCAAACAAATTTAAAGAGTCAATATGAAAACGAAAATCTTAAATGATTAAATAATTAAATAAAGGCGCATTTTTAAAACTATCACTTTACATAATAACTTTTAGGTTGGTAAAAAGCTGACACGTTATAAAAGCGCCAGATCGACAGACCTGCAAATATTTTTCCAAAGCCATAGTGACTGGATCACAATGGCTAGATCATAAAAGGATTTTCCAACCTCCTCTCAAATGTTTTCAAACCAAAGAAGATTAACAAATATGCGAGGTTTCCATTCTTGGTTTATTTAAACTTTTTTTCTCGTTGGTATGTCGTTGAATATTTGCTATTGTGTTATAGAAATATCACTAAAAGCTTTATCTTTTATATCATTCCTAATTCCATTATCCCCCACTGTTAGTTATTTGCAGTGCAGAATGCTACTAAGTATTTCAACATTTATCTTAAACTTTGGGTAAGTAGGTATGTGTGTATGTGTGTGGTTGAGTTTTGTTTTTGCTGGCATTCCTTTTTGGCAAATGATACCATAATTCGTATTACATGGGCGGGCGATAGCGTTCAACAAATTTGCTTGGCTGCTGTTTATATTTAAAGAAGTTAAATCACTTTAGTGTCAATCTGGCCAAAGTTTCAGAAGAAAAGCAATACAATGGTAAATGAGAAAAATTTACTTGTTTCGTTTTATTTATATTTCTCAATTTGAAAACGATTTCCACAAAGGCTGCAGTGAGAGAACTATTGCAGAGAAAATAAACTGTTGTTTGGCTTACTTTTTGTGACAACAAAAATAAAGAACTAACAAATCGGAGATGGAGTGATGGTAATTTGAATATAAAACAAATAAACCATAATATAAGTTAAGGAATCTTTTATGACAAATTATGAAAATGGGATTCACCACATTGGTGATGGTCACCATAGTACCCACAATCGTTTTATTACACTATGCTAGTTCAAAAATGTAACAAGCGGGGCTCCCAGCTAGTAAACTTAATTCGAGTACGCTGATTCGAGTGGTGCTACCCATTTTTTTTTTAGGTTAAGGCTCTTTTTTAGGAAGTAATTACGATTGATAATTTTGGTTAAAAGTATATAAAACACTCAATTATTGGGTGAAATGCATAAATCTATGCCCGGGTTCAAAAACAAAAAAAAACCTAACAAAATATGGGTGATTCAAATACGCTTTTTAATACGTGTTTCAAATATACTATGGGACCCACATTGATCAAAAAAAGGGTCCACCTAGGGACCGTTGGGTATGGGAGTAAGGGTGGGCACTTAAAAGAATTGCCTCACGAATTCAGTGTAAGGTGGGTAAGTCATATCTGGGAAATTTTTTTTGTTGACCCTTTTTTCTTTTAACCCCCACCCCCCAATATAAGATTTTTTCCATTTCAGGATATATGAGAGGTGTGAATGTCCTTGGGCCGATTTTCACAAATCTTCGTTTTATTCCTTTCCTACTTATAAAAGCGTGTACCATTCTTCTATGATAACTGCTTCAACTTTGGCCGTGGCTAGTGGTTAAAACACGCGACACTATGCATCCTATTAATTATATTTATACCATTTATACTATTTATACTATTTATACTATTTATACTATTTATACTATTTATACTATTTATACTATTTATACTATTTATACTATTTATACTATTTATACTATTTATCCTATTTATACTATTTATACTATTTATACAATATATACTATTTATACTATTTATACTATTTATACTATTTAGACTATTTATACTATTTATACTATTTATACTATTTATACTATTTATACTATTTATACTATTTATACTATTTATACTATTTATACTATTTATACTATTTATACCATTTATACTATTTATACTATTTATACTATTTATACTATTTATACTATTTATACTATTTATACTATTTATACTATTTATACTATTTATACTATTTATACTTTTTATACTATTTTTACTATTTATACTATTTATACTATTTATATTATATATACTATTTATATTATTTATACGTGGAACCGGCCGTGGCATGATGGTTAGAACACGAGATTACCATGCGGGAGAGGTTAAATTTTTGGCACCAGTCACCTAAAAATGAAATGTCTTTCATTGCCAGCCCCATCGATGTTGTCGACAGCAATTTCGCAGTATAAGGGTCAAGTCAATCGGCATGTCTAGTAAAAAGCTTCTCAAACAGTGACGTTCGCATTCGTCGATAAACAAGTAGGTTCTATTGCTATTGCTATTGCTATTGCTATTGCTATTGCTATTGCTATTGCTATTGCTATTGCTATTGCTATTGCTATTGCTATTGCTATTGCTATTGCTATTGCTATTGCTATTGCTATTGCTATTGCTATTGCTATTGCTATTGCTATTGCTATTGCTATTGCTATTGCTATTGCTATTGCTATTGCTATTGCTATTGCTATTGCTATTGCTATTGCTATTGCTATTGCTATTGCTATTGCTATTGCTATTGCTATTGCTATTGCTATTGCTATTGCTATTGCTATTGCTATTGCTATTGCTATTGCTATTGCTATTGCTATTGCTATTGCTATTGCTATTGCTATTGCTATTGCTATTGCTATTGCTATTGCTATTGCTATTGCTATTGCTATTGCTATTGCTATTGCTATTGCTATTGCTATTGCTATTGCTATTGCTATTGCTATTGCTATTGCTATTGCTATTGCTATTGCTATTGCTATTGCTATTGCTATTGCTATTGCTATTGCTATTGCTATTGCTATTGCTATTGCTATTGCTATTGCTATTGCTATTGCTATTGCTATTGCTATTGCTATTGCTATTGCTATTGCTATTGCTATTGCTATTGCTATTGCTATTGCTATTGCTATTGCTATTGCTATTGCTATTGCTATTGCTATTGCTATTGCTATTGCTATTGCTATTGCTATTGCTATTGCTATTGCTATTGCTATTGCTATTGCTATTGCTATTGCTATTGCTATTGCTATTGCTATTGCTATTGCTATTGCTATTGCTATTGCTATTGCTATTGCTATTGCTATTGCTATTGCTATTGCTATTGCTATTGCTATTGCTATTGCTATTGCTATTGCTATTGCTATTGCTATTGCTATTGCTATTGCTATTGCTATTGTTATTGCTATTGCTATTGTTATTTCCACTATTTATAATATTTGTACAAAGTAGTGGTATTCATACCATTTACTATCAATTCCCTACTTTTGTTACTATTAATACTTTTTATGTTATTTTGGATATTTGTACCCAACAAAAAAAGAGCTTTCTATGAATTACAAAATTACTTCCAATTTGGGTGAATTACGAATGATTTTAACATTGGTTTTTCATAGAAAGGAAATAGTTATTTTTTGTATACTTTTCTACCAAATCCGAAGTAGTGATGAAATATGATACAAATTCGATACTGACACAGTACAACATTTTTCAGCTCATTGATTTGAGATTATAAAGAAGAAGTTCTGCATCATTGGTTTTGTCATATTACATGCCATAATAATTTAATATCGATTTGAAGTCAGTAAGTAACGTATAGGGGAATTTTTCACGTTTTAGGCGCTTTTGTTTGACATAACTCGAGAACCACTAGTCCGATTTAGTTGGAACAAATTTAAAAAAATGAAGAATTACAATTTCTTTAATCTGTTAATATAACGTTTCCCTACATAATCAACAGTTTCACTTTTCCATTCATTAAATGATTTTGAACTGGGTTTATTTTGTAGCAGTTACAATAAAACTATTGTACTACGTGGCGTATGATTTACGTGGAATATTTGTTATGATAATCATACGCCACCATATAACAATATAACAAAAGAGCCTAAAACGTGACAAACTCCGCTATACGATACTTACTAACATTAAATTGATATTCGTTGAATTAGTTATGGCAGAGCTTTCCCCATTATTATGCGTTAACATGGTGCTATATCTGCGACATAGCCTTGTCTCGTTGAATTCATTTTTAAACTTGTTTTTATACCACTTATAAAAATAATCACGTATTGTAATTGTCCTGGTTTATTTGCATATTGATAACGCTTACGATAATTATTACTATCACATAAAACAAGTTAATGAACTTCATATTATTATTTAAATTGTTATCAAATATATATAAGAGACTGACTAATTCCTATAAAATTTTCCACTGAAGAACACATGTTAACCTACTACGCCTTAGAAATTTTGTAATTGTTGGAATTACCAGCCTGCCAGCCAATGAGTCGCATGAATTATCTATCTTTGTTTGTTCAATGACCGGCATGATGTCTCAAAATAAATATTGAACAGATTTGTTGGATTAATGCCAATCACAACACTGTTCATTACATTTCCTACAAACACACACGCACACACACACACTACCATACACGATAGTACTACTACCACGTCTATTTACTTGTAAAACTTGCAAAACATTTTGGTTTACAAAGACTTTGTGTATACGCTAGGCAGACAATCAGGGTCCTTAGGCCACAATGCATTGGAACTTTCCTATGTTGTGTCAGTAACATGACAAATGTCTTTGTTCCAAAGGCGGTTAAGGCTAGTTTGTTTATTGTCTTTGTGGTTGTATAATTGTAAACCAAATATTTTGTTTTGCAAATTACCCTAACTACTAGGGTGATCAGTTCGGTTTTCAGAAACCGGCTACTCGGTTTTTTTCACTCATAAAAACCGTCGGTTTTTTTTTAAATCCCTGTTTTTCGAATATCGAATAATCCGGTTTTTTTTTGTCGAATCTCGGTTTTTTGGCGTTTGATCCTTTTTATTTAAATTCATTCATAATTGTATTAAATGTGTACTCGTACATGTTTTTTTCCAGCTTCTGCCGGCTTCTGAGACTACAATATGGGAAAAAATATATGATTTCTATCTATCCAAAAAAGAAAAGTTAAAGAAAATATTGGTTTACTTAAAGCAGAAAAACCAGCGCATCTCTATTGGGGTCGATGAATGGTCGGATATATCTTACATAAAATACATAAATGTTACTGTGCGAACACTTGATCCCGAAAGCAAAACGTTCAAAACCAATTATCAGTAAATTTATATGAAATTTTAAAAAGACGTATATCAGAAAGACGTATTCAAATACTGAATACTCTCATTTTGTATTTAAGTACGAGTAAACTCCCAATTAGTGACGCATTTTTAAAAAATTCAAGTAAAAATGAAACAAAATAGTTAGCGTCCATTTTGTATTCACGATTATTTACAGAAAAACAAGATTCGTTTACAGATTCAAATGGCGAAATGATCGTTGATGCCACTGAAGATACTATAGAAACAGAACTAAATAAAACTATAAAAAACGTTCAAAATCCTAAAACTACCATTAAAAACTCTACCAAAAATTTTCTTTTGGAAGATTTTTTATATATGAATAAGATTATTAAATGCCTTGTACACAATAAGTCCAACTGGTACATTGAGTGAGAGGGCATTTTTAATGGCAAGTTTTATAAAAATCAAAGAAAAAAATAGTTATACACCCAAGCACTTAAATTGTATCTTATTTCTTAAATGTTACTTTAGGGAAAACTAAAGATTAAATTAAATATATTTTTATATAGTCAAGTATTTACAAATGAATTGTTATGTTTTGTTTGTCTTTGTTAAATACTAACCTGATCTCAGTAATGTTTTGTATTGTAATTATAATTAAACTAAAATTATACTTTTTAAAGTATATTTGAATTATTTTCTGTTATTTTTCATTGACATTTTTTGTCAAAAATTGTGTTTTAATTTGTTATTTGGCATACATTTGAAAACCGGATTATCCGGTTTTTTGTGAATTTCAAAAAAAGCAACCGGTTTTTTTTAAATTCCATTTTTCGAATAATTCGAAAACCGGTTTTCGCAAAAACCCGAATAATTGATCACCCTACTAACTACATATGCAAAATGTTGTCGACCACGAACTAATAACATTTCAGATTACGTTATTTAAATGGCACAGAGTAATGTGAAAATAAATATTTTTTTGGTCATTTTGGTCGGTCAGTTTACACATCATAAACACTTAGCTTAAGGCAATGTAGCAAATTTTTTGATAGTTGAAAACTAATGTTTATTACATTTTAAATTATATCGCTGCAGTGTTAAGTGTATAGGGAAATGTAAATGTAATTTTTTTAAACAATTTGTCATTAATTTTGCTACATTGGATAGATTTTTTTTTTGGTAATCAGTTGGAATTTTTAGTTTTTACACTTTCAGTGAACATTACCTGTATCTTTTGCATTTTTTTTGCTCGGAGTTTTGCACAAATTTGATTACCTTTGATAACAGTTATTCATTGTTATTTCAACTATGTTCGTTTGCCATGTGAGAGGTGTTGTATGTTGGCATGATGACCATTTACAATTGGCTTAATTGGATGGTAAGGTTACACGTTCACATATGTGCATTTAGTAATTTCTAAACAACAACTTGGGGTAATGAACAATACCTCAAAAATCGCCCTTTTGTCTGTTTACAGCTCTTTTTGTTGTTATTATTTTTCATTGTATTGTAATACAAGTAACTGCAATTTTGTGTGTTCCAAAGGAAATTTTTGGAATATTAAGTTTTTGATGGTGAACCTATAGGGCTTATAAGACAAAAACAGATTCTGAAGGACTTTTTTGGTTTATCTTGTCTTGAAATTAGGACTAACTCGCATGTTTGCCATATGAGTTAAGAATCCCATCATTTATCCCCATCACACACTTTTCATGCACCATTACTTTCACGTTACTTTGTAAATTCGTTTTATTTTTTGCTTTATCTTTTTTTCCAACATTCTTTGACTTTGTGTCTGCAATATAAAATAGAGTAATTTTTCAAAGTTGTCTTGTATTCGTTTCTTTTGTTTCATCGACATTTAAGACTTCTTTTACTAATGTTACCTACACAGAGTAATCATGCAATTTGGGGCAGGGGTAGAGATCATACTAAAAGATAACATTAATTTGCACAAACGTAAATGAAATGAAATTTAATGATTTCGTACAGCCAGCTGACATAGACGCAAAGACATGTTCAATTCAATTCATCCCCTCCCTCATTTCCTCTAATCCTCCCCCTCCACCAAACACCACTTCCGCTTTGATAGGTATTCCAGATTCGATTTTAAATTAGCTTAATTACTATAGAGGAGATTTGTAACAATTTGCAAATTGTATTCATTTGAATTTTCGATTTGTCGACAAAACGGAAACGGAAATGGATATTGCTATTAGTTTAAAATTGTTATGTAACGACGAATAGCACTAATTGAGAAAATGTGATTAATTAGAGAAGAGTTAAAAGGTCGTCGGTATTTGGGGTTACAACGGCGGTTAAATGGTTTTCAGTAATCAGGTGACTTCTTGTAATCTGTAATGTATTGTAATATTTATAGCAAAAGGATCAAAGAAATCAGTTGTGTTAGATGTTTACATCTAGGTGGTTAATTGAGTTCGTAGATTAATTAAAAAAATGCTGGCTTGTGGGGGAGGTAAACAAATCTAGTTGGCTAATGCAAAAGCAAAGACTGAATTGTTGGGTGTGAGGTATATGTAAAATTATTTAAAGGTTAGTTAAGATCTATTGATTTTTTTTATTACAGATAGACTACACCATTACCAATTGAAATTCTAATATTATATTTGTAAAATTCAAACAATCCATTTGAAATTCGAAAGTCGTTAACTGATATTCAAAAATTTGAAATTGAAAAAAAATAACAGAAATTAAAATGTTCCATTTGAAGTTCAAAAAATATCAATAAGAATTCAAAATTTGTCAATTTAAATTCAATTGAAATTAAAAACTTATCAAAAGAAATTCAAAACTTATCAAAAGAAATTCAAAACTTATCAACTGAGATTCAAAATCCATCATTCGAAATTAAAAAAAATATAAAATTCGTAAATTGTAGGTTCATATCAACCTGCAAATATTCTAAACCTAAACAGCCATATGGGCATTTCCCGGACGCAACATTCGCACGCTTTTAACTATGCCAAAAAAAAAACAAGAAAGGAACGGAAAAGTTAATTTGTACTATTAGTGTTCAAAAGCGCTACATTTTAAGAAATATATTTGCAAAATTAAGTACAAATTAAAACAAAAGTATAAGTAATTACATAGTGAACTGAAGTTCTTTAGAGGCTTTAATAGAAATTTACAAAGTTGAGCGATTTTTGGGAACTTTTTTTTTCTACTATACATGTATATGAAGGCCACAGGATAACTTATGGTCGTAGACTTATAAAATATGAAAATTATCTCTTGGATTTTTTTTTTAATAAGGTATGGCACTAATACAGACGCGACATCACAGGCGCAACAAAATTTTCCAAAGCAAAAGATTCAGTAAGGGAAAAGATTCAAATTCAGTAAAAACTACTAAAAGCTACTTGCATTTCTGAACCCCCAAAAATGGGAAGTTTTGTATGGGAGGTGGAAGTACTTTTTGTCCGATTTTAATTAACTTGGAACTTAACGTCTGCTTGAGGGATTGAAGCTTGTGTATCTAATTTAAGATCGATATTTTTAAACTACTGCTGTAATCAAGGCAAAAGATAGACGAAAACCCCCAATAAAGGAGGATTTTGTATTATTAACTTAACCTCTTAGAAAATTTTAGCTTGCACATCCAATTTCTGCTCGATATTTCTTAAACTACTGCTGTAATCAAGGGGACGGATTGAAGGAAATTTTTATTGGAGGTGGGAGTTGTTTTTGTCCGATCTTGCTCAAATTGGAACTTAGCTTGAGGGATAGAAGCCAGTCTTGGGCACAGTGCACTAAATTTTTATTGCACTAAGAATTTCTTTATCACTATTCGTTTAGTGGTAGTGCAATTAAAATTTCACTATCACTATCACTTTAAAGTTTCATGCCACGCCCACTGATCTGATCCCGCCCTTTTTTTTGTTGGATCACGAACATTGCTGCCTAATGCATACACACAAATTTTCAAGGCGATTAAGGAAACAGTCCTCCAGATATTGCGGTTTCAAAAATAGGGTTAAAGGAGCGGGACTGCGTCCACTTGATACATCAAATATGCAAGTACACTATTTACCACCGACCAGCTACATTGTGTGAAAATTTCAAAAGGATCGATCAAGCCGTTTTCGAGTTTATAAAAACTTAAAAACTAAATTTCCCTTTACACCCCATGAATAAGGTATGGGATTCCTTCTTGTGTTGTTGTGAATTAACACGCTTTTTATTTTTAGATTCACAACTAACGGCACCTACTTGTTTATCGGCAAATGCGAACGTCACTGTTTGAGAAGCTTTTTACTAGACCGATTGACTGGACAATTATACTGCGAAGTTGCTGTCGACAACATCGAGGGGGCCGGCAATGAAAGAAAAATGATTTTTTATATGACTGATGCCAGGATTTGAACCTGTGATCTCCCACATGGTAGTCGCGTGTTCTAACCACTATGCCACGACCGATCCCGGTCGAGTCTATACAATGCCAAAATAAAGAAAACAAATCAACACAATCCCATTTTCAAATGCATTCATGTATAGATTTGACCTCCTTGAGGCACTGCTTACAGTATACGATTTTGCTTAAATGTTGACCATAGCCGTTTTACAATAACTGACACAATATTCTGCTCAGGCTATACCAAAAATCCAAAGTTAAATTTTCGCTGCCACCCTAATATTGTCATACCTACCACTCCTCCTTATAGGAGTTACAAATGGAAGAACCAAATGCATATATCCTTCGCTCCGTGAATGCGCGAATTTTTTGCCTGTTGCGTTCGGCATTCACGGTAATGATGGGCCGATAAAGTCTGAGGAGTATTGTGCTCTCTCTAGTAAACGATAATTTCGCGTGTTTACATACCCGTTAAGCTAGAAATGAGCCTCATCGCTGTTAACGATATGGGCCCATTCACCATGAATGTCTTCCAACATACATTAATATTTTCTTAAATTTTTTCAATTAGTGGACGGGAAGAGACCTTATTGCTGAGAACAGCGTCGATCGATTTGTGTCCTGTTTCACAATCATATCTGCATCGGCAATGGTTTCTTCTGTACGATCGGTACGGCCTATACTATGTGGATGAATATTATCTAAAATATTAAATGTGGCCATAAAAAGATCTATGAAATTGCGTATAAGCTGTTCGGATGGACCGTTAACGAAGCGCTATATAAGCTTGGCGAACAATGCGCGATATTTCAACAAAAATGTTTACGATTTGTCAACGTTATTCTGGTGTTAGTTTTTGAACGGGGATTTGGAAAAAGAACTGTTTTATGTCTTGAGTTACTGAAATCAACCGATTTTTAATTGAAATTACTTAAGTATTATTATTTGCCTGCTTGTGGATTTTTGAAACTTTTGCGACATTATAAACATCATCATAATTTTAAATGGTTAAAGTAAACCTCTCGGTTCCCTATGTTTCACTAATGAATAAAAATATTAAGAGAAAACTACTTCCAAAAAATAGTTCATTTCGTATAATTGGTACCAGAAGAGGTCAGCCGATATAGGTAATATTCATATCTGAGACAAATTTTCATAAGAGTACATCTTACGAAAAGTTTGACTGAATTCAGTTTACTTACAAAAACGATATGTATGTAATACTATGAGGGCGAATTCGGTCATTTTTATGGGAGGTTCCAGAATGGTGTGGCGAAGGTTTTGGTTTTTGAGTGTTGGTCTATTTTTGCAAGGTAACTAACAAAACCGATAAAATTTAAATGTCCTCCAGCAGTCCGATTGAAAGTTATTGAAGAAGTACATATTTTTCCAAAATAAGTAAGTCGATATAGTCCTATTTATTCCTGAGTCAAATATTCTTAAGCGTACATTAGGGTGACCGCAAAAATCGATGTTGGATATATGTCGGTCTGACCCCCCGAAAATGATAAGTTTTTGCGGATTTTCGGATTGCCAAAGTTTGAGCACGATTGTAGTATTTAAACCCGTGCCGCTTTGGGCTTACTGTTTTTAAGGTCTCTATAGCCACGTTTGGGAGGAAGTACTCAGGAACAACTAGTCCAATTATAAAAATAAACGGAATTGAAAAAATTTAAAGATTTAATTTTAATCGGGCTTTCAAGATCATGTTGATGTCAAATTAAAAGATTAGTTTCATCATTTATGCATCCGACGTTTCGCTGGGATTCTTTCCAGCATCTTCAGGGATGATTTTTTATTAGATCTGGCAACCATAATTTAAAAAACAGAAATGGACAACAAGTTACAATCAACTTTGTAATTTAACGTTCACAAATAACTTACATATAATCTTTGTCAGTTTTCTTTACATATTTGTCAAGTTTTTGTAGTTATATGACACCATTACAGCACAACATAAAACACAAAACTTCAAATAATTGCAAAAATAATTAAAAAATATCACAGTAAAATTCCTTAACGCTAAGTATCAGAGTTGGAATATAACTAACTTAATGGTAAGATGTAGCTTGCATTGGTGTTGTGCTTATCTGTTTATTGCACTCTTCGCTTTTTGTTGTATATGTAAACTTTCCAACGTATATCTTTTATTTTCTCTCTTTTCTCTGTCTATTATTCGCACATTATTTGGATCAGCTGTGTGGCCTGTTTCAAAACAGTGCTGTGCAAGCGCTGTTGTTTGTTTTTGTCTCCTTATGTCCATCTCATGCTCCCTAATTCTTGTAGATAAGCTTCTCTTTGTTGTCCCTATGTATAGTTTTCCGCAAGCTTCTTCTTCTTTTCCATTACATGTTATTTCGTAAACAACGTTACTTTGTTGTTTTTTGTCTATTTTGGTTTTTGTTTGTGTAAATAGTGTAGCTATGGTTTAATTTTAATTTGTTTTTTGGCAAATTTTTTAAGTTTTTCATAAATTTATTAATAACTCCGAACTGTTGAATACGCAGAGAAAGGATATATGAACAGATTAAAAGAATTCATAAATTTTGGATTTTTATTTCAGCAAAATTTGACTAGTCGTTTTTGAGTTATGCTTCATTTCTATAGAAACTTCAATACTTTAAGCTTAAAGTGGCACGGGTTAACATACTCTAATCGTGCTCAAATTTTGGCTATCCCAAAATTTACAGAGATTTTTGGGGCGTCAGACCGATAAAATTCTGAATATTTTCCGATATAATTTGCGACCACCCTAGTGTACATCTTTCACGAAATATGGCTAAATTCAGGGGACTTTCAAAAAAGATATGTAAGTTAAACTATATGAGGGTTAAATCGGCTATTGCATGGAAGATACCAAAGGGGTGTGAGAATGGTGTCAGTTTTCTGCATATTTGTCTGCTATTACAAGATAATTAAACTGACTTTATTCAAATATGCTTCAAGTGTCCGTGTGGAAGTTATGGCCGAAATATAAGTTATCCAAAAGTAGGTAATTTTGTATGGGGTGCCAGAAGAGGTGGGGCTGTTCTGCCCTATGCGGTACCATTACTGCATTTTGGAAAATATTAATACTGGCAAATTTTCATAAGGGTCAGTTAAGTTTATTCTAGTTATCCTGCCCACCAGCCAGCCGGGCAGACATACTGACATGACTCAATCGTCTTAAAATGTCTTGAAACGAATTTGGTCTTAATATACTTGGAGTCTAATAAGTCTTCGTTAATGCGTTACACTTTATACCGTATTAAATGATATATACCCTCATCCTAAGGGTCTGAAATGTAATATAAGAACCATATTAGAATCATATTATAAACAATAATCATAACCAAAGACACGTATTTTACCACCTCCATCATTGTGAAGGAAATTCAGTGTCATTAGCACCAGATGCCAAAGAAGACAATGAACTGAACTGAACCTATATAGACAACACATTGTGTGTCTATATTTTGATCTTTCTATTTAAAAATGAGTCATTTATTTAATTCAATCAATAAAATATACAAACTGATTGCCCATTCCAAGTCATCATCATCTTTAAACCAGAAAATTAAAATTGCATTTAAGACAATGAATTTCGAATAAATTTCCCAACCAATTGAGACAAAATAAACAAAAAAAAAACCCATGTAAACATTTAATAAACAAAATTTTTTGAATGCAAATACCTATACCAAGACACAGATGCACTCAATTACCACCAGGAATAAACAAAATAAACACAACAAACACCTTAAGGTCTTTAGAGACCACAACATCAACAAAGCAACAATGGCTAATACGACTACATAAAAAACGTTTATAAATAACAACAACAACAATACAAATCTGCGTCTACAAAAATGTCAACAAAGTGGAAATTTCAAGTGCAAATAACAGCGCAGAATAAATAAAAGAAGACAAAAGAAACACAGGTAAAACATAATTAATTTATTTTTAACAAATTATCAAAAAGCTGAATGAACAAACCGCGAAGACAACGAAAATCCATGAGCTACCACCTAGCGTACACCCACCACAGAGCAAAAGCTCCCCCACCTGACAACGTAACCCGCAAATAAGAAAAAAAACTGTCAAGTGATATTGAAATGACAAAAATGTGTTGAGTGATGTGTAGTGGAGGTGACAGTGGCGACGAATTTGTTGTAATTTTTATTAAGATGCTGTCGTTTTTTCGTTGTTGTTGGTGTGTTGTTGTGTTGATTACTTCTCACGCAGCATATTTAAAGAACAACGCCAAGCTGAAATGTTAATGACGACGACAAACTGCTACAACAAAACAATCATTTCTATCCTTCACCTTTTTGTGGCATAAATTTATTACACGAAGAATATACACACCAAAAGAGACGAAAGAAAAAAATATTGAATTTATTTATAGACACAAAATTTATTTTCTTTTGTAAAATTAAAATACTGACACACACACATGTACATCTGTGAGTGTGTGTGTTTTATTGAAGCGTATTGCTGTTTTTTTTTTCAAAGTAACAGAGAAAGATTATGTGGGAGAAGAGATTCAAGATATTTTCTTGTGGAGATCATTGGAAAAGAGATAGGTCGAAAATTACCATTGATGTGGCGTTTTAGGAAAGAGAACAAAAAACTCTTTAATCAAATACAAAGAGCGTGGGTTAAAGTGAGAATCTTTATTAATTTAAAGAGATGTTGTTGTTCTTGAAAAACTGTTTTAGAAAATTTTGTTGTCTCTCTTAATGTTTGATAGAAATATTTAGTATTTCAATTAGTCAATTAAGCGGCGTAAATGTAGGAGATGTGTACAAAGTTAATATCAAATATGAACATAGAATTTAGTATTTAAGAATTTATGGAAATTTAATTAAAAATTTAAATTATTGAAATAAAATATATCGATAAGGAGACGCGTGCCAACGTTGTCCTTCCTTTTTCCACGCCCCCCGCCGCATCCGCCGTAGTTAGTCAAGTTGCGTACTTAATCTGTCTCTCTGCAGCAAGAGACGAATGCGGTGGGGGGCACGCCCCCGTCGTAGTTTGTTATTTTCTTAAAAAGTCAATCTTCTTTTTGGTTTATTTAAAGCTGCAGTAAACAAATGTCCTGTACGTCATTCGAAAGCACCAAGACCCAAATCTTTATTAAAAATATGACTCATTGATTTTTCAACTCACAGGTCATGATTTTTTTGGTTTCGGACGGGATAAAGGTATATATAATTTGATACGGTAAAAGTGTAACGCATTAAAGGAGACTTGTTAGACGCCAAGTATCTTAAAACCAAATTCGTTTCAGGACTTTTAAAGACGATTGAGCCACGTCCGTCTTTCTGGCTGGCTGTTGGGCAGCATAAATTAACTAATATTAATATTTTCCAAAATGAAGAATTGTGTATGAGCAGTATAGTCCCACCGCTTCTGGTACCTCACATACCAAATTACCAATTTAAGGATAATTAATATTTCTTCGTGCATGGACCAGCTTATAAACACGATTTAGCTCAAGGAATGCATGCCCGATGATTGGAGTCTGAGTGTTCTATGTCTTGTGCTTAAGAATGGCGAACCAAGTGTGTGTACCAATTATCGCAGGATTAGCCTTTTGCCTGTCGCATACAAGGTCCTGTATAGTGTGTTATGTGAAAGGCTAAAGCCCATTTTATCAGTGTGGCTTTAGACCTGGTGAATCCACGACCGACCAGATATTCACACTAGGACAAATCCTAGTGAAGAGCCTGATTCGACACCTACCATCTGTTTATCGACTACAAAGTTGCATTCGACAGTCCGATACGACAGAAACTATTAGATGCTATGGCTGAGTTTGGTAGAAGCTAGAAGCGAAGCTGATACGACTATGCGGGATAATACTGACTGACACGAAGTCTTCTGCAAAAATCTGACAGAGCCATTTTGTACCTAGCGAGGCTTGAGACAAAGCGATAGTCGCCTTTAACATGGTAATGGAGATCATCATGCGGAAGGCTGCAGAAAACACAACTGGTACCATTTTGAAGAAAACCATGCGTATGCCGTTGATATACATATCATTGGCCAAAGACTGTGGGATGTTACTGCAGCCTTTTCGAGCATTGGTAAGCAATTGACAGAAGTGGGTCTGGTGAATCCAGCTAAGATATACAATTTGGCAAAACCAAGTTTCAATTGTTTCAACAAACAAAAAGCTTTTTCGTTTGGGATGCTGCGTGGACGTTGATAACTATAACATTGAAGTGGTAGATAATTTTGTCTACTTTAGCTCCTCATAAACAAAAATAATCATGTCAGCCTGGAAATCAAGAGACAAATATTGATCGCAAACCGCCGCTACTATGCGCTGAGCAAGCGTTGTAATGATAAATCCCTCTCTAGACGAACGAAGATCCCACTCTACCAAACACTGATCCTATCCTAAGTAACGACACAGGCGGATCAATATGTTCTGGGACTTCGCAAAATATTTGGACTCATCATCTTTAACGGCGAGTACCTTCGTCGAATGAATCATGAGCTGTATGAGCTGTACAACGACGTCGACGTAGTCATGAGCATTCAAATTAACCGAATGCGCTGGCTTGGACACGTTGTACGAATGGACGAAAATAAATCCGATGGGTGGCGCAGGAGTGGCTAGAAGTGGTGTGGCAAAGGTTTCGGTTTTCTGGGTGTTTGTCAATATTACAAAGTTATTAAATTGACCAAATTTAAATATCCTCCAGTTGTCCCTTTGGAAGTTATCGAAGTAAAATTAATTATCCTGAAAGGGTGAGGCTATTGCGCCCATTTACAATCCCATTACTTCATTTGTGAAAATTTAGATACTGGTAAATATTGATACGTATCAGTTAAGGTTTACTCGAATTACCCTGCCCCCCAGCAGACGGACATGGCTCCATTGTCTTGAAAAGTCCTAAAACGAATTCTGCCTTATGATTCTCGATACTTTACACTTTTTCCCGTACCAAATGATATATACCTTCATCCTAAGAGTAGGGGTATACAAATTTCGTTATTATTTCACACCTAGCTTATTTTTTACCATAGCAATATCCAATTAAGAAATTACAAGTACAAAAGTAATATACACTTTTCGCTGAGACTCCCAGAGTTTCCATAGAATTCATTTAAAAGTTTAGTAATTAATTTGATTTAACTTCTAAGCATGCAAAATTTATAACATGGAGGTATTTTAAAAATAACCAAATCCGATCCTGTAAACTGGAATTAAACAAAAACCAACCAAGGCGAAAAACACGATTTTACACCCATTTTTAGCGCTAAAAATCGCCACTGATTTCGAAAAAGTATACAAAGACAACATCAACAACAACACTACTAGCACACAATAACAAAGGCAACAACATTATCTTCGTAAAAACAAAATACACAAGAAGCAAGTGTTTTTTTTATTTCTCGTTCAGTTGGCCCACAGCCAAAGCTCTATACTTGGAGATCATCGGACAAGTAGAGAAAAAAAAATCGCTGATTTTTTGCCAGAATTATTTATAACTGAAAAATGTTCACACAACAACGGCGGGCACTAACACCAGCACAACAACAGCAACAACAGTGTGCAAAGCATGTATGCGTGTGAGTCTGCACAAATACAAACTCATAGGCGTGTATAAATTATATTCACATACAGATGATGCTGGCTCTTTTGCACTCTTGTAGTTGTTGCTGTTGTTGTTGTCGTTGTTGTTCATTCATTTTCCAAACAACACAAGCAGCAACAACAACACTAACACTGCTGTTGAAAATATATTTATTTGGCTGTTTTCAAACGAAATGAACATTTTCAAATAGAGAACAGAACACAATAAGACAACAGCAACAACAACAACATCAAAATAATAAATATGAATATAATGTGAAAATTTTGTGTTTGTGAGAAAAATAAGCAAAAAGCAAAACAAAACAAAAAATCCCCATTGAGAACGAAAAAAAAACAAAAAATAATTCAACAAATTTTCAATTCATTTGTCTCAATTTTTTTTTTCTGTGGATTCATTTATGTGGAAATTTTGTATTTCGATAATGGAAATTTTATTTTAGCAAAATAAAATACACTAGCGGCCAAAACAAATGATATTTCACATGAATGCAAAACAAATCATCTGCGGGTAAGGAGACAAAGAAGAGAGAGAGAGAGAGAGTCACAAGCGCGTGACATACTCGCATCTACTATGTATATGATTTGTATTGTATGTAAACAAGTTAATAACAGCATTACAATATAAATGTCCATATTTGGTAATAATTTAGGATAACAAAGTGTAAAATACACAGCAAATTACATCCCCAACATATTGGGGATGGCCATGGGTAAAGACATTGTATTTGACCCCTCAACATTTAAGTTTATTTAAATCATTTAGTATTTATACTTACTTATGGCTTAGTAGTATCTTTTATAGTATACAAGTATACATATAAGTATGTATGATTTATACAACACAAATCGATAAACTCACCTGCAATGAGAAAAAAATAAATAAATTCATTAATAAATGGGAATTCACATGTAAATTATCACTTGTCATCAGTTTATATACTATAAAATGTATAAGATAGTAAAGTCTAAATAATTTTACCATATGTTCTCAATTAATTATAGGTTAATTGACAAATTGGCACTATGTATTTTTGTGTGAGAAAAGTCAATTTTTATTTATGGGATGTGTTGGAAAGGATGCAGTTTGCAGCACTCGAGGGTTGCTACATAAGTTGTGTGAGGAAAAGAAGCAAAGATGCCAATTATTATTAAAATTGGTTTATTGTCAATATTGTAAGACAGATTTTGGGATATTTTTGGTTTATTGTCAAAATTGCAGGACACTTTTGGATCTTTTTCATTTCGCATGAGGTTACATCGAAATAAGCGATTTAAGTGGCCAGAATTCAATTAATTTTAATCAAGTAATTAAGTAATTTTGAATAAAACTCGTTTTAAGTAAGGACATAAGAATATTTTTAGAATTTTATAAATATACTAGCTTTCCCGGCTTGCGTTGCTTCGCCCGTACATACAATGAATCTTCTTATGAATTTAAGCAATACAGGTAATACGCAAACTCTTCATAACACGAACGAACACCCCTTATTTATGTGATTGTAGCTCTATCCCATTGGTCTAAGTGATTGGACCTCTTTAGTCCCCTTTTATTCCTAAAAGTAGTAATTTCAAGATACATTCGTATCGCATAACTTAAATGGTACCCTGGAACTCCCTCTAAATCTATAGGAATCATGCCCATATACGATTAGCTTAGCCCAAACGTTCTACTAATATGACAGTCATAACAATATTTCCAAAAAGGGTGTGGCACCGCCCTTATCCCAGCGAGACGTAATCCTCCATGCACCATTTACATATGTAGGAAATTATATCTTCATACCTTACATGGATAGTAAAATGTAAACGTAAATTTTGGTTTGTGTGGGCGGTGCCACGCCCCATCGTCTAATTATGTTTTTATGTAGCCTATGACTGAGGCCCTACGGATAGTACTACACAGTGAAAATTTTATTGCAATCTGCCCATTATTTCGCCGAGAAAACGATTTAATCAAAAGGGGCGTGGCAACGCCTATTTCCCAGCGAGACGTAATCCCCCATGTATCATTTACATATGTATCAAATACCATCTTAATACCTCTAATGGCTCCTGAGATAAGATTGATTGAAATTTCGGTTTGTGTCTAATTATGTTTCCATGTTGCCTATTATAGAGGCCCTATGGACAGTGTCACATAAAGCAAATATAATTACAATCGGCCCATTTATTTCGCCAATATAACTATTTTTAAAAAAGGGGTGTGGCACCGCCCATTTTCCACAAACAACGTATTTTTTCTTATACGACCGATAAAGGTACCAAATCTCAACTTCGTACCTATAATGGTTCAAAAGATACAGTCATTTTAAAATTCCAGTTGTAAGGGGCGGTGCCACGCCCATTTTACCCCCTTTCAGTTCGAATTTCCAAAAATCCCTTCTTAGTGCGCGCCTACGTCATAAAAGAAACCTACATTCTAAATTCCACGGTTCTAGCTTTAGCCGTGTGGGCTGGGGAGTGATCAGTCAGTCACCCAAGCCTTTTATATATATAGATAAAAACCAGTACATAAAATTCCGTCAGGTGATCTCATCAAATGCAAAGAACCTACAGTTCAGAAGTTATGTATAGGAAAATTTGTTTTCTACTTAAAAGCTACTTTATATGGGAGGTGTGAGAAGATGTTGGGCGATATTCCATAACCATTTCGGAGTCAAATTTTAATAATTTATTATACAGTGTTGTTCAAGAAAGTTTGTCGATCGTAATGATTATATATTTAATAATTTATATCTTGCACAAAATATGACATACAATTTAAGTATTCACTATGAGAGTAAATTTGGTCATTAGTATGGGAGTTACCAGAAAGGATGTGGCAAATGCTTTGGTTTTCTCAGTATTTGTCTACTATTAGAACATAATAATTAAACGGACCAAGTTCAAATATCCACCAGTTGACTGTTTGGAAGATATAAAAGCAGTAGTAATTGTACAAAAATAGATCTTTTTGTATGGGAGGAACCAGAATGGTTCGGCCGATATAGTCCATATTCATTCCAGAGTTAAATTTCCATAAACGTACATCTTACGCTGAATTCAATGTTCTTACAAAAAATATATCGTCGCTGCACCGACCAAATCAGTTTTGCGTAATTTATAGAATTATTTTTATTAAAATTCTTTAAAGTTCTTGTGGTTGTCCATCGACCTTAAGATCCATTTCGCTATATCTTGATTGGTTTCGAAGTTATCAAGATCAGTAAAGTGTATAACATATAAAAAATATTCCAAAATAAACAAGTTTTTTTGGCTCTTCTGAAAAGTAATTGAAAAAGGCATGAATATTTTGGTCGGCGCAGCGACGACATGTTTGCAAAACTATGAGGTTTAAATCAGTGTGGAAGCTACTAAGTTTCGATTTTCTGTAATTGAGCTGATCAAATTTAAATGTCCTTTAGCTGTACGTTTGGAAGTTATTGGATAACTATTTTCTTTAATACTAGAAGGGGTGGGGCTATTTTGCCCATTTACAATCCCATTACTAAATTTTGGAAAGTAAAAATACGAGTAAATTTTTATAAAGATCAGTTAAGGTTTACTCAAGTTATCCTGACAACCAGCCAGCCCGACAGATGGATACGGCTCAATCGTCTTAAGAAGTTATAAAAGGAATTTGGTCTTAAAATACTTGGGATTTAATACGTCTCCTTTAATGCGTTACACTTTTTCTCGTATCAAATGATATATACCGTCATCCCTAAGGTTGAGGGTATTGAGAAACTTTTGGCACAAGTCATATCTGTAACAGCAGTCGGAAAATTCAGTCTACACAACAACACCTCCGATAACGGATTCAGACTGGTTAGTTTCGCTTCGGCAAGAAACATGGTTGTGAGTGGAACCAGATCCCCGCATAAAGATATCCACAAGGCAACCTGGATATCTCCCGATCAAAATACAAAAAATCAGATAGATCACGTGGTAATTGATGGAAGGCATGTCTCAGGCGTTATGGACGTGCGTGTGATGCGCGGTGCAAATATTGACTCGGATCACCACCTAGTTGCGGCTAAGGTACGCACACGATTAAGTAGAGCTAAAAACACTCGTAATCAAACGGAAAGGAAGCTAAACATCACAAAGCTGCGTACCACCGATATAGCCAATGCCTACTCCAACCAACTCTCCCAATTACTCCAATCAAACCCCCCTGGTTCCAATGCTCCCGACACACAGTGTCAGCATATTGCGAATTCTATGACCACTTCCGCAACGATCGTACTGGAATGATCGTACTGAATGTCGCTAAATGTCTGAGGAAATGGATTCTGCATACAAGGCAAAACTGCAGCTAATGGCAACACGTGTGGTGACGGAGCATTATAATGAGAAAAGGAGGGAGATGAAACGCCTGTTCAGGCGGAAAAAGCGTCTGTGGAAGAAAAGAGAGAGCCAGGATATCGAAAACTACAGGGATAGAGGTGAGGCCCGAAAGTTGTACCAAAAGGTTAAATGTAAAGGTTTTGGAACAGGGATCCCCACCTGTAAGGACAGAGACGGAAATCTGGTCACGGACACTCAGAGTATGCTGCAAATATGGAGGAAACACTTTCAATCTCTCCTCGTTCTCGAAGGCAGCATAAGTGACGAAATCTCACCAATCATCGACGATGGAGTAGACTGTCCACCACCGAGCCAAAACGAGATCAGCACGGCAATTGCATGGCTTAAAAATAATAAAGCTGCTGAAGCCGATAGACTGCCGGCGGAGTTTTTTAAAGCCAGCGGCGATGAGCTGGTAACATGCATGTACCAGCTCATAAACACGATTTGGTTCAGGGAGTGAATGCCCGATGATTGGAATCTGAGTGTCCTATGTCCCGTGCTTAAGAAAGGCGATCCAAGTGTGTGTACCAACTATCGCGGGATTAGCCTTTTACCCATCGCATACAAGGTCCGGTCTAGTGTGTTATGTGAAAGACTAAAACCCATTCTGGCGAACCTGATTGGACCTTATCAGTGTGGCTTCAGAACTGGTAAATCCACGACCGACCAGATATTCACACTACGACAAAACCTGAAAAAGGCTTAAGAAATGCAGATCAACACCTACCATCTGTTCATCGATTACAAAGCTGCATTCGACAGTCCGATATGACAGAAATTGTTGGATGCTATGGCTCAGTTTGGTATCCCCGCGAAGCTAATTCGACTTTGCCGGATGATACTGACTGACACAAAGTCTTCAGTGAAAATTTGCAAAAATAAGTCAAAACCATTTTCTACCAAGCGAGGCTCTAGTCTGTCTGTCTGCGATCTCTTTAACATCGGTATGGAAATGATCATGCGCTGGGCTGCAGTAAACAGGAAAGGTACCATCTTCAACAAAAGTCACATGTTGCTCGCGTATGCTGATGATATAGACATCATTGGACGTGGATTGCGAGGTGTTGCTGGAGATTTTTCGAGCATTGAAAAGCTGTCGGCTGAAGTGGGCCTGGTGATAAACGAGGACAAAACCAAGTTATTTGTTTCAACGAACAAAGAGTCCACTCGTCTGGGACGCTGCGTGAACGTTGACAACTATAATTTTGAAGTGGTAGATGATTTTGTTTACCTTGGCTCCGCCATAAACAAAAATAATAATGTCAGCCTGGAAAGTATTGATCGCACTTCTGCTACTATGCGCTAAGCAAGCGATTTAACGACAAAGCGCTCTGTCGAAGAACAAAGATCCCGCTCTACTAGACTCTGATCCTACCTGTCTTGCTCTACAGCGCAGAATCCTGGGTAATGACGCAGGCGGATCAATCTATTCTGGGAGTCTTCGAGAGAAAAATACTACGAAAAATATTTGGACCCATCATCGTTAACGGCGAGTACCGTCGTCGAATGAATCATGAGCTGTATGAGCTGTACAACGATATCGATGTAGTCAAGCGCGTTCAAATAGACCGAATGCTCTGGCTTGGGCACGTTGTACTAATGGACGAAAACGCTCCGGCTCGAAAAGTCTTCGGCAATAAAATCGATGGGCGGCGCAGGAGGGGGCGACTAAAACTCCGATGGATGGACTAGGTGAAAGAGCTGTTAACTAAGCCTGGTGTGACGAAATATCTACTGATCGCAAAAGACTGAAGCGCTTGGAATACTTTTCTACGCTACTGAATTTCTGTTGTTGATATCATTAAAGAAGAAGAAGAAGTGGGTGGAGGGCACAGATATATATATACTGGTCATGACGTTTTCGAGTCTATAAGGTACTAAAAAATGCAAACAAACAAAGACAAACTCATTTTCATATATGTAGATTTGACCTTTGCCCTCTTTGGAGCACGGCTTAAAGTTGTCAAATGTTGACCATAACTGTTCTATAATAACTGACGTTCGATCATTACACAAAGTTTAAAATGAAATATATGAATTGAATTAGATGCAAACAATTGTTTTTTTTACTGGTTAGGGATTCCTTCTTAAAAAAATTGGGTTATTTGTTTACTTTTATTTGACAGTTAAGAAGCGCTGATACTATCAAAGTATGGGTGGATTACACCCAATGATAGTAATGGAGGAAGTGAAATAGACTATAGTAATGTAGGGTAAATGAATTTTTGTATTTACTTTGCCACTTTCCGTAGGCAGTGGGAAAAATTACGAAACTTTTTTGCCTAAAATTCATATTATGCTGAATTTTGTATATGTGTTGTTAAGATTTAACTTCGAACTTAATCAATAATTATAGTTCATATTATAATTTTCTTTAACACAAGAAGAATGTGTATATATTACTGAAATTATTCATTGCCTCTTTTACACGATGTACATCTTAATTGAACCCAATCCGATTCGGATTTAATAAAACGGTTATTATTGTCATTAATACACTCAAGTACCGACTTCCTATATTAAATGCATCTACCTCATACACATTGTAGAGCTTTCTTCGAAATTTTCTTATTGTAAAACAATTTTACTTTACCAACATAGCATACTAAATTTAAACTTTTCTAGGAAATTCTCAACACCAACATCGGTATCTATGCAAACTAATAAACTTAACTTTTTTCTAATCAATTCGATACCAGATGGGTATTTTCTATTTCTATACTCAACACATTTCCTTGTCCAGTTCATTATGATGTGAACCTTTCAAAGTTTACCAGAAGAAGCAGAAGAAGACAAATAGGTAATCAATGTTGAATGTCCAATCAAATTTCCCAGAAAATCCAATTTTATATTGGTTTTTTAATACTCCAACAATATCCATACAATATCTTTTATACATTCACATGAATGTAAAATAGTAAAACTGTTTTTGGTAATAACACACACGTACATACACACAAATTGTGGTAGAACTTTATAAACTCGATTGGAAAACCCTTCCTGGTTCACTAGCATTCGGGGGAAAAGCATGTGTCCTGCCTGCTACAATGAATGCCAGCACCATCAGCTTAATATGCATAATTTAGGAAAAACCTCAACACCCACCTAGTCGTCAGTCAGCTAGTTATGGGATAATAGTAAAAATAAACCCATATGGCTAAATTGGTGTTAAAAACCATCAAAATTTTGTAATGGACATGAGGGAGTGTTTGTCCGCTGGATGTGTATTAGGATTTTGCGAACAAAAATGTTTGTACATATATGGTAGTCATTAAAATTGGTCGGAGAGAATAAAAACAACAACAGCAATAACAACAACAACAAAAAGTAGTTAATTAGGAGTAGATAGAAGATTATATGGTATGTTAGAGAAAAGTTACGCTACACAAGGCAATGGATTGATGGAAAACTTAAAATAAATAAAAAAACATCACATTTGGTTACAAAAAAATCGTGTTTTGATTTCATTTGGTCAGAGGACCATAGTGTCCCCATAGTATTTTACTACTTTATTTATATATATTAGAGCGGCAGCGAAATGTATGGATCAGTTTGTTTTTGCGGAAATTTCAAAATGCCCGACCGGAATATTGTGCCACTTGGTTCAAAAAATACATGATGGTCAAAGGTCAGGATCTTAGTAAATCCCACGTTTTTTACCAATGTTCAATTACGGGATTGTATTTTTTTTCTCGCAAATTTCTAATATAAATAATATTGACATGTGTGGGCGGCGCCTTGGCCCAAACTTGAGTCCAAAAAGCTTGGTTTAGGACGATCAAACTATTATTATATATATAATTATATAACGATTTATTTTCTTTCTTTTAAATAGTTCATGAGATACAGCCTTTTAAAGTTTCAAGTTTTATACCATGCCCACTGTTCCGATCCTGCCTATTTATTGTTGGTTCACGAACTTGGCTGCGAAATGCATCCACACAAATTTTCAAGGCGATTGAAGAAACGATTGAAAACAGATATTTTTTCAATATCAGTAAGAAGTTTTCAGTCGGGAAAACCGACTTACATATATCCTCACCCTCAGTAAATCCAAAAAAAAAAAAATTCTAATAAAAATTTTCTAAAGTGGGCGGAATGTATGGGAGGTACCAGAAGAGGCGTGGCTAGACTTACGGTTTTCCCCCAAAATTTTAATCCAGATTTAGCTTTACTAAATACAGAATTTGGCACAATCACCTTGGGTGTGTTGATATTACTAATCTATTTCTAAAGTGAGCGGAATGGGACATTTGTATGGGAGGTACCCAAAGGGGCGTAGCTAGATTTCCAATTTGTTCTCCAAAACTTTATCATCCTTGAGCTTTACTAAATACAGAATTTGTTTACGATCGCGTTAGATCTATTAATAATATTAAAGTTTCTGAAGTTGGCGGTAGCTGATGGGTATGGGAGGTACCCGAAGGGGCGTGGCTAGACTTCCAATTTGTTTTCCAAAACTTTATCCTGTTATAGCTTTACTGGGTACGATCCCGTTGGGTGTATTGATATTATTACTCGATTTTCAATACCGTAAGTAGTTTTAGGGAACTATTAACTCGTGCAAAATTTCAAAACTGTCTTGTTTACCAGCCGGACAGTCAGACAGACAGACAGGCAGGCAGACCGACATGGCTCAAACGACTTAAAAAGTCATGAATATAATTTGGTTCAAAGAAACCTAGGGTCTAAAGTGACTCCTTCTCGTGTTACACTTTTGGGTCGTATCAAATGATATATACCCTCCTACCCGTAGGGCGAGGGTATAAAAAGAGGGTGCAATGGGCGGGGCCACACCCACTTGATAAACTAAAAATTAAAGTAACCTTTTTTTTACCACCGACCACACAGCTACAATCTTTAAAAATTTCAGATCGGTCAAGGCGATTTCGATCATAGACGGTACTAAAAAAAAATCTAACACAAACTAATTTTCATATACAGTCGAAACTCTCTATAACGAACTCCTATATAACAAAGTTTTCTTTATAGCGAAGCAATTATAAGAACACTGCGTTTTGGTTCTACTTTGAGTGTATTATAATTTCCATATAACGAATTTCCCTATAGCGAATATTTCCTTATAACGAAGTATTTTTGCGACCGTAACTTTAAGATTGAAGCGTTTTCAATCTCCATATAACGAATTTATTCAAATAATGTTTCGTTATTATTTACATACATCTCTTAACAGATTCAGATGACTACGAAGAAGAATCGGCCGACATTGTGAAATCATCCTTACATATGGACAACTTTCTTCATCAGTTGAAGGTTTCCATCCTATTTCGAAATGAAAACCAACGTACAAATATTGTGTTTACTTCTCTAAATGTATTTGAAAATTATATTGAAGAAGAAAAGTGGAAAAATTTACTTCAAACCAAAATAACTGACTACTACAAATAAAAATTTTAAAAGTAACAAAATTGTTTTTCTTTTCTATATAGCCAATTTTCTTTATAGCGAAGTAAATACCCAGTCCCTTGGAATTCGCTATTGAGAGTTTCGACTGTATATAGATTTGACCTTAGACCTCTTTGGGCCACGGCTTAAAGTTTTAAGTTTTTGCTCAAATTTTGACCATAGGCGTTTTAGAACAACTAACACAATATTCCCAACGGGCGTTACCGAAAATCCAAAGTTGAATTTCCGACTCTGCGCCGGATTCTGAGACGATTTAAAGATGTTGGTCCCTGTGTATGTCTGTCGCCAAGAGTACAGCTAAGAAGTTATCGAAATTTGGTATGCAATTAGGGTGATCAGTTCGGTTTTCAGAAACCGGCTACTCGGTTTTTTTCACTCATAAAAACCGTCGGTTTTTTTAAAATCCCTGTTTTTCGAATATCGAATAATCCGGTTATTTTTTTGTCGAATCTCGGTTTTTTGGCGTTTGATCCTTTTTATTTAAATTCATTCATAATTGTATTAAATGTGTACTCGTACATGTTTTTTTCCAGCTTCCGCCGGCTTCTGAGACTACAATATGGGAGAAAATATATGATTTCTATCTATCAAAAAAAGATAAGTTAAAAAAAAATTGATTTACTTAAAGCCGAAAAACCAGCGTATCCCTATTGTGGTCGATGAATGGTCGGATATATCTTACATAAAATACATAAATGTTACTGTGCGAACACTTGATCCCGAAAGCAAAACGTTCAAAACCAATTATCAGTAAATTTATATGAAATTTTAAAAAGACGTATATCAGAAAGACGTATTCAAACACTGAATACTCTCATTTTGTATTTAAGTACGAGTAAATTCCCAATTAGTGACGCATTTTTAAAAATTCAAGTAAAAATGAAATAAAATAGTTGGCGTCCATTTTGTATTCACGATTATTTACTGAAAATCAAGTTTCGTTTACAGATTTCAATGGCGAAATGATCGTTGATGCCACTGAAGATACTATAGAAACAGAACTAAAAAAAGCTATAAAAAACGTTCAAAATCCTAAAACTACCATTAAAAACTCTACCAAAAATTTTCTTTTGGAAGATTTTTTATATATGAATAAGAGCGGCCAAAGGACTGTAAACCTTGACAGATTATTAAATGCCTTGTACACAATAAGTCCAACTGGTACATTGAGTGAGAGGGCATTTTTAATGGCAAGTTTTATAAAAATCAAAGAAAAAATAGTTATACACCCAAGCACTTAAATTGTATCTAATTTCTTAAATGTTACTTTAGGGAAAACTAAAGATTAATTTAAATATATTTTATATAATCAAGTATTTACAAATGAATTGTTATGTTTTGTTTGTCTTTGTTAAAATACCAAACTGATCTCAGTAATGTTTTGCATTGTAATTATAATTAAACTAAAAGTTTACTTTTTTTAAGTATATTTGAATTATTTTCTGTTATTTTTCAATGAAATTTTTTGTCAAAAATTGCGTTTTAATTTGTTATTTGGCATACATTTGAAAATCGGATTATCCGGTTTTTTGTGAATTTCAAAAAAAGCAACCGGTTTTTTTTAAATGCCATTTTTCGAATAATTCGAAAACCGGTTTTCACATAAACCCGAATAATTGATCACCCTATATGCAATCTTCTATCTTCTAAGCAGAGCTTGAGTTCGAAGTAGAAACACCCCCTTTTTTAAGGTTCCGCTACTACAGTCGTACTTTAAGAGATATCGAACAGAAATTTGGAATGCAAACTGCTATTCTCAAAGCGGAGGTTAAGTTCTAAGATAAGCAAGAACGGCCAAAAACTACCCCTACCTCTCATACAATTTGTTCCTTTTTTGGGGACAGTCCCCGCGATAACAGCCGTATTAAGCTATAGAGCGAAAATTTTGTGTGCAATCTTTAATCATCCAAGCCGAGGTTAAATTCTAGGATTTTTTGGGTACTTCACCGCGATTACAGCTGTAATTGAAGGGTTATCGAGCAGAAATTTGGTGTGCACTTTAATATCTTCTAAGCAGGGCTTGAATTCTAAAATAAGTAAGATCAGACTAAAACTGCCTACACCACCCATACAAACAACCCATTTAAGGGGGTGTTCGTCTATCTGCCCCGTGATTACAGCCGTAGTTTAAGAAATGTCGAGCTGAAATTTGATATGCAAGTTTTATCCTCTAAGCGTAGGTTTATTTTTAAGATAATCAAGATTAGGATATATCTACCTACACCTCCCAGACAATCACCCCATATATGGCGGTGTCCGTCTGTCTATCCCAGCTAGTACAATAGTAGTTTAAGAGCTATCGAGCATCGATTTGGTATGCAAGCTTTTATCTCTCAAGCTGATGTTAAGTGCTAATATGAGCAAGATCGAACAAAACTAGTCCCACACCTCATACAAACTTCTCCTTTTGGGATGTCCGTCTGTCTGTCCTCCCGGTTATAGCAGTAGTTTAAAAGATATCGAGGTGAAATTTGGTGTTCACGCTTCTATTCTAAAAGCGGTAGTTAAGTTCTCAGATGAGTAATATTAGACAAAAATTACTTGCACATCTCATACAAACTCCACCCCTAGGAAGTAGGTAAGTGCGAGAAAAATGTGAGGAGGGAAATACTAGTGGGGGTTGGTGATACATTTTACCCCTCCAGGAGAACATTCGGGAGCGGCAGGAGCCGATTTAAAAACAAATATAAAAATAAAATATATTATGGCAACCACCATAAGGGTTGAAGTTATAGGGTATATATGTTTTAAGAAACTGTTGGGTTTGCAAAAATTCTGGGATCGGTCATACATTTGATTCCTCTAGGGGCACGTTTGGGGGCAGTTAGGAGCAAATTTTAAAAAAATTTGATTTTTAATGGAAGCCTCCTTAGGGGTTAAAAATGGTGGAAGTTAAAAAAACTTAATTTCTCTTTACACCCCATGAATGAGGTATGGGATGCTTCTCGCGTTGTTGCGAATTGACAAACTTTCTATTATATATTAACAGCAAACGGCACCTACTTGTTTATCGACAAATCCGAACGTCACTGTTTGAGAAGCTTTTACTGGACATGCCGATTATCTCGACACTTATACTGCGAAGTTTCTGTCGACAACATCGAGGGGGCCGACAATGAAAGAAAAATGTAGATGACTTTGGTCGGGAATCGAACCACGGATCTCCTGCATGGTAGTCGCGAGTTCTAACCACTATTATGCCACGGCCGGTTTGGGAAAAATCTTAGAAGGGAAAATGATTGGGTGCAAATTTTGTTAAAGAAATGTTCTGTATGGTAGACCCCTTAGGGGGTGAAGATGGTGTGTAGGTATGTTAGGGAAAAATTTAAGGAGGGTAAAAGGACTGGGGATCAGTCAGGCATTTAATCCCACTAGGGGAGATTCCGGGGCTGGTTGTGGAAAAGTTTCTCGTTAAAAACCGTTTCTCGTTAAAAACTTGATTTTGATTTTAGAATCTAAAATTTAGATCCATTGTTTCTTGGCCAAATTTTCTTAGAACTCATCGTAGATTATGATTTTGATAACCGCTTGGTGCATTTTGTTTACACTGAATACTTTTAAAGTTAAAAATGTCAATATATTGGATTTGTTCCTTCATAACCGTAAAACAGTGATAAAGCCATAGCATGAAAAACTAATACTAACATTTAAAAACTACGGGTGATTTTTGAACATATCGTCGCTGCGCCGACCAAATCAGTTATGTGTAATGTTTTTAATTTTTTTATTGCCTTCTAAGCTTTTGTTGTCGTCCATCGACCTTTAAATCCCTTTCGCGATGTTTTGATTGGTTCGAAAGTAATTTATATCAGTAAAACACATGACTGGTTTGGCTAGCGCACTTTGTCGAAAAACAATTTTGTAGCCGTAACTATTCTAGTGAAGAAAATATTAATTTTCACATACTTGTAGGGGGTCCATTTTAAATTACCTATGTTTAAAACAACCGATGTACACTTATCCAATGTCATCAATGGAGACTCTCCATATGTCGACTCACAAACATTTTCAAACAAGCTACATAGACATAAATCGATTTTATGCACATGATCCCGGCTGAACTAAGCGACTAACCCCAAACCACTAACAGGCATACATTAATTGCAATAAAAAATTGTTTAGCCATCATCATACACCCTCTGGGAGACAACAGCCCAGTAATACGCCCATTGCAAAGCCATCAAAGGATATTAATGTAATATCCTGTAGTAGCCGTGCGACAACCCAGTAGAAAAAAGAAACATGGACTAATAATTATAATATGCTTACATTCCGTACGGGAGTATTGCTATCTTCCCATACGAGTTCCCATTATTTTCATAAAAGAATGGCCGCCTGACGTAAGCATTACTTTGGTAACTAAAGCCGACATGATACATGCCTCCGCCTTTGTTTCAAAAATTAAGTAAATGTAATGTGTATTCACTCAATAAAATTCGTGTTTGAATTTCAAATAACTTATTATTGACTATTAAAGTGTAATGCATTGCAATTTTGAAAATGTGTATTGGGAATATGGTTTGTTTTCTTAAGAATTGCATTGCCGTACCTTACCAGTTTTCCTACTGGGTTACAATATCTGTTTTGGTGTGTGCGTATGTGCTTGCATTGTTAACTACGTTTGTGTCATTTTGTATTTATCCTTATCGGATAACAAGTTGATTTTAAATTAGACTTAATGGCAACTATTGATGGTCTTGTGCACTCTATCTATCGCTCTTAGAAGAGCAAGCATGCACACACACACACACACACACACCCACGCATACTCAGACACTCCTGCTGTGAAGTTCATGTGTACCGTTCTAGTGCTGTTACCCTTTGTTGTTGATGTTGTTTATGTTGCCATAATTTATTAATCAATATTTGGGTTTCTGATATGTTGACACAATAGGTTGCTGTTGCTATATGCCACACACTGTTGAGCCGAAGTCTTGGACATTGGACATGCTCTGGGTGAAAACAGTCATTGACGGTGATGACTACGATGATGATGATGATGGGTCATTTTTCATGCCATCAAGGCATTCATGTGTTGAATATGCAAAGTCATTGTATTTGGGGGATTCTCATTTGAGCAGTGAAACCACAAAATGCAATATGCAGAAAACTTTCCGATATGCAGTTTATTCATTGGAAATAATGTTGAATTGCATGTGGTTTTTCGAGGAGATTACTGTGATGTATTTTTATTTTCTGTTTGCTTGTCCACAGATGACATAAAGCTGTGTGTGTGGGTGTTTTTTTTAGTGTGAATTAATTTTTAACTGAAAAATATGATGCCACACACTTTTTGCTAAAGTTCAAATGAAATGGTAGCGAAATATGATAAGCTGGCGCAAAGAGCTGTTGAGATTGTGAAAACATTTTCACATTTTCACAAATGAGGGACATTTCGACACTGAGGACAATAGGTGAATATGATTACCATAGTAAAGTGTGAAGGCAGTGCGTGTGAGGGCACAGGTGACGGTAATTAACTGTTCGGGAGCCAACAGTTTTTAAATAAATTAAGGAAATTTTCAAAAATTCATCAATAATTAAATAAATTTAAATTAAAAAAAAATACCATACCTAAAGCTGTAGATAAGGTACACTGTACAATGTATACACTGTATAAAGTAGGAATGAATTCGCCAACCAATATAATAAGTTTAATACAATAATTTTGAGCATAAGGTAATTTTGTATGGGAGTACCGAAAGGATATTTTACAGCACTAAATGAAAATTAAGAAAAAAAGTCTCAGTGAGGAAAAATCATCATGAAGAAGGGGTTATTGATATTTCGGACTGAAAATGCGTAAAAAGGGCGTTGCACATCCCCATGCAGCCCGAAATTAAATTGGCTCTATCTAACAAACCATTCCAGGTACGATGTCGAGATATGATACATATGTTGGTCGTAAAGGAACAATGATTTGTTGTGGAAATTTGGCGGTGCGCCGTTTTTTACAAAAATCATTATATTTATCACCTAAATCACCGACTGCAATGAAATTTTCACAGTAGAGTACTGACCGTAGAGCCGCTGTCATAGGCTACATGAAAAATAATTAGACAAAAGGGCGTGACACCGCCCACTCAAACTCAAATTTAAATTAGCGAGAAGTGAGGAGAACATTTATTTAATACAGCAGATATGCGATCCGAAGCGATTTTTTGAATAACGGTAAATATGTGATTTGCACGAAGAGATGTCCCGTTTCAGGAGCAGAAAATATGCAAATATGCGTTTTACTCCTGAAAGCTCCCGGGAAATGGAGATATGTTTTATGTGAAACACTAATGGGAGTCGGTCGTTCATTTTACCAGTCTGGAGGTACCATCGGAGCAGCACGAGCTGATTTCATAAAAAGAAGAAGTTCTGCATCATTCGTTTTGCCAAGTTACATGCCATATAATTTAATATCAATTGGAAGTTAGTAAGTATCGTATAGGGGAAATTGTCACGTTTTAGGTTCCACAGATTAAAAGTTCTGTACTTGATTTGGATGACTTTAAAAAAAAGATCAACAGTAACTGAAAAAACTAATATGAGTAACGTGATTTTATACGATACGTTTGCTACTAAAACCAGAGATAATATATTTTGTCTACCATAATATAAGATATTCACTTATCCCACACTACATAAAGACTCATGACTGCATATTATTCATCCAGTTCTAAAAGTAAACCACGAAAAAAAAACTACAAGTACAACATAATCTTTTGAAATGCAATGAAGGTTAAAATCAAGGAATTTATATGTATATGTATATAACAGGACTTAAAAGCTTTTTTCCCCCCACATTTTTGCTATTATCACACACTTATACTATATGAAACGCCAGCATATTGTTACCAACGCGTCAAACAATTCACTTGTTTTTTGTTGGTGTGTTTAATTTAACTTAGAATAAGAAAAATGAGATGTATATGAATGCAATTTATCCTTGACATTAGGAAAAAAATGTGTTTTTTATTTATGAAAAAAATGAAAATTTAAGCATTCCTACGTCTGCCTTCTGCTTTTACACCAGGAAGGAGAGCGACATAAAAAAATGAAATTCCCAACGCGCGTAGCAGACAACAAATGGCATAGAGACAAAAAACTTTAAAAAATTATACATAGTATACGAATACGAAAAAAAACCAAACAACATAGACCGACCCGCAGTATCTAAATGCAAATGATGATGAAAAAAGTTATATACATTTCATTGTATAAAAACAGATAAAATAATAAAAATTCAACAGACAAGTGGCAGAAAATGTAGCAGATAACACTTAGATGTGTTTTTGGTGTTTTCAGTTGTTTTAGTTGATCTTTGCTAAGATGCTAAGATGTGGTTGTTCGCGCTCTCTCCCTCTCTTTGAGTTATGTTTTCTATTTTGTTTTATATGATTTTGTTAACAATTTATATATGTATCAACAATTTTAGGACAGTGGGTGTCAATTCGCCAGATTTTCTAGTTCCTTTAATACATATTTTGCTTTTTGTTTGTTGACTTGACACGTAAAATAGCTAGGTACTGACTGATATAATGGATTATGTGAGAGGCACTTGGTATTAACATGTCTTCTTGTGAAAGAAATTGGTAATATGTATAAAAATAAACAAATGATAAAGATATTATTGGTACTTGGTATACGTATAGAGATTTTTGTTAAAATCGTTTTTGATGACATCACTAGGTATGCATCAGTAAAATTAACCTTTAAACTGTACGATAGGTGATGAATGACTATGTGGGTCTTTTATTTAACTAAGAGTTGATTAAGCAAATTTATTCAGTGAGATAGGTTGTATGCCTAAAATGTCACAATGTAAAACTTTGCGGGTATTCCATATCATTATTTAAGCGATGCCCATTGCGTTTGCTGCAATTAACAATTTCGGTTTAACCAGACAGGAATAGCAAAGAAGATATTTGGCAATATTTAAAACGAAAATTATGTTTGTAAATTTCTGCATAGCGTTATCTTAAAGTATAGATATTAGGATGATCGTTTTGTTAGAACATTCACTTTTCGGTATTGTGCCATCAATTTTTCTATAGCTTTTGGTATGCGGAACAAAAACTTCACTATCACATATCTAAAAAATCATTTCCACAAAATTGTGGACTTTTTTTTTTTGAATTTATATTTTTATGATTGTTAGTAGGTAATAAAAAAAATCGGCTGATTTAATGGCTGAAATAATATGAAACGGTAATATCAATCATTTAAATTCACAAGACTTGGAGTGACTGATACAAATAATTTGGTTAATTCATTCAGTTTTATGGAATGTACCAGAAAGGACGAGGTAAATTACTCGGTTTTCTCAGATTTTCCTATCAATTCAAGTAATTATAAAAAACAATTTCTAACGTCATGAAGCTTTTCTATCAGAAACTAGTGGAAAAAACATTAATAGTCGGAAATATATAAATTTTTATGAAAGTTACCAGTATGAGCAGGATAACGTGGCCAATTTGTATACCCAAGTCAACGTTTAGTAAGCATTATGAGTGTGCTAAGTATAACTGTAGTCAGTTTACTGGCAGCAAAAAATGTGCATGTAAATGTAAATTGGTGAAATCGGTGATTTGAATGACGGGGGGTGTGGCAATTGTTTCTAATATCTTATTTAATGTCATTAAACTACACAAATTCTCATATCATCCAGTCCCGAAAAAAGGTAAATATGTATGACCAATATAGCCCATATTCATTCCTAAATCTGATATTCACAACCATTTGAAAAATATTAAAAAAAGTTTATCAAAATCTACTGACAAAATAAATTTGTGACAATTTTAATTTTTTAAAATTTGTGACAATTTAAATTTTTGACAAATTTTAAATTTGGACTTCGTCAGAACAAGCTCCTAGCTATTTGAAAGATACTAAAAAAAGTTCATCAAAATCTGTTGACAACTTACATTTGTGACAAATTTGATTTGTGACAAATTTTAAATTTTGACTTCGTCAGAACCTGCTCCTGGCCATTTGAAAAACATTAAAAAAAATTCATCAAAATCTGTTAACAACTCGAAGAGTTCTGCGAACAGGAAGAAGTCGCTGTATGGGATCTTCGCTCCAAAAATTGAATTTCTCGTAAAAAACTTAAATGAGTTGATCTAGAAAAACTGGGAGATACGTATATTTTTTTTTGAGCTATATTTTCAGAATCTGGTCAGTTTGATCATGGGTGAAAAATCGTGTCGTACAGTGTAATATATATATGTAAAATCTTATTGGTAAAGTAGGTAAATTATGTAGGAGTTAATTTAATGTGTGACAAATATTTGGGATTTTTGAATTTGTGCATACTACGAGTATTACAAGATAATGATAAAATTATAATGAAAATGGAGGTTATGGGAGAAATGTTCACATTCTGATAAAAAGCACTTTGTATAGGAGGTCCCAGATGGGATGGGGTTAATTCGCCAATGTGCTAAATGCAGTTACGGGATGTTTGTAATAGTAAATATAGAATGGTAAATTAATAGAATTAGTGAACATTTACTCGATTTATCGAGTCTACCAGCCAGAAAGACAGAAGGACATGGCACAATCGTTATAAAAAGTCCTATTGAAATCTTGAGACAGAAATTTATATATATCGTTGGAAAGGTCTAAGATTCTTCTTTCCAAAATCGTTAATAAATCCAAAATTGGTTTAGAAATGACTGAGTTATCAGCTCATAAGGGAGGAGAAACCCAAAAAACCGGGTTTTGAACAGTAGATCAAAATTTTAAGTGTGTTAGGAAACTTTGGTTTATAGATTCATATTCGACGCGACCAGACCTACATTATGCAGTAGGTTACCCCCAATTTCTAAACGAGTGTAAGATATATTAATAAGAATATCCGTGTAAAACATTAAGTTCAAATAAATATATCGAATGAAATCTTCAAAAAAAAATTTCATTTATGGCCTTTTTGATAAATTTGCCACAATAACTCCAAATTTCTAGTAATATACATATATATTCTGTCGAGTCTGTAATAAGAAGAAAACTAATCAATGCGAATGATATTGATTGACGACCCGACCCTGTACTATAACATAGTGCTCATTAGCGAGAATATTGGCTGAACTCAAAAAAAGTCAAAATCTATAAAATATAAAACCAGTGCAGAAATTTCAGTCAGGTGAACTGACTAATAAATACGCTCACCCATTGGGAGTATTGATATTATTACTCGATTTCTAAAGTGGGCGGAATGGTACATTTGTATGGGAGGTACCAGGAGGGGAGTGGCTAGACTTCCAGTTATTTCTTCAACACTTTATTCTGTTACAGCTTTACTAAATAAAAAATTAGGGCACGATCGTGTTAGGTGTATTGATATTATTAATCGATTCCTAAAGTGGCATAATGGTACACTTGTATGGGAGGGGCGTGGCCATTTAGCCCATTTACAATACCGTAAGTAGTTTTGCGGAAATATTAACCCATGCTAAATTTCAACATAATACGTCGGGTCTTACGTGCGTAACAACCAGGGAGACAGACAGATGGACATGGCTCAAACGACTTAAAAAGTCAAAAATCGAATTTTGTTCAAACAAAAATATGGTCAAAAGTGACACCTTCTATGTGTTGTACTTTTGGGTCGTATCAAATTATCAAATTTTCCTCATTGAGTGGTGTGTAAAAGTTTTTTGTACTTTTCTCAACAGTTACCCTAAATTTAAAAGTTTGAAGCTTTTAGCGCGGAATAGGTTTTTTCAGTTAAGCCGGTCTTCTCGTAAATGATTGATATGTAGCGAGTTTGCATTGGGTACTTGTGACATACGTATGTATTAATGCATTTATGTACAACGTATGAGTAATATTAATTTTATGCTAATTTTATACTAATCATACGCACATCGTTCCAATATTATGGCTATAATTAGTAACACAGTGAATTCCGATGTCGGAAAACCCCCGAAGGGTTTGTCGTTCTCTACAATTCTGCGGAAGAATATAATGAGAAATCATCAATGGCTCTTGAGTTACAGCAAAAAAAATAAGCGAACGAACATTAAAATAAGCTGAAATATAAAAGTTTGGCCTGAAAACACTAAACCCTTTGGGGATTTTACTACACTGACATAGTACGTTCACCCTGACTAGGAATTTTTCACTCCCAGACAATGAACCCGAAAATGTTCACAGCGTTATTTGTGAGTTTATTACACATTAAAAATATAAAAAGCTTTCAATTCTTAGTGGATTTGCGGTCTTTTTTTTAATTAAAGGTATCTTTTTTAAATTTAAACAAGTTTGAATTTTTAACTTTTACATAACAATTATGAAAAATATATTTTTTTGTCTTTCAAATGCTGTAATTTTTGAAAAAATTTAAAAATTTCATTCAGGTTAGATACTCTTGATGCAGAAACTCTTAAAGCAAAAGATGCAAAACCGCTAACCAAAAACCTAATGCTATAAACAAATTAACGGTAATATTATGTGTCTTAATTAATGATATTAAAATACTTTACACTTTTATTTAAGGTAGGAAACGACAAGAAAATAATGTCTGCTGTGATTTAGAAAATTTTTTGCAGTAATTGTCAATTTTGTATAACAATTTTATTAACAAATTAGTAAATTTCCCATTTTTTGATAGCTACAAATAGGTTTTTTTATAAAATTAACAATTTTTTTTAGTTGACGTTTTATTTTAACTTTTATATTTTTTAAGAAAAATGACAGCCTTCGAAAAACAAAAAAAAATTATTTTTAATTTTTATTGTAAAATAATTAAAAATCCAAATTTTTTTTTAAATGTCTCTCGTTGGGTCGATTCGCAATAACCTCACCTTTAATTTAAAAAAAAATCCTCACAAATCGACTAAGAATTAAAGTCTAAAAATTGATTTGTCCAAAGGCATCTTTTTTTTCTCCACTGTGCGTCGATGCGGTGTACAGTAGGGTAGAAAATAGTCAACAAAACTTGTAGCGAAAACGTAATCTACGTATAATTCTAAGAAAATTTCTCTAAGAAACCATTGGTGAAAAATAAATTTCTAGTCCGCGCAAATCGATATTCGATTTTTTTTCTCAAATTTTTTAAGTTTGAAGAAGTTTTTAGCCACTATTTTAATACATTACCCTAATGTTTATTATATCATTCAGAAATTGCATTTTGTCATGAGTAAAAAGCATAATTGTTTGTAAAAATTGGTTAACATATGGTTAAGTTATTCATGTTTTTCCATAACAGCAATTCTCATATCCATACTAAAATCAAACAGTTGAAGAAAAAATTTTTTTTTTGATTTTGTTGTTAATCTTCTTTATTTAAATTTTTTGAACTAATCATAATTTTTGACCCTCTATGCCCCTTTTCGAGTTGCGAAGATATCTACTCAACTATTCATAGCTACTCTTCTTAGCCCTTTCCTTAACTTAAATATACCCTCGATCATCGAGTTTTGGATCTAATTTTTTTTGTTGCTGTTAAATTTTAGCATTATAACAAAGTATTTATACGTGTTGGAACCTTGTTATTTCATAACTAATCATACGCATCACGAAAATGTTTATATTTGCAGAATTACTGCATACCTTCATATGATCAAATGTTTTGTAGACATTAAAGCTGATATATTGATTTGCAACATTCTCACCTCAGTGCTTTGCATAAGTCTTAGCATTACACAAACATCTCATCCCATCTTATTCCATGTTAACGCTTAAAAGTCTCTTAACGACATTTATGGCGACCACAAATCACTTGAAAAATTCGCAAACAAGGTTTACATACTACCGAATATGTACACAAAATACTTTGTAAATTTGTATGTATTTGTATTGGAAATATCTTACATGGACACGAAAACATGTGTAAGTTTGTGATTTGTTTTTATTTTTTTGGGTAGGTAAACATTAAATAAATCAATATGTTCCCATATACATATATATACATATACAAGTCGTAAATATTCACCCACCGTGATTGTAGTACTCTTTTTCTTCCACTTGGATGAAGTGGTGGTGGTGGTAGTGGTCGCCTCTTCAGCAACGATATCCCCTGCATCAGCCATATTCGTAACGTCGGTTACGCCAACGACAGACGGTTTCAATGTGTTGGTAAGTTATCCTTTCTTTTGTGGGTAAGTGTGTTATTTTTTGGAAACACAGACGTTGTTGTCGACGTCGTTGTTGCTGTTGTTGTTGTTATTGCTGTTATAGTTGTTATTCTTGTTAGCTCCTGCTGTGGCAACGGCTGCTGTTGCTGCTGTTACTGCTTTAACTGTAACTGCTGGTATTTTGGTGAGTTAATTTATTCGTGTATCGGGTGTCGCGTATATTGCATGTGTATTTGTGATTTATAGTTATCAACTTTTTACGTGGCTTTTATGAAATATACATATATTTGCTTAAATGGTTGTTGGCTGCTGGTTGAGCATAAACACTTATTTAAGGATTTTCTTTGTAACTGCTCTAGTAACTTTTAGTAACATTTAAATTTTTCCCTTTCACTGATATTATGGTATTTTATTTCTTGGCGTGGCGTTTGTTTGTACTTCACTTGTATATTTTTGTTTTATATTCTTTAGTTAACAACTTTCCTTTTAACACTTTTTGTTGTTGTTGTTGTTGGTTATGTGGCAGGAGTTGGAGATTTACGTTATCAACTGTAGCAATATTTGTAATCAACATTTTTTGGGGGCGGGAGCGGCGGCTGGTTTTATTTTCACATTCACAAATTGTTGTTGTTTTGATTTCTTATTTAATAAAATTCAATATTTTTGTTAGCTAAAAGAATGATGATGAGTAGAATTTTAATCAATATATAGGCATTATCACAGGACACCGAATTTGTTTGACACATGACATGTGAATATAAACAATTCTGTTTAATTATACTTGTATTATATGCACTTGTTTTTGATTTTACATATTGGCTTGTTTCTATTTGATTTGTGCATTTCTATGCATTTATGTTTAATTTTTCAAATTAAATCCACAAAAACAAACAAACCGATGAACACATTTTTTTCTGGTTTTGCATGAAACATATATATAAAATTGCATTTCATATTTAAGGTCACCAGAGTGTATGGCAGTAATTTTTAAAACAAATATCAATCAAAATTGTGATGAAAATTCAAATGCAATAAATGTGAATTAAATTATTTGATGAAGCAGTAATAAAGTGTAACTAAGAGTTGAAAATGTGGTGAAAATCAGAGGATTGTGTAACATTTTATTGATTTGGCAGATATGGAGCATAGAACAATTAAACAATATATAAATTTATTATTGGTATATATATTTTTTTAAATTTAATTGCATTTTGCATGAGCTAAGAGTTAACACATAGACATTTGAAACTTTTTAGTAAAAATCTGTCTTGTTTAGTTGGATTATTTCCAACTAATATAGAAAATTTATTATTGTAGTTCACAAATTAAGGGCAACTTAAGGAGATAAAGATTTGTTTTTTTGAAAGAATTTTAACAAGTGCAGCAAGAGAATTAATTTATGTTGATGAACAATATCAGTGAAGACAAACTGTTTAACAGATTTAGACAAAAAATAATTCTTTTCTTTTTTCATATATAATTTTAAAAATTATTTCTGACAATAGATTATATATTTTACTAGCTTTCCCGGCTCGCGTTGCTTCACCCGTACTTACAGTAAACCTTCTTATGACTTTAAGCAATACAGGTAAAATGCCAACGTTTCATAAGACGAATGAACACCCAATTTATGTGATTGTAGCTTTATCCCATTAGTCTGAGTAATAGTTCCGCTTTAGTCCCTTTTTATCCCTAAAAGTACGAATTTTAACAGATATACATAGAACTAAAATGGACTGGCACCCCCTCTAATGGGCGATGGTACCCGTTTACCCTAAGTGATTGAATTTTGAAAAACCCCATTTGACAATTCTCTAATTCTATAGGGAGCAATTCTATATACATTTTCATAACTCTGCCTTTAGGTAATTGATCTGGGTGATTTCATCAGTTTTATCCCTTTTTCGGTATTTGTACAACTTAAGAACGAATTTTAAAATTAATTCACATTGCACAAGTTTTGAGACTATACCTTTAGCCGTTTATTACCAGTTTTATCCCTTTTCTGTCCATTTTACCCTAAAAGGTAAGAATTTCGAAAACCCTCCTTGCTTCGTTCTAATTTCAAAGGGAGCAAGACTATATAACTTATCATGATTACATCATTAGCCGGTTGGTCTGGGCGATAATAACATTTTTATCCTTTTACAATTGTTTCAAAGGGGCGTGGCACTGCTCATTTCCCAGCGAGACGTAATCCCCCATGTACCATTTCCATATGTAGAAAATCCCATCTTCATACCTTTAATGGCTCGCGAAATATGACCGATTTTAATTTTGGTTTGTGTGGGCGGTGCCACGCCCCTTTATCTAAGTATGATTTCATGTAGCGTATGATAGAAACCCTACGGATATTACTACACAGTGCAAATTTCATTGCAATCGGTTCATTTATTTCGCCCAGATAACAATTTTTTTTAAAAGGGGCGTGGCTCCGCCCTTTTTCCATCGAGACGTAATCCTCTTTATATCAGTAACATATGTAGCAAATCTCATCTTCATACCTCTAATGGCCCTTGAGATAAGACCGATTGCGGTTTGTGTGGGCGGTGCCACGCCCCTTTGTCTAATTATGTTTTCAAGTAGCCTACGATAGATGCCGTATGGACAGGATCACACATAGAAAATTCAATTGCAATCGGTCCATTTATTTGGCCAATATTACTATTTTAAAAAAAGGGGTGTGGCACCGCCCACTTTTCACAAGCAAAGTATTGTTTCTTATACGACCGATATAGGTACCAAATCTCGACTTCGTACCTATAATGGTTCAAAAGATACTGTCAATTTAAAATTCCAGTTGTATGGGGCGGTGCCACGCCCATTTTACCCCCTTTCAGTCCGAATTTCCAAAAATCCCTTTTCTAAATTTCACTGTTCTAGCTTTAGCCGTTTGGGCTGGGGAGAGATCAGTCAGCCACCCAAGCCTTTTATATATATAATTGCTTCGCTATTACATATATGGGCGTAAAAGTGGGCGTGGTCGAAAAAAGTACCCTATAAATCATGCCAGAGTCTTAGTTAAATGCTGTGAAAATTTCAGGAAGATCGGTCCACAGGTTTGGTCTCCTATAAGGTACAAACAAACAAACAAATATAATAATAATATTTATCACCATTCAAATTACCCAAATTAAATGACAATCAGCAGGAAATTGCTGATATTATTCAAAATCTCAGGTATTTAAAAAAAATATTTTAGACATTTTTACTACTTTTTTGCTAAATAAACTATTGTTCGCCAAACAAATGTGCTGATATTTTTACAGCTATAGCCCTAAATATCAACAATATCAAAATATTTTCAATTTAACAAAAAATTCCGTTTTTATGTCAATAACATCAGGTTCAATTCAACAACTCCCAAATCCCGATATTCCCACATAAACCAACTATAAATTTGTGAATTTATAGTTAAGAATTTCGAAAACCCTCCTTGCTTCGTTCTAATTTCAAAGGGAGCAAGACTATATAACTTATCATGATTACATCATTAGCCGGTTGGTCTGGGCGATAATAACATTTTTATCCTTTTACAATTGTTTCAAAGGGGCGTGGCACTGCTCATTTCCCAGCGAGACGTAATCCCCCATGTACCATTTCCATATGTAGAAAATCCCATCTTCATACCTTTAATGGCTCGCGAAATATGACCGATTTTAATTTTGGTTTGTGTGGGCGGTGCCACGCCCCTTTATCTAAGTATGATTTCATGTAGCGTATGATAGAAACCCTACGGATATTACTACACAGTGCAAATTTCATTGCAATCGGTTCATTTATTTCGCCCAGATAACAATTTTTTTTAAAAGGGGCGTGGCTCCGCCCTTTTTCCATCGAGACGTAATCCTCTTTATATCAGTAACATATGTAGCAAATCTCATCTTCATACCTCTAATGGCCCTTGAGATAAGACCGATTGCGGTTTGTGTGGGCGGTGCCACGCCCCTTTGTCTAATTATGTTTTCAAGTAGCCTACGATAGATGCCGTATGGACAGGATCACACATAGAAAATTCAATTGCAATCGGTCCATTTATTTGGCCAATATTACTATTTTAAAAAAAGGGGTGTGGCACCGCCCACTTTTCACAAGCAAAGTATTGTTTCTTATACGACCGATATAGGTACCAAATCTCGACTTCGTACCTATAATGGTTCAAAAGATACTGTCAATTTAAAATTCCAGTTGTATGGGGCGGTGCCACGCCCATTTTACCCCCTTTCAGTCCGAATTTCCAAAAATCCCTTTTCTAAATTTCACTGTTCTAGCTTTAGCCGTTTGGGCTGGGGAGAGATCAGTCAGCCACCCAAGCCTTTTATATATATAATTGCTTCGCTATTACATATATGGGCGTAAAAGTGGGCGTGGTCGAAAAAAGTACCCTATAAATCATGCCAGAGTCTTAGTTAAATGCTGTGAAAATTTCAGGAAGATCGGTCCACAGGTTTGGTCTCCTATAAGGTACAAACAAACAAACAAATATAATAATAATATTTATCACCATTCAAATTACCCAAATTAAATGACAATCAGCAGGAAATTGCTGATATTATTCAAAATCTCAGGTATTTAAAAAAAATATTTTAGACATTTTTACTACTTTTTTGCTAAATAAACTATTGTTCGCCAAACAAATGTGCTGATATTTTTACAGCTATAGCCCTAAATATCAACAATATCAAAATATTTTCAATTTAACAAAAAATTCCGTTTTTATGTCAATAACATCAGGTTCAATTCAACAACTCCCAAATCCCGATATTCCCACATAAACCAACTATAAATTATTCTACCCAAGAATTAATATACTAAAAGACTTAAGGATTTCATAGCTTAAAAAACAATTTAACTAATAAATCTTTTTTATATCTGATTTGTCAAATGTTATAAATTTTCTTGTTCTTGTTCCCTCCTCCACAAATAGCCCTTGAATTCGATCAAAAAAATTTTATACTTTTTTTTTGTAATATTTTTTGTCTATGATTCAACCCCAGCACTCCCGTGACCGAAATACGTCGCAAGATAGAAAACAAACAACCCATAGTACTATGAAAGCCGTACACATATGTATTGTATGATACGTATATATTCAATATGATTCACGCACGTGTGAACACGCCAGAACAGAGAAAAACTAAATATTTTTCTACAATAACAATGCTGTATTGTTGTCGTTGTTGATTGGTCGCAGTCGATTATTGTTCCGGAATATGTATTTGTAAATTTGTATTTATCGATGGAAGTCGCTAAAATATTAAATTCGAAAAATGTTTAAACACTGTAATGGAATTTTTTTTTCAAAATTTTAAATTTCATGACCGGAGTCGACGGTTTTACCCTATCTCGGATAAGAGGAATCGAACTGCATCATTAGTTTTTTTAATTATGATGAGAAATTAGGTTTTAAGGATTTTTTTCTTAGGTGTAGTTTTTTAATAAGTTAAAAAGATTTTCGACATGTTATAGTTGAGTTTTCGGATAATATTGACTTATTTAAAAGAACATTGTCAACGACAACTTTTCCGAAAAGCTTGTCGATAATCTATTTAAACTCTTAAACCAATAAATTAGAGTTAAGAAAAAATGAAACAAAAAAAATTGTATGAAGGGCTCAAAAAAACTAATGATGCAGTCGTTTGTCCGAATGAGAGCAAAACCGTTAAATTTTGTGAATTTCGGTCACTATTTGGTGGCCAAGTTATCGTTAGTTAAAGTTCGCTTGGGCTTTATGTGGAAATATGTATAGCAAATCAGCAGCCGAATCATAAAATAGAACCGAACGTTAACGTTCGACATTTTGGGACGGGCAGCATGAGATTTTATCATTTTTAGCATTGCACACAATTTATCCACATTGCTATACAAAAGTGCGTATACTTATTATAAGGGTAAAAGTGATTGTTTAACTCTAGAGTTACGAAATTTGATGAGCATACTCGAATAGTCCGGCCGTGGCATAGTGGGTAAAACACGCGACTACCATGCGGGAGATCACAGGTTCAACTCCTGGCTCCAGCCATCTTAAAAAAAGAAAACAATTTTCTTCCATTGTCGGCTCCACTCGAATGTTGTTGACAGCAACTTCGCAGTCGAGTCAATCGGCATGTCTAGTAAGAGCTTCTCAAACAGTGACGTTCGCATTCGTCGAGAAACAAGTAGGTGCCGTTAGTTGTGAATCTAAAAATAAAAAGCGTGTTAATTCACAACAACGCGAGAAGCTATCCCATACCTCATTCATGGGGTATAAAGGGAAATTAAGTTTTTTTTTATACTCGAATAGTAATCGACACTTCTGCTATTAATTTGGAGTCGAAATTTTAGTTTTTGATCAGGGAGCGCCGCAAGAAGTGTGTTTTTATCCTTAGAAAAATATAATTTAATAAACAGGTAATACTCAGCATACGACGTTTTTATTTTATAGAAGTAATTTTGACAAAAACAAACCTAAGATTAAGCTAGATGACCAACATTGCTATTAATACATATTTTTAACGAAATTCCATAAAATGTCATATAAGGCACACCCTAATGCTCTTTGTGCACAATTAAAGGGGTAGAGTATTCCGATCATATTGGTTGTTTACAGGAGTTGTTCAGGTATACAATAAGTACGTTTTTGGTAAAGATAGACATGTTCTGATTGTATGGGTTCATTTAGAGAAATTATTCGGTGTTACCTAAACTTCAATTTCGCTGAATATTCCCCACGACTCATACTAAAGAAGGTGAAACAATTAGAATTTTTTTCGAAGCTGCTTTAAAAAACAAAATAAGTCTAATTTTGAGAAATACTATTATAGTGATTTCTCTTATAAGTTTGCTTAAGACGAGAAAACATTAGATTCAAAACTTTAGGATCTATTGGCCAAAAACTGATGTCACCTTTTTCAAAGGGACCCAAGGGATTTCAAAATGTTTAGGGGACCAAAAAAAAAATTGGTAGCCAATCTAGCCGAACTGAGCTAGAGTTTTAGTCAGCTACGGTAGTACTACCGAACCTATATAGTCACGTTCGGGTGTTTTTTTCACTGGGTAATTCAGCTTTGGATTTTTGGTAATTTTCAAGCGGACTATTATCCGGTCTATTCTGACGTAGTTACAATAGTCACCACGGTTACAGTAGACTACTTTGGTTACAAAATCAAAAAATCGGTATTCCGAATCCTTGTTACCGTGACAATTGTTACAAAAATTGTTACCTGCACAAAAGGAGGTAACAAGGTAGTTTCAACTCTTTGAAATACTATTTTGAGATGTAAACAAATTTTAAATTATTGAAGTAGTGGGTAAAATACTTTTAGCACTTTTTGCTATGGAAATGTAGTGGCAAAATGTGTGGAAAGGGAACAACCGCCAAGAAACCTGTGGGACGGCTGTGACCAATTCTCCATGACACAGTATTTGTCCAACATTTTCGACTGTCCACTTAACTGAGGTATGTGTCGTCTCCTAAAGCTCTGTCAAATGTGTATAATTATCTAAAAAGTAAAAATATGTTTACTTTTCTCTGTATTGTTTTTTCATTTTTTGTTTTCAAAATTCAAAAATTAGCTGTAAATTGTCAATAATTGACTTTTCACCACAAGGTGAACTTTTCCTTGTTACAAAATTGCCAGAATAACCGTTACAAGAATTGGTTACAAAATTGTAACAAATTTACAGTAACTAATTTTTGTAACCAAATTATTAGAATAGGGCCGTATGTTGGTAGTTGTAAAAAAGTTATGGTCAAGATTTGAGCAAAACCGGACAAAAGAGGTCAAAGGTCAAAAATATATATGGGTATTTCCTGGCGTCGCGGATGCACTTTTTTTCTTATTTTGTAGTTTTCTCGAAAAGTTTTGAAAATAATGTTCAAATCGATACCTTCCCACAAAAATGTATTAAGCGACATTTCTAAAATTGTGTAGGAAACGAAAAAAAACGTCTCATTTAGTTATTTATTTGTGTATTTTATTGAAAGGAACATATTTGGAAAGCGATTTTCACACTTGATATCATTGCAAAATCAAAAGTTTCATGAGATAAAATTTAAAATTGCCGAGTGCAACATTATTCCAGTGAAAAAACTTTACGGTTGATACAATTTTATTTTCTCTTTAGTTTCCTTTACTTCCATGATAGGGCATCGAAACCCAGGCCAAAATGTGGCGCTTAACTTCTAGTATAGTTCCACATCAAAAAGTCATTTTCGAAAAAAGTGTTGCTTAATACATTCTTTTGGGAAGGTATCGATATTAAAAAATTTAGATTTTGGACAGTACTATAATGTTCTTTTAACGAAACTTTATTTAAAATGTTATACTCAATATTATGATTAACACAAAGTGCGTTATGGACACACACAGCAACTTGAAGTGTATACGAAAATTTGTGAAATTTAGCGAAGTTTCTAATGTAACCGTTATATTATTTTTTTTTTTGAAAAATAAAGCAGACATGTTGGGGTTTTATAAACAACTTACTTCACATTTAAAATACTTTTACCTTTTACGCTACTTCAATCTAAATGTGCGTCGCGGACACACGCATAGTTCTATGGATAATACAGAGCGACAAAAAACAATACATAGGAAATTATACTATTTTTCTGGTAGGTGCTGCTGAGCACTACAAGAATCCGTTTTTCAGATTTCCCAAAACCCCCAAAATCTTGAGTTACGGGTAAAACCCCGGTTTTTCGTACTTTTTCGCACTTATAAGCCAGTAACGCCGATAAATATGAACCGATTTTGATTTTCTCAACGGATTTGGAAAAAAAGACTTTCCAACGATATATATAGTTTGTTTTGTTAATGTTCAACGAATTCATTATATGATTACAGAAACAAAAAGTTAAAAATATAGCAATTTTTTACTATGAAATCGTCCGTCCTTCCGCTCGAAATACCCATTTTCTTTTATTTGACTTTTGACCAAAAAAAAAATTAAACCACTGTAAAAGAATTTGAGACGTAATGGAGCAAAATGGAGTTTAGGGTTTTGTTACTGAGGTCAAATGCTATCGTCTGATATTGGTTTGTTCCACCACCGAAAAAGTGTGTTGCACTATGTAATTCAGGAACAATTTACATTTATATTATGAATCTTGAATTTTGGTGTGATGTAAATTTCACTACTGTTTTTACAGTTTTTCACTACATCCACCAAATTATTTTTGCTTCTTTTTTGCAGCTTTGGAAGCAATTGTTTTGCTGTAGAATTAAATTAATTTTTTAAAATTTTCCATATTCTGTATTTTGGTAAGTATTTTGGTTTGGTGGCAAGACAGCTTTCAACGAAGTTTTTTTTTCTCAATTGTATAATTATTGATTTCAATACAATTCATTTCATAATTTTCAGTTTTGACCCAAAAAGCTATTAAAGCATTTTTGGATAACTTTGTTATTGTTCTTCAATAACTGCAAACGAATTGTATCATTCCAGTGTACAGTATTGAGACTGACGAATAGAGCAGTGACGAGCCTCCCTATTATTTATAGTATTTACAACAATAATTCCTCTTATTACAGAATGTGGAACTTATAAAAATAAATTATCTTCATACCTAAGTTAGCTCGAATGTTGCCATAAGAGAATCGACAAATACAATTGAATTCCTAGAACTATGTTTACTTAAACATTCAACAAAAGTTTATAGTTACGGCTAATAATTTTAAATTTTTTCAAACAGACATTTATGGATTTTCACTGCCATTAAACATGCGTCTAAAACTCAAGCCATCTTGTTGCCATAACAATCATTTGCCTCATCAGCTATTTACGAATTAATAACAATCATACGCTCCGTCAAAGTGATTGATAATAAATAACAATCATATGGTCCAAATGAGTCAACGTCAGAAAAGCAATAAATTAATTCTAACAAAAAATCAAACGAAAATTTATCTCCTTGTATATTATAAATGTAGGTATGTATATACGAAAAATATATATTTTTTATCTCTACATACTGTATTGTTGGAAATTATTAAATAATAAATTCTAATATAAAAATAAATGTATTCATTTTTTTCTCCATATACAAAATATATATGGAACAACAAATGAATAGTCAACCGTTTTGGTTATTTTAATATAATAAAGTTTGGAACTACAAAACATTACAATAAAACAAACTCTATCAAACTGTTGACTGTATTGCTAATTGAAGCTAGGAAAAAACTTGTTAACTAAAATATAAATGACTAATTAGTGTTGGCAAAGTTCACAGATGAATAGTAATAAAACAAGAAAAAAAATCGCTAATTGCACTGCACCGATTTTATTTTTCAACTCAAAGTTGCCAATTCAATTTTATGGCAAAAATTATGTGGTTTTTCCTCATGTGTAAAATGTTGTGGTAGACTTTTTGTGCAGTTGAGTTTTAAGCAACGACAGAATAAAAAAAAAATGTGTTGTTGGTTTTATGGATTATTTTTACTATTGTATTTGTATTTGTGGTTTGAAATTATATCTTTTGTGTGAGCTATTTTTAAATGTTGCAAATAAAAATATTTTTAATATTTGTATTATTTAATTTCTGTGTGTTGTTTTTCTCTGGTTGGCATTGTTGCCTTTCGTCATGTGTCACTTGAGTTGTCACTTTGTAAACAGTAAGCTGTCAAAATTAAATGGATTTTTAAGTGAAATTTTTATAATATGCCATGATTTTAGTTTGGTGGATTTCATAGATTTTGATACAATTAAATTAATATTTATTTTTGTGTGATATTATTGTGTTGGCGTTTCGCTTTTGTGTGTTGTGTGTTTCTTTTTTATGATTGTAACTTTCACTGTTTTGTTGTTGTTGTTTCAACTCTGCTGTGTGTTTCTTAATTTGTTTAATATTTGCATGTAATTTTGTGTATTTTTTGTTGTGTACTTTGGAATTAAAATTAAAGATTTTCTTTATTCGATGTAGTGTGTCAGATTTTTTAACATTTTCCGCTATTTCGTTTTTTTTAGTTGTGATTTCCACGCGAATTTATAGATTCGTTGCCTTAACGCTCACTCACTCAAGAACTGCGAACGTATGTTTCGATTCGGTTTATTTGTGCAAAACGAAAATAGCAACACTTCCAACACAGAGAGCTCTATTTTTGCCAGATTTCGGCCAGAACTTACTGGCTGACACTTCTCCACATACCCATCACCCACCCGACTGTTAGCCTTCCGCATTCCCCGCGCCCCTGCTCCCTCGCCTATAAGCTAATTTATTAAGAGAGATCTCATTCCGCCGTTGTTATCTTAAGAGCTTTTTTCCTTTAAAGTGCTGGGATGATGATGTTCTTGATCACACCTCTCCCCTCCTGTGAGCAGCTGATGAGCATTTTTCACACCAGGACGGGAGATCATCAATAATAAGAGATAGATAATCATGATTAGTACAAATTAGACGCATATGAAAATGTCACCATGTTGTGGGAAACAAACAAACAAAAAGGCCGCAATAACGACAGTATAAAACGCAATGACTGAAATTTTGCTTAGCGCTCCCCAATAGTAGCTACTCTTTCGTAGAGTACTTGGAAGAGTATTCTGTCTTTTGTCTCCGTATCTAGAAGTCTACGTAAGATTATTTCATATTTTCCGGGGACATGGGGAGAAGGTGATGGACAAATGACTGGGAAGGTAATAAATTTTCATTGTAATTTGTTTAAAAGGTGAAACGTTGAAATATTTATTTCAGATGTTTTTTTTATAATTTTGTTTTAATGTCTTCATAAAATGTTGGCGTCGTTTTGAGAGCAGAGTGATTAAATCCATATATCGCATACTAGACATGATGTTGTGATTCATTTGTTAGACTTTGTATTTTGGAGATGTAGAACGTTTTGCACTCTGGGGGATGTAAAAAAATGTTACATTATTTTATAATGGCGATAAATTGCAATTGAAAGGGATATTTGTATTCAAAGAAGAAATTTTTCAGTGTAAGTGATGTTAAAATCAGAGGACCTAAAAACAGATGATTAAATTAACTATCCAAAATTCGAAGAGAAATTTAACGATTTAGCAGTGCTTCGAAAACGTTTTTAAGAGTAGACCTATAAAAAATTAATTTACTAGTTTCTACGTACATAAATCATAACTTATGCAGAAACCACAACAAAATGAAATACAAATACTAGACCCGATACTACGTTGACGGAATTTAACATGAAAACAAGGAAACGAATTAGAATTTGAAATGTGCGCTTGGTGTTGGTGCGATTCCGGCGAATTAACTACGTTAGAAGGTCGAACCGTATTGTTCTCGGGAAAACCTGGGCCAGCACAGCCCAGATCTAGTGGCGTTGGCATCGTACTTTCGATAAAGAACCATCCCAGGAAAATTTTTCAGAACTTGTTGCGAATGGTATTGATACTAGAATCGTTTCTTTTTTAATCGACTTTCTATTCTGTTTCTGGTTCTATATAACCGATTATGTACAACATGTTGCACCACAGATTCCGTAGAACAGAAAATGAATATTCGTATTCGAAATAAGTATTTTTTAGAGGGTATTTATTAAGAAAAACTCAAAAATCTGAGTTAAAATATATTTCGAACTAGCATCCAATTGAAAATCAATGAAATTTCAAAAAACAGCATATGTAATTCAGTTATGTAGCAATTCATTTCATAACAAGTTCCATGAGAACATGTTGGTTTTGGGACAATTTCAAACAAAAATAATATATTGTGCAACCGAAAGTGGAACTTGTTACTTATCAGTAAAAGCTGTTCTGTAATTGTTTCTTTGCAACAAAATATTTTGCTGGGATACCATAAGCTACGCACACGTGCTTGCAATACTACTTACAAGCAATGCTTCGTCACCATTGAAGCATCTGAAATAACTTGAAAGGATGCCTTTTACGACCAATTGGATAAAACTCTTTCGGATGTGCATCAAAGAGATATTTTCATCGGCTCTACGAAATAAGGCTCCAAATGGATTTATTTCATAATCAAAAAAGTTACTTTCATAATACAGTACAACACATGAATTTAGGACTTAATTCTGAGAACTGTACGTAAAAGTAGCCCCAAAAAGAAGAAGTTATGCAGCAATGGTTTTGTCAAGTTACATGCCATAATAATTAAATATTGATTTGAAGTTAGTAAGTATCGTATAAGGGAATATGTCACGTTTTAGACTCTTTTGTTATATGTTGGCGTATGATTATCATAAGTAATATTGAACGTAAATCATACGCCACAGTTTTATTGAAACTGCTACAATATAAACCCAGTTCAAAATCATTTGATGAATGTAAAAGTAAAACTTTTGCTTATGTAGGGAAACGTTATATGAACAGATTTAAGGAATTTTAATTCTTAATTTTTTTAAATTTGTTTCAGCTAAATCGGACTAGTGGTTCTCGAGTTATGTCGGCTCCGCGAAAAGCCCCCCAATGAAATGACGCCCAGAAAATAACCTCCAATGAAATAAACCCAAAAAATAGGAAATAACACCCAAAAACAGTGAATGAAATAACATCCAAAAATAAATGAAATAAACCCCAAAGCGAAAACGAAACAACCCCCAATATTTGGGAGTTATTTCATAAGAAAAAACACCCAATGATGAAAATGAAATAACCCCCAATGAAATAAACCCCATCAGCAACAAAAATTAAATTATGCCCGAAATTCATAAAAGAGTCAGTTTCACCAAGGATTTCATGAAGTCAATATGGACCAACATCAAAGTCGCAAAATTATTGAAATGAATAGTGTGGATCGTTGATCGTTGTAGCCCTGCTCTACTTGTGCAGTTCGGAAGACAATTTGCCTTTTACGTTTAGCCTTTACACAACCACCTCCACTGTTCACAAGCAAATCAAACTCTCTGCTTTAATTGAATTCCTCCATCTGAAGAACTCTTACAAATTTGAAAAAACTTCCATTCTTAGATATCTTACTCAAAATTAAAAAAAGCTTGTTGATTTTCTATCCGTCAATATGAACACAAATGGAAATATCTGTAAACATTCAAAAGGTATTGTAAGCCTAAAAGTTTTCTTGTAAAAGGCCTATTTTTATATAATTATAAAATTATAACCCCCAAAACCAACAGCTTTAAAAATGAAGTAACCCCCGAATAAAAAATGAAATAACACCCAAATTATACAAGCTGTGAAACAAGCCCCGAATTTTAAAAATTTGTTGGGTGTTATTTCATTGGAGATTATTTCATAATTTGAAAACCCCAAATGAGGAATGAAATAATTCCCAAAAATAAATGAAAAACCACCCAAAAAATTTGGGGGTTATTTCATATGAAATAACACCCAAAAATGTATGAAAAACATTTGGGGAATATTTCATTTCTCGTTTGGGCGTTATTTCATTGGGGGGCTTTTCGTAGAGCCGTTATGTCAAACAAAAGAGCATCAAACGTGACAAGTTCCCCTATACGAAACTTACTACCTTCAAATCGTTATTAAATTATTATTATGGCATGTAACTTGACAAAACAAATGATGCAGAACTTCTTCTGTAAGGAGCTACATTCACGTGTAGTTCTCAGAATTGAGTCCCAAATCAATGAGCTGAAAAATGTTGTACTGTGTAATGAAATAAAGTCATCATTGTTTAGGTTTCTTAATAAAATTTTTGGGACTTTATTTAATTTTTGCTTTGAATCCTTATTTCATAGAGCCATTTTCATCATGATGGGTGACTTCAATGCCCAATTGAGGTCCAACAATAGTGGCGTTGAAGGTGCTATGGCAAAGCATATTAAAGAATGCATGACGTAGAACGGTGAGACGTTCTTAGTTACGTGCCGTACTATAAACTCGTCATCGGGATATACAGATGTATACACAAAGTCACTTAGGTATTCCTGATAAACGTACCGAAATAAGATAGATCATTTCGTTATAAGTAAAAAAAGGGGTGGGGGTGTATTATAAGAGAGAGGTGCCGATAAAGACTAATAATCTCGTCATCGGGGGAATCCTATTCACCCACAGAAATATATATAAAGTCACTTGGGAATCCCCTTATAACAGCGATGTAGGATTGGTATATTGTACGAGTTTTCAATTTGGCTCACCCTCTAATTTTGCGAGGTTGGAAAAAAACTTCATGAGCCTAAAAATTTGGAAGGTGGAGTGGGGGTAAATAGCTGAGTATTGGCGTGAAAAATGGCGGTAAAGGGGAAAAACACACAGCAAGCACCGGAGTCACCTCTAGAGGGGTAAAATGTATGACCGCGGGTAGATATGTTGGGAAAAAAATAGTAGGGAAAAATAACTGGGTGTCGGTCACCAATCGAACCCTTTAGGGACGATTCCGGGGCAAGTGCGGGGCATGTTTGGATTTTTTTCCCAATACAAACAGTTTCTCGTTAAAAACCGGTGGCACGATTTTGAGGTTAGGCAAATTATCTTAGAATTCATGTCGATAACCGCTTGGTCGAGAAAAAAATTGACCCACTCCAATATCTACCCTTTATCTTCAACCCTTCAGGTGGTCCTCATATATTTTTTTTATTTAAAAAATTTGTATGGAAGCACCCTTAGGGGGTAAAGATGGGGGGTACGAATGTTTGGGAAAAATGTTAGGAGGGAAATATAACTGAGGGTCAGTCACTAATCGAACCCTCTAGGGTCGATTCCGGGGCAGTTGCGGGGATTATTGTGGATCTTTTCCCCAGTTGTAACGATGTACCTATGATTAAGATAAAACCCGCATAAAATTACTATTTCTCATACGTTGTACATACATATGTAGCGATTACCATATGCAAACTCGTTACATATGTTACAGTACAGTACTTGGGTCAATAACATTAGCAATGACCAGTTTTCTACTTATCCCAGATGAGACCAAATTTCTGGCCATATGTAGACTGGCCAGAAATTTGGTGATATACCTTCACTCTTAATTGGAATTTCTTATCCCCAAGATTGGCAGTTGCACTGTGTGATTAAATAGCAAATCAATATATAATATTTTAAAGTGAGATGGGCAATCTCCATAAAAACCATGAAGTCAAATTATAGTTCTGCGGTATGTTTGTCATTCCGGTTACATTTTAGTGATAGATTAATATTTACAAAAACCGTTACGTTAACCATTTCGATAACATCATCAATTTTAAATGCTAGTATACTTGTACACGAAGTAAGCCAATGCAAATACAATATTGGGGAAAGTTGCTCTGGTATGGTCTTGAATTTAGCCGTTTACATTCGTCAAACGGATAATTTTAAAATGATTTCTAATACGGCTTGTGACATTTTAACAGGGTGAGTCCACCAACACAATATTCTATATTTAATTTAATACGAATAATTAATGAAAATTAAAATGTTTAATTCCGTTCTGCGTTGATAATACTATCAATCTGTAATCCACATTTGGATGCTGAAAGGATTTTTGGTTACTAAAATTATTAAATTTATTTTACACAAAACTTTTCGACCAATTAAACAAATTCGTGTTTAAGTAACAACACATTTTAATTACACTTGTAATCAGTTCAATTCAGATGTAGTTAGGTTTCTCGACATTTTTTCCGGTAGCGCTATAATCTCTACACGTTTTATTGGTTTGTAATGTTGTTATTTTCACGCAACACTCTGAACTCCGTTGTATGCAAAGCAATACTGACTGAATAGCAGAATCATTATTAAAAAATATTCCTTTTGAGAAATTTTCCCAATAAAAATCTTTTTAATCTCCAGCTATTGATGATCTATACCATCACACTTCATAAGCTTGCAACCCCGTCTCTCGTCTTATAAAATGCAGTTGTTTTTAGCCGATTCGGGTGTTTATGTTTTGTTGTTTTTGTTGTGGTTTAAAGTGTACGAGAGAGTGGCTATGTGGTTTGTTTTCACTTTGTGTGAGAGTGTGGACGTGCGTGAAATTCGTTTCACTTTATTCACTTGTTTGTTGTTCACAGAAAATTGCACTTTTCCGTTTCGGTTCCCCGTTTCTGTTTTTGTTTTCTGAATCTTTTGTTATGCAAAATGCGTTCACACAATCGCAACCATTAATTGTCCGGAAAGATTTACACGCAAAAACAATGATGACATTTGAATTTTATTGCCTAGTACAGAGTGCAATCACTTTGCATTCGTTCGATTCGTTGCATTGTTTCCTGATACAAAGACCTGCCCATAAAGAGGACGATAACGAAAGAGACACAAAAAAAGAATATAGTCTCGAGATATGACTTTATGTTCATCGTCTTTGTCTGGCATGTAGGCATTCGTCATGAATCAGGAATTGTTTCAGATATTTATCGAGGCTAAGTGGGGTCTTTTACTATATAACGTATATAAATGAAAACTGACGGAGGTCATTGATTTAAAGAGCTTCCTTGAGACATTTGTAATTTCGGATGCTCCCATTGTATTAAAATATTATTATGTATTTTGGTTGATTATAGCATTTAACATTATGTGTTTGAGTTGTACAACGGTTTTGAGCTTCGAAATGCTATGAAATTTGTTATACCCGTACTGACATTATATATAAAAAATTTCTGAGCTCAGGCAAGAAAAAGTAATTAGGCAATAAATACCTAACATATGCTAAATAATTTATTTTTGAAAATTGCTATAGACTTATACTTACACTAGTTGATCATTTTATAAGATTAGTCGGACATACCATAAATTAAAAGAGAAAATAATATTAATAAAAAAATTATTTAAGTTATTCGTTAGTCAGTATATAACGAAATATTAATATGGTAGAGAAAAAATAAAGAGTGATATTTTAATGAGGAAGATATCTAAATGTTGGCTGAAAAGCTTTTTATGGAGCTTATTTATTAGCAGGAGAATTATTTTTGTGTGTCCTACTCGTAAACTAACAATAACCGCATTAAGGGAAATCCTGTGGACGGGACACGGGTGCTCGCGCATGAAGAAGTGCGACGTCTACTAAAGGTGCCATGCGGACAAGCACGAGTTAGGATGTGGATTTGTGGTTGGCAAGAGACTGCGACACCTAGTCTCAAGGTTGAACCCGGTATGTGAACGTGTACCCACCATAAGAGTCAAAACAAAGTTTTTCCACATAACACTCATATGAGCCCATGCCCCGACAGAGGAGAAAAGCCATGAGGACAAAGACAAGTTCTACGAGAGCCTAGAAAATGTATACGACCGTAGCGCGAGTCATGACATCGAAATTGTACTAGCCGATTTTAAAAAAATAGGCAGGGAGACCGCATTTGAGCCTAACATTGGAAAATTCAGCCTGCACACCGAAACGTCGAACAATGGCATCAGACTGATTGATTACTCTGCGGTAAGAAATATGGTAGTTAGCAGCACTAGATTTGACCATAATAATATTCATAAGGCAACATGGTTATCTCCAGATCAATTGACGAGGAATCAGAAAAATCACATGGTAGTCGATGGAAGGCACGTATTGAGTTTTTTGGAATTACGAGCGATCATGGGTGCGAACATTGATTCCGATCACTACCTTACCGCAGTTAAGATACGCATAAGGTAACGAATGGAGAAAAACGTAAGTAGCCGGGAACAATGAAAGCTGGACAACGGTAAACTGCGGACCACAGAGGCTGCGGACTCCTACTCCAACCACCTAACTCAACTGCTACGGGATGCTTCAATCCCTGATAATATTAGCTCGCAGTGGCAATATATATACGACTCCATAGAACAGACTTCGAGAAGCGTACTTGGGTGCTCAAAGCCGTCTCAGTAAGTTGCATGGTAAGATGATGAATGTCGCAATGCCATGGAAGAGACGGATGCTGCATACAGTGCGAAACTGCAGCCAATGGCAACGCGAGCCGTTCGAGAACGGCACAAGGAGAAGAGACGAGAGGCAACTCGTCTTTTTAAACGGGAAAATAAGGAGCTGAAGAAGAGACATGATGAGTGCGCAGAGTTGCTACGAAGTAGAGGGGAAGCCCGAAAATTCTTCAAGAGAGTAAAGGCGAGAATACGTGGACCAGGGTTGCCCTCCTGTAAGAACAGCTATGGCCCACTAGTGACAGACCCGGATAACGTTCTGAAGATATGGAGAGATCATTTTAGAAATCTACGCTCGAATCCATGAAGATGGTATTAAATTCCACATCCGAGCCAGAGCGAGATACATGAGGCAATATCCCGCCTTAAAAATAACGAATTGTCTCCCGGCTGCATTACTTTAAGCAGGCGGAGAGGAGCAGATTAGGACCATGCATCAGCTTATGGAGAACATCTGGCTAGAGGAGAGCATGCCCGGGGATTGTCTCAGTATATTATGTCCTGTATACAAGAAAGGAGATCGTAGTGAATGTAAGAACTACCGTGGAATAAGCCTATTACCAATTGCATAAAATGTCCTTTCAAGCATATGAAGCATATGAACGTCTAAAGCCAATTGTAGAAAATCTAATTGGACCTTATCAGTACGGCCTTAGGCCTGGTAAATCTACGACGGATCAAATATTCACTTTACAACAAATCCTGGAAAAAAAACTCATGAAAAGCAGATTGGCACCTATCACCTCTTTGTCGACTACAAAGCCGCCTTCGACTCTCCGATTAGAAATAGGCCATATAAAGCAATGGCTGAGTATGGTATTCCCGCAAAACTAATGCGACTTTGCAGATGTACCTTGGAAAACACCAAATCCTCGGTTAGGGTTGGTAAGGATCACTCTGAATCATTTAACACAAAAAGAGGTGATAGCCTGTCCTATACTCTATATAATATAGTTATGGAAAAGGTGATGAGAAAGGCTGGTGACAACATGTCTGGCACCATATTCTACAAGAGCCAATTGCCTATGCTGATGATATAGACATCATTGGCCGAAATGTGCGGGATGTTACTGCAGTTTCCTGATAGCTAGAAAATGAGTCAGCGCAAATGGGTTTAGCGGTCAACGAGAACAAAATTTAAATAAAAGAGTCCTCTCGATGGGGACGTACCGTGAACGTTAACAATTGTTGTTTTATGATAGCAGATGAATTTACCTACCTCGGATCTTCCGTCAATAAGAAAAATAGTGTCAGCCAAGAAAAAAAAAAAAATAAATTAATAAATAAAATTTTCTTTCATTGTCGGCTCCCCTCGAATGTTGTTTGACAGCAACTTCGCAGTATTAAGCGTCGATTCAATCGTCGTGTCTAGTAAGAGCTTCTCAAAAACAGTGACGTTCGCATTCGTCGATAAATAAGTAGGTGCCGTTATTTGTGAATCTAAAAATAGAAAGCGTGTTAATTCACAACAACGCGAGAAGCTATCCCATACCTCATTCATGGGGTGCAAAGGGAAATTAAGTTAAGTTAAGTCAGCCAAGAAATCAAGCGGAGAATAGTGCTCTCCAATAGATATTTCTACGGACTTCGGCAGCACTTTAGTAACACCACCTTATCTCGGAATACTAAGGAACAGCTATACCAGGTACTTATCTTACCCGTTCTGTTGTATGCTGCCAAATCATGGGTGCTTACGACAACGGACTTACAAAACCTGGGAGTATTCGAAAGAAAAATACTCCGAAAAATATATGGACCTATCTGTATAAGCTTTACCACGACATTGACGTAGCTTAAAGGGTCAGAATCCAACGACTACGATGGCTGGGACATGTCGCCAGGATGTAAATGCTATAGCAAAAGGTATTGTAAAGGACGACGCAGAGCAGGAAGGCCCAAACATCGTCGAAAGGACCAAGTTGTTGGCGACGTGCCACCATAAGACCGAAGCGTGTGGTATTCTTTAATACTATAGACCTTTTTTTATGAACCAAGTTCGTACGTTGTAATGGGCCACTTATGTAAGTAAGTGAGTTTATTTGTATTTATAACTAATATCCAAAGAAAGAAAAAGTACATTTTAAAATTTTTGAATGAAACTTTCGAATGTTTTGCAAAAGTAATCCTTGTTAAATTAAAATGCAGTCATATGATAAAAATGATAACATCAATTCTACGCACGCAGTTAGTTATACCCTCATGCTTAGCGATGAGGGTATATGGAGGGGTCAGAAACTAAAAGGCATAACGTAATTCTTCGATATTTTTTTAATTTTTTTTTGTTAAATATTAACAATTTACTTGAAAACTCTTTAAAAATAATTTTGCTGTTCTTTCATAGCAAAATTATCTGCCTCTACTGATATCTCCTTTACAAATTAGTCAATTTCGCGAAAATTAATATTTGTCCAATAATTTATAAGAGAAACTCCTTAAAAAGTTAAAAATATTTGAGTTGTAATTTTTTTTTATATTTTGAATTCTAAGTCGGTTTAAAGATGTCCATCTGTCCGCCTGTTTGTCCCCGCGATTACACCAGTAGTGTAAGAGCTATCGTGGTCAAAATTGGATTACAAAAGCTTCAATTCTCTAAGCGCCGGTAAAGTTCTAAGATCAGCGAGATCGGTCAAAACTACTACTACTGCACGTGAAAGTAGCCCAAAAAAGGCTACATGCCATAATAATTTAATATCGATTTGAAGTTAGTAAGTATCGTATAGGGGAATTTGTCACCTTTTAGGCTCTTTTGTTATATTGTTATATGGTGGCGTATGATTATCATAAGTAATATTCCATGCAAATCATACGCCACGGAGTACAACAGTTTTATTATAATTGCTACAAAATAAACCCAGTTCAAAATCATTTGATGAACGGGAAAGTCAAACTGTTGCTTATGCAGGGAAACATTATATAAACAGATTTAAGGAATTGTAATTCTTAATTTTTCAAATTGTTTCAGCTAAATCGGACTAGTTTTTCTCGAGTTATGTCAAACAAAAGAGCATAAAACGTGACAAATTCCCCTATACGATACTTACTAACTTCAAATCGATATTAAATTATTAAGGCATGTAGCCTTTTTGGGGCTACTTTCACGTGCAGTTCTCAAGATTGAGTCCCAAATCAATGAGCTGAAAATGGGCTGTACTGTGTTAATAATTGGTTAATTTCAATAACTTAAGACTTAAACGATATTATACATGGGTTGAAGGTATTTATCAGTCAGTGTACCTGACTGAATTTTCTGTACTAGTTTTTACAGACCACATACAGCGAAAAAACTTATCCCATTGATAATAACTTAAGTCTACAATTCAGATACAGTCTAAACTCTCTATAACGAACTCCTATATAGTGAAGTTTTCTTTATTGCGAAGCAATTATAAGAACACTGTGTTTTGGATCTACTTTCAGTGTATTATTATCTCCATATAACGAATTTCCCTATAGCGAATATTTCCCTATAACGAAGCATTTTCGCGACCGTAACTTCAAAGTTGATGCGTTTTTAATCTCCATATAACGAATTTAGGCAAAACCGCACACAAAAATTAAATCGACGTCGCTTTGTTATTTGTTATTGGTGTTGTTATTGTTGCTCTGTGTGTACTTTGTTGCTTTTACAAGGCAGAAGCAGAGACTGATGCTTTGAATCGTTTATTTACCATAAAATTGCAAGTGTATTTTGGGGAACCACCGAACTATGCAAGTGACTACTGAAATCATTACCATCTCTCACATTTCTTGTAGTCGCTATCAGTTTTCCTTTGAATATCGCGATATGTACTTTGTTTACCTCTCTAAATGTATTAGAAAATTATATTAAAGAAGAAAAGTGGAAAAATACACTTTAAACCAAAATAACTGACTACTACAAATAAAAAATTTTAAAAGGAACAAAATTGTTTTTCTTTTCTTTATAGCGAAGTAAATATCCAGAGCCTTGGATATAGAGAGTTTCGACTGTATATATTAAGCGTGTTTAAAAAAAAACAACTGCCCCAAATTTGGCAATGATAAGGAGTTGCTCTAAAACAACTTTTTTTCTACCATCAGAATTTGTCAAATACAACAGCTAAGAAATTAGTCAAAATGATTAATCTTTTACAAAGTTTTCTTTCCATGTTCTCACAGTTAATGCTTGCTTAACAATTTTCCCGAATCCAACTAAAGAACGGGTGCATTTGCACCAACCCCAATAATTTTAACAAATCCAAACATTTCGCCGCTGTTTTTTTTTGCGAAAATCTAACGCATACAAATCAATTAATTTAGATTATAACCCAAAAATAAAAACCAAACATTTTGCATGTATAAATCTTCATGTAAATCACCAAATAAGACCACCCCAAACTAACAAACGCAGCAGCACGCAATAGTTGTGGTAGATTCACAACAACCACATCAACACCCCCAATTTTGCAATAGCATACACTACAACCCCACCGCCACACCATGCCCACGATTTAATGCAAAAAAAAAATCATAATCCATTATTCAAAAATCATTTGAAAATCGTTTTTCTATTGTATATTTTTAGATCAAGTAAAACTTTAAATAAATTTTGCGGCTACAATTTGCGATGCGTGCGAATGTGATGCGATGATGGCTGCCGGCTGGCTGTGCGCTTATCCAAAATTAGTTTTTCATAGTTATACATTTTGGGGTATGGTTTTCAGCCATCATCATGATCATGTGTATCTGACGCGTTGCCGATTTCTGGCATAAATGTATAAACAATTACCCCCAAAACACTAGTAGGACACGCACACACTCACCCACACGAGCGCAGAGAACGCATTGAGCGAATGTGGAAAGCGATTTTGGCAAATTTGGCTATTTTGCCATTAAATGCCCAATGCAAATTATGGCTATGGTGTTGGTTCAATACATCAAACTTTGTGTTAGTCTCTTTTTAAATAGTTCCACTTGTACGTTTGTTGCTTCTACGTTGCTTCGTTGGTTGGCTGTAGCCGTGTGGAGTGTTGCACTTACACAATGCATACATTGTTTTCTTTTACGAGTATCCGTTTTGAATTGTTTTGAAAATATCATCCATTAATTGTGTCCATGTGTGCGCTTTATTGTTGTGTTATATTTCACTTTTCGGATAATGCAACATTGTTGCAATTTGCCCATTGTACAAGATATGCGATTTTGTCTTGGGTAAGGCTGGCAACAAATGTTTATGGAAATTTAGCACAGAAATTATTAGCAAAACAAATTGAAATTTAAATAAATACTATAAGTGTGATGTGGGAGGAGCATGTAGGAGGGTCGCATGGAAAATATGTATTCATAAAAAATATGACCATACTCAGAAAAAGAAGGCAAGTACTTTGTACATATTTTCATTTGATTGAACTGGTTTGAGTCCTAGTACATCTAGTCATGGGATGTAAAGGATAACACAGTACAAAATTTTCAGCTCATTGATTTGGGACACAATTCTGAGAACTGCATGTGAAAGTAGCCCCAAATAGAAGCAGTTCTGCATCATTCGTTTTGTCAATTTATATGCCATAATAATTTAATATCGATATGAAGTTAGTAAGTATCGTATAGGGGAATTTGTCACGTTTTAGGCTCATTTGTGTGACATAAGAATTTAAATCACAATTCCTTTAATCTGTTCATAAAACGTTTCGCTACATAATCAACAGTTTCACTTTTCCATTCATCAAATGATTTTGAACTGGGTTTATTTTGTAGCAGTTACAACAAAACTGATGTACTCCGTGGCGTATGATTTATGTGAAATATCACTTATGATATTCATACGTCACCATATAACAAAAGAGTCTAAAACGTGACATATTCCCCTATAAGATACTTACTAACTTTAAATCGATATTAAATTATTATGGCATGTAACTTGACAAAACGAATAATGCAGAAATTCTACTTTTTGGTGCTACTTTTACATGCAGTTCTCAGAATTGAGTCCCAAAAGCATGTGTTGTACTGTGTAATAGATAGGGTCGAAAAAAAAAGTTGCACTTGTCAGTCCCAAAATTTGAAGATTAGGCAACAACGATTCTGGGACACAAGAAAAAAATTTTTTACGCGCACCTTAAAAACGGCCCATTTAGTTTTTTCTGTGCTGTGACGTCATTCGAAGTCCGATCAAGAAAAAAAGTACACTGTTGTTTTTGGTTTTACAAAGGCTACATTTCCTCCCTATGTCATTTTTGACTCCGACGTCAAATTTGACAAGTGACTGATTCTATCTCGATTTCTACCCCTTTTTTCCGGAGATTTTTCATAACGTACGTAAAGATCTTAAAAAATTGTGAATATATTGCTTGTTTTATTTTACTTTTATTCATAAACAAAAAAGTTACAAACGTTTTTAAAATGTACCAATGTGCTTAGAAGTCAAATTAAATAAATTAATTAATCATATTAATTTGTTTATATAACTAAAGTTTATTATAAACCGAGTGAAAATTAATAATTATATCATAAATATAACACAATTAATTATATTAAGATGTTGAAAAATATTAGAAAGACACGTTAATTGCGACCGCCAATACACAATAGGGTGGCTCGAACTCCATCTAGTTATTCGGATCAAATTTTAGTAGTGCGGAAAACTTATTATGGATTATACGAGTATTTTGGACAATATCTTTAGATCGCGCATCGTGGTCAAATTGGTGGGGAAGGAGAAAAAAACCACATCAATCCAAGAAACTGCTGCGGAGTCGACCCTAGAGGGGTAAAATGGATGACCGACCCCCAGTAATTTTTTCCTCATACATTCCTACCCCCATCTCAACACACTACTCCCACCGCAAAAATGAGCCTAGAGGTGTTAAATGTATGACAGACCACCAATATTTTTGCAACTCCAACAGTTTTTTAGAATATATCTACCTTATATCTGCAACCCTTAAGGTGGTCCCCACACATTGTTTTTTTTGTCTTTTATGAGATCAGCCTCCTAGAAGGGTACCATATATGACCGACCCCCACTAACTTGTCCAGATCCATATATTTCACCCCTATAGGAGGCAGGACAGGAGATGATGTCATTAAAAAATAATATGTAAAAAATAAACAAACATTTTATGTGGCCACCTTAATAATTGAAGATAGAAGGTAGATATTTTCTAAGAAACTGTTGGAGCTCGGTCATACATTTAACACCTCTAGGCGAATTTAAGCGGTGGGTGTAGTGTGTGAAGATGAGGGGTAGGAAGGTATGAGGAAAATGTTACGAAGAAAAAATTACTGGAGCTCGGTCATCCATTTAACCCCTCTAGAGGCGACTCCGCGGCAGTTTCTTGGCTTGATGTGGATTTTTTTCTCCTTCCCCACCAATTTGACCACGATACGAGAACAAAAGATATTGTCCGATTTAAATTTTGTTTACAAAAATACTTGCATTATCCATAGCAAGTATTCCGCACTACTAAAATTTGATCTGAATAACTTGATGTAATTCGAGCCACCCTATTGTGTATCTTTTTAAACATCTTAAACATCTTAATGTATTTAATTGTGGAATTTTTATGATGAAATTATTTATTTTCACTCGGTTTATAGAAAACTTTAGTTATTTAAACAAATTAATATGATGAATTAATTTATTTAATATGACTTCTGAGCTCATTTGTACATTTAAAAACGTTTGTAACTTTTTTGTTTATGAATAAAAGTGGGTAATTCAAAAGCAATATATTCACAATTTTTTAAGATCTTTACGTGCGTTATGAAAAATCTCCGGAAAAAAGGGGTAGAAATCGAGATAGAATCAGTCACTTGTCAAATTTGACGTCGGAGTCAAAAATGACATAGGGAGGAAATGTAGCCTTTGTAAAACCAAAAACAACAGTGTACATTTTTTCTCGATCGGACATCAAATGACGTCACAGCACAGAAAAAACTAAATGGGCCGACGCGTAAAAAATTTTTTTCTTGTGTCCCAGAATCGTTGTTGCCTAATCTTCAAATTTAGGGACTGACAGATGCAACTTTTTTTTTTAATACTGGGACCGACCCACTCTACTGTGTAATATATCCAATTTGAAATTTTTATCCCGAAAACAATTCATCTAAAAAAATTACATAAAGTAGAATCTACACAGGTATTGCAATATAATAAACGCTTATTCATTAAACTGCCATTAGACGCTTTCAAACAATATTAAATTCAAAACAAAAGCAGATTCTATGCTGCTATATGATGTATTTAAATGAGATCAAAATTTGTTTGACATTTTATCGATTTTTTTGCTGTTGCCCTGTGTTGTTGTTGTGGCAACACTTCCTGTTAATTTGCAAAGTGCATTCGCTCGACGTTCTCCCAACAAAATGTGAACAATCTGAATGACTCATTCATCCAGTCTCTCCCGTGCTTCCCCACCCCTCTCCAACGAGCTCTAGGTTTGTAAACCAAACATTGTTTTGACGGTTCTAGTTTTCTCGCTCGCCAATTTTTTGTGTAAAATTGTATACAACATTTTGTTGTAAACAAATAAATTATAAAAATACAGTGTACAGAAAAAGTTTTAAAGTACTTTAACCTCACTGCACACAAACACACACACACACACACAACTACAAGCAGGTGAACGTATACTCTTTCAGCTAAAGGTGGTTACAGACACCGCATATAGCGGTGTACCATCAATGGGGGGAAAAGTGTTTGGACGGATATTTGTGGAGGTAAGGAGGTAAAGTTGTAAAAGGGTTGAAGAAAAAGTTTGTGAAATATGATAAAAAATATATAAAAACATCAATTCATCTTTGCACCCTTTGAGGGAGATATACTAGAACTTATTGCTTTTTTATACAGGATAAGTGTATAAAAACTGCTTTCATAAAACAAATTATTAAAAAGATAACAAACAAATAAAGAAAATTATAATATTTCTTTATATCAATGAAGTTATTAATATACTTGAAGGGAACATTTATTTTGCTATGCAGTCGTACTACTCCCAAAAATTTAGATACAAATCAAAAATATTCAAAATAAAAACTGTAGGTCTTATTCAAAATAAGTTATGTGAGGTTTAAAGAACGATTTTTCTATGAAAATTTAATTTATACATTTAAACCATTGCTTTAAAGTATTCTAAGGCACTTTAAAATATATTTCACAAAATTTCATAGTAGTCTGCATACATGTGATATTGTTCATAATTAATCTGTTTAAAGCTGAGGGTAAATATGCGAGATTACGGCAGCTGTTAGGAAGAAGCCAGGGGTGTGAACACTTAATGGTCCTGCACACACACACACACACACACATGCAATAACACAGACATTCAGTAGCGGAGTTCATCTGGAAAAATGCTCATGGATTTGTGTCTGAGGGCGAAATAGTGCCTTTACCGGATGAAACCCTTAGGTGAGTATATTAAAATTTCGGGAAGATAGATCCGTCATAGGTCGAACTTTTTTTATGGTTTAACCTAAAATAGAGTTTCAAATAGGCGGAAAAAGCGTCTATGGAAGAAAAGAGAGAGACAGGAAATCGAAAAGGTTAAAGAAAAAAAAGTATAAAACAAGGATCCACAACTGTAAGGACAGAGGCGGAAATCTGGAGGGAACACTTTTTACTCTGCTCGTTCCTAAAGGCAGCATAAGCGACGAAATCAGGGCAAAACTGCAGCCAATGGCAACGCGTTCAGTGACAGAGCGTTATAATGAGAAGAGGAGGGAAATGACACGCCTCTTCAGGCGGAAAAGCGTCTATGTAAGAAAAGAGAGACCCAGGATATCGAAAATTATAGGGATAGAGGTGAAGACCAAATGTTCTACCAAAATGAAAAAAGCAAAGGTTTTGGACCTGTAAGGACGAAAACGGAAATCTGATTAGTGACATTCAGAGAGTGCCGCAAATATGGAGGTAACATCTCTACTCGTTCCCGAAGGCATCATAAGTGACGAAATCACACCAATCATCGACGATGGTGTAGACTGTCCATCACCGAGCCAAAACGAGATCAGAATGGCAGAGCTTTATAAAGCCGGTGGCGACGAGGTGGCAACGTGCATGCACGAACTCATAAACACGATTTGGCTCAAGGAATGCAAGCCCGATGATTGTAATCTGAGTGTTCTATGTCCTGTGCTTAAGAAAGGCAATCCAAGTGTCTTTATTAACTATCACGGAATCAGACTTTTCCTCATCGATTAGACTATTGACCATCCTTGCGAACATGATTGGATCTTATCAGTGTGGTTTAAGACTTGGTAAATCCACGACCGACCAGATATTCACACTACGACAAATCCTGGAGAAGACCCATGAGAGGCAGAGCGACAACTACTATCTGTTTATCGATTACAAACCTGCATAACATCAGTCGAGATGTTACTGCGGTCTTTAAGAGCATTAAAAAGTAGTCGGCAGAGAAGTGGGTCTGGTGATAAATGAGGACATAATCATTTTATTTGTTTTAACGAACAATGAGTCTATTCGTTTGGGACGCTGCGTGAACGTTGGGAACTATATTTTGTCTCCGTCGTACATAGAACTAATAATGTCAGCATGAAAATCAAGGGACAAGTATTGAGGAAACCGCTACAACTATGCGCTAAACAAGCGATTTATTGACAAAGCCCTCTCTCGAAGGACTAAGATCCAACTGTACCAGACACTGATCCTACCTATCGTACCCTACAGCGCAAAATCCTGGTTAATGATACAAGCGGATCAATCTATTTTGGTAGTTTTAGTTTCATCGTCGAATGAATCATGAACTTAACACATCAACTTTTACCATAATGGTACAGATTTTCAGTTTATACAAACGGAGAGATAAACTTGTTATATCCCTTACTATTTGTTTAATTATATAGCAAAAATATACGCTGTAATGCGTTTCTCAAGGCAGAAGGCCTTGGCATTTCCGCTACTGGCGTTTTACATACACACACACGCACACAGACTTGTACACAACTCAACAGAAAGTGTGAATGAAATTACTGCCATAACACTTGACTATACTATGGGATAATACCGAAGCATAAACGCATATACACACCAAAAGCCCATACACAAACATAATCCTATACTAGCACACACACAAACACCAACATTTTACAATTGCTAAACACTTAGACTATTTAAATGATGCTAATTTTAAATGTACAAATTATTTTCATAAGAAATATACTAACATTTAAATGACTATTAAGAGACATTTTGAATAACTCTTGATAAAGAAGATACAGAAAAAAATATGTGGCACATAAGCTTAACAAAATTTGCAGACGACCATTTAATTGCTTTGTTAATCGTTAATTGCATTAGTAAAAGTATTAAAACGAAATAATTGCAAGTGAAAAAAAAAATTCACAAATAAAATTTCTAAAACAAACTTGTTATTTCGAAAAATTTAATTCTATATCTAAGAATGTTTACTATATGTATGAGTTTGAGTTGGTGGAAGGAGAATGAAAAAAAAAATTGCTCACAAAAAATTTAAGGCACCCACGCATCTTTTTCTTAGCTCTCATCTTCGTCAAATCAAAATCAAAATAAGTATTCGTGACATTGTCGAGTAAAAAGGTGTTGAACACATATAAAAATTATATGTGGTCTACATATATATATATATTAATTTTTGAATTTTTCGTTTTGCTAAAGCGTTATAGAGTATTTAAAATGAGTACAGGAAAGAGAATAACGTGAAAGAGTAAACTATAATTAAAAAGATATTATTAAAGAGTTTCTGGAATTAATTAAGAGCATAGACGTGTTGCGATAGGGATGGTAAGTATAAGCACTTAAGTACACATGGAAGTACTTTTTTAATTTATGAGGTAGTACAATTTTTATATTTGTAAATTTCATGGTGTTACTGAAAGAGGGGGTATATGTAACTTTCTTACTTGCAATACTATAACTTTATAATCAAATCATACATTGGTTTGGTTCTTATATGGAAATAACCTACACATATAGAATTTTTTCATTTAGAAAGTTAGCAAAATTCCCACAACCTCAAAACTTTATTGTGCTGAGCACACTGGATATCGCATATTTTTGTTGCCGCTCTCTTTATCATTATAAGCATTTACTCTTAAACAAAGAAATAAGAACAAAATATGGAATAGTTGAATTATTCTTCATAAAAATATGTACACAATCACACTGAAGAAAATTTCTCTTAAAATCGATCCTACCTCTCTTGAGTGAGACTACTGAGTGCTTCTAATAAATAGAGACAAATTGTATCTACCATCTCTTATCTCAACTTATTATGATCTACAAAACATCACTCCATTCTCTTATCAGTGATTCTCAAACAATGAACGCTATAGCATCATCAAAATACACTCACAACTCTGCAATGACATTCTTGCACATTTTGAGTGTATATCCATGATGTAAAATCGTCCATAGTCCAACGCAGAGCAGCCCAAAACATTAAAACCATTAAATTTTAAAACATTAACGTATAAACACATAAAAATCTATGTAAATGTTGTATAAAATTTGCATTCATAGCAGTGACATTTTAAAATTAAAACAAAATAAACATTATGATATATAAATCTTGGGATTTATGCATTTATAATATAATAATTTATGCTTTTGTTATGGTCACGGTTGGTTGCCCGTTTGGCGCTTTTGTTGCATTTTAGTTTTAAATGTTCTTTGTTAAATTTTAAGTGTTTTTGACACATTTTATAGTTTTGCCCATTGAACAGCGGTGCTTGGTTAGGTATTGTAATAAGGAAAGAAAAACTGATTTTAATTGTCATTAAAATTTATGCGTTTTTAAAGTGATCTAATGACAATCAAGGTTTTTATTGCTAATATTTATGTTAGGCTAGAGAAGCGCCGCTAAAACCGTATATGTTAATTTTTATGGGCAGTGTAAATAAAGGAATAAAGTGGTAATCAGTAAATGAATTAATGTGCAAAATGTTGGTTATGTACACGGTGTAGTATGGAATGCATTTGCAGTTGCTAACTGAAAATTGATGTTTATGAAATGTTCTATTAGCTTTTGAAAAGTATATTACGATATTAGTATACCAGCTGCGCTAATTCTCATTTCTTAACATTTAATACGTATACGCCCATGTATACTGTGTGAGAGTAGCAATTTATATTTTTGTTAATATGCAACATATTTGAGCGAAACTATCGTATGCTACAAAAACCAACATTTACAAGAGAGCGTTATTTCAATTGTTTTTTCTTTGGTGGTGCTATTAACATCCAATTTTAAAAGTAATGGAATATTCAACCAATTTTTTTTAGAAAAAAGTTTATATTTTCCTTTGAAAAGACAGTTTTAGGTACATTGTTAACTTTTAAAACAGCTATAACGCACCTACAGTCGAATATTTATATATTGATGATAGAAATTCAAAACAACAAATTGTTTATTTTATGTAAAAAATCACATTAAACGGTATCGATATCGAATACCGCGTATATTATCTATTATAGATTCAAATTTAAAAAGTAATTTATTCAAACTGTTTTGTTTCAATTCTTAATAACAAGAACATTATTTAGATAGCCAAATGTGTCCCCTTACATGAAGTATCCATATCATCTTACAAGGACCGGCACAAAATTGTATTTTATTTTGAAGAATTATACCCCTTAAACATTTCAAGACCTTTTAAACGCAAAATATACCAGAAGCTGAAAAACTATTACACAGATTTGTCCCATTCGTGTCAGCTTTACATTTCATTACTTTTTGGTACAAAAAAAAATACTTTCTAGTAAAAGTACTTTATGATAGAAAAACGTACTTGTTGGTGCAATTAAAGTTCTTGGCTGTTCAACTATCTTTAGTAGACTAACTTTTCAGTAGACGTAAGGAACTTGTTGGTAGAATAAAAGTACTTTTTGATACAAAAAAGTACTTTTTAGAAGAATAAAATTACTTATTGGCACACCTAAAGTAGTGTTTGGTACAACTTTTCCGTACAATAAAAGTACTTGGTGGTGCAATTAAAGGACTTTATGGTACATTTAAAGTACTTGTTAGTAGATTAATGTACATTAGACTGGCCATAGCGTTATATAGAAAAAATTAAAAATGTGAAATCCAAAAGTTTCGGCACTGAAAAATATGAGGTTGGGGATAAAAATAATTATGCATATTTTTTTTTTTTTTAATTCCGAGTACCTCCGGGTTGAGCCCAAACTTTTATTACATCACCCATTTAGGCTGAAGTGCAGAATATGGGGCGGGATATCCCGGAAATGGCTCTAACTCGGTCCAGGAGATCCGTTGGAACCTAACAATAACATCGTTGGATTCGTCTCGAAAATATCTTTCACTTGAGTACCCGCACCTGGGGGGTCATCATAGAACCGAAAGGGGCCCCTTTTTTACCCCCCGGGCCCCATGGGCCTGAGCGCCAACTTTGACCTACCATTCCGATGTTTGGGGACCAAGATGAAGACAATGGCATATTTTTGGTTTTTAATCGGGCTCCCGCCCCATATTCTGCACTTCAGCCTAAATGGGTAATGTAATAAAAGTTTGGGCTCAACCCGGAGGTACTCGGAATTAAAAAAAAAAAAAAAATATGAAAAATTATTTTTATCCCCAACCTCATATTTTTTAGTGCGAAAATTTAACTTTTCAAAAAAATTTCCACTATGGCCACTCTAATGTACATGTTGGTTGATTTAAAGTACTTTTTGATACAAAAAGAATTTTTGTTACAAAAAGTACTTTTTAGTAGTATAAAGTACTTATTGGCACAACTAAATTAGTTTTTGGTACAACTGAAGTACTTTTTAAGACAATTAAAGTAATTGTTGGGACAACTTGAGAACTTTTTGATACAATAAAAGTACCTTTTGGTAAAATAGAAGTACTGGTTGGTGCAATTAAACTACTTTTTGGTCCAATAAAAGTACTTCTTAGAAAAACAAAAGTACTCGTTTGTAAATATAAGTATTTTATAATACATAAACGTACTATCTTGGTACAATTAAAGTACTTTTTTGTACAACTTAAGTACTTCATAGTACATTAAAAGTACTTGTTAGTAGAATTTAAGTACTTTTTAATACAACACAAGTAATTAATAGCAGAACAAAATTGCTTGTTGGTACAACTAAAGTACTTTTTGATACATTAAAGAACTTTTGGTACAATAAAAGTACTTTTTTGTACAACTTAAGTTATTAGTAGATTATAAGTAATTGTTGGTAGAAATAAGATACTTTTTAGTGCAACAAAAGTACTTTCTGTTAAAATAAAAATACTTGTTTGAACGCTTAAGGTACTTCTTGGCACAATAAAAGTACTTTTTAGTATAATAGAGGTACTTGTGGTTAATATTAAAGTACTTTTTGATACAAAAAAGGGCTTCGTAGTAGAACATAGTAATTTTTGCCACAACTAAATAAGTTTGTGGTAGAATTGAAATAATATTGGTACCATAAAAGTACTTTTTGGTATAATTGTAGTATTTTTGATAAAATAAAAGTACTTTTTGGAAGAATCAAAGTAATTGTTAAGATATTAAAGTACGTTTTGCAACAACTTAAATACTTCTTAGTTGAATAAAAGTCCTTGTTGGCGCAACTAAAAAAGTTTTTGGTACAACTAAAGTACTTTTTGTTGCAATAAAAGTGCTTATCGGTAGTATAAATTACTTGTTGGTACAATTAAATTACTTTTTTGTAGGTTGAAAGTATTTGTTGGTAGAATTACGCACTTTTTGATACAGTACTTCTTAGTAGAACAAAAGTACTTGTTGGCACAACTAAAGTACTTTTTAACACAATAAAAGTACTTTTGCGAAGAAAACAATTCATGCTTCTACAATTAAACTACTTTTTGGTACAATAAAAGTACTCTTTAGTAGGATAAAAGTACTTGTTAGTATATTTTATAATTCAAAAATGTATTTTTTGTCGAATATGAGTACTTTTAGTACAATTAAAGTACTTCCTGGCTTGATAAAAGTACTTTCTGGTACAACTAAAGTATTTCTTAGCAGAATTAAAGTAGTTGTTGTCACAGCTTAAGTAGCGTTTGGTACAGCTAAAGTACTTTTTGGGACAATTAAAGAAGTTGCTGGTTCAACTAAAGTACTTTTTGATACAACCAAAGTACTTTTTGTTGATGCAATTATACTACTTTTTAGTGCAATAAAAGACTTCTTAGTAGAACAAAAGTACTACATTGTAGATATGAAGTTCTTTTTAATACAAAAAATATCTTCTGGGTAGAACCATATTACTTTTGGTACAACTAAAGTACTTCTTTCTATGATGAAAGTACTATCTAGTACAATTAAAGTACTACTTGGTAGAAGTGAAAGTAAAGTAAAGTAAAGAAGGCTTTTTATAAATAGAACTCTACATATTAATTCGCAAACATTTTAAACCCCTTAAGGATAACGGTAAGTATCATTTGACACGAGAAATATGTAACGCATTAAAGGAGACATGTTGGACCTCAGGTATCTTAAGACCAAATTCGTTTTAGGGTTTTTTACGACGATAGAAACATGTCCGTCTGTCTGGCTAGTGGACAGGATAATCTGATTGAACCTTAACTGATCATTATAAAAGTGTACCAGTATTAATATTTTCTAAACTGAAATAATGGGATTGCAAATTAGCTTAAGAGCCCCATCCCTTCCGGTACCTCCCATACAAAACTTGACCCAGAAATGAATATGGCCTGTATCGATCGACCGCTATAAGGTACCTTATAAGGTACGAAATTACCTATTTTTGAAAAACAATTTTTTTTCCCATAACTTTAAACGGTCAACTGAAGGGTAAGTTTATTTTTCTTGTAACTGTAGGCAAAACCTCAGAAAGCCGAACAATTTGACACACCCCTTCTGACACCTTATAACAAATAATCGAATTTTCACCCATGGATTTACATGCATATCTTATGTTTGGATAATTAATATTTCGCGCATACAATTAATAATCGTACAATAGTAAGCAGAATCTCAGAAAACCGAAACACTTGCAGCACCCTTCCGGTAGTTGACCGAATTCACCTATTAAACTTATATTTCTTTCTTGGAAGTGCACTTGTCGGGAAGCTTCAACCTCTTAGAGCGGATACCTACTGGCCAGTGACCGGTTATTACAGCTATTATTACAGATGGATTCTAGGCAGGTTCAGAGCAAAACGTGTCCTCTGAATATCCATGGTAGGCCAAATTTGTTTGGTCGCTGTGCAAGTGGGTTCTCGCACCCATCTTTCTTTAGCAATGAGATTCAGTTTCAACTTAATTAGCTGTTTCCCCCTAATGAGAGGAACCAAATGTGACCCTAAACTTCGGCCAAGTTCAAGGTAATAGCGGCCCTTGCCAATGTATCGACCCTTTGGTTACCATATATGTCCCCTTGTCTCTTCCACAGACGACAGACATTATCGAAGTTCTCTAGGGATCTGACAGCCTCTTTACTATTAGTGAGTATATGAATATTGTCGCCCAACATCTCACGATATTGAATTTTATCTACGGCTATTCTAGTGGCCGCTATTTCGACGTGAACTATGCTACAGTGATCCGGTGGACTGATCGATAGTTGCAAATTCAACTCCTCTGAAAAGATTCCACAGCTATTTCCCAAACAAGTTATTTTTCCCAATAATTATAAATAAGAACTTTTCGTTTGATGGCGAATCCTTTATCACTTTCTACACGTTTACCATTTATACAGTTTAAATAAATGTCTGCCCATACCATATAATGCTGATCTGAAATGTTACTTAAGTAATTGCACTTATAAATCGGTTAATATCTATAAATCTGAGTTAAACGATATCCAGTAGCATTTTGGAGAAAAGACTTAGGGTGAGAGTAGTTATAAATCAGTTCCACTTACTAACATTTTTGGACTGGTTTTTATGAGGATTTTTACTATAATCTGTACACAATTTTTAATCTGGATTTCACGTTATATGTATTACGTGTAATGTTATATCTGTGATATGTACTAATATAAAACTGGTAGGTGCTAGATATATTGCCCAAAAATACATACATTTTTGTGAGGTGCATTATACCTTAAATGCATATTATCGTGATTGGTTTTTATAAATGAATTGCTTTTTTTTAATTCATAAATATTTTATATGTTTCTCAATTTGGTTTTGGTCCTTGATTGATATTGACTTTCCCCTCTCACTGTTAATTTCGTACTCAGTAATACTATACGATTGAATGCATTAAAACTTTTTTTGTTGTGTGTTTAGCATAAGAGTTTTGTGACACATTGTCTGACTGGTAAAAGCTTGTCAGAAATGTAATTAGATCCAGGATCATTAAAATACAGGTAGATTTGATTGAGCAATACAAAAATAACATATTGAATATTGTCATAATATTACAACAATTTGTGATTTTTTTCCTGTTCAAATTTATAAATATCTTTTGATGAACAATTTTTTATTATTCAAAAAATTTCTCATGTTTACAAACACAGCAAAAAAAATATCTCTTTATTATGGTTTTTTTTTGTTAAGCAAACAATTCCCAGGACAAAAGAAAATAAACTATCATAATTTTTCCATAAAAAACCTCCCAGAATACCTAGAATATGTCAGACACAACAGTTTCATAATTCAATATTTGCATTATTTTGATTAAATTCTTCTTTCTAACGTAAAAATATTTACTTGTAGACATAAATGTGCAGTTGCAACATGCTGCAATAGCTAAATAAAGACATCAACATAAACACAACAACAGCTAAAGAAATAACAAAAAACAAAAACACACATACAACTTGCACAATAACAAAACATAAAACGTCAATAAAAACCAATCGAGAAACTCAATTCCATTTGAAAGTCTATAAAACAAGTCGTCTACAACTAAATGATGGAATAGCATTAGTTACACACACACAAACAAGGCGTAATCAATCATGTTGAAATCATTAAGAATTATTTTTGAAAAACATTCAACAAATACCCACAAGGAGATAGACAGCGAACACAAAACCAACAATACCACACACACACACTACTGCATTGAGCCATGTCAGTCTTTATGAACATATGTATATACATACAAGCATTACAATTCTCAAATTCAAATGCAAATAGTATTGAAATTCAAAACTCTTTGGTTGGGTGTCTTTTTCACTATCGCTCTGCTCTCTCTCTGAATCTGAAGATCTTCCTGTTTTATAGCTTTGCATTGTGATGTTACGCTGCCCTATAAAACGGCTGTCTAAAAAAATTTGACTGATGATTGCTGCTGCTTTGCTGTTGTACAACAATTTGAAAAGAACGCGGAATTTAACATCAAAATATTTATTTAACATTAGAAAGGAATACCGAGTGAGCGAGCAAACGGCTACAAGAAACGAAATGTGTAATGAAAACATTCACACAGTACGTTTTTCTTATGTAGTTTTGATGTAATACTATTTGAACAAATCACTGGCGTATATATGTATGTACATATATTCATGAGAGCATATATACAAAAATATGTATGTATGCAGGAAGCTATCGCGAGAACGGGTACGTGGTGTTATATTCGACCACACATACACACAGGCTAACTCATACAAGTAATTTATACTAAACAACGTTGAAAGACAGGCCCTCTTTAGGCTAACCAGCTCTAGGAAATTGCGAGTCAGGAACAGTGGGATTGGTGGGGGATTGGGATAGGTTGGAGTTGTATAGAATTATTCTTGCGGTAACTAACATTAGGAATGTTACAATAAAACATGTTAAGCGGGGGTTGGTTTTGTACAATTTAGAAAGGGGCTAATTGCGAAATTTGAAACGTTCTTGTTTCATTAATTTTTTTCAACTTCATCCCAATCCTGAATATTTGGGATTTTAAGCAATAATTTTAAACTCCGTAAAAATTGTTTCAATAGGGGTTTTTTTACGAGTCAAATATAACAGCAATTTGGGATTGATTGATTTCAATTGAGTGTTTTGAGGACATCGTCCCAATTGACACTCCTGTGAAGGTCATACTTAGCAGCGTTTCGATCTTAATTTGCAGAAATATAACATCTGTGGGACCTTTGCGCTTAGGTATACACAAAACGTAGCGAATTTTAGTTCACGTAGTGAAATATTACATACCAGCTTTCCAGCCTCCAGTTGCTCTGCCGCTACTTACAAGTGGATGTCTTTTTTTTTTAAATAAAATATAGCCTATTTCACTCAGTGGTAACGTAGTTTTCAGCCAGTGAAAGAATTTTTAATATCGGATGAACAGTCAGGAGATTACCGTCTACTTACAAAGAAACAAAATAACAAACCGTTAGTTGTGAATCTAAAAATAGAAAGCGTGTTAATTTACAACAACGCGAGAAGCTATCCCATACCTCATTCATGGGGTGTAAAGGGAAAAAGTACAACTTATTGTACGAAATAGTGCAACATTTTGTACTAAAATGTATATTTATTGTACCAAAAAGTTCTATTATTGGTCCAAATATGTTCATTTGTTGATCAACAAGGAGGTACAAATTTTTTTACCAAAAAGTATTTTAATTGTAATTAAAAGTAAATTTAATGTACAAAAAGTACATTTATTGTACCAAAAAGTACTATTATTGTCCCAAAAAATACATTTCTTGTACCAAAAACTACTATTATTGTAAAAAAGTACATTTATGGTAACAAAAAGTTATTCATTGGTAGCAAAAAGTACAATTTATTGTATTAAAAAGAACTTTTATTTTACACAAAAAGAACATTTACTTGTACCACAGAGTACCATTTTGTATCAAAAAGTACTTAAAATGTACTTTTATTGTATTGGAAAAATAAAAGTAAGAAACTTCATTTGAACAAAAGCGTCTCAAAGTTAAAGCTCGTACGTTACCAATGAGATATGTCACGATACAATATCTTCGAGATTTGAAAAAAGTAAATTTATGGTAACAAAAGTAATTCATTGGTAGCAAAAAGTACAATTTATTGTATTAAAAAGAACATTTTTTGTACCGAAAAGTACTATTATTGTAAAAAAAGTGCATTTATGGTATCAAAAAGTAATTCATTGGTACCAAAAAGTACAATTTATTGTTTTTAAAAGTACTTTTATTTTACACCAAAAAAACAATTACTTGTACCACAGAGTAGCATTTTGTATCAAAAAGTACTTTCAATGTACTTTTATGGTATTGGAAAAATAAAAAAAATAAAATTTAATTTGAATAGAAGCGTCCTAAAGTAGAAGCCCGTACGTTACCAATGAGATATATCACGATATACAGTCGAAACTCTGTATAACGAACTCCTATAGTTTCTTTATTGTTTTCTTTATTGCGAAGCAATTATAAGAACACTGTGTTTTGGGCCTACTTTGAGTGTATTATAATCTCCATATAACGAATTTCTCTATAGCGAATATTTTTATATTTTGAGACCGTAACTTCAAGATTGAAGCGTTTTCAATCTCCATATAACGAATTTATTCAAATAATTTTTCTTTATTATTTACATACATCTCTTAACAGATTCAGATGAATACGAAGAAGAAGCTGCCGATATTGTAAAACCGTGACCCACATATGGACAACTTTCTTTATCAGTTGAAAGTTTCCGTACCTATTTGGAAATGAAAACCAACGTGCAAAATACTGTGGTTACTTCTCTAAATGTATTATAAAATTATATTGAAGGAGAAAAGTGGGAAAATGTACTTTAAACCAAAATAACTGACTACTACAAATAAAAACAAAATTGGAACAAAATTGTTTTTCTTTTCTATATAGCGAATTTTCTTTATAGCGAAGTAAATATCCAGTCGCTTGGAATTCGTTATAGAGAGTTTCGACTGTAATATCTCCACGATTTGATGGTGAAATAGTGGGGCAAAGAATATCACTTCTTAACAAAAGCCCATTACGAAGATAAAAAACAAAAATCCTTTTATCTAAAAAAAAGGATCAGCTTATATTTTGATTCAAGTGGATATTTAATATACAACTGACTCCCGAAAAACCCATTAGTCAAGGCAAGGTGTGTATAAAGGCGAACTTTTTATTTCCGATCGGGAAGGGATCGTAGAAAAATGTTTTTTGTAACACTACATAAGGTAATATTTGTATACAGATAGTACTAAGTGCTATAGATATGAATTTGCAGACGGATTTGTAAATTTCGGTGAGTGAGGCTTTAAAAAAACTTAATTCCCTTTGCACCACATGAATAAGGTATGGGATAAATTCTCGCGTTTTTGTGGATTAACATGCTTTCAATTTTTAGGTTCACATCTAACGGCACCTACTTGTTTATCGACAAATGCAAACTTCACTGTTTGAGAAGCTTTTACTAGAAATTCCGATCGACTCGACAACAAGGAGGGGGCCGATAATGCAAGTATATTGCATTAGCGAATCATCGACGGGTCCAACCAATAGTATATTAAATATAAAAAATTAAATCTCAAAGACTCAATATGAGATACATTACAAAAATATACACTGTATCACAAATTGTCAGTCGAACTTCGCTATAACGAACTTCTCTAAAGCGAATTTTTCTCTATAACATTTTTTTTTAGACACAGCATTTTCCAGCCCTTTTTTACTTTTTATTTTACCTTCCCATAACGAATTTTCTCTATAACGTAGAAATCGACGATCCCTAGTGACTGTGGTATAAAGAAGTAAAATGAAAAAAAAAATATATTTTGTATTAGGATCCATTAAGTGTAAACTGAACATTCACATCAGACACATCTTCAATTTGCTACCACATATTCTCTCCTCGTATTATCATGATTTATGACCCAACTTTGCACATACATACATCATTTGTGTTCTACTGTGCCACATGCAATAAATATATTCTAAAATCGATGCCACGCAAAACAACTGAATATCCAAAAAAAAAAAAAAAAAACAAATGTCGCAACAAATCATATGAAAGCCAAAGCGTATAGAACAAACCAAATAACAAAAAAAAAAAAAAAACAAAACAACAACACATCATCATCAACAAAAAACAGATTCGAGAAACATTTAAATAAATGACTTTCGATATGCAGTATGGATGTGAATAACATACATAGAAATTGCATTTAGGAACAGCTAATTAGTTGTAAGTTTAGAAGACTCATAGAAGACAACATCGGCCCCACCACATGTTGCAATGCCTACAACAAACGCGCCGTTGCACTGGTTGCATCAAAACAACTGCCACAACAGAGAGCAGTAGCATGCGAATGATGTGCAGATGCTGCACATGTTCACAAAACATCACTTTCAGACATGACGTGTGTTTTTGGATAGATGTTTTCCTATGGTTCGACGTTATGTTTTATGTTTGAACCACAAAAAAAGAAAGAAAAAACAACAAAAAAGGGGAAAAACGACAGTTGCTGTGTGAATATCTGTGTGTGTGTGGGATGTTGTTGATTCTTCAGGTTACATGTAGTACAAACACACACACATACATATAAAGTGACATTAGATTTGAAAGAAAAGAAAAACCGTTTGTCGTTCTAACCATGATCCCAAAAAACAAAACAACCAATGGCTTGTTTTCGATTACCAACAAATCGAACAGCCAAACAAATAGGAAACTGAGAACAATGACGACATTAGAAACAGCACCAAATCTTAGTGAATTGTAGAGTTTCTGGTCAAGACACAACAAGGAATTTGTTGATTTATAGGGATTGCACAGTAGTTAAAGAAGAGAATAATGCACTTAACTATTGCAAGTCGAAATATACATTACAAAAGTTGGCCATAGAATTTATGGTGTGTCATAGAACATATTGTGAATTTATATGGAAAAAACTTCCCGAAATTGCTAATGGTACTGAAGTTAGTTTACCTCAAATTGTCTCTGATATATCACTGACAACTGTGTTGAATTATATCACATTATGGCAAAGGACACACCCACCTCTCATACATCCTTAATGAAAAAAAACTTATATTTTTCAAAATTGGGATACCTTAAAGATACCTTCACTTAATTGATAATAAAAGCGAAACACGTCCATCGACTTTCATGATCTATGTCTTAATTTGTTTAAAGGTAATGTTACATTAAGTGAAAGTAGTAAGACTTATTCACCCCTATTCCCGTAGACGTCGTCGACATCGTCGTCGTTTTTATGTCAACATCACTTCGAGTCAACATCGTTGTCACATCAATGCTATTTCGGTATTCTGTAACTACTATGAGACGACGTCGACTAGTAATCGATAACATGAAAGAAATAACAACAGCTGATGTAACATTTGTACATCAGCTGATTCATTTTGACTTTTATTTTCTGTTGTGAAGAAATGTTTTTTGTGTCCGATTCAGATTCAAGCGATGAGGAAAGTAAAAATAATTTTATATTGGAAAGGAAAATACTTTGGCAAAGATCCGATATCTTTATATTGCCAGATAACAAGTAAGTGTCAAAATCCAAATTTGTGTTTACTGCTGGGCGTCATCCAACTTTTATATTTTTTTAGATTCGAGAACTACTTTGGCCTTAATAAGCATGCATTTAATTTTGTGCTGGAAGAAATTGTTCCAACAATGAAAAGTGATCTCAGGTCAACATCTGTTTGTCAAAATTAAGTTAGCAGCAACATTGAGGTTCTTAGGACAGGGATCTTACCAGCTAAGTGTAGGCAATGACTTTCAAATTGGACTGTCGCAGCCATCAGTTTGCAAGATTTTGGCCGAAACCCTGAATGCATTAGAAAGGGTCATTTGTCCACAATGGATTAAATTAGAAATGACTCCCTGTACAGCGCCTTGTGGATCTAATTGTTTTTCAAATTGGAGCATGTTGGCCACAGTTTCTTCTAAAGGGCTTAGTATTTGCTGCTTATATCGCCCGCCGCCTGTTGCATTACACTCTACTTAATTTGCAAGAATTTTTTTTACTTTAAATTTTAAATCTCCAAACCTAAAAATACATTTTGTGTTATTAAAACGTAACGAGTTCGTTTTTTACTGTATTTACCTTTTGCCAACCATCACTGTCTCTTAACGGCGGTTTAAAGGAATTTAGTTTGTTAGCAATTTCCTCCCATTGCCCCTTAAAATTGGACCAACTCAGCCACAAGAGTTTCGAACTGCTTGGCACTCGAAATTTTCATTCTTGACGTCATTATAAAACCTTTTTAAAATTTCCACAAAATTATTCCTTCAAATTCTTTTAAGTCGTTACCAAATACTGCGACGACAGGTACAGAGTCGTTTCAATTCAACATCGACGTCACATTTGCTTACAGAATACCAAATTTGTGTCAATAGTAACCGATAGTTATCGCAAACGACTACGAGAATACCGATTTTACAGCGTCGTCACAAGACGACGTCGTTTTGCGTCGACGACGACTACGGGAATAGGGGTGATTACACTACTTTACAAATAATTATTTTTTCTTTGGTCTTTGAACACCACTATTTTTTTATGATAGAGGACGGGTTTCTGATTAAGAAAAAAAATTTAAAAAATTTTTTTATGGAGTGGATTTTTTTTAAAAAATTTTTTTGTAAAATTTTTTTCTTTGTTGGCGGTACCTTTTGATTTTAACCTATATTTCAAGTTCTAGACGGACGATAAGGACAAAAGAGATACCAAATTTATTAGAATCAAATGGCCAACAAGAATTATGCCACTTTAAGTCAACAAATTGCTTTATTTTGCCCTACTGGCTGAATTTATTTGAAATATTGAGCTTTTTTCATGAAAAATTGCGTCTCCTTTTTTAGTTTTTAAATAATGAAAAATCGAAAACTCGAGATAAAATTATTTTGAAACCTTCTGCGTATAGTGAGCACCTTAGCAAACAAATGTAGTATTGCAGAAGAGAATCTATGGACTAGTTAAAAAGTAATGGTCTCTGAAAGTTGGCATACAGAAATTAAATTTTTATAAATATTTGAAATTTTGCATTTGTCGGAACTGCAGAATATGGTCCGAAAGCCCAAACAACAACAAAAATATACCATTCACTTGGTCTTGGTCCCATAACATCGAAATAGTAGGTCAAAATGGAAGCCGAGGCCCTTGATGCACTTGGGGGGGTCAAAAAAGGGGCTCCTTGGATTCTATGATGACCGCCTATGTGCGGGTACTCAAATGACAGATATTTTCGACACGAATACAACGGTAGGACCCGTAGAGTCTTGAAATTGACACCACTGGATTGGTCTCAAAAATAACTTTCATTTGAGTACCCGCACATAGAGGACCGAAGGGGACCCTTTTTTTGACTCCCTAGGTCCCCAATAAGTCTTAAAAATTACACCATTGGATTCGTTTCGAAAATATTTTTCATTTGAGTACCCGCACATAGGCGGTCATCATAGAATCAAATGAGCCCCTTTCTTGACCCCACCAAGTGCATCATGGGCCTCGGCTCCCATTTTGACCTACTATTTCGATGTTATGGGACCATGACGAAGTGAATGGTATATTTTTGTTGTTGTTTGGGCTTTCGGACCATATTCTGCAGTTCCGACAAATGCAAAATTTCAAATATTTATTAAAACTTTATTTCTGTATGCCAACTTTCAGAGACCATAACTTTTTAACTAGTCCATAGATTCTCTTCTGCAATACTACATTTGTTTGCTAAGGTGTTCACTATACGCAGAAGGTTTCAAAAAAATTTTATCTCGAGTTTTCGATTTTTCATTATTTAAAAAGTTAAAGAGGAGACGCTATTTTTCATGAAAAAAGCTCAATTTTTCAAATAAATTCAGCCAGTAGGGCAAAATAAAGCAATTTGTTGACTTAAAGTGGCATAATTCTTGTTGGGCATTTGATTCTAATAAATTTGGTACCTCTTTTGTCCTGATCGCCCGTCTAGAACTTGAAATATAGGTTAAAATCTAAAGGTACCGTCAACAAAGGAAAAAATTTTACAAAAAAATTTTTTAAAAAAAATCCACTCCATAAAAATTTTTTTTAAATTTTTTTTCTTAATCAGAAACCAGTCCTCTATCATAAAAAAATAGTGGTATCCAAAGACCAAAATGGCTGTAAACTAGTGTTATATTTTCCGTTTTGGAATTGTTATATTTTAAATATAAAAAAATTGATTTTTTAAGCAAATTTTCTAATATTTTTTCATAAATTTATTTGTAACTGCGAAACTATTGATTATGGGGAGAAATGATATATGATCAGATTAAATGAATTTTAATTCTTGAATTTCAGATTTTTGTTTCATTGGATTAGTCGTACTTGAATTATGCCCTCAAATGTAGCTACAGGAGCTTAAACCACCAGCGATACGGGTTAACATACTCACATACAATCGATCTCAAAATATAGCTATCCTAACATGTGCAGACTTATCATTATCATTCGGTTTTTATGGGAACCCTTATGCACAACGTATGAGGAATATTAACTTTATGCGGATTTTATATTAAACATACGCACATCTTTCCAATATTGTGGGTTTAATAGTGCAACAGATAATGTGAGGGGTGCAAAAATCCAAGTCAGGGAAAGGTACTAGGCCAACGTAGTAAAACCCCCAAAGAGTTTGGCGTTGTGAAAATATAGGTGTAGTCATATGAGTGACACTAAATAGAGGTCAATGTCAAAGGTCGTTGAAAACCAGTAGGAAATTTTCGGTCGGAAAACCGACTTACATATACCCTCATCCTCAGTAAAACATAAAATTTTCTAGTATATTGATATTATTACTCGATTTCTAAAGTGGGCGGAGTGGTACATTTGTAAAGGAGGTACCAGAAGGGGCGTGGCTAGACTTCCAATTTGTTATCCAAAACTTTATCCTGCTTGAGCTTTACTAAATACAGAATTTGGTCATGAACGCGTTGGATCTATTATTAATATTAATCGTTTTCTTAAGTGGGCGGTACCTGATAGATACGGGGGGGTACCAGAAGGGGCGTGGCTAGACTTCCACTTTTTTCTCCCAAACTTTATTCTGCTACACTTTTACTAAGTACTGAATTTGGGCACGATTGCATTGGCTGAATTGATATTATTACTCGAGTTCTAAAGTGGGCGAAATGATACATTCGTATGGTATGTACCAAAAGGGGCTTGGCTAGACTTCCAGTTTATTCTCCAAAACTTTATTCTGTTATAGTTTTACTAAATGTAGAATTTGTAGAATCGAGTTGGATGTATTGATATTATTACTCCATCTCTGAAGTGGGCGGAATTGTACATTTTTATGGGAGGTACAGAAAGTGCCCATTTTCAATACCGTAAGTAGTTATGGGGAAATATTAATTTGTGCAAAGTTTCAAAACATGTCGTTTCGTCTTTCGAAAGTTATCGTGCGTACCAGCCAGACGGACATGGCCAAACAACTTAAAAAGTCATGAATCGAATTTGGTTCAAAGAAACTTAGGGCCTAAAGTGACTCCTTCTATGTTTAACACATTCGGGTCATATCAAATGATATATACCCACCTAACCGTAGGGTGAGGGTATAATGAGAAAGTCAAAAAGTTTGTATTTATCTCGTTGCCCACAAATTGAGTAGCAAGAAAGTATAACGAGATTTAGTTATATCTTATAAAGGTTTTTTCTTGAACCCCTATATGTGAATCTTTATATATAAAATTCTACCGTACGTGTGTTGTGACTGAACTCCTCCTAAACGGCTGGACCGATTTGCATAAATTTTTTTGTATGCGTTTGGGTGGCGCCCCGGATGGTTTAGATTTACAATTCGGTCCAACTGGACAAAGGGGCGTGGCACCGCCCATACAACTTGAAAATCAAAAGGGCTGTATCTCATGAACTATCAGAGGTATGAAGATGAGATTTGGTTTATATGTTGTTGAAGCAGTATTAATTTCAGCCAAGGCGGAAGTGGGCGGTGCCACGCCCCCTTTTCAAAAATCGCTCTAACGGCTTTTGTAATAGACCGATTGATACGAAAATTTTACCAAGTGGTACTGTTGACCTGTTGATAGTTCCTGGCTGTAATAGGCTGTGATTGGATAAAGGGGCGTGGCACCGCCCAATACAACTTGAAAATCAAAAGGGCATGAACTATCTGAGGTATAAAGATGAGATTTGGTATTTATGTTGTTGGAGCCGTATTAATTTCAACCAGGGTGGAAGTGGGCGGTGCCACGCCCCCTTTTAATAAATCGCTTTGCAGGCTTTTCCAATACACAGATTGATACGAAAATTTTACCAAGTGGTACTGTTGACCTGTAGATAGTCCCTGGCTATATTTGGTTGTGATTGGATGAAGGGGCGTGGCACCGCCCATACAAATTGAAAATAAAATGGGCTATATCTCATGAACTATCAGAGGTATGAAGATGAGATTTCATATAACAGTTGTTGCAGCAGTATTAATTACAGTCAGGGCTTTTCCAATAGACCGATTGATACGAAAATTTCAAAATTCAAAGTGGTACTGATGACCTGTTGATAGCCCGTGGCTATACTTGATTGTGATTGGATGAAGGGGCGTGGCACCTCCCACACAATTTTAAATGGGTATATCTTATGGACTACAAGAGGTTCAAAGATGAGATTTGTAATATATGTTGTTGGTACATTATGAAACATCCAGGGTGAAAGTGGGCTGTGCGACACCCTTTTTTAAATAAACCTTTATTACAACTAAATTAACACAGTATGTTGCAGTTCGCCTAGAGATATAAAAAAGATATTTAACACGAAATTGGTCAATATTTGACTATGTAACTGTATCAAACAATTGTCCGTACACCAGGCAGTTGAGGACAAATCGAATCTGCGCCGACTAAAACAGTAATGTGTTTTGCATTTACTTCACTGGTATGTGTGTTTCAATTACTTTACACGAGAGAGAATCGGTAATAAATCAAATTAAGCAATGTTCATTGGACTTGGACAGGGAAATAGCTTTTGCCTCACTGGGGGCACAATTTGAATTTTTTAGAATGTCAGAGGTAGCATTATCGGACATTTGGAAAGAATCTATATATGGGTTTATTTTAGACCTATAGAACTTCAGATAGGTAAAAGTGTAAATCTAGCTGCACAATAATGAAGTGTGTTAGACTTTCTTTTGGTATACTATGGCAAATCACCATCCAAAGTCTGACACTAGAACAACTATTACAAATCATAGGAATTTATTTTAAAAATACACGGTCTGTTCAAAAATACTTAAAGTTTGGCATACAGTTCTCGAAAATAAATGCATGAATCTTCAAACGAAATCTTCATTTGCGGTCAATAGGCGGAGAAGGCACGCCAAATGTGATTTTTACGCCCACAGACAGTAGCCAGTACTACACATAAAAATATACCATTTATTTTTGATATTTAGCGAATGTTCGTTTCCGATTAATGAAAGAAGTTGTTTTTCTCCATACATACAGAAAAAACTTGATAGTTAGTATTTAAAAAAAAGTCTTCCATGGTTAACTTCCATGTTAAGGAGTTACTTGAAATTAGTTACATAAGTTACAAAACTCAATTTTCGCTTTAAAAGTACTTTGTATGTTAGATCTACAAATAACTAAATTTGCGTTTACATAGCACTTAGGGCAGTTAGAAATGTGAATTATATTCTAAGTTAATATGCAATAGCGAAGCATTGCCAGGCCCACTAGTTGTCTATAAAATCTATATTTATATCATCTATTACATTCTTATTATCTTTTCTTCCTTAGCTTGCGAGTGCATATCTAGTCACACTCCCGCCACTAAGCTATGAATGCTGCATTGCAAGCAGAACCTTCTGCAAATCGACATATGAAGACAATCTGGATTTGCTATTACTTTGCACGAACTCAATTAAGTAAGGCCTCCTCATTGGTATTCCAAGGATGGATAACGTTGAATAATTCAATCACATCCGCTCCACTGTGAACCAGTTACCAACAGCAGACTGCAGCTGCAGTAAAAGTTGACTTGACGCATGAGAAAAGGAATATGTGTAGTATTCATATGCGTTCACACATACAGCCGTCAGCTAAATCTAAGTGGTCAAAATGTGTGTCATTAAACACTGATGATGCTCGCGATGCTCACGATGATGATGATAATGATGAGGATGCTTGTCCAACAACCAGCCAACCAGACACAGTGCTGATGATGGTGATGGCGATAGCATTGGGGATATATCATGGACGGACGCCTAAAAGTAGACATAGGCTCATGAACACACACACTGGCGCAAACAGTTAATGCAACCACAAATGTATATTTTGCATTTCATCGTTCCCTTGATTTCAGACTGGTATTTGCTGGCCGAGGATGACTCATGCTCCCATGTGTACCCCAGTTAATACGACAAATGTGTTGCTTGTACTAGAGTGTAGACAAATAGACAGACAGGCGGACAAACTGACATACATACATACATATAGATATTTGTATGTACATGTCTAAGTGTTTGCAGTTGTCAAAATTATTTACTCCACCATAGGCAACATGAGATGTTGCTGTTGCCGTTGATGTTACTTTTATCCGTGATGTTGTTGCTGCTTATGCTGCTACATTTACATTTGTTCTCTATCTACATCCTCACTCAACAGTCCGCGCAGCCCGCGAATGGGGCACAAGTTGTCGATTGCAGCTGCCAATTGCATATAGCATTTTGTTGTGGTTTTTTTTTTCTTTGCTTTGTTGTGGTTGCTGCAATATGTGGTATTGCATTTAGCGTTGCTCGTTACTCGTTGCAAATCTTGTTGTGCTGTATATTTACTATAATTAATGGAAAGTTTCAGTCATTTTGGTCATTGCTAGCTACCATAATGGCTATACAGTCGTACAGTGTTCCCAATTTCCCTGAGTGTTGTTGTTGTTGGGCTGCGCTCGCGTTGGCGTTATGAGTTATAAATGTTTATGAACTGTGCATACAAATTGTTTTTAATTTGTGATGATTTGTTTTATTGGAAAATGGCTGGGCGCATTACGTGTTTTATTTCTGCCCCACCCCCCTTACATTTCGGCAGACAAACATACACATATTATATGTTGATGCAACTGGTGTTATCGGCATTAAGCTCTGATGCCATACTGTGCGTCATTGTGTGCGTGAGCAAGAATGCATATTGAAGATGATTGATTAAATATAACGCTGAGGGTCGTGATTGTTTCGTGATGTTAAAGCTTTTAAATGGATCAATATTTTGTCTTGTTTTATGCGACATTAGTGGGTTTTGTGATTGTAGTAAAAATATCGTATATGTGTTTGGTAAATGTAATGTAGCTAAAAATACATAGTGTTGTTATAGGTAACAACGATTGTAGCTACGGAATGATTATTGAAATATATGTGAAGTTCTAACTATAAACCCACCTATGGATGTACAATGTAATTGTCTAAATAATCACAGTTTAATTCAAAATTCATTAAGAAATTGTAGTTGAACCCAAAAGTTAATCAGTTTACATTCAATTCAGTATGTATATTTAACAATCTCTTTAAATTCGTAAGGCATAATTTGGTTTTAAAACATAATGACCAGGGTTCGTATAGGCTTGATCGCTCCTGAAAATTTTCCAAGAGCCACAAAATTTCATTTGAAATTTTTTCGCTCCTGGCTCGCGAGCTGCGAGCTCATTTGAAATTTTGGCTCCCAAATAAAGAGCTGCCTCGCAAACCAAGAGCCACAAAATTTCAAATGTTCTCTCGAGATGGCTCGTGAGCCAGCTCTTTATTTGGGCTCCTGGCTCGCGAGACGACACTCATTTGAAAGTTTGTGGCTCCTGGCTCGCGAGCCAAAAGCCGGAAAGAGCTAGCCAATGCGTACTCTGATAATAACTAAATTTTTTAATTGTACTTGTAAATACAATTTTTTAAATATTCTTCTTCTTCTTTAATGGCGGCAACAACTGAAATTATCTATCAGTAGCCTCACGTAGAAAAGTATTCCAAGCGCTTCGGTCTTTTGAGCTCAGTAGATACTTCGTCACACCAAGCTTATCGAGTTTATTGCCGAAAACTTTTCGAGCCGGAGCGTTTTCGTCCATTCGTACAACGTGTCCAAGCCAGCGCATTCGGTCTATTTGGACGCTTGATCACGTCGATGTCGTTGTACAGCTCATACAGCTCATGATTCTTTCGACGACGGTACTCGCCGTTCACGATGATGGGTCCAAATATTTTGCGGTGTATTTTTCTCTCGAAGACTCCCAGAATAGATTGATCCGCTTGTGTCATTACCCAGGATTCTGCGCTGTAGAGCAAGACAGGTAGGATCAGAGTCTGGTAGATCTGGATCTTTATTTTTTGAGAGAGTGCTTTGTCGTTAAATCGCTTGCTTAGCGCATAGTAGCAGCGGTTTACGATCAATACTCGTCTTTTTTAAATAAACATGTTAAATTTACATTATATTTTAAATAAAATAAGTCCAAGGAAAGACAAATTAAAGTAGTACATAAGAAAACTTAAAATGCAACCCATTATTAAAAGCTTATTTTTGTTTTGTTCTCAAAACCCACATTAATGACCTAAGGATGTAATTGACCCTTGATAGTCTATAAAATACTTTAAAAAATTTTATATACTAATGTCTACAAAGAAATGGTTGACACTTTACGATAAATATGCAACTTGTTTGGGTCCTCTTAATACTCAGGCACCCGGGTCTCAACATTGACCTTAAATTTCATATTTTGATGGTATTTAGATAAAAGTGTTTACAATTCGCTGTATTACTTACATATATGAGGATGAAATAAAGCTTACCTAGAAAGACAAGATGCAAAATAAAAAGAAACCATTAGAATAATTAAAATAGAGTAGAATTTAAACTTGATCAATGTTGTAAAATATTAAGAATTAACAATTTAACTTTAAAAGTCTTACAAAGCCTTAAACGGACTACATTTCCATTGTCACTAGGAGTGAGAATATCATCTTAATTACCGACCACTGCGCATGGAGTTTGAAGCGCGTCATCCTAGTGCGTGACTCTGAATTGACCATTTATACCAACAATGAAACACTTTTCTGATCTTAAGCCAATTTAATGTATCATTTGATACACTAACACAAAATTGATAACTAATCGCTGCGATCGACTAAAACTAACATATATTTTTTAAAATTTGAGGTTATTGGTTGCCAGTGGAAGTATTGATAACTCATCTAGTTATAGAGATAAGCAAGAAGTTACTACGATGAAAAATATTACAGTATGAAAGTTCCACCGATTTCGGATATATATATTTAAACTTATGATCAATACTAAATATGAGAGATTAGAGTCTTTTGTATTCCTGGAAGATTAGCCCACTTTAAGGACTTTAAATGGATAGAAATGGATCACTCTGTTTGGAGAAAAAAATATATGAATGTTACCGCATTATACGAACAGTCATTTCAAGACAATTTCGGGTGTGCAAAATTTTTATACTTGTGGGCGTGGAAATAGTGCCGAATTCGGCGTTTTGTGTATAATTTTTGTATGTAGTTATATCCCTTCAACCAATAGCGCTTTTAGCAACATAGGGACTTAAAAGTATGATTTTATATTTCAGTGGTTCACAACGTTATGTTTTTAAATATCCCCATTACAGAGAACTGCAGCGATACACTGAAACAGTTCCAACACACAACCTATCGTGCACAACAGTGTCTCTGACATATCAGCGAAGACTGTGCCGTGTGTGTTTTACTCAACATTCACAGTATATGCTACACACAGTATATCGTGGACAACTGTGTCTCTGACACATCAATGCATACTATTCTGTATTATTCGGACAATTTGCAAACAGCGATTGCAACTAAAATATGGGAACAAACACAGCACACAAGTGTATTCATGATCTCAGTGTTTGTTTGTTCGTGATTTAACCAAAAATGGGCGGGATCGGAACAGTGGGCGTGGCATCCAACTAAAACTTTTAAACGGCTGTATCTCATAAACTAAACTAGGCAACAATTTGATGGTCATTGTCTCGGGAGTGAATGAAACTAACATTAAACGATAGCATTTGACCTCAGTAAACCTTAAACTCTATTTTGCTCCACTACGTCACAATCTTTGTTTAAAGTGGTTTGAAATTTTATATTTTTCGTCAAAAGTCGAATCAAAGAATATGTCTTTGGAGACCTATATTAAAATTTTCCTGGGAATACAAGGGTTAAATTTTATGTTTCGGGTTTTGGATAGGGTTGTCAATGCAATGCGATGTTGCAATCTGGCAACTGACAGCTCTTTCGTAATGTTGGTCATTTTTGAGATGATACGTACTCAGAACGTTTTGACATACGAGCGCTATTCGTGTTGTTTACAGTAACTTAAAAGATTCATTTCGGCCCTAAATCGGCCCACAATCATGGTCGTAGTTCACTCCAAGACGAATTTCGTAAAGGTCGTGCAGCTATTGTTCCGAAAATCTTTGATGCTGTGCGCGAACTGATTTTCCAAGATCGTCATGTGACCTATAGTCAGATTGAGACAACCTTAGACATTAGTGGGACCAGCATACATACAATATTGCATAAACATTTGACTGTCAAAAAATTTTGTTCGCGTTGGATCCCACACAATTTGTTAATCGCTCAAAAAGGTTCGTGTCGATTGGTCGAAAGAAATGCTCCAAAAATACGGTCGTGGTGCTTTGAAACACGTCTATGTCATCGTGACAGGTGATGAATCCTGGATTTTCGCGTATGAGCCCAAAAGTAAACAGCAGTCAACTGTATGGGTGTTTCAATATGAGTTGTTCGCGCCCGAAGCACTGTTTTTTCGGAAAAACTGGTCATGTCGCAACAGTACCACTACAACAACGCAGAACAGTGAATTTTGAGTGTTTCATTTGTTTGCTAGTTGTCTTCCCAAAAATCAGAAAACCAACCGCCGAAGACGGATCACTCTTCACCACGACAATGCGAATCTCACACATCGGGTCAAACAACTGCATTTTTGAGCACCCAAAACATCGATTTGATGGGTCATCCGCCGTATAGTCCTGACTTGGCACCGAATGACTTATTTTTATTCCCGTACGTAAAAAACAAACTGAGAGGTCCACATTTTTCGACACCTGAAAAAGCGGTTGCTGCATTCAGAATGCATGTTTTAAAGACACCTCAATCAGAGTGGCAAATGTGTTTCGACAATTTGTTTAAACGCATGAAAATGTGGGGAATAATGGGGAATATTTTGAAAAACAATAAGTAATAAAACCATCAACTCCACTTTGCTCCAATAGGTCACAATTTATATTTACAGAGGTTGAACAGTTTTACCCTCTATCTCACACCAGTATGGGACATATTAGGAAAAATTTTGAAAAATTCAATATTTCCAGCGCGATCTTCCCTACATTCGACACTTAGTAAAGCTATAACAGTATTAAATTTTGAAAAAAAAAACTAGAAGTCTAGCCACGCCTCTTCTGGTACCTCCCATACAGATGTACCATGTAGCCCAATTTAGACATCGAGTAATAACATCAACACCCAACGCGATCGTGCCAACATTCCGTGTTTAAAAGTTTAAAGTAAAAAATTTTGGAGAAAAAAACTGAAAGCCTAACCCACCCATTTTGTTACCTCCCATATAAAATTACCTATTTTTGAATAATTAATATTTTTCCTAAATATGCCCCCATAACAAAGACCATACGTGTGTGTATATTATGTTGACGTGTGGTCTTCGTTAATGCTTTCTTCGCACCTGTGTGTTTAGCTTCTCGATCCATCGTAGGGCTATTAAGACTTAAGTTTTGTGATGAAAGTTAAGGAGCCACAGCAAAGGGTGCTAATGATGATAGTTTGGAAACTATCGGAATAGCTATTCACCCTGCCAGTGGTCAACATAATACATTTCACTGCCAATAGTAAATAATCTTCAACAGAACTATGAAACAATAGTCATAATTCATCAGATCAACAAATCAAAACAAGAAAAATATACTTTTACCTAAATATCCTTTATAGTATAGAATAATCGGAATCCTAGACACAACACTTAAGCAGTAAGGAGTGGCCTGAGTCATGTTCCTTAACGTTGGTCCTAAGACAGGTATTGTAGAACAGTAACAGGAGATGTCCTCGCGAGGTTCACAAAGCCATTGTGAAGTGGCGTGTCCCTTTCATATATTTGAGTTAGAATTGAAACCGGTCCCTACCCAACGGGGGACAGTCACAAGACTAGTTCTGTATTAGTCTGTATTCCCGTAGTGTAAAACAGCATTTTTTGTGTTAATATAAACATTTTATATAAATTCATTCACCAATATTTAAACATTTACTTTAAAGAACATTTTGTCCTATTTCAATATTTGTGTAAATCCTAACATAACTATACAGAAATAGTACAGTACTCCCTACAAACTGAAATTCTAACAACAAACAATGACTATATTGCCCATTACACATTATCAATTAATCATGTTAATGTCTTAAAGACACAAAATGTATGTTTGTCCGGAAATAACAACATTTTGTAATACCAAACATTTTTATAAGTCATAAATTCAATTTATTGCTACAAAATCATAATAAAAATATACAGATATTCATCAAATTTTATTTAGGATGCACAATATACATACAGATGTACACACACACATGTATGTACTTGTGTGTGCGTGCGTGTGTACTTTTATTAATGTATTCACAAATATTTATACGTTTGAAGATGATCCCAAATAATCAATGAAATAAGTTTTAAATTGACTCTAAGGAGTCAATGAATATAAAACCGGTAATAAAAAAATACGAAACATCAACCAAACACGTACACCAGTTCAGCTAGCAGACATATGTACTCTCTCACATACATATGGTATATGCTTACAGAGCATTTAAGTAACAGTATGTCTGTATGTATGATTCATAGACATCCGCACATTTTATATCCGCTGCTAAAATATTCAGCAGGGAATGCTTGTCGTAATGCGAATGTTTATCTATGAAAATTACAATCCGTAAATCTGCTTACAACCAAAACAGAGATGAAGAAAAAAACCAAAGTCGTGATGTAGAACGGAGAGAAAAAAACACGGAGTAGAAAAAACAAATCCAGCCAAATAGAAAAACATATGTTTAAAAAGCGCACACGTATGTAAATCGTATCTGGCTGAATGTATGCCGGTTGTGTGAGTGTGTGTGTATATGTGCGTGTGTGTGTTTGCATGTGTTGGAAGTTAAGCAACCGACATTTATATGCTAAGGAATTAATCATTTTTTTCCTTGTATATATTAGTTAACATTAGGACAGGAATATAATACCATTTAATAACAATAAAAAGTTTAAGAAATAAATTGGATAACAGCTTACAAATATCGCAAGTTAGGGTATGTTAACAATATATGTTTAAGAACTGATAGTGAAAAGGAACAAGGTCCTTGAAAATTTTTACGTTATTATAAATTTCCTTCGCGTTTAACAACATTAAAATAAAAATATGAAATTTTTGTCTTTACTTTTGTTCCTGTATTAAGTGTCTTGAAAGTCTTACTAATTTATCCCAATTTCATTTTATTCATATGATAAATCTACAAGGATGAAATTATCAAATTTGTCGCTTACTTTTAGGTTTCTTTAAAATGCTAAGCAATATTTAAATTGTCATTAAAATGAGAACATTTTTGAGAGCATAGTAAATGCCACATGTTGTTTTCTCTGCTTGTAATACTGTTTCTCATCTCACCAGTTGGCCATTATGACTTCATTGTATGTTATAAAAACTAAATAGCAAACTCATTTGTGTTCTTAACTATTTCTGTAAACTCTTAATTGAAATCTCTTCCTCTCATTAAATTCTACCTAAATATAACTATTCCCAAAAAAGTCTTAAGTTTGTACGTGTGTACGTAAGTATGTAAGCCTGTTAAAAGCAACAAATCTTAAACACAATAGCACTATAAATACGAAATTTTTCTAATTTTAAAGAACAAAACATTAAAGCAAAGCGAACAAAGAAAAAATAAAATTAAAAAAAGAAAACTGAAATAAACATAAATGAATCGTGCAAAAGAATACAAAAAATAAGGTGAACAATAAAGAGACAAAACTGCGGCGACAGCTGTATCGAAAAATCCTTGGCAGTGATCTATAGAATCAAGTGCAAAGAAAGTACTGAAAAAGAGTGGAGGGGGGACAAACGACAGCAACAACGCAAAGTTCATTTTATACTCAATTATCTTTTTTGTTGTTGTTTTAAACAAAACAATCTCATCAATACAAACCTCGACGAATTCTCATTATCGCCAACATCCAATCATTGTTTGGTACATACGAGTAACATACATACAAACTAACACCACAATAATCATGTGTGAATGTGAACGATTCGATGTGTACTCTGTATATGTGTGGCGCGCGTACTTATGTGTGAGGGTGTGAAATGGGTTTGAGTATGTTAAGTGTACGGGGAAGTACGTGCTGGTGATGGGAAAAGTTTTGCCAATTTTATTTATATTTGGTAAAAAAGGTACTATTTTTGCTGTAGTCAAGTTGTGATTAAAGTCTGTGTGGTCTTAAATCTAATTAACTAAAAAGTTTCGCAGATTTTGTTGAAGCGAATATCAGTTTTATAACTTAATATGTAAAAACATTTTTACAATCAGGAAGAAGTTAAAATACATTTCCATATGTTATTTTTCTAATAACGGGTGATTTTTTAAGAGCTATAGGAAAGTTAAAAAAAAAACACATAAAATTCAGAAAAATGCATGAAACCATTATTTGAATCGACAGTACGGTCCATATTATTTAATGTTTGAAATTTATTTTATGCAAATGTTGACCGTGACTGCGCCTCAAATGGTCCATCCGCTTAGTCCAATATTGGCAAACTCTTTCCAACATTTCAGCTGGTGTCTCATGAATTAATGCTTCAATGTTGTCTTCTAATTCGTCAATTGAAGCGGGCATGTGTGTATAGATATGACCTTTAACATAGCCCCACAAAAAATAGTCTAAAGGCGTTAAATCGCACGATTTAGGCGGCCAATTGACCGGTCCCGAACGTGAAATAAAATGTTCATCGAACTGGCCTCTCAATAAGTCCATTGTTAAGCTTACTGTGTGGCATTTGGCATCGTCTTGTTGAAACCACATGTCATGCAAGTCAAGCTCTTGCATTTTGGGCAAAAAACAGTTGGATATCATCTCGCGGTAGCGCTCACCATTCACAGTTACGTTACGATTCGCATCATCTTTGAAGAAGTACGGTCCAATGATGCCACCAGCCCATAAGCCGCACCAAACTGTGATATTTTCTGGATGCATTGGTAGCTCTTGCAATGCTTCTGGCTGATCTTCACTCCAAAATCGACAATTCTGCTTATTAACGTACCCATTGAGCCAAAAATGGGCTTCGTTGCTGAACACAATTTTTCGAAAAAAGTGGATCTTCGGCCAACTTTCCAAGAGCCCATTCACCAAAAATTCTACGTTGCAGTAGGTCGTTCGGCTTCAATTCTTGCACCAGCTGTATTTTGAAAAGCTTCACACCTAAATCCTTCCGCAAAATTTTCCACGTTGTTAAGAAACAGAGACTCAATTGCTGCGAACGGCGACTCGATAATTGATGGTCATCATTAACACTGGCCGGTACAGCTGCGATATTTTCTTCACTTCGCACTCTACGTTAGCGTGTTGGTGGTTTAATGTCCAACAATATAAATTTGGTGCGAAATTTAGTCACAATAGCCCGAATAGCCGCTTCAGTGGGTCGATTAAACTGACCCTAGTCATAGCGTGCAAGAATTCGGAAAAAAATTGATGTCCTCAAATTGTCTCCAGACAAACATCAGAGCTGGGAACAGAAAACATAAACTTTTTTCCACCATATTGAGCAACCCTATCAACAGTACCGAAGTTATGAGAACCAAACATCTTCTTCAAACATGATCCTTTTTATTATAACTGGTCATTGTTAATGATAGTGAACGACAACCCTGACCCAAGTACTGTACTGTACATATATAATATATGTAGCGAGTATGACAGTAATGTACGCCGTATGAGTAATATTAATTTTAGGCGGGTTTTATATTAATCATACGCACAACGTTCCAATCTGTGGGGGTGAGAAATTCTATATCAGAGTGAAGGTACTTACTTAATTTCCCTTTACACCCCATGAATGAGGTATGGGATAGCTTCTCGCGTTGTTGTGAATTAACACGCTTTCTATTTTAGATTCACAACAAACGGCTCCTACTTGTTTATCGACGAATGCGAACGTCACTGTTTGAGAAACCCTTACTAGACATGCCTATTGACTCGACACTAATACTGCGAAGTTGCTGTCGGAAACTTTCGAGGGGAGCCGACAATGAAAGAATTTTTTTTTAGATGACTGGAGCCAGGAGTTGAACCTGTGAACTACCGCATGGCAGTCGCGTGTTCTAACCACTATGCCACGGTCGGTCCCAGTGAAGGTACTGGTTCAATAAAATTTGACGTTCTCTACATTCTGCTGAAGAATGAATCAGAAATCGTCAATAGTTCTTGAGTTATACCTGAAAAACTAAGCGAACCAACATCACGACATCTTTTTCGAGAAAAGTTAGAAAAGGACCTTAAAATATGAATTTAGAACATTAATTTCTAAATGTTGTAAAGTGCCATTAACTGCCCTTTTTTGTCGCTTCTCGAATAAGGACCAAAAGGACACGTAAGTAGTCGAAATCATTGAAAACATCTGAAATCGAAAATGGGCTGAAACAATAAACGATAAAGTTCGACCAATTGGGTATCTGTCCTAATGAAACAGAAATAATTCCGCCCAAAAATATTTGATACACTGGGTAATGCATTTGAAATTTGTACATATCCGTGCTCTATTGTATTTCCAGCACATTATGGTGGGTGAAAGCAATGGTTATTCTCAATTAAGATTTTGTGAAATTTGATACTGTTGAGATAATTTTGTGATAATTATTCCTTTACACCGTTGTAAACAAAAAAAACTCCGGTGCTGACCAACTCTGGAATTAGAGATACATTCTACGAGTTCCTATATGAAGCTTACGATCGCTGCCCTGGCTATTACAATAAATTTGTTCTGTGAAATTTTAAAGCAAGGTTCCAACATAAAAAGTGGAGGGGAAGATGTTATCTGTCTAGTGATAGGAAACTTCTCTCTACCTACCAATTAGAGATACACTCTACGAGTTCCTAGATGAAGCTTACGATCGGTGCCCTGGCTATTACATTAAATTTGTCCTATGAGATTTTAAATCAAGGTTCCATTATAAAAAGTGGAAGGGAAGATGTTATCTGTCTAGCGATAGGAAACTTCTGTCTACCTACCAAGTAATATTGTCGGAAATGGAACCAGATAAAGATATCCACTAGACAACTACGCTATCCTTAGATTAAAACAAGGAATGGCACAACGATAATATAGAAAAACTTAGTAAAGGTAGAAATTTGGTGAAGCCCATAAATTATACCAGAAGGTTAAGGAAAAGCTTGTGGTACCAGGCTTACCCTTCCGTAAGGACAAACCTAGAAATTTGGTACATTAGTACGCAGAGTGTGCCGCATATGTGTAGAGAGCACTGCAGCAAATTGCTGCTTCTGGAAGGAGACATGAAGGTATTACGGCAATGATCTTCGACGACTAAGATTGTCTGCCACTAAACCAATTATGTGTTTATACCCTTCACCATGCGCATGAACGGAGTGAAGGGTATATTCATTTTGTTCTTCCATTTGTAACGCCCATAAGGAGGCGTGGTAGGTATGACAATATATATATATAAATGATCAGCATCGAAATCTGAGTCTGAGAAATCTGAGTCGATTTAAAGGTGACCGTCTGTCTGTCCCCCCGATTACAGCCGCAGTCTAAGAGATATCGAGCTGAAATTTGGAATGCAAGTTTTTATCCTCAAAGCGGAGGTTGAGTTCTAAGATGAGCCCGATCGGTCAAAAACTACTCCCACCTCCCATACAAACTCCCCTTTTTTTGGGGTCTGTACCAGCGATTACAGCCGTAGTTTAAGGGCAATCAAGGTGAAATTTTGTATGTGAGCTTCCCTACACTAAGCGAAGGTTAAGTGGTAAGATGAGACCGATCGGTCAAAAATTAATCCCACCTCCCATACACAATCCCTCTTTTTGGGGGTGTCCGTATGTCCCCGCGATTACAGTAGTAATTTAAGAGCAATCAAGCTGAAATATTGTATGAAAGCTTTTCTGCTCTAAGCGGAGGTAGAGTATTAAAATGAGAACGATCGGTCAAAAACTACTCTCACCTCCCATACAAACTCTCCTTTTTTGGGTTTGTCCCTGCGATTGCAGCTGTATTTTAAGAGGTATATAGCTGACATTTTGTACGCAAGATTCAATATCTAAGCGGAGGCTAGGTCCGTCTGTATGTCCCTATAGTTTATGAGCTTTCGGTTTGAAATTTGGTATGTAAGCTTGTGTCCAGAAGCAGAGGTTAAGTTCTAAGATAGGCATGATCGTATTTAAACTACTCCCACATCCCACACAACTTCCCATTTTTGGGGAGTTAAAAAATTCATAAAAAGCTAAAAGTAACGTCCACTTCTCACCAACTCCACTGTTTTGTGGTACAAAGTTTAATAAAATATAGTTGTAGTGCAAACAACCAGTTTTACCACCATTTTTGGTGAAGGGTATCTGAGCTTCGGCATAGCCGAAGATAACCGCCTTACTAGTTTTAATTACTTTTCAGGATAGCCATAAAACTTGTTTATTTTGGAACATTTTTCATATATTATACACTTGATCGATCTAGGTAACTTCGAAACCAATCAAGATATCGCGAAATAGACTTAAGGTTTGATTGACGACCACAAGTTCTTTAAAGCTGTATTCGAGCAATTCGAAGCTGATACGCCTTTGTGTCTTCAGTTAAGATTGAAAATTACATAACCGAGCCATTAGCTTTAACAGATGACTTATGGAAATGATAATGAGGAAAGCTACAGTAAACACTACTGGTATGATTTTTGACAGAAGCCACATGCTACTGGTCTATGCTGATGATGTAGACATCAATAGCCGAAAAATGCGAGATGTGACTGCAACCTTCTCAGGCATCCTCGGCTGCACTGTCAATAAAGCTAATAACGTCAGCCTGAAATTTAGGAGAGGAATACTTCTTGCAAATATATGTTAATACGGACTAAGCAACAGATTTAATGACAAAACCATCTCACGACGAAAAAAATCAAATTATACTGCTTCTACCCGTCTGGCGCAGAAACCTGGGTAAGGACACAGGGTTGATTTCAAAATAAATCGACCCAAAAAACATACTTTTGGAAATTCATCCCCTTCGAATTCAATTAAATTTAACACATATAGTCTCCTCGTTGCTGCCGATACTGCCGTTTGTTTTAGGTCGAAACTCCTCACGGTTAATATACTACAGCTGCCTAAAGTTGATCATCTGCAGCATTTTTGTGAAAAGATAGCTTTGTTCATGTTGAAGTAACTTTTGAACGCAACATCGGATTAAGACGATCATGGTATTGCCTGATAGTTTTCCACCTCCTCTTTATGAATGAAGGACCAAAATTAATGGTCCTTCTGGGTCAACTACTTTAAAATTCGAAAAATAGCTTTCGTCCTTGAAAATCCTGAAAATGTAACTTTTAATTTTCTTATTTTTAAATGTGAATTTTGAGCAAACTTTTCTTTGCAAGATGTGCATATTTCAAGAAGGGTTCTCTCATTGGCTTTTAATACTGCAATTTTCAAATTATTCTAACAAATAATGAGAATTTGTATGAGATTTTCATATAATATTACTCATTTTTGTTTATTTTGCAAACAACGCATACAAGTACATTAATGATTTCAGAAAACCAAAATTTTATTTGGTTAGATCACCCAACATGCGGCTCATCTGAATTTTTTTTGCCATGATCTTATTTCGTGTCCTATCAAAACAAAATCATCACTTTTCTCTTTGTCCGCTTTTAACTCCGAAATCAATTTTCATAAAAATCGGAAGCCATCAAAATCCAGAGTGGGTCGAAACATTTTAGAACTACCCGCAAGCGAACGAATCGGTTTTGACAGTATTCGCGGAATCATTATTAACGGAGGTATCGACGACATCGCACCATTGATTTGGTCAAGCGTATTAAAGTAAAGCGATTACTTTGGCTAGGTCATGTTACACGCAAGGATGAAAATTGTCTTGCTCAAAAGCTCTTTAACTTAGCTGATTGTACATGAGAGGGCGATCAAATTTCCGTTGGGAAGACCATGCTACTGAGAACCACTAAACTTCATAGATTTTTTTTGAATTTGTACAGTAGTTAAATTATCCTATAACTGTTGTATTACGCAAAATTTGCATAACATTTCTTTAGAAAAAGCACCAATTTAATAAAGTACAATAATGTACCAAGTTTTCGAATCGCATTGCCGATACAAGAGCTCAGATGTGTTGGTTATTGCGGTAGTAAGACAACATTATCGTCATCCAAAACACCAACAACAACAACAGCAACAATACTTCTGACAGCGACATCAGTGGCAACATACCAATGGATTTTATTGCAGGCTATGAAACCAACCGTGAGACTGACTGTGGCATTGGTAATTTAGTTTGGTGAACTTTTTTTTAACACTGATTGGGGAAAGCTGCGTTCACTTCGATAACTAACACATATATACAAACATATGGATGGCGTAATGCAGTCATGTCTGAACATCTGTTGTAGCTGGCTTATTTCGTCATATATAACAATATAGAGAGACATATTTCCTTTAAGACTCGCTGTATACACATAAACATTTGTAAAGTACTTAATATACTTTTAGATACGAATTTTCACACATTGATGTTTTTAAAGAAAAGAAAATACATTGCTTTTATTTGGGCATTTTTTTTTTGTTTCCTCACTCTGAACACAACGTTTTTTCTGTTTCTCACCTTGAATCACACCAACACACAATTTGTAACACATTCATAGTTACCTCTCCGCCCCCAGGTTGTGGGAAGTAGAACTAGGTGGATGATTAGTATTGTGGGTTCCGCTGTTAACCCGCTAAGGTGACATCGTCGTGCTAGAAACATGTCTTTCATCAGCTCTTTAGTGTGCAAATAAATGTTTTGTTATTAATGGGAATGTTAACTTTGGTAATTGCAGCTATTAAGTGTTGTTTTGTATTGAGTATTTATTTATATTTAGTATATGTTATGGACATATGGGATACGTATGAGAAAGGTGAGCTGTAAATATTGACATGTGGTTTAAATCTTTTGAAACTTTTAGAGGTGTTTATACATTTTTGAAAAACCATAAAATTTCGTAGTAAATCTATTTGTTTGCAATAGCTACAAATTGGCACACACGAGGGTATTGACGTTCTGTGACGCAATATTGAGTGCCCGCTTATCGTGTGCAGGTACGTATGAAGATTAGATCATCCGTCGCTCATTCGTCAGTGGCATCCCTGATGCTAAACCTAGACGACAGCTAAACTGTGCACGAGGTGTGAAATTTTTTCTTTTTTTTTTTTAATTAACGACAAATGTTGCAATCGTTGTTTATACATTAATTGTTTTATTTTGTTGCGCTCATATCTCAATATATTGAATAGAAGGGGGACAGTACGGAAACAAGGTAAAACATATTTTGTATTTTTTTTTGTAAATAGTGCTTAAACTTTACTGACACAATTTTAAAAAACATTTGTTCAAAATGCTGAAAAGTGTCAGCAAATAAAATTTAAGAATTTTATGAAGTTAAGAAACAATCATTATAGTCCTTGCGCTTTGCTTCAACAACAGTACTTTTTGATAAAATAAAAGTAATTTTTGGTACAAAAACAAATATTTTTGGCACAATTAAAGAACTTTTTGTTACAATAAAAATAAAATTAAAGTTCTTTTTGGTACTCTGTGGTGCAATTAATTGTTCTTTATGTGTACAATAAAAATACTTTCTAATACAATAAAATAACTTCTTAGAACAATAAATTGTACTTTTTGGTACCAATTAAGTACTTTTTGACACCACAAATGTACTTTTTGGTGCAATAAATTCAGTTTTTATACACTCACCCTATGGTTAGGAGGGTATATATCATTTAATATAACCCAAAAGTGTAACACATAGAAGGAGTCACTTTAGTCCCTAGGTTTATTGGAACCAAATTCATTTCATTACTTTTTAAGTCGATTAAGCCATGTCCGTCTGTCTGTCCGGCTGGTATGCACGATAACTATTGAAAGACACAACCAATTGTTTTTTAACTTTGCATAGGTTAATAATTCCCCAAAACTACTTACGGTACAGCAAATTGTCTACATGGCCAAGCCCCTTCTGGTACCTCCCATACAAATACATCATTCCGCCCACTTTAGAAATAGAGTAATAATATCCAAAAAGCCAACGGGATCGTACTCAAATTCTTCTTTTTTAAGCTATAAAAGGACTAAGTTTTAGAGAATGAATTGGAAGTCGAGCCGCCCATCTTCAAGTACCTCCCAAACAACTTTCCATTCCGCCCATTGAATACACCCAACGCGATCTGGTCCATGTTCTGTATTTAGTAAAGCTATAACAGCATAAAGTTTTGGAGACAAAACTGGAGGTCTAGCCACACCCCTTCTGGTACCATTCCGTCCACTTTAGAAATCGAGTAAAAATACCCAATGCGATCTAGTCTAAATTCTGTATTTTGTTAAGTTATAACAGGGTAAAGCTTTGAAGAAAAAACTGGAGGTTCAGCCAAGCCCCTTCAGCCCTGCCACAAAAATGTACCATTCCGTCCACTTTATAAATCGAGTAATAAATTCAATATACCCAACGCGATCGTGGCCAAATTCTGTATTTAGCAAAGCTAAATCAGGATTCCATCCTTCTTGTACCGCCCACTTTAGAAATCGATAAATATTATTAACACACCCAACGCGATCGTGCCCATATTCTAAATCAGGATCGAGTTTTGGATAAAAAAAATCTAAAAGCCTAGCCACGCCCCTTCTTGTACCTCCTATACAAATGTACCACACCGCCCACTTAATATAATATCAATATACTTGAAAATTTTTATGTTTTACTAAGGGTGAGGGTATATGTAAGTCGGTTTTCCCGAATGAAACGTTCTTACTGGTTTTGTTCAGTAAAAGTACTTTTTGATACAACATATTCAACTTTATGGGACAATAAATGTACTTTTTGGTACAATAAATGTACTTTTTGGTACAATAAATGTATTTTTTGGTATAATAAATGTACTTTTTGAAAATTAAATTTTACTTTTCTGTTTCGAATATTATCGCTCTAGGGCTAAAAGAAAGTTTTGCCACGCCCCCTTTGCACACTGCTTGAGAACACCAATTTCGTCTGAATATTACTATCTATGTGCAAAATTGTATCTCTATGGGCCTAAAATATAGTTTTGCCACGCCCACTCCACCCACTGACACAAAATTAAAATTTTTTTTATATATTCATACCTGTGTTGGTTGATACTATCTGTGTAACAAATTTTATTTCTCTAGGGCTTAAATACAGGTTTTCCACACCCCCTCGGCCCACTGATTCAAAATATAAATTTCGTCTGCATATTTAAATTTGTATGGTCGAGTACTATATGTGTACCAAATTTTATCTCTCTGAAGCTAAAATATAGTTTTGCCACGTCTGTGTATTAAATTTTATCTCCCTAGCTCCCTAGATTTTGCCACGCCAACTCCGCCCATACAGTTTTGCTACACCCCCTCCGCCCACTGATCCAAAATTTTAATTTCGTGTACATATTCGTATATTTAAGTACCATCTGTGTATCAATTGTATCTAAAAAAAGTTTTGACACTCCCACTCCGCCCATACAGTTTTGCTAACCCCCTCCGACCACTGATCCTAAATTAATATTCTGTCTGCATATTCATATTTTATCGCCGAGCACTATTTGTGTATCAAATTTTATCTCCCTAGCTCTAAAAAAATGTTTTGCCACGCCCACTCCGCCCACTAGTCCAAAATTAAAATTTCGTCTGCATATTCATATTCGTGTTGCCGAGACTATCTGTGTATCAAATTGTATTTCCTTAGCTCTAAAAAGATTTTGCCACGCCCACTCCGCCCATAGGGCCAAACATTAAAATTTTGCCTGCATATTCATACTCGTGTTGCCGAGTACTATCTGAATATCAATTTGTTTATCTCTCTAGCTATAAAAAAAATTTTGCCACGCCCACTGCGCCCATAGTGTCCCAAATTTAAATTCCGTCTGCATATTCATATTCGTATTGCCGAGTACTATATGGGTATCAAAATTTATCTTTCTAGCTCTAAAAAAGGTTTTGCCACGCCCACTCCGCCCATAGGGTAAAAAATTTAAAAATACTACTAATTGCCTTCCAAATTTGATTTAAATCGGTTCACCCATTTAGACGTGATTAAGCCACAAACAAATAAACAAACACACAAACAACCAAACAGACAAACATCCACCTTTATAATTATAATAGGAGTAATAGGGCTATATACTCGAACCCGAAAAATTTTCTTTATATTCCGCCGAACTTTTGCCTCTTAAACGGTTAATTTTACATCTAATAGCCATAGCCATAGCAACAGCTCAATTCAAAGAAATATAAAAAAATACTCCTCTGTAGAAATAGTTTATTTTTTTCACATTGTGGCAAGTGTCTTAAAATTTAATAAAGTCTTTTCACCGTCAATGTCTTGTTTTGTCTTTGTCACCATCATCGTCATCACCATTTCTCTCACACGACTATTTGAAATGTATAGTAAAACTGAAGAAAAACAAGTGAATAAAAGAACAAAACTAAAGAGAACAAAACAAAAGCAAAACCCTTGAGCAGCAGTGGCTGATATGACGCTTTGACATCTACTAGTGGAAACAAAGAGGGTTCAGTATCATTGTGACACTTTTACATCAGCTTCATCATCATCATCATGGCATGGTATTTCCCCCTTAACATCAGCAATACCACAGCCACTTTCATGGCACCCCTTCCCTCCCCCCATCCTTTTCATTAGGGTTTAGTTGATTCGTTTCTTTTTTGGCATTTTTATAGATTGAAATATGTTTATATTAATATTTTGCTATTTCACATATGGACATGTTATTTTCTCTCCTCCGTTCGGCCATAGGGCGTTAAGGGACCTGCTTCTCTCTTTAGCAAACTAACTGGCCAAATAGAACATAGACCTTGACTGGAAACACAATAAACGTGAAATGAAATGAAGGAAAACCTTCAAGAACGCACCCATAAAAGGTCACCGTGATTTATTGGCATTTCAGTGTAAAGAATGTTTTGGGGCAAAAAGAAATTCTACCGAAATATTTGATCATATGTAGAAGGAAACATCAAAAACGTTTGAGGCAAACATGGTGGTAGTTTATATCGAGAGGAAATAGTACGAGTTAGACCTTAGTATTTGTTTTAATATATAATGGGAGGTAGGGAATGAAAAACATACCCAAAAATATTTACGAAGGACATCATGGTTAGGCATCAGAAGTAACCCAAGCCATATTTAATGTAAAATATTTGACATAGAAATTTCCTTAAATATGATGAATTCGCAAAGCATTTGGTTCATAAAATTTAAGGTGATGTATTAAGGTAATTGTTTTTATTTTTGGAAATTTATAGCAAATATATATGTCGAAATAAAAAATGATTAATAGTATAACCATAAGTTGTGACATTATTGCCAGACGTTATTTTATTAATAAATAAAGTTATATATTTTTACAACACCATTTTGTTTTAATAACAAAAAGACACAATCAAAAAAGGATAATTTATTTGCTCTTGTTTGTTACTGTCGATCTGTTGGAGCAATATGAATATGTTTTCATTGTTCGGTTTGAGATCTATTTTCTATTATCGCTAATAGAGTTATTGATTTACAAGAGTTGTGTGAAATGGATTATGTTGACAGCTGGTAGTGCGGGTTAGTATTTCGATAGTTGCCAAACTATCCCATCAGCACCCTTTGCTGTGCCTTCTCCACAATTTAATAGTTTATGTAATATGTATATGAGGTACTCAGGTAAGTGACTTTTTCTGAAAAGCGTATATTGTAAGTTCGATTAGCGGTAGTTTGGTATGAAATGTATACTATTTCCAATTATGTTTACAATTTATTAAAATACTGTTATAAGAGTTTTGGTTGGCTTAAAATGGTCCAGTAGCAAAATGGAAGAAGTCTTGCAAACCTTACTTACGCGGCTAAGGAAAGAAATTCATAAGTAAAGGAAGTATAGAAGGCTATAAACTCTTATATTACGACGAGCGTTGGAAAACATGAAAACATGAATTCAACCTCTATTTAGGTTTAGGTTTAGGTTGAGGACAAGTAATGACACAGTGAAAGACTATGTCATAACACCACTCGGAAATCATTACGAGTATCCTGATTAAAGTAAAGAAATATGAAGAAATAGTATAGAGTGTTGATGGTAAGGCAAGATAAATAAAATATTCCAAGATAGTACAGAAAGAGAAAGCAAAGAGCTCAAATAATGCCGGCGTGTTCTCTCCTTCAACTATATATAGACAAAGTTTTAAGATGGCGTGGGAACACTGTGGTCCTCTGTCCTTAAGCCAGATAAAACCATTCACCAGATGTTGATGGTAAGGCAAGATGGTAAGGCAAGATAAATAAAATGTTTCCAAGATAGTACAGAAAGAGAAAGCTAAGTGCTCAAATAATGCCGGCGTGTTCTGTCCTTCAACAATTAGACAAAGTATTAAGATGGCGTGGGAACACTGTGGTCGTCTGTCCTTAAGCCAGATCAAACCATTCACCAGATCCTCCATGTAGCATGACAGCAATTCATTGAGATTAACAAAGAACCACGCAGTCGGTGCGGTGTTCCCAGGATACATTTCCAACCGTTGGATATTATGGTTCAATATTCCGTATATAAGACAGGTTGGCGATCGCATTGATCAATCTGATTGGCCGGGTCCTAGGGTAAGATTGTGACGGTTTCCTCCAAAGTCATTGGCAATATTGCCTTAACAGATTAATAAAAGCGAAAATATCTGCCCGGAGAACACTGAAATCGGCACCCAATCGGAAGTGTTAAGATTGAGATCCTCGCTGAAGACACCTGATCCTATTTCAATATCCACTTTTGAGCCATCAGTGAAGCTAGCAACACGGATATAAATATGGAGACAAAATTTAAATTTTGTATAAGTGGGCGAAGTAGGTCGTGACCATACTGTATTTTAGCCCCAGAAAGATAAAATTTGGTTCATAAATATTACTAGACTACACGAATATGAATGTGCAGACGACGTTTAAATTTTGGTCGGAGTAGAGATGGCGTGGAAACAATCTATTTTACAATACGAATTTGAAGACAGAATTTTATTTTTGGATCAATGTGCGGAGGTGGCGTGGCAAAACTGTACTTTAGCCATAGAGTGATAAAAATTGGTACACAGATAGTACTCAAAAACCAAATATGAATAAGCAGACGAAATGTAAATTTTGGGTCAGTGGGCGGAGTGGGCGTTGCAAAACTGTATTTAAGCTTTAGAGAGATATAAATTGGCACCTAGGTAGCACACGGCAACACTTATATGAATGTGCAGACAACACTTAAATTTTTGATTATTGGGAAAAGTTGGCGTGGCAATCTGTATTTTAGAGCCAGAGATATAAAATTTGGTGCACAGATAATACTCGCCAACACGAACAAGAAAATTTAGGCGAAATTTTAATTTTGGACACAATGGTCGTGGAAAAACTGTATTTTAGACGTAGAGCTATAAAATTTAATACACAGATAGTACTCGGTAATACGAATACGAATATTGAAACGAAATTTTAGTTTTGAATCCGTGAGCGCTGAGGGCGTGGCAAAAATGAGATATAGCCCTACAGAAATAAAATTTGGCACCCAGATAGCACACGGCAACACGAATCTGAATATGTTGACGAAATTTTAATTTTGGATCAATGAGCGGAGGGGGCGTGTCAAAACTGTATTTTAGTCCTATAGAGATAAAATTTGGTACACAGATTGTACTCGGCTTAACGAATATGAATATGCAGACGAAATTTTAATTTTGGAACAGTCGGCGGAGTGGGCGTGGCAAAACAAATTTTTAGAACTAGGTAGATAACATTTGATACACAGTTAGTGCTCGGCAACATGGATATGAATATGCAGACGAAATTTAAATTTTGAATCAGTTGGCGGAAGGGGTGTGAGCAAAACTGAATTTTAGCCCTTAGGTAAGGTAAGGGCGTGGCAAAAATATATTTTAGCCCTAGAAAAATAAAAATTGGTACACAGATAATAATCAGTAACTCGAATATGGATATACAGATGAAATTTTAGTTTAGTGGGCGGAGGGGGAGTGAACAAACTGTATTTTAGGTCCAGAGAGATACAATTTGGTACAAAGATAGTACTCTGCACTTTTGATTAAAATTTGCATACGAAATTGTTATTCTTAATCAGTTGCCGAAGGGGGCAGGGCAGAATGTTATTTTAGCCGTAGAGCGACAATATTTGATACACAGATATTACTCGATACCAATAAGTACAATTTTATTTATCTAAAGTACATATTGTAAGTAAAATTTATTGTACCAAAAAGTACTATTAGTGTAAAAAAGTAAATTTACTGTACCATAAAGTACAGTTTATTTTATCAAAAAGTACGTTTATTAAAAACGTACCATGTACCAAAAAGTACAATTTATTGTACCAAAATATAGTATAATTATTAAAAAAAAAAATTAATTTATTCCACCAAAAAGTACATTTATGGAATCAAAAAGTGCTGGTACCAAAAAGTCAAATTTATTGTCCTAAAAAGTAAAATTTATTGTATAAAAAAATTACTTCTAATTAAATTTAATGTACCAAAAGTAAAAAAACTAAATTCGTTGTAACAAAAAGTACATTTATAGTATCAATAAATACTTAATTGGTACCAAAAAGTAAAATTTGTTGTACTAAAAAGTAAAATTTATTGTATAAAAAAATAATTTTTTTGTACAATAAAAGAACAATTAGTTGTGTCACGGAGAACCTTTATTGTATCAAAAAGTACTTTAAATGAACTATGAAGTACTTTTGTTGTATCAAAAATTTGCAATTTATTGTATCACAAAATACATTTATTGTACTAAAAATTGTACCAAAAAGTACTATTATTGTAAAAAAAGTGAAAAATTTATTGTACCAGAAAGTACAACTATGGTTTACAAAAGTACCAAAAAGTAAAATTTATTGTACTAAAAATAAAATTTATTGTATAAAAAAACTACTTTTATTTTACACAAGAAGAACAATTAATTATACCACAGAGTACCTTTATTGTACCAAAATAGTAAATTTATTGTACCAGAAAGTAAAATTATGGTTTAAAAAAGTACCAAAAGTAAATTTTTTTTTACTAAAAAGTACAATTTATTGTATAAAAACATTACTTTTATTGAACACAAAAAGAACAATAACCTGTTCCACGGTGTACCTTTATTGTACCAAAAAAAAAAATTTAATGAACACAATTAAAGTACTTTTATTGTACCAAAAAGTTCCGTAATTGTGGCCAAAATTATTTTCATCAAAAAAAGTATATTCTTACAAAACAAACTCATTTACCTGATGCTCCACATTTTAAAGGGATATACTGACAATGATAACGGTGGCGCTAGGAAATTAGGCCCCACGAAAAAAACACCCCAAAGTGAAAATGAAATTACGCCCCAAATTTAGGCTCTAATTGCGTTATGAAAATATACCCTAGGAAATAATACCCCAAACATAAAATGAAAATAAGCCCCAAAAATTATATTTGGGCCTTATTTCGAAGTCGTTACTTGAAGGTAAGCAACTAGACCCTCCCAATCTTCATCATCTGCATCTAGGCTTTTCACAAAACTTCAAAACTCAAAGTAGGAAATTACACCCCAAAATGTGAAAATATGCCCCAAAAATTATATGAAAATAAGTCTCAAAAATTGCATGGGGCTTATTTTCGCTAGTTATATCGATATATGTTAATATTTTAATTTGGGATCTAATTTCGTAATGAAAATATGCCCCCTTATTTCATTATATAGCTTCGATAGTACTACCGGAGCTGAGTAAAACCCTAGCTCAGTTCGGCTGGATTGGCTACCAATTTTTTTTTCGGCCCCTACACATTGTGAAAACCTCTGGGTCCATCGCAAAAAGGTGACATCAGTTTTTGGCCAACACTACCTACGGTTTTGAATATAGCGCTGTTTATACTAAGCCAAAGTTGTAGCTAACAGTCCGCTTAAGAAACAGCTATTTCCCAAAAAAATTAGACTTTCCCCGCTTATTTAAAAAAAATTTTTTTCGCTTTTTTAGTAAAATTCTTAGGGAATCCAGATTTTTTGCTACTTTATTCAGTGAAATTGTAGTTAAGGTAACACCAAATAACTTCTCTCAACATACTGATGAAATCTGTCTAGGGATACTAAATTGCTGGAAAAACCAACTACTTACTTTAAAAAATTTAGTATTTTAGATGTTTAGGACAAGTAGGCAATACTTATATTTACTATCTATACCAAAAACCTACTAATTGCATAACTGAACAACTTTTGTAAACAACCAATATGATCGGAATACTTTACCCCTTTTATTTTTCACAAAGAGCATTAAGGTGTTTCTTATATGGGATTTTTTTTAAATTTCGTTGAAAAAAACGGTATTTTTAGCTATATTGGTCGTTAAGCTTTACCTAAGGTTTGTTTTTGTCAACATTACATTGCGATAGTTAGGCATTTGGGTGCGCAGCAATGAAATATTAAAATTTTTTAGGGTTAATCAAAAGCTTACTGGAAATTATCTTCAATTGAATTTTGATAAAAATGCTGGCATATATCAAAAATATTGTACTCTCGTCATCTATCGAAACTTGTAACAACTTAATCTTACCTCTTGATCAATTATAGCCATAGTTGGAAAAACAGCTGTAGAAGTTCTTAATCCAGTTGCAGCAGTCTATTAATTCAAATTAATGTCGTAGATCTTGCTCTATTTTCTTGTTAATATATATAATTTATTAATTCACATAAATTGCGCACAAATTTTTGAAAGATTTCTTTTCTTTTCACGAAATTTCAAACTAAATGCGCAACTATATATGTTTTTATTTTTCGTGATAATAACTAAAATTTACAAAACAAAGGCCTTTACAATTTTAAATTTTCCACTGTGTTTCAAATTAGTAAATATTACGTTTTATTTTGTATAATACACACATACATATATACATATGCACCGCAAAAATGTACGATGTAAGTAGTTGTAATTCCAATCACTAAGCAAATATTTATTGCGAAATTTGTTTACCGCCTTTACCCGATATAAAGGTTGTTCGCCGTTTATGGACAGGAAGCAAATGCCAAACAAATATGTACCGTATATAAATCAATATTTACTTTTCCATCAAGCACATTGATAAATTATGAACTTTTTGATTTGAAACAATAATAAGCTGTGGCTTTATTTCGTGTGGTGGTCATATAGAGTAAAACGTCACTAGGGATCTGGTTTGCTTGGCTTTTGTGTATTTTTTTGGTATTTTTTTTTTCTGCGTAAACCGTTGACGCCGCGTATCCGTATCTACGAGCTCGTACAACGTATCCTTAAGATTTGTATAAAACTACTGGCGCATCATTACAAATGTATCACTAATGCATTTTGGCAATTAGTTAATGGGTTTTACGCTATCTACTATATCTTTATCTACTTACGTATTTTTACGTATCAGATGTTTTGTTATCATCGTCTATTTCATTGTGAATTTTATGGTAAATCAATGATCCCATTGTTGCGTTGTTTGAGTTCATCATTTAAACTGCCTCTCTCTGTCCCCTAGCAAGGAGGAAAAGAGATGTGATTGCCTTGTTGTTTTTTTGTTTTTAAATTGAAGAAAAAACCTAGAATTTACATTTATTTTCTAGTGACGTCTGGGAACTTGATTTACTTTTAGCTGACATTCGTTTAACAAATTGTTGTTTTGAAATGTTTCTGTGTGTTTTCTTAGCAGAATCGATGTCCATTTTGTGGCACAGTAGTTGAAAATTTCTCCTCTTCCCTGTTGTGTCAAAATCAACACAGTTTTCGCATTATTTGTATATTTTTGGCAATTAACTGAATATTGTACAAATTAGCTCTTTCAACAGCTGCCTCATTTTTTTTCTGTTGCCATTCCGTTTGATATGGCGTGTGTTCTGTTCTATTAACTTTATTAATTTTGTATTATATATTATTGTTGGACCTAGTTGTCTTTTGGTTATTCCAAGAATTTTTTTATAAGCAAAAGATTCTGGAAGCGATATGAAATGGTGGATGTTTTTGTGATAACAAATCATCAATTGCGAATCTGTCACTTAAAAAATGGACACAATTTATTGGTAACATAACATATATTAAAATTGTCTAATTATTGTAATATACAGAGCGACCAGTCGGCAAACATAACATTGACATAATGATAACACAGTTCAATAGCCAATCTGGAGGGTATGAAAATCCATGTATGACTTTTATATTTTTGCTTGGGAAATGGGGGATTTTCTATTTTGAGTCTTTCTGATCGTTATACACTTGAGAGTAACCAGAGTCTCACTTTGGAGGTCGCCAAGCAGCTCACAACGTCCCATAGATCATGTGTTCCCCGGACAATGTGACTGAACATCCGTACAGTGGTAGCAAAAGTGATATGGCGCAATGTTGAACAACTCTAGTGGCATGCCGATGCGTCTTAGGAAGTAGCTTACAGAAGTTACTGATGATCAACACAAAGGCTCTCTTAGTGGTTTTGGCAGCGCCAAGAAAATAGGATTGTGCGCGGTGATCTTATAAGCCACTTTCCTTAATAATACTTCTATGAAAAAACGAAGAAAAGAAAAACAAGAACCCCCCAAAAGTTGATGACCACCGCAAACGTTATAAGGACCATAATTGAAGGATATGCTCCTGGAATGTCCGAACTTTATAGAGGGATGGTGCCTCTATCCATCATTTGATAGATGTCCTCGACAATTACAAGGCTGTCATCACCGCCATATAGAAAATGCGTTGCACAAGACAGAGATTAACACGACGAAAAAACTGAAACATTTTCTATAGCTGCCATGCGGATTCATAGTCGGCAAGTTTCGCTGTTAAACCCTGTAAGTAATTGAAAAGCAAGTTTGTGCGTCAAGGCGAAATATTTTTACATCAAGCTGATTTGTGTATACTAGGGTGGTTGTAAAATCGATGTTGGATTTTTGTCGGTGCCACCCCCCAAAAATTATAAGTCTGTGCAGATTTTAGTATAACTAAAGTTATTAAGGTCCTGTAGCCACGTTTGGGGGTCAAAACTCAAGAAAGAATAGTCCAATTTTGATGAAACAAAATCCGAAATTTAAGAATCAAAATTCCATTAATCTGTTCGTATATCATTTCTCTGCATAATCAACAGTTTCGCAGTTATAAATAAATTAATGGAAAAAACAGAAAATTTGCCTAAAAAATTTAAATTTTTTATTTTAAAAAAATTATTGAAAATCTTAAACGGAAAAAAGTGTTCAGTTTTACTACTTTCACGTAATGTTACATAACCTATAAAACAAATTCTACGAAGTTCTATACACAAATTCAAAAATCTTTATCTCGATCATGATAAACATATGTGGGTGGTGGGTGTGTCCTTTAAGATCATTTGATATATTTCAAGACAGTTGTATATATTTTGATTCTTAAATTTCGGATTTTTGTTTCAGAAAAATTTGATCCCAAACGTGGCTACAGGAGCTTAACAACTTTAAGCCCGCAGGGGCTCGGTTAACAAACTCCAATCGTGGTCAAATTTTGGCAAGGTGGCACCGACAAAATTCTGCAATTTTTTTCTCCATATAACTTTCGACCACCTAGTGTACACACACCAACGTGAGAAAAAGACGAGGACTTTAAAGATGCATTCTATGAGCGCCATACATTAACATTTATCTAGGAGATTTTTGTGCTAATATATGAAGGGAAGATGCTCTAGGTTCAGCAATCAGAAAATTTAGTCTACACAACAACACCTTTGATAGCGGATTTAGACTTGTTACTGGTACTGTTTGGCGAAGTCAAGAAACCTGGTAGTGAGTGAAACCAGATTACTGCATAAATATATGCACTTGGCAATCTAAATAACCCCTGATCAACAGGCAAGAAACCAGTTATAAACTATGAAAGCATGTCTCAAGCGCATTACAAATACTGACTTACATCACCACCTGATAGCTGCCAAGGAACGCTCTCGAATAAGTACTGCTAACAACTCTCGTAACCAGACTTAAAGGACGCTAGACATTGCGAACAGCTGCATACCACCGAGATAGCCAATGCCTACTCTAAGCAACTCGCTCAACTACTGCAAACAGAACCCACTAATTCTTATGTTCCCGGCACCTAGTGGCAGCATATTGCGAGTTCTATGCCGCAACGACCGTATTGGGCTTTGAAGATCAACGCTCAGACATGCCCTGATACGATGAGGAATGTAACAATATGTCTGAGGTGGTAGACGATGTATTGCAGGCAAAACCGGAGACAATGGCAACTCGTGCTGCGACGGAGCGGTATAATTAAGACAGGTGTTTATATGAAAGAACAAAAGAAGGCAAGGGTATCGAAAAGTACAGAGATAGAGGTGAAGCCCTAAAGTTCTATCAAAGGGTAAAATTCAAAGGTTTTGGAATAGGGATGTCCACTAAAAAGGACACAGATGAAAATCTGGTCATAGGACACACATACTGTGCTGCAAATATGGAGGGAACACTTTTGTACTCTGCTCGTTTCCGAAGGTAGCATTAGTGACGAAATCACGCCAATCATCGACGACGGAGTAGAGCCAAAACGATATCATCACGTCAATTCCACGGCTTAAAAATAATAAAGCTGAGGGAGCCGATGGACTGCCGGTAGAGCTTTTTAAAGCCGGCAGCTATGAGATGGCAAAATGCATGCACCAGCTGATAAACTTGATTTAGCTCAAAGAATGCATGCTCTATGATTGGAAGCTAAGTGTCCTATATCCAGTGCTTTAGAAAGGCGATCCAAGATGTGTACCAACTATCGCGGGATCAGCCTTTTACCATCGCTTATAAGGCCCTGTTTAGTGTGTTATGTGAAAGACTAAAGCTCATCCTAGCGAACCTTATTGGACCTTATCAGTGTGGCTTTAAAACTGGTAAATCCACGATCGACCAGATATTCGCACTACCACAAATCCTGGAGATGACCCAAGAGATGCAGACCGATACCTACCATCTGTTTATCGATTACAAAGCTGCATTCGGCATTCCGATACGACAGAAGTTATTAGATGCTATGTCCGAGTTTGGTATCCCTTCGAAGATGTTACAACTTTGCGGTATGACACTGGCTGACACGAAGTCTTCAATAAAAATGGACAAAAATCTGAAGATGGAAGAATATAGTCTGTCATGCGATATCTTTAATATCGTAATGGAAATGATCTTGCGGGAGACTGCAGTAAACAGGACTGGTACCATCTTTAACAAAGGTCACATGCTGCCGGCGTATGCCGATGACATTGATACCATTGGCCGTGGACTGCGTTTTGTTCCTGCGGCCTTTTCGAGCATTGAAAAGCAGTCAGCAGAAATGCGTCTAGTGATAAATGAGGATAAAGCCAAGTTATTTGTTTCAACGAACAAAGAGTCCACTCCTGTGGGATGCTGTGTGAACGTTGACAACTATAACTTTGAAGTGATAGATGATTTTGTCTACCTTGGCTCTGCCATAAAGAAAAATAATAATGTCAGCCTAGAAATCAAGAGTGATTTAATGATAAATGCCCCTCTCGACAAATAAATATACATCTCTACTAGACACTGATCCTACATGTCTTGCTCTGGAGCGCAGAATCCTGGGTAATGACACAAGCGGATCAATTTATTGTGTAAATCGTTGAGAAAATATACTTCGCTTAATATTTGGACCCATCATCGTTAACGGTGAATACCGTTGTCGAATGAACCATAAGCTGTATGAGCTCTGCAATGACATCGACGTAATCAAGCGCGTTGAAATAGAGCGCATGCTCAGACCAAAGTTAGAAGAATCTCTAAAAAAAATTCCCAAAGTCCAAATTTTTATTCTGCGCACATTAAGGTACATGTTAGCAACATTTCATCAAATTTGGGGGCATGACCAACATCACCGGTTACGGGCTACGATATGCGTTTTTCGTCGTCTAATTGAAAATAAATATTCATACCATATATTAATAAGTGTACTGCTAAGTACTATATGTGTATCAACTGTTATTTATTCACGACAAATACAATTGTGCCACGCCACCTACCCTTCTGATCCCTGATCCACCTACATAGCTTTAGTGCCAAGTACCATCTGCGCATTGAATTTAGATGCTCTGTGGATAATAAATACATTTGCCACGCCATTTCCGCCCAATAATCAAACATGCTACTTTGGTCTGTATATTCATACCTACAGTGCTAAATTTTGTATGTGCACCGAATTTTATTTCTATGGTCTTAAAAAATCACTTCAAATGATATGCAGCCTATTGAAGGAGTTCATTCTTCTATTCTCAAAATAAATCCAATCCAGAGCCAACTACCGGTTCAAATTATAAAAAAAATATTGTTCTTATGATCAAACATCCTACATCCTAAATTTCACTTAAATTGTTCCATCCGGTCAATTTTTCGGTATAAACGCAACCCAGCGCCACCTATCGGGTCCATTTGTACACATAATTGTTTCTTAAGATCAAACAAATATACATTCAAAATTTCTGTAAATTGGTTCATACGTTCAACACAAAGATGTTCAACATACTGGCTTAGAGTAAAATCGGAACATCAATGTAAATTTACGAAATTAGTCCACTCCAGCGCCACATACTTACTTACTTAATTTCCCTTTACACCCTTTGAATGAGGTATGGGATAGCTTCTCGCGTTGTTGTAAATTAACACGCTTTCTATTTTTAGATTCACAACTAACGGCACCTCCTTGTTTATCTACGAATGCGAACGTCACTGTTTGAGAAGATTTTACTAGATACGACGATTGAATCGACGCTTAATACTGCGAAGTTGCTGACGACAACATCGAGGGGGCCGGCAGTGAAAGAAATTGCTTTTTATTTTATAGATGACTCGATCCAAGAGTCGGGTGTTCCAACCATCATGCCACGGCCGGTCCCCTTCAGCGCCACATACAACGTCCATTTGAACTTCAAATTGTTTGTCGTGATCAAATAAACATACACTCCGAATTTTAGAACCATTCGTTCAAACTCTTGGCATAAATCCACCCAAGCGCCACCTGCCGGTTCCATTTAGACATACATTTCTTTGTCATGATCAAACAAATGTACAGTTTAAATTTCAAATCAATTGGCACACATATTCAAATTTACGATTCCATACAATTTCTTCTTATGTTCAAACAAACATACATTCTGAGCTGCAGTTAAATTGGTCCATCTATTCAAATTTTCGATATAATTCCTACCATTGCGCCATCTAGCGGTATGAAAGTACAATGGTACCTATTCTCATACCTACCAACTATACATACAGAACTTCATAAAGATTGGTCGAGCCATTTCGTGGGATTGCTATTACAAACACCGTGACACGAGATTTTTATATATTAGAAGAAGATAATTTTGGAACTTTTGATCCATTTTGTATAATTAATATTAAATTGAAAAACTGATTAACCAACTAATATCTAACCAAAAAGTTAAACCACTTTTAAAATTACACGGCAAAACATTTTAGTCTTAGTAGTAATTCTATCATTCACTTAGTACTACATACTTATACTATGCTCGATATAGGTTTTTGTGCAAAATTTACAAAAGCCCTGATTTGTTTTTCCAATTTTGGGTTATAAATCTTAGCATAGCTATTAACGTTTATATAAATTTTACACCATTTGATTCTCATTTTGTTTAAAAAAAATAATGTTTTTAAACTTACGAATTTAAATGTAAAGTATTTGTGGCACTCACCTGAAAATAGATAAAGAGACAAGATATTTAGATGTGTTTGATAAGATATACAAAATATATATAAATTTAAAATTATTTAAACTTAAACGATAGAGATCTCAAAAATGTGACATGCACAATAACACAAAGTTGGTTAATACATATACACTTAATGCGTTACAGATAAACAAGCCTATAACTATAGTTAACAACGCAGATTTAATATAAGTATATTACCCATTATGTTTAAAGGATACAAAAACCATAAACTATATAATTGTTATTGTTTTAGCTACAGAATGTTTGACACTATTTGCTTGCAATCAAAATATGTACATCTCTTTTAAGCGATTTAGATTTTGTTGTGCTGATCTATGTAATAGAGCTTAAAATAAATTAAACACATCTTTAGTGTATCAACTCGATTTCGATTGTCCGAAATGATTATTAATTCACTTCCATGGGAAATTACAAAGCATCATATAATATCTTGACCAACTATGAGCAAGTACATATATTCAATTGCCTGGCAGGCAATAACAATTGTACAATCATAATCTACTGCTATAGTATTCAAGTTAAACTCTTCTTCGCTATGGACTTAAGTGTGTGCTCACATACAATGTGTTCTAATTAAAACAACACTCTAAACATTAGTATCGCACACAAATCATTAACCATAAATGCAAACTTGAAATTTGTAAATCTGATGAGATCTTTTAACATTTACAATGAATATATTTAAAGCACAAACATTTGAGTAGGAACATAATATATTATGATATTGTTCAATTCCCATTAATCCCTGTAATGGCTATAATATATATAACTCGTATTTCGTAGTGGTGTTGGTCAGATTTCACACAATTTGAATAATTTGTGGATGTTGCGTTTATTTTTTTTCATTCCCTTGGATACTTCATACATATTTCATTTTCATTCTTTACAATATGTACATTGTTGTCTCAGTGTATCTTTTTATATCATGTTAAACACAAACAGAAATGTGTAATTTTAATTTTACAATATGCTGTTTGTACTAAAATGTATGCATATATGTATATCATATATCGTATATACATATAGATATCGGAAATGCATGTCATGTGTTTTTTGATGGCCTCAATACAATGGCAAACAACAAGTGAACGAACATTTATTTGTATTTCCTCATATAAATTTAATGAATTGAAATAGAATAGAATGAAATGATTTGCAATGTGTGTATTTGGCCGGTCTTCATGTGTAAATTGCACTAAAATACTTGTAGTTGAATGATAAATGTCAACAAATTATTTTTCTTAGAAAATTAAGCAACGAATTAAAAGATTAAATAATATAAAGTCAAAAATCAAAGAGAACTATAAATGCCTTAGATTATCATTATAGCGTTAATAGTTTAGGGCCAATAAGTTTTTACTAGTATATTGCCTTCATTAAGTGTAAAGTTTATTAAGGAAATAATTAACTAATGGTTTTATGAGAAAAATAAATAAATTATTTTGTATACCTTTGGGCATATTATGTATTAAATAATAATAAACATAATTAGGGTGTAACAAACGAAGTAAAAAAGTCCAAAATTAAAATTTACGTCGGTGTCAAAAATGTCCAATAAGCTAAATGTAGCCCTTGAATAACCATGAATAATGATATACTCCTCATTTCGATGGGACATCAAATAACGATACAGTATAACAAATACCATTTAAAAAAAGTTTTGATGTCTCAAGGGCTTGAGATCTGCATAAGAAAATTACTTACTTAGCTGACACTTATTTGCAATCCCATTGGATTATGTACAGCACGTAGAAAAATATTATAAGCGCCTCGATCTTCTGCGCTTCTTCTCCAGTTAGTCACACCAAGTTCTGTAAGGTTATCAGTAACCTGGTCTTTCCAACGGAGTTATGGTCGCCCTCTTCTGCGCCGTCCATCGAGTTCATTGTCGAAGACTTTTCGAGCTGGAGCATTTTCGTCCATGCGTACAACATACGCAACCGCTGCACCTTAATGCGTCTGACCACGTCAATGTCAGTGTACAGCTCGTACAGATCATGATTCATATGTCGCCGATATTCTCCGTTAACGATGATGGGCCCATATATTTTACGGAGTATTTTTCTCTCGAATACTGCCAGAACCGATTCATCCGCTTGTGTCATAACCCAGGATTCTGAATCATACATTAAGACAGGTAGAACCAGTATCTGGTAAAGCTGGATTTTTGTTCGTCGAGAGAGGGGTTTGTCACTAAATCGCTTGCTTAGTCCGTAGTAGCATTTATTAGCAAGCATGATTCTTCTTCGGATTTCGAGGCTGACATTATTTGTTTTATTAGTGGAGGAGCCTAGGCAGATAAAATTATCTTAAAAAAAAAAAAAAAAAACTTAATTTCCCTTTGCACCCCATGAAGAGGTATGGGATAGCTTCTCGCGTTGTTGTGAATTAACACGCTTTCTATTTTTAGATTCACAACTAACGGCACCTACTTATTTATCGACGAATGCGAACGTCACTGTTTTGAGAAGCTCTTACTAGACACGACGATTGAATCGACGTTTAATACTGCGAAGTTGCTGTCAAACAACATTCGAGGGGAGCCGACAATGAAAGAAAAATTTTATTTATTTTTTCTTTTAAGATGACTGGAGCCAGTTTTGAACCTGCGATCTCCCGCATGGTAGTCGCGTGTTCTAACCACTATGCCACGGCCGGTCCCTTAAAATTATCTACCACCTCGAAATTATAGTTGTCAACGTTCACGCAGTTTCCCAAACGAGTTGATTCTTTGTTAGGTAAAACTATTAATATCGTGTTGTCCTCATTCACCGTTATACCCATTTTCGCTGATTCCTTCTGTATACCTGAGAAGGCTGCAGTCACATCCCGCAGTTTTCGACCGAAGATGTCTACGTCATCAGCGTACGCGAGTAGAATGTGGCTTTTGTTAAATATCGTGCCACTCGTGTTTACTGCAGCTTTTCTCATTATCATCTCCATCACTATGTTGAAGAGATCACATGATAGGCCATCGCTTTTTTTTAGGCCTCGTCTGGTACAGAATAGCTCGGTAAGGTCCTTGCCAATCTTCACTGAAGACTTCGTGTCAGTCAAAGGCGTATCAGCTTCGGTGGAATACCAAACTCAGCCATAGCATCCAACAATTTCTGTCGTATCGGGCTGTCGAAGGCAACTTTATAGTCGACAAAAAGATGGTATGTGTCGATCTGTTTCTCTTGGGTCTTTTCCAGGATTTGCTGAAGTGTGAATATCTGGTCAGTTGTTGATTTACATAGTCTAAAGCCACACTGATAAGGGCCGATCAGGTTTGATAACACTAGCTTTAGTCTTTTATATAGCACACTCGGCAGGACCTTATCACTCTGCGTATCTGTGACCAGATTTTCATAATTGTACTTACAGTAGGGGAGCCCATTATTGTAGACTTTTGCTTTCACTTTCTGGTAAAATTTTCGGGCCTCACCTCTATCCCTGTATCGCTCTATATCCTTGTTCTCAAGTTCCTTAATCTGAGGTTATTTTCGCTTATATAGCTGTCTTGCCTTATTGACTGTCTCCTTATGCCGTTCCCTGACAGCCCGGGTTACAATTGGCTGTAGAGTTGCCCTATAAGTGGCATCTTGTTTTTCAGACGCCGACGTCTGAGCGCCGTTTCTCATATCCTAGCACGTATGTTGCGGCGGTTGCCATGGAATGCGCAATATGCTGCCACTGTGTATCGGGAACGTTAGAAGTAGAGGCGTTGTGTCGTAGTAATTGGGAGAGCTGGTTGCAGTAGGCAGTGGCTATCTCTGGGGTTTGCAGCTTCGCGATGTCCAGCTTGCTCTGTGTTTTTCGTGCGTTTTTCGCTCTGCTTAATCTTGTGCGCACCTTGGCTACAACCAGGTAATGATTCGAGCCAATATTAGCACCACCGATCCCACGCACGTATAGATGCATGCCTGCCATCAATAACCACATGATCAATTTAATTTTTAGTGTTATGATCGGGGGATAGCCAAGTTGCATTGTGGATATCTTTGTGCTGGAATCTGGTTCCACTTACTACTATGTTTCTTCCCGCTGCGAAGCTAACCAGCCTTAACCTGTTGTCTGACGTGTCGGTATGCAGGCTGAATTTACCGATCGATGGACCAAGAAGATCTTTGGCCAGGGCAGCGGTCGTTTGTTTCCTCTAGGCGCTCGTAAAATGCATTGCGGCTATTCGATCACTAACAGGATTGAATCGCGACACAAGACGTCTGAGTCTCTCGCCAACTACAAATCCACATCCAAATTCGTGCTATTCGGCATGGCAGCTGTAATATATGTCGCAATTTTTACGTCGCGAGCATCCTTGTCCTGGCCATCTCAGCTCTTGGATGGCGGTGATGTCAGTCTTATATTTTTTGAGGACATCCGCCAGTCGGATATTTGCTCCTTTTCTATAGAGAGTCTGGACATTCCAGGTGCATATCCATACATCATGGTCCCTATTTCGTGTGCGGGGGTGGTTAACATTTGGGGGGTTCAGTTTGTTAATTTTTCTTTCTGGTGTTTTCATAGCCATTAAAGGACCTGAAGGCGGGTAGGCAGCCCAAACATCAGGGTTCGTCGCTTACTATCAGCCGCTATTCATTATAAAAAAATATCACGAACAACGTTGCCCAGGTGCCACCACGAAGGAGGTTGTGAGTCGGCTTGAGATGCAAGATTCACTTTACATCCCTAACGGCACCCAATTTCATGTTTAGGGGGATTTTTAAAGACTTGCAAACATTAATCACTGCAGTGAGTCATTTGTTGTTTTAGTAAAACAAATTTATTTGTGCAGGGACCTAGTGTCTATGAAAGCACCACGAACGGGCGAGTACGCAGATCAGAATGATGTAAACATATTTCGCATACTGAATAGCTTTCAGGATTGAACTACGGAACAAGATGACTAAATGTCTTAACAATTACAAATCCACATCTTTATTAGTGCTTTTGGACATGGCATATGTCCATCGCATTTTGGCGGTATTGTCATGTCGAGGACATCCGCCAATTGGATAGAGACGCCATCGCTGTTAAGAGTTCGGACATTCCAGGTGCAAATACTTAAATACTGGTTTTATATTGTCCGGGGAATACTGGATTTATCGAACATCTAGATTTGAGAAACATATTTCGAAAATCTTGACCAAAAACATGTCAGGATACATACATTTTATTTATAGAACGTTATATGTCAAAAGTTGTAAATTTTAATAAAATAAACTTGGAATATTATAAATCTTCTCTGCGGAAATCTGATATGAAAATCACAGCGCAATAAATTTGTTGAATATTCCTTTTAACGGAACCTAAAATCTTTTTATAACATTTTAGAATAAAACTATATCTGATTAATTGATTATTATTCTACCGGAATATAAATTGCTTACTTAAATATAAACTAATCGAACACCATTGTAACGAAGATAGTTTGAGCGCAAGTTCTTTTCGGAAAAATTAAAATTTTTCGCTGGCCGACTATGGTCTGGAGGTTATAACATGCGAGTGATCTGGGTTCGATTCTTGTCACAGCCATACCAGTATCGTTGATCGGCAGTCCCCACATTGTGGTAGACAGCAAATTCTTAGTAGTGAAGTCAATGGTCAATCATTTGCCTACTAAAAGCTTTCAAAAAGCTGACGTATGAATTTATCGTTAAACTGTCGGCCCCTTTTTGCTATTCTAAAAATAAGCTACTTGGTGTCTTGTAAAATATAACCAGTTACGATATTGATTTCCCTGTCCATGACCTATAGTAATAAAGCACCTCTAGCATGAATATATGTAACTTTTAACTGAACAATATAATAAAATCTTTTTATTGGAAATATCCAGTATCCAATGAATTCCATTACATTGATTGCCAATGAAATTATCATCATGCTCTGTCAACTAAATATTGTCACATATTGAACCAATTACCAGAAAAAAAGAGAAGTACCATACAAATATGAACAAAACGTGATGCAAATTATTAACATTGTTTTTGATTCGCAATCAGTTGCTGGTCAGTTTTAAAACATTTTAATAAATATTAGTTGAAAAAACAATAAAAATGATTTAAACTCTGGTCATAGAAACTTTGTGCTAATTTTTTGGTTTGTTTGTTTAGTTGAAGCAAAAACACAAATGAACACAAAAATCAAAAAGAAAAAACACGAATATACAACAGAACAAATAATTAAATACATGAATTGTTTTTAATATTTTGTCTATGTTTGCATTTATGGGTTTGTGTCTATATATGTATGTGTGTGTGTGTGTGTGTTTCATATGTAGATGTGGTTACTTGAGGCTAAATTTAGTTGTTTTCAGTATTCAATAGATAGTAGATGATGGCGATGGCGGTGGCGATGATGATGTTGATGATAGTACCACCAACAAAGCAAACGAGCAGCGTATCCGTTGGGTTTATTTCAACAAATGTTTATAACAAAAAAAAAAAAAGCAAAATTCAAATAATATTTCATGTTTACTTTCTGTGTGTTTGTGTGTTGTAGGGGTATCTCAGCAAACGTTCTCTGTCCGTGTGGCGTTCAATATATTTATTTATTCTCATCTGCAGGAGCAGAGGGGAGAGGGCCGTCACAAGGAGCCTGCCAACATGAGCATACGCAATTTAAAACGCATTTATTTAGGTTGTGCTTAAGTCAATACATTTGTCGACAAATTGAAAGTGAACACACACGCACACATTTATGAATACACATGTCGGCATAACACATAACAAAAGATCACAGACAGCGCAATAAAACAGAGTGCATTGCAAAACATCGAACTGTGATGGAAATGAGCGAAATAAGAAAACAAACTGTTTTCACAATTTTTAATATCTTAACCCCATTTTCAAAGGACATAAAAAAAGTCATGCACAAAATGTACCGAGGAAATTTTAAACAAAGAGTTTTAATGCGTTCTACAAGTTAAAAATAGATTTCTTTGGAATTATGAATGATTGGCCGTCAGAGGTCGTCGCTGCACTCACAAACGCAATGACGTTGCTTGAAGATGAGACAAATGCAAATAAATATCGCTCCCAATTGTGTGACATCTCAAAATGGTTGAGGTTGTCAAGATCTCCTTGTGCGTTCTTGGAAATGTAGATATTTGTGTGTGTGTCCGTGTGTGATTTGCATTCACTTGCTTAAGGGGTTATTTGGCCTTTGACGAGGTTTTGTTAGTAATGATTTATTGGTGTAGCAAAAACATGTGGACTGATGTGTGTTGATGATGCATTACTTTTATGGTAAATGACATAGACATTTCAAACTCTATGGGTATGTATTTATTTTAATATTTTTTTTCATACATAATTGTATGAGATAAGTATGAGATGTGCATATTGCTCGCTTTAAATTAATAGTAATTTCGCTCTCAACGGCAGGGGTTATATGAAGTCCTTAGCCTATTCCTGAAGGTCTCCTAAAGAATACCAGGCATCAGGTCTTGCTTTTGATATCAAGTAGATCCAGCAAACATTTCTACTTTATTCTTTTTAAAATCGAGTAGCAGACTTTGAAAGAAAAAGAACATAAATCCCCAACCGTAAGGACAGAGATCGAAACCTGGTCACGGACACGTAGAGTGTGATGGCCTCTGGCTTTATACCTGGTAAATTCACGACCGACCATATATTCTTACTACGACAAATCCTGGAGAAGACCCATGAAATATAGATCGACACCCACCATCTGTTCTTCGACAGTCCCATACGACATAAACTACACAGTGATACAAATGTGAAGGAAAAAAATATAAAAAAAAAATTCGCAATATTTTTTCGAGGTTGTTTTGCTTAAACAGCCGCCGTTTCACTATTTTTTAACCGATTTTCAAAATTCTTTTTTTTAATAAAAGGTAAAAGTCATAGCTTTACAACAGTTGTAAGCTTTTGAAGATCGGTTCACAAAGAGAAGACTTATGAATTTTGGAACTTGTAATTTTAGGAATATCGCCATTTCACTTAATTTGCTATAAAAACATTACTTAACGAAGTGACCGAGAAAAACTAAAAGTATCACTTTACTCTATGGTATCCAGTCTAACAGAAATGCTACATGAGAACCCCTGTATATTTTGTGTGTAGCACAGTGCTATTAAATGCTATGGCTGAAGCGAGGCTTCAGACAAGTCATGTGATCTCATTCAAACCAAAATGGCAACGATCATGTGGAAGTAGGCCTGCAGTAAACACGACTGACACCACCTTTAACAAAAGTCAAATGCTGCTCGCGTATGCCGATGATACAGATATCATTGGCCGAGGACTGCGGGATGTTACTGCGGCCTTTTCTAGCATTGAGAAGGAGTCGGCAGAAGTAGGTCTGGTGATGAAAGAGGAAAAAACCAAGTTATTTGTTTCAACGACAACTGTAACTTTGAAGTGGCAGATGATTTTGTCAACCTTGGCTCCGCCTTAAATAAAAATTATAATGTCAACCTGCAAATCAAAAGAATAACATTGTTCGAAAACGTCGTTACAATGCACTAAGCAAGCGATTTAATGACAAAGCTCTCTCTCTGGACATACAAATATCCAACTCTACCAGACACTGATCCTACCTGTTTTGCTATACAGCCCAGAATCCTGGATAACGACAAAAGCGGATCAAACTATGAATGGAATGTTTCAGAAAAAAATACTGCGCAAAATATTTGAAATCATTATAGAAATGTGAGTACCGTCGCCGAATGAACCATGAGCAATATAACGACATCGACGTGGTCAAGCGCGTTCAAATAGACCGTATGAGCTGGCTTGGACACGTTGTACGAATCGATGAAATTGCTCCAAATCGAAAAGTATTTTGCAGTAAACTCAATGGACGGTGTAGGAGGTGGCGGCCATGTAGATTGAAGGACCAATAGAAAGAACTGTTATCTAAGCTATGTGTGATAAACTATCTACGGAGCGCAAAGACTCAAGGTGTGTTATTATTTTCTATGTGCTATTACTGATGGTTGAATTTCTCTTGGTGCTGCCAAAAACATAGAAGAAGGAAAATGTCCTTTAGGACTTTATAAGTGGATGGCTTTTAAATTTCCGGACAAAAAGCTCATGTGCCCATTTGTTTTTATGTGGTTTCCAAACTTTTGGCATAATGATTTAGATAAAATGGCCAGAGCTCGCTCAGTGTCTGAACAGCAACCCTCGTTCTCGTTTCGTTCGTGTTCTTGCTCTCTGGTTTCGGATTGAACGTAACACATGAATCGGTCTTTTACTGACCGATCGATATGAACAGAACCGTCCGTCGCTCAGCTACTGAGAGTCAGTACGTGAGCAAAGCAAGCAAAGTCTCCTTAAAAAGGAAAGAAGGAACTAGAAGGCACCTGCGCTCTGCATTCCTTCCTTCCTTTCTAATCACATAGGGTGTCATTGGGAGGCAAGGCCTTCCATCATCGTAAGGCTTGCATGCATATGAAAAAAGAAGGACTTGAAAAAAAAATCAGTTAGTCACCCTTTAAATTGTTTAGTTTATTTTTAGATATTTCTCACTTTTGTATATTTCTCTCTATACTTACACTTTTTTTCAACGACAGTAAACCTTGCCGTTGTTTGAACTCACTACCTCGCGATTGGTAGTCAGCCATGCTACCATCTAGTCTATGAAGATGCATTCAAATTGTGAGACTGAAACTAATTATAAGCTGTTTTAAGAAAAACTTTCTTCGTTGCCTTTTCTTTTCACGCCTTCTATGAGAAGGAAAACGGAATGTCTATACACACGAAATGGTGGAATAAAAAATCATCGAAAACGTTGATTCTCCCTTTTCAAAGAAGGCCTACAGCAGTGGTCTTTAAATAATGACGTGAACATGTGCTCGGGATATTTTAGAAAGGAAGGAGAAGGCCTGTTTTCAGACATGTGAAAACAAGACTTTGAAGATATGACGTTTGAATGTCTCAGAAGGCCTTGTTGCATGCCTGCTTGTAGAGGCCTTGCTAATTTCGCCGCTAGATTAGTGTATAAATGCGTATGTTTGCCTACCCACACCATAGAGGAAAATAATAGATATGGGTACCAACTCACTCTTTAAAATTTGGTTCCATGGGCCGATGGAAAAGTTTCTGTTTTGAGGGAAAAATTAGCACAAATTAGATGAAATGTGCGTGAAGAAGAAGAACTTTGCGTGTATTTTAATATTGTAATTTTTTAAAGAAGGGAGGTAGAAATCAAAACATCCGCCTAGCGCCTAGAGAGCATACATTCCACTTTTAGGAAAGAGCGAGTTGGTAGAACACTGATCCACACGCGCAGCACACATACATGCTGAGAAGATCGTTTCCCAAGTTTTTACGAAGTAAAGGGTCTCTAGTAAACCCATGAGCCGAGCGAGCGAACATAAGCGATGGTCGGTTGAGCGAAGAGCAAACTAAAGAAGAACGAAATTTGAGGGTCTTTTCGCGACAGTTTTGCATCGTGTCAGTGGGTTAGTGTTTTTTTTTTCTGACAACAAGCACGAGAGAGACCTATTACTACGAACTCTAATACAGGAATCATATGGGGCCGGCCGATGTTGCCGACAGCAACTTCGTAGTATAGCGTCGAGTCTATCGGCATGTTTAGTAAAAGCTTTTCAAATAGTGAAGTTCGCTTTCGTCGATGAACAAATAGGTACCGTAAGTTGAGAATCAAAAAATAGAAAGATTCACAACATCGCGAGAAACTATAACATACCTCATTCATGGGGTGTCAAGATTTTACATTAAAGTTTGAATCATATATTATTATAATAGTGAAAGATTTTTTAGCCAGTACCATATCTCCACGGACCAATTAGGGTCCATTTAAGCTTGAACAATATTAAAAAACTTCAATCGGACATCGATTGAGGGGCATTTTCATTTCGGAGGCTTTGTCAACAAATGATATAGCTGCATATTTAGATAAATATGTTACACTAGCTTTCCCGGCTCGCGTTGCTTCACCCGTACTTACAATAGACCTTCTTATGACTTTAAGCAATACAGGTAATTGTAGCATTAGCACATTGGTCTAAGTGATTGTACCGCTTTAGTCCCTTTTTATCCCTAAAAGTACAAATTTTAAAAGATATATTCGTATCGCACAACATAAATGGACCGGTACCCCCTCTAACTCCATAGGAAGCATTCCCATATACGATTATAGCTTTAGCCGTTTGGTTTGGGCGATGGTACCAGTTTACCCTAAGTGTTCGAATTTTGAAAAACCCCATTTGACAGTTCTCTAATTCTATAGGAAGAAATTCTATAAAAATTTTCGTAACTCTACCTTTAGGTATTTGATCTGGGTGATATCATCAGTTTTATCCCTTTTTCGGTATTTTTACAACTTATAATATTAAACGAATATTAAAATTACTTTACATCGCACAATTTTTGAGACTATACCTTTAGCCGTTTATTACCAGTTTTATCCCTTTTCAGTTCTTTTTACCCCTAAAAGGTGAGAATTTCGAAAACCCTTTTTGCTTTGTTCTAATTTTATAGGGAGCAAGCCTATATAACTTATCATGATTACATCATTAGCTGTTTGGTCTGGGCGATAGTAACATTTTTATTCATTTTTCGATTATATTACCCAGAAACATCTGATATAAAAAAAAAATACTTCAATCCAATTTGATAGTAAACATTTCTATATCAATTCTCGCGATTATCCCATTAGCCGATTGGTTTAGGTGATGGTACAACTTTTATCCCTTATTGGTAATTTGTAACCCATAAAAGTACGAGTTTCCAAAAATCCGTTCTTAGATGACGTTTATTCGAAAAGGGGAACAAACATCCCAAATTTCATCATCCTATCTACAGACAGTATACACTTTTAAATATATTGTTTACAATATTATTATTACAATCGTTCTATTAATATGACCGATATAACAATTGTATCAAAAGGGGCGTGGCACTGCCCATTTCCCAGCGAGATGTAATCCCCTATGTACTATTTACATATGTAGCAAATCTCATCTGCATACCTTTAATGGCTCGCGAAATATGACCGATTGAAATTTTGGTTTGTGTGGGCGGTGCCACGCCCCTTTGTCTTTGTATGTTTTCATGTAGCCTATGATAGAGACCCTACGGATAGTACTACACAGTGAAAATTTCATTGTAATCGGTTCATTTATTTAGCCCAGATAACGATTTTTTTAAAAGGGGCGTGGCACCGCCCATTTTCCAGCGAGACGTAATCCTCCTTTTATCAGCAACATATGTAGCAAATCTCATCTTCATACCCCTAATGGCTCTTGATATATGACCGATTGAAATTTCGGTTTGTGTGGGCGGTGCCACGCCCGTTTGTCTAATTATGTTTTCTTGTACCCTATGATAGAGGCCCTACGGATAGTACTATACAGTGAAAATTTCATTGTAATCGGTTCATTTATTTAGCCTAGATAACGATTTTTTTTAAAGGGGCGTGGCACCGCCCATATTCCAGCGAGACATAATCCTCTTTATATCAGTAACATATGTATCAAATCTCATCTTCATACCTCTAAAGGCTCTTGAGATATGACCGATTAAAATTTCGGTTTGTGTGGGCGGTGCCACGCCCTTTTGTCTAATTGTGTTTTATTGTAGCCTATGATAGAGGCCCTATGGACAGTATCACACATAGAAAATTTAATTGCAATCGGTCCATTTATTTTGCCAAAATAACTATTTTTTGAAAAGGGGTGTGGCACCGCCCACTTTCTACAAACAAAGTATTTATACTTATACGACCGATATACGTACCAAATCTCGACTTCGTACCTATTATGGTTTAAAAGATACAGCCATTTTAAAATTCCAGTTGTATGGGGCGGTGCCATGCCCATTTTTCCCACTTGCAGTCCGAATTTCCAAAAATCCCTTCTTAGTGCGCGCCTACGTCATAAATGAAACCTACATTCTAAGTTTCACGGTTCTAGCTATAACCGTTTGGGCTGTGGAGTGATCAGTCAGTCACCCAAGCCTTTTATATATATAGATTACTTTCTCTAAATTAGAGTAAAGAGAGGCATTAATATGGTAGCTATAAAATAAAAAAGCATGTTGGAAATATCAAAACCAGTACAGAAATTTCAGACAGATAAACTGACTGATTAATACCATCACCCACTATAAGATATTGTGTAAGTCTTGAGTTATTGAAATTAACTGATTTGTAATTAAAATTACTTATGTATTATTAGGTATATGCTTGCTTTGAAGCGTAAACGGTTGTAGCTAAGACTTTTGGTACATAATACCAATGGTCTAAAGACATGTAGCAAAACCGTAAAAGTTTGACTTATTTGCTTACGAGGTACCGTTAGAGGCAGCTCAAAGTGTCCGAAGTTTTTTTTTGTAATTTAATGCTCAATTTCCAAAAATAGGTCAATTTGTATGGGAGGTACCAGAAGGGGTGTGTCAAATAGTTAGGTTTTTTTAGGTTATGCCTCCCATTACATGATAAATTAACTGACTAAATCTGATTGTCCCCCAGGTGCCGGTTTGGAAGTTATGGGGAAATATTAATGTTCCAAAAATAGGTAATTTTGTATGGGAGGTACCGGAAGGCGTGAATCGATATAGTCCATGTTCATTCCTGAGTCTAATTTTCATAAGCCCACATCATACGCAATTTGAGTGATCTCAGTTTACTAACAAAAAAGATATGTATGTAAAACTATAAGGGTCAATTCGGTCATTTGTATGGGAGGTACCAGAAGGGGTGTGTCAAATAGTTAGGCTCTCTAAGGTTTCGCCTCCTATCACAACATTAATTTATCGACCACTTTTCATAATCCCCCAAGTGTCCTTTTGGAAGTTATGGGAAAATATTAATGTTCCAAAAATAGGTAATTTTGTATGGGAGGTACCAGAAGGCGTGAACCGATATAGTCCATATTCATTCCTGAGTCCCATTTTAATAAGCGAACATCATACGCAAAATTTGAGTGATCTCGGTTTACTTACAATAAAGATATGTATGTAAAACTATAAGGGTCAATTCGGTCATTTGTATGGGTGGTACCAGAAGGGGTATGGCAAAGGTTTCGGCTTTCTTAGGGTTTGTCTACTATTGCAAGGTAAATAATCTGACCAAATTTAGATATCCTCCGATGGTCTGTTTGACAGCTATGGAAGAAATATTAATTATCCAAAAATAGGTAATTTTGTATGAGAGGTACCAGAATGGGTGGGTCTATTCTGCTCATTTACAATCCCATAAGTCCGTTTCGAAAAATATTAATACTGATAAATTTTCATACCGATCCGTTAAGGTTTACTCCAGTTATCCTGCTGACCAGCCAGCCAGACAGACGGACATAGCTCATTATTCTTAAAAAGTTCTGAAACGAATTTGGTCTTAATATACTTGGGGTTTAACTCGTCTCCTTTAATGCGTTACACTTTTTTTCGTATCAAATGATATATACCCTCATCCCTAAGGGTGATGGTATAAAAACGTTTTTTCTAATTTTGTCTTCTAAATTTTGTAACGAAATAGGAGAGGCTCGAATTAATTCCTGCCATCGGCGTATCATTGTATAACAGCTTCGCAACTATCACTTTTCTAAAAAACAATATCTTTGTGTAACCCTTTACTCTTAAATATTTGTCTATCGAACGGATCACATTCATGCAATATTTGAAACATCTCTAAAGAAGAATGTTTACTATTATCCACTACTTGTTGTAGAAAGCTCAGATTCTTCAATTCTAACACTGATTTACCACGCAACTATTCTCAGCCTAATACAAACATCTCGTTAATCAATACATTTCATAATATACTTCTGTAATCCACTACTGACGTGACTATATTAAATATTGACAATTTTCGAAAAAAATCCACAATCATCAGAATTGCATTTTTTTTTTATTAATTTGACGTCATATATCTAGAGCGAATGTTGCCTAAATTCTCTCGTGTTTTATATATCAGCTGATATATAAACATATCACAGCAATTTATAAGATTTTTGTGGCAAACAAATATTTTGTCATCTGTAGTCGGTTCCTTTGTCTTTTAAATAAAATTTAATCAAGTGTCGGTTGGATATGAATCTGTTTTCATTAGCTTTAAGTTTGGTTGTTCTTCAAGTGAAATTTATGAGACCAACATATTTATTTTATTGAAATATGACTGACGTCGTCGTCTTTTATAGGATTTCTCTCTAATACTATATTTATGTAGAATCTCATACATAACTAAATAACCATGCAAACATATAAAATCACAGCCGGGCAAGGGGATGGGGGAAAGTAAAGGAAAGTACTAGGAAGAGAAATCACAGAATTTGCACAATAAGTAAACAATTCAATAAACAAAATAAAATGATCCGATAACGAAAGACAAAACCATAAGATATGACCGGATACATACTAGAACAAAAGACAATGACGATGAAGAACACCCATGTACAGCATAGGGGATAGGGAAAATCCTCAAAAAAAAGGAAAAAAAACAAAACAAAAATTAAATGAAAACATAAAGATTAAGCAATGAATAAAGCCCCAAAATGAATATGACGATACATAAAAACAGATGCCAAAAACAATTTCGTTGCCGCTGCTGTTGTTGTCGTTGACTTTGTTGCATGGCTTGCGAGGAATTTGGGACGGGCTGGGGAAGTCATTTATATTCAATAAAATTTCTTTAACATTTATTCCATTAACGAAATGAATGAATATTGAATATGAAAAAGGGGAACATAAATAAAAATGTACTAAAAAAAATTATAATGGAATTTATAGGGTAAATATCCAGGACTTATAATAAATATCTTTTAATGATATCACTATATGAATCGTTGGGGATATGCGATTTAATTACCCCATCGCTTTGGTGGAAAACTGGCACATAATGAATCGTATAATAAATGTCAGTCATAAAAATGGAGGGAATTCAAATTCCAAGTCAAAAATGAGACGTAGTAACGTTTACAATGAAATTGTTACAAAGTTACCAAGTAAACTAGTAGGCGGCGTATGTATATAATATTGTGGTATAATTAAAAACAAAAGTATGGAGAAATTTATTTTTAATTTTTATATTATAAAAGCTGAAATTAATGTCTAGCTGATTTCACGGTTTTAAAATAAGGCTAAGACCATCTTCGCACATTTGCACTCTTTAAAACTTGATTCACTATGTTATTATTCCGCCCAGCATTATACGAATATCAATATATACCTTGGAAAATTATCTGTATTAAATATTTGTATAATTTTAATTTTTTATAGTTTTTGTTTTTTGTTTAAGATTTATATCATCATCAGCAGCCTTGACATTATCATAATTTATTTATTTATTTAATTTCTTACACCTTTCACCACTAACACTTAATTGCTACGAGATGGACAAGAAAAAAATTTAACACCTGTCATTGTCTATGGCATTACCATCGACAAGTGGGAAGAAAACAATATATATATTTATTTCATTATAGTTTTTTTTTAGCAATCTTTGCATTTTACCATCAAGAATTTGACGCTTTATTATGAAAAATGTTGCTCGAACTAATTTTGCCAAAATAAACAAATTTCTTAACATCAAAATGAAAATGATCTTATTGAAAACAAATAAATGTTTTTGCAATTAATAATAATAAACGCTGTCATACAAGAAAAGATTTAACATATGAATAATTTCATAATCATGAAAGCCAAAAAAAATTCATTCAAATGAAGAATGATAATTGTGCATATCATAAACTTGAAAAAGTGCAGTCAACAGTGATGGCATGAAGATCAAACCACAGACCAGACCGATCTTGTTATACAAATGGGATATACTCGTGGCAGTGTCATGTGAAATGATGTTGTATTAGTTCAGTATGTATTATCATTGGCTACAACAAACGCTAGTAGATCAACTAAAGGATTTTTCCTTCAATTATGTTGAAATTACGAAAAAAAAACAGATTGTTTTTACAAATGAATTAAGTCTAAAGAAGCATGAACACTTGAGTGACATTGACGCTGTCATCACAGAAAAATTAAATCTTCCACAGCATTAATGTGGTAAATATTTTAAGAGACGCGATCCGCACAATGCTATTAGCGTCCTAAAGCAACATGTAAAAAAATCAGTTGGAAATTTATTTTCGACGAAAATGTTTTGTTTCGTCCTTGGCGTTGGCTGCACCTGGTCATGATTATGGGATATGTAAATCCTACAATAAATTATTTTATGTTTCGACTGTAGAACCAAGAGCAGGGTATATGCTTTTTATACAAGATTTATTCTATACCAGTGGTAGGCATAACCAACCGCACGCATACAATTCTATGGACTCTATCAACAATTGTTCTGACATGCTTTCCCAAGAATAGTTGAACATTGTTTCATTGTCTGCACTGGTGTCTGTTTTTCTGTTGAATCCTAAACAAGCCTGTGTGGTGTTGCTTTCATAACACCCAAGCAGCGAATGACTGTTTTGAATCAAAAAAAACTTTCGAGTTCATGTGAGTTGCCGATATTTTCTGTGTAAACGATTGTTGCCGGCCTAGCGAGTATATGGAATGCCTATCACTGGTGTATACAGCAAGACGTCCGAAAACGAATTAAGTCTGGTTAGTTTTGAATCATAAGAAACATGATAGTGAAAGAAACCAGAAAGACAAGAACCAAATTGATGACGTGGATATCAATGGAAGGCATGTTTCCAGCGTAGGGGATATGCGTGTAATGCAAATAAAGACTGAGGTCAGCACCTAGTTATCAAACGCAAAGAAAGACAAGGCTGCATACTAATGAAGTAGTCACAGCCTACTTCAATGAACTCAGTTACTGCAACGACTTTAATATGAAAATAAATATTTCGACAAATCCTTCTACGATGAAGTATGCCTCGTTAACTAACAGTTAAAGTGAAGGAAAAAAGAACGAAAACATCTACAAATACTTAAACAGAGGTGAAGGCCAAATTAACTTAACAAGTGAATGCCCGATGGTTGGAAACTAAGTATATAATATCTATTATGTGTTTAAAATAGGCGATCTTACTGTGTGCAGTAGGTTGGTCGGAAGTTGGGGGAAAAATTGCAGAATTTTGTTAGTGCCACCACAAAAATTATAAAATTATCACAAAGGACACGTCCACCTCCCATATATTCTGAATGTCTCATTTTGTTCGTGAAAGTAGTAAGCCTTGAGACTTTTATCCGTTTATGACTACGAAATTTTACGATCACCCTAGTATGCACGAACTACTGCAAATAGCATAGAAGGTCCCGTTGTGTGTGTTATGTGATAGGCTAAAGCTAATTATATCTAACCTTATCAGTGCGTATTTAGATCTAGTAAAATAACAACCGTCAAGATATTCATACTACGACAAATTCTAGAAAAGCCTTGAAGTAAGTAGAGGAATAAACTTAACGTAAAACATAATTTTCCTTTACATCCTATGAATCACATATTGGAGAGTATTATTGTGAATTAACACGTTACTTTTATAACACTTATACAACGGGACCTACAGTTGAACGACAAATCCAAACGTCAGCTGTTTGAGAAATTTTAGATAGACATGCGGATTGACTCAACGCTACTGTGAAGTTGTTGCCGAATACATCAAGGGGGACAGCAATGAAAGTAAAATCAAGATGACTGGAGAAAGGAATCGAACCATTGATTTCCCGCATAGCAATTGCGTTTTCTAACCATCATGCCACGGCCGGACTCAACACTATTGCGAAATTGGCATAGACAACATAGGGGGAGTTGCCGATGAAAGACATGTAGATGACCAAGACAGGAATCAGACCCTGCTCCCACGTATGATAGTCGCGCGTTATAACCATCGTGTTACGGTTGACCCTTAATATATGATAAACAAGCGATTTAGTGACAAAGCCATATCTCGAGGAACAAAAATTCAGCTATACTAAAACCCATTATCGTAAACATTATGATGAGAACTGAAGTGTACGAGCGCTAATGAAGAGTATCAACATCATCAGAATCATGAGCTGTACGAGCTGTATACCGACATGGTATAGGTGTTCCCATGGATAAAAATGATCCAGCTGAAAGAGGCTTAGAAATTTAACTCCATGGTCGTGCCAAAAGAAGGCGATCAAAACTTCGTTTGAGGATCTTGCAGAAATTTTTGCGGTGAACTGAAAAAGAAGCGCAGAAGATGGAAGCACCTGTATACTTTTCATCCAGTGTTCTTAGACATACTTGCCAGGATAAAGGTCACTTTTAATATGATCGGAAATAAGGAAATTTTTTTTCAAAAATATATTCATCGGTTTACTACGAGGGCTGCTATATATATTTCTGGCCTTATAATGAAAATGCGAATATTTATCATCAAAAATTGTTTTATTGTTTTTCAAAGTATTCTCCAGCCTGATTTATACACTTTTGCATGCGCTCAAACCAATTGTCGAAGCACTTTTTCCACTCCGATTGAGACACCTCCAAAACATGGTTTTTGAACGCTTCAACAGCATCTTCTGGGCACGAAAATCGTTGACCACGCATTTTTTTCTTGATGTGCGGAAATATAAAGAAGTCATTGGGTGCCAAGTCAGGGCTGTACGGCGGATGACCCATCAATTCGACGTTTTGGCCGGTCAAAAAGGCGCTGGTTTGAGCCGATGTGTGAGAGCTCGCGTTGTCATGGTGAAGAATGATTCGTCTTCTCTTGTTTGTTTTTCGAATTTCTCCGAAGACTTCAGGCAAACAAATTGTGGTGTACCACTCAGAATTGACCGTCCTTCGTTGCTCATGCGGAACAGTCGCCACATGACCAGTTTTGCCGAAGAAACAGGCGACCATTTGCTTCGAAGTGCTTCTTCCACGAACAACTTTCGTTGGATTTGGCTCGTCTTCGAAGACCCACACGGTCGATTGTTGTTTTGTTTCGGGCTCATACGGATAGATCCAAGATTCGTCACCTGTGACGATCTTATGAACATCTTTTGAAGCACCGCGATCGTATTTTTTCAACATTTCTTTGCACCAATCGACACGAGCCTTTTTTTGAGCGATTGTCAAATTGTGCGGGATCCAACGACAACAAACCTTTTTTACGGTCAGGTGTTTATGTAATATCGAATGTATGCTGGTGGGAGAAATGCCCAAGAATGCCTCTATCTCCCGGTATGTCACATGACGATCTTGCATTATTAGTTCACGCACGGCATCAATGTTCTCTGGCACAACGGACGTTTTTGGACGACCTTCACGGAATTCGTCGTTGAGCGAACTGCGACCACGATTAAATTCGTTATACCAGTTTTTCACGGTGCTATATGATGGTGCTTGATCACCATACAAAGACTTAAGTTCATCGATGCACTCTTGTCTGGATAATCCACGTCGAAAGTTGTGAAAAATGATCGCACGAAAATGCTCACGTGTCAATTCCATTTTTTTAACGGAATTGAATTGTTCAAAGCTCTGTAAGTTTAACAATTCACGATTAAATGACAACACGTTCTGAGTGATGTTATGCTAAAAAATGTCAACCTTTCCAATGGAAATATCAGATTGCACCTGGCAACACTTATTGTTGCCTAGGCCAGAAATATATATAGCAGCCCTCGTATCAAATAAAGAAACAACTTTTGCTTATATAGAGTTAAACCATTAGAATAAAAACAAAGGTACTCAGAGAGGATTTATAAGAAATATACATTACGACGTACAATAACCGGGGGGAACGGCCGTGGCATAGTGGTTAGAACACGCGACTACCATGCATGATCCGTGGTTCGATTCCCATCTTCAGTCATTTACATTTTTTTTCATTGCCGGTCCCCTCGATGTTGTCGACAATAATTTCGCAGTATAGTGTCGAGCCAATCGGCATGTCTAGTAAATGTTTCTCAAGCTGTGACATTCTCATTCGTCTAAAGACGAGTAGCTGCCGTTTGTTGTGATTGTAAAATGAAAACCGTGTTAATCCACAACAATGCGAGAAGCTATGCCATACCTTATTCATGGGATATAAAGGAAAATTATGTTTTTTTAAGTCGGGTTTGGGAGATCAAACTACCCTTTTCTTGCATATTTTGATGTATTTAATTCGAATCTGAATTCCATTTTGCTCCAGGATGTTAGCATTTTTTCCTATGTTAAAAAAAAAACAAAATTTACCCCCAAATATTATGTTTTGAGTTCGCAGTCAGACTATGTCCACTTTATGCTTTGTGGTTCCCCGATGTATGGGGTCGAATTTTGACGTTCCTAAAGTTAGGAAACAATCCTGACGTGCTGAACAAAATGGTCTAAACATCCAAATTTAAGGCACAAAATACATAAGGAAAGTGCTGTCCGATCCCCCAACCCTGAAACTTATTTGTCTGACTGTCTACTATATGACTAAACAAAATTACTTATACTGAAACAATAAAAATAATTATGCAGCAAGTTACTGTACCAACCCCAATAAGTATATTTGAAAATAATGCCACCTATGTTTGTTCTTTCCTCTGGAATTTGCATGTACTTGTTACACTTTGAAGATAAGTCTATAAATACTACCTTATCCGCAGTGATATACCAATCACACACAAAGGCAAAGGAATAACAGCACTTGCATGTTTGTCGATGAGGTAGAAAATGACACAAACTTATCTCTTTCGTATCTTTCACATTCTCTGCCGAAAGCACGTGACGTCTCTTCGATTAAAGGAATCTCGACAATTGTTTGACTAATTCATCAATAGTTTTTGTCCTTCTTTCATGCTCCATTTTGACTTTGTGTGAGTGCCAGCCAGAGTATTGGTATCTAATGGAAATTGATTACAAAAATGGCTTCAGCCAATAAATTTCAGACCGGATTTCAAGTGATTATTATTCTTTTAGAATGATTATTGTGGATTTTGTCAACATTCTCTAAAGAGGGCTCACATCATCAGCAACAATGACAACAATGTAACAGTAATCAAGTGTAAGTACATGCAAAGAATAGAATATGTTGTTACGTCTAGAGAGAGGGAGAGAGCGAGGGATATGTATGCATAAGACTCCTTTGTGTTTTGAACATTCATTTATATGTGATATTAATACCAATTTGTGCAATTTAATTGGGATTGATTGATTATATTGAGTGTTTGGGCAATAGTTCGTAGAAAATAATCTATTGATAAGGATTCTTTTGCCGATTAACCTAAGGGTAAAACTACTATTGTCTTTAAGATTTGAGTGATATTGATATAAATTGTAAAACAATTGGTTTGGCTTAAGGAAAGTCATATTGGTAAATTTTGGGGAGGGGGGAGGTGTAATAACTGCCAACCATAGAATTGGTACAGCATGAGGGTCTTTTTTCGGTTAGTCTGACAATGTCTTAAGGCACTTATGCAATGCCGATTTTGAAATCACTTAAGCTATTGTCATGACATGCATAACTTTAGAAAATATACCAACAAAACAACAACAAAAATTGTACACCTCATTAAAAACATATTATTCATGCTAAGTTTTAGATCAGTGGTAGGCATAGCCGAACGCACGTACGCAGCCATATGGTGTGATTGTGGGCGGTCGCACAAGAAGCGTCACCGCTGTTAAATTGTATACGGTGAAAAAATTGTTCTCTCCCAACAATCGTTGGTTAGAACACGCGACTACCATGCGGGAGATCCCATGTTCGATTAACGCCTCCAGTCATTTAAATTTTTCATTAATTGCCGGCTTTCTCGATGTTATCGACAGGAACTTCGCAGTGTAGTGCAGAGTCAATCGGCATGTCTAGTAATAGCTCCTCAAACAGTGACAATCGCATTCGTCGATAAACAAGTAGGTGCCGTTAGTTGTGAAACTAAAAACAGATAGCGTGTTAATTCAAAACAACGCGAGAAGCTGTCCCATACGTCATTCATGGGGTGTAAAGGGAAATGAAGTAATTTAAGAAAGTGTGGTTTTTCGAAACAAGCGTGTGTGGTGTTGCTTTCATAACACTTAAGCAGAGACTGACTGCTTCGAATCAAACAATACTTTCGAGTACATGTGAATCGCCATTCACATCGTGTCTGCATAAAACAAGGAGATAATTGCCAGCCTCGCGAGGCTATGGGATGCATATCACTATTTTAGATGAATATTTGAAAGAAATGTGTGTGACAAGTCGATAATTGTTGAAATACCTATTGATAAATAACCATTTACTAAAATTTAAGTTTTATTATATACTTCCGCACATTTCATCTAAACTAAAATGATAATAAAATTTGCTACTGCGATTATTTTACGTCATTACACTTTAAGCTTTGTATATCATTCTTTTTGCAGGATAATTTTGGCAAATCCATAGAACTACAATCACAAATATGTAACAACTTAATGATACATTCACACAAAAATGTAACCATATATCGTCCAAAAATACACAAACGATGATCAAACTGTTGTATCCTTTGCTAACACGTGTAATGTGTCTATGTTGGTGTATTTGCGGTACCGGTGTGTTTGTATTAAACGTTATGACCACAATGACAGTTGTTCTTTTGTACACAACACAACACATATCTGACGATGTATTGGTCAATTAAATTCGTTTACATAAATGTGTGTACATCATCACCATCACCATCATCATCATGCTGAGGCTGCTGCTGTTGTAACGAATGTTGTTTCTATACCAGAAACATGTTATTACTATGTAATCCAATTAATTACCGTTTAATAGTTTTTTTTTTCATCTCTTGGTATCCGGTTATCTTGCGGAACCCAAACGTTATCGAAATGTAATGCTCCTTAGACTATTATGTTAATGCTAATGTATATGGATTTTTTTCTGGTTGGTATTTTCTTGTGCTTTTATTCCTCTCTTAATGTCACATAAAATGATGATGTAATGGCATAGATAGAAATAGAATGATGTCCTAAGCGATTGCAATGAATAGAACTAATATTGTGGTGAAGGTATATGTTAAGTTTGCTTTAACAAAATGTTACAACATGTTTAATGTATAGAAAATAGAGGGAATGGTTTATTAAATATCTTAATGTGTAACGTTATTGAGAAGGAGTTTGATGTACTGTTGATTTAACAACAAGTTGATTTAAAAATTGCTAAGATTTACTTAAATATTAATATTTGAAAATGATTTGCGAAAAAGTGCAGAAAAAACTTAATATGTGATGTTATTGAGTGGGTAAAGAAATCGTTGCAATGATAAAAGTAGAAAGCTCAATTTCCCTTTGCATCCCATGAATGAGGTATGGGATAGCTTCTCGCGTTATTGTGAATTAACACGCTTTCTATTTTTAGGCTTACAAAACGACACTTCTTCTTAATAGACGAATGCAAACGTCAGATGTTTGAGAAGCATTTACTAGAAACGCCGATTGAATCGACACTATACTGCGAAGTTTCAGTCGACAATATCGAAGGGGCCGCCGATGAAAGAAAATGTAGGTGACTGGAGACAGGAATCGATCCATGGATCTTTCGCATGATAGTCGCGTGTTTTAACCATCATGCTACAGCCGGCCCCGTTAATTTCTAAATGACACAGGTTTAATTGAACCCTAAGAAAAACGAATTAAATTGATTGGTATTTAAAAGTGATTTCCTGGAAAAGTGCTACTATTAACGGTTTCAGTGATCATAGTTACCATGATAATGTCTGCAACAGTATACGTAGTATATACGTATGCAATAAAAGCCATTGGTTTATAACTGTGAAATGTTACTGCAGCCTTATCAAACACGGAAAAAGACAGAATAAGTATGATGTGTGGGAATTAACTTTAAATTATTACATATTATAATCTGGAAAAACTTTTGGTTTGGTAGTGAAATTTACTAATTCAAGTGAAATCGTCATTTTATACTTACACTAAAATACGGCTAGATAACATAATTTGGTTGACTTGCAACTTACCTGGAAGTAAAAGAAATGTAAAAAATATTATTTAATTAAAATACAATAGAAAAAAATCAATAAAAAGCTATCTAGGATATGCGACGAATATATTTGTTATACAAATCGTCCTTAGAAATTCTCATGTTATGTTTCATTAAACTTGATCCAGCAACATAGTGTATGTGTTAAAGACATTTTTCAAGAAACCCCATAGATACAATCAGGACAAACTTATACTGCGATTTTTAAAATGAAAATCGCCTTATCTTGAAATACCAAATAGTTTAATTCCCTTTTATGTAAGACTTGTTGACAAGGTAGACTTTGTCCTGCCTCCAATGTTATTGTTATTAACTTATATATTCCGATCGATAAGTTATGCACGGTAGTGACAAAGAAACTCTTATCAAGTTCTAATACTCTCACTGTCATACATTTCCTGATATCTGATATAAGGTATTTATTTTATACTAGTGAGCCCGGTAATGCTTCGCTACTACACAATTGACGAAAATTGAAAATATTTACTTCATGTAACATATTTCACGGAATTGCCTAGAGTTATGTGCTGCATTTTACTCTTTTAAAAATACTATGGGAACGCTTTTCTAGCTTGATAAGAATATTTAGTCTGCGTATTTATTATTGTGTTTGCAGAGTACTACGATATCAGGATATCAAATTTTATCTCTCTAGGACTTATTACAGATTGGCCACACCCTTTCTGCCCACTGATCATCTGTAAATTTGAACCTGAATTTTCGAGTACTATCTGTGTACCAAATTGTATCTCTCTAGCTCAAAAATATGTTTTGCCACGCCCACTCCGCCCATTTAATCCAAAAATAAAGAATATATTACCTATTATATTTTCCATAGAACATTATAGAGGGGAATTTGCAAAGAAATTAACTTTTTCCGCGAATTACACACATAAGCTGTAAAGTGACGAATTTAATATTTCATCAGTACATAATAATATAATATGTTACATTTAGAATAATACAATACATTTAAAATTATAGAAAATTATATAATGAAGAACAAATTTTTTCAGCCGACTCAACTATCGATTGCCAGCTACTTTAGAGATTTATAACACATAGCGGCATTCAGTGCAACAATAAACAAGCATCTACTTAATAATTCTCATTTAGTTCATGTCAACTTAAGTAAAGCTAAGTTGAGGAATGGTATCTGATCCCTTGATCTTTCTGGGATTGTACGAAGACTTCTATGTTTGTAAAACGGACACTTAGTCTGTACAAGGAGTCCTACCACATATACAACGCGCTAGAAGCCTGCACTTTGTACTTGTACAACGGGGTACAGAACAGTAAAACGGACCTTAAGTATGTACAGAGAGTCCACTGCATTAACTTCGCTTGTCTTAGGATCACCTTTCTGAAACATTTTAAATTACACCATCAACAATACGAGATCACCGACTAAACACATGCAAGGAACCAATACATGCCAGCAGACATCCTAATAACATCAGAACATCGATTGCTGCTTAACTCAATGATCAAGGAGTGTTTTATCTATGTATATAAAAGGCTTGGGTGACTGACAAAAGCTAGAACCATGAAATTTGGAATGTAGGTTTCCTTTATAACGTAGGCGCGCACTAAGAAGGGATTTTTGGAAATTCGGACTGCAAGGGGGTAAAATGGGAGTGGAACCGCCACACACAACTGGAATTTTGAAATGGGTGTGCCTTGTAAACCGTTATAGTTTCGAAGTCGAGATTTGGTACAAATATTGGTCGTATAAGAGAAAATACTTTGTTTGTGAAAAGTGGGCGAAGCCACGCCCCTTTAAACAAAAATCATTATATCGGCCAAGGAAATGGACTGATTGCAATGAAATCTTCACTGTGTGGTACTGTCCGTAGGGCCTTTATTATAGGATACATGAAAACAGAATTAGACAGAGGGGAGTGGCATCGCCCAAACAAACCGAAATTTCAATCGGTCACATATATGGAGCCATTAAAGATATGAAGATGTGATTTGCAACATATGTTAATAGTACAAGAAATATTATGTCTCACGGAGAAAAGGGCGATGCCACGTCCCGTTTAAAAAATCGTTATGCCGGTCATATAAGTAGACCGGCTGTGGATAGGAAGATTAAACTTGGGGTGATTGGAAGGGGTTTAAAATAGTCAAAAAGGGATAAAACTGGTACCATCGCCTGGATAAGAACTGATTTTTTAAAATGTTTATTCTTAAAGCCACAAAGTTATAAAAGTTAAACTATCGCCCAGAGCACACTTCTTTCGCTCATCATATTGAGCAGTTATGTGATGCGAAAGTATTTTTTGATAATTGTTCTTTTATAAATAATAATGGACCATAGTGCATATATAAGATGATGTTACTGCTACCAACATCCAGACAAGACAGCTACTTAACAATAATTCACGTGCATAACAATCTAAATTAATATTGCTTTAAATCTAAAGATTATTCCGTACTTGGAGCAACGCGAGCCGGGAAAGCTTACAAAAAAACTTAACTTAATTTTCCTTTGCACCCCATGAATGAGGTATGGGTATGGGTAGCTTCTCGCGTTGTTGTGAATTAACACGCTTTCTATTTTTAGATTCACAACTAACGGCACCGACTTGTTTATCGACGAATGCGAACGTCACTGTTTTGAGAAGCTCTTACTAGACACGATGATTGAATCGACGCTTAATACTGCGAAGTTGCTGTCAAACAACATTCGAGGGGAGCCGACAATGAAAGAAATTTTTTTTTTTTTATTTTTTTCTTTTAAGATGACTGGAGCCAGGTTTGAACCTGCGATCTCCCGCATGGTAGTCGCGTGTTCTAACCACTATGCCACGGCCGGTCCCGGGAAAGCTAGTTCTATATAAATTCTGAGGATTATGAATTTAAGGAAACAAAATACCTTCCCCTAGTCAAGGTAAATCCACTCGTTTCCCTCTTAATATTTTGTGGGTCCTTGCGGAAACCATGTAGGCAACCGAGATCACCTATGCCTAATGTAAAACGCCGTAATAAAGTGGAATATAGACTCTAACATAGTTTTAAAACACTTACTTCCATACATATTAAGCCAGTTAGTAGTGTCGTATGGTCAGGGTCTCACCCCTTGACTCCATTCAGCTAAGTTTTCTTTAAAATACCTACATCTCAAAAGAACCAATAACAAACTTCAAGACATATAGCGCTTTAGTCCTGTAGGTATTGCATTTTAAAATATAAATTGCTTTGGGCGCGGTCACGCTTACTTTTCTTATCCCGCCTTTTCTCAACCGGAACACTCATATTACTGCTTATGCATCCACAACTAAGGTTAATAGTACACCTGATATTGCAAGTTTGTTAATGCGATTGTATGGCCGCAGCCACACCCCTTGATGCGATTCAACCCAGTTTTCTGTAGTATATCTATACTGATCGAAAACGAATCCATATCACATTTATAAAATAATTATGTTAAATTTCTTGACATATGAGTGATCTCTATCCTGTGCCAAAGAAAGGCGATTCAAAAGTGTGTACCAACTATCGCGGAATCAGCCTTTTACCCATCGCATACAAGATCTAATCTAATATGTAATATGAAATACTAAAACTCTTCCTAGTAAACCTGATTGAACCTTAGCAGTGTGGCTTTAGATCCTGTAAATCCAAGACCGGCTAGATATTTATATTCGTACGACAAATCCTGGAGAAGACCCAAAAATGAAGTTCGACACCTACCATCTGTTCATCGAATACAAATCTACATTTGACAATCCAATACGACATAAACTAATAGATGTTCTGGCTGAGTTTGGTATTCCGGCGAAGCTTTTTGCGACTTGGGGGATGACACTGACTGACACGAAGTTTTCAGGCATAAATCTGAAAGAGCCGTTTTCTACTTAGCGAAGCTTTAGACAAGGTGATTTCTGTCTTGCGATCTCTTTAACATCATAATGCAGTATGCCGATGATACAGATATAATTGGCCAAGGACTGCGGGATGTTACTGCGACCTTTTCAAGCATTGAGAAGCAGTCGGCAGAAGTGGGTCTGGAGATAAATAAGGACAAAACTAAGATATTTGTTTCAACGAACAAAGGCTCTACTCGTTTGGCATATTGAACGTTAAGGTGGTGGTAATACGTTAACTTTTGTATAAAATAGCCATTTGTGTCGCCTGTCCAATTGAACGCCTCTCCACTTGTTTAGCTCTAACAAAACAACATTTTTAACATTGCACTATATTTAAAATCAAAAAACTTGTATAAATGCATTTACATTTTCTCCTTGGCGTTGTGTATTATAAACGACATAGTATTTTGTCTCCCATTAGTTTAAAGATTCCAAAAATAAACAAATCTTTTGTGAAATGTTTCAAAATTACAAAACGGTTCGCTTCAAAATGTTTCAAATAAGACAAAAATCAGATCATATTATCTACAAAATATACACAAATTAAACAATATTTTATAGTATTTTTGTTTGTTTTTGTTCTCGTTTTGTTTTCGTTTTTTGGATTTTCACTTGGCGATATTTTGTCTATCTGTCATAATAACGCCAACTCACAGCAAAATTGGCCAATGTGGGGTGCTTTAGCTGCAGCTAACAACATTAAGTCGCAAACATTTACGACCGGCCGCTTTTTTTTTCTTATATTGCGTATCAAAATTTGTATTTAAATTTTGTGGTTGTTGTTGTTGCCATTTTTCTAAAAAGAAAATGCAGCAGCATTGCAAATGATAAATGGGAGAATTGCAAGGATCAGGAGAGCAAAAGAGTAAAGTGGTGGGGGTGACTACCAGTGTTGGCCAGTGATACACACTGGCTGTTTGAAAATGAATTTGAAAACTTTTCGCCAGCAGAAATGTTATAAATAAATGAAAATGTTAAACAAAAACACATAAGGCAGACAAATGTAATTTATTTCAATTTCAATTAAATTTAATTGCGGAAAACTGATCATCGTGGTACATATGACATTTATATAGGGTACAATATGAGTATTGTGGAGGATGTTTTTTTTTTATATTTTTGTGGGAAGATTTTTAATCAGCTACAGGCAGTGATAAATTGAATTCGTTGGCGTTACAGTGCAACGAAATTGAATTAAAAGATGTTCAATGGAAATTGAGTGGAAATCCCATTGAGTTTAAATTATAAAATTTATTTTTAATATTTTTTTTTCATAAAATGCTGACTGTATTAAAATGGGCAATGATTGAGACTAAATGTTTTTACACTTTATTATAAAACAGGGAAAACCTATAAATGTCCTTAGAAATAACTTGGTCTATTTTGTTAAGGTGTATGTCGAGAAATTCGTTGATCACATGTAATCCATAGATACACTTGTTCTTCTCGTTCTTATATTTTTAGGGTATATTTATTGGTACTTCATTTGTAACGCCCATAAAGAGTCGGCCTACATATATATAAATGTTCAGCGTTGAAGTCTGATTCGATTTAAGGATGTTCGTCTGTCTGACAGTATGTCAGATTACAGCTGTAGTTTAAGAGCTACTTGGAACGCTCGCTTCTTCTATCTAAGCGGAGATTAAGTTCTATGATTAGCAACAACGGCCAAAAACTACCCTCGACTTCCATACCACCAAGATAGCCAATACCTATACCTACCAACTCCCTTAATTACTGCAAACAAACGGCCCAAATTCAGATGTTCCCGACACAGCATTGACACTGCCAACCGTACTTTAGCATGAAAAACTACGCTCAGATTAGTCCTGGTTCGAGAATGAACGTTGCGTATGGTTTAAGGAAAAGAATGGTAAGGTGACACTGCAGCTAGCGTACCGTGTGCTGTGTGGCATAGTCCACTTTATTTAGAAAAAGCATAGAAGAAAGGAGAGAGAGAATATCAAACAGTAGATGGATGGAAGAGAAGCCCGAAAAACAAATACGGGTTATGAAACAGCTATTCCCACCTGCAATAACAGAGATAAAGATCTAATCACGGAAATCTTATTATCGTACCCGAAAGCGTGTTCAAAATGAATTACTCAAATTACGATTACACTGGTTGCTTTTTTAACTCTTTAACGGACTCAGAAAGGATTCAAAACGAATCAGTCAAATCACTCGAAACAGATTCGAGTTTTGTTACCTCTTTTACGGACTTGTACCCGATCCGCATCCGTTAGTATGCACATTGGGTACACAATAAAGCTGCGGCTGCCGGCAGAGCTTTCAAAGGCCGGCGGCGATGAGTTAGTAACTTGCATGCACTAGCTCATAAATAAGATTTGGCTTTAGAAATAAATATCCGATTGTAATCTCAGTATTTTATCGTGCACCAACTGCCGTAGGATCAGCTTTTTAGGCATCGCATACAAGTCGAGTGTATTATGTGAAAGACTAAAGCTCATCTTAACAAACTTGATTGGACCTTAGCAGTGTGGCTTTATACCTAATTTCGCGACCCAACAGACGAGATTTTCACACTACGACAAATCCAGGAGCAGGTTCAAGAAATAATTCGACGTGTGCCATATAAATATCGACTATAAAATGCATTCATTAGTCCAATACCACAAAACTATTAGATCTCATGGGTATGTTTGATATCCCTGCAGAGCTGATACGACTTTGACCAATACAAAGTCTTCAAGATCTGACGAAGCAATTTTCTTTGAACCCAGGATTCACAAAAGGATGCAGTCAGTCTGTCATGTGACCTCTTGAACATCCTAACATGGATATGATCATGCGAAATGATTCGGTAAACAATACATGTACAACTTCATATGCTGCTCGCATTCGCAGATGTTATAAATGTTATTGACTGAGGACTGCGTGATGTTACTGCGGCGTTTTCAAGTATTGGGAAGTAGACAGCAATAGGAGTCTACTGGTGTAGGACGATGTGACCAAATTAAAATAAAAATATCAGCTTAGATATGACGAGTATTAAACTTAAATCGCTGCTAATATAAGCTAAACAACTATTTAATAATAAGCCCCTTCTCGGCCAGACTCTATTTCTACCTTTCGTAGAAACCTCGGTCAAGACACAAGGGGATGAATCTGATATAGAAGCCTCAAGAGAAAAATACTTTGAAAAATATTTAGACCCATCATCGTTAACGGAGAAGACTATCTTCATATGAATTATGTGCTGCATAACGACATCGACGTAGTCAAGCGGGTCTAAATAGGACTAAAGCTTTGCTAGGCTATGTTGTGCAAATTGCTTAAATTTCTGTAATCTATTTTTTTGCTAAGCCCGAGAAATAATAACAAAAATATTGAATAGATAGAATAGATAGATAAACAATTAAAATTAATATAAATAATAATAATATTATGATATTGTCATAGTTCGGTTTAAGATCATTTCTATTGGCAATTATATATTATTGCCAATAGGTTTTTTGTTCAAGAGTGTGAAATGTATATATGTATAATAATAATATTAAAATTTTTTTTCCATATCATAGTTTGGAGACACAAGATTGGATCGCTATTAGTATTCAAAGCTAATCGAAACCAAGCTAATCGAAACTCCAATTACACTAGTTTCCAGCTATTTTGTTCAAAAGTAATTGGGCCTTTGAAAGAACTATTTAGTTGTATACATCAGTGGAATTTGTATGCTATGTTCGTTCGTCCCCCACTGTGCCGTCGTGCAGCTACTCACACATGTTCACACATATGTGTGGCGGATTTATGTTGAATATTTAACGACGAAAAAAAACCGCTTAAATATGTTACAATTGTGTGCAATTTATGTGATTTACATTTTGAGTGAATATAGATGTAAATTTACGACTGAGTAGACTACATAGAATTTATTTGTTAGAGATTTGTTAAACACAAATATAAATTGAATTAAGATCACACTATAAAATCTACCCATCAGCCCAGCCACCTCCTGCTTTCCGCCCAATGTCTATGTATTGCTGTGTGTGTGTGTGAATCGATACACGCACACATACACATGTGGCAAAATTTACATCCACTTGCATAGCACTTGTGCAAGTGGATATGAATGGATGAATGACTGACTGACTGAGTATGAAATGTTCTGCCAACCGGAAATTCATGTTCAACATTTGGCCACTCGTCGTCGTCGTCAATTGCAACAGAAAAAAAAGGAAACCAAAATAAAAAAAAACAACAAAATAATATACGTGGATTATTGTTAAATGTTTTCGAATTTAAATTGTGAAAACGGAAAAGTGTGTGATAATGGTATTCAATGTAGTTGTTATGTACGATGAAATATGTTCACATTACGATACAATTAATTGCAATTTGTTGCATTTGATTTATGCGCTCACAAAGAGTACTGGTCTTTTTATGGAAATGGAAGCGAACTGTTGGCACCTAGACTAGACAAGTGGTGTGTTTAGTTTAAGCACAAGTTTGTGGTACATGATATTATATTATTTTTACTTCGGCTCAGGGACTACTGAAATTTCAATTATGTTGCAGAAGGGGTCTAGAGTACAGATATAATTTTAACATGTCAACTTAATTTAAAATATATATAAAAATTATAATTTGATTTTATAATTATGAATTACAATGAATATTAAGTTACATGTAGCACTTTTAAAACTAAATATAGGCTAAAAGTCTCGAATTTTTAATATGAGTACCAAAAATAAGCAAATAAATCAGGTTTCATAATGGAAGATTTCAGATTACAATATTGCAATTTTTTTTTTAAATTTCTCATTGCTTACGGTGTCTGCCATTCGTTGTGACACATTACTTCATTCCATTAGATTAACTTTTGTACGCTTTGCCAATTAATACATTATGCAATTCATTTCAATCTTGTTTTACATTTCTGTACTTTTCACTCGAATGCATGTCAACAAATTATCGTCTATCTGATTTATGTGACCTGTGTAGCCTTTTTATGTTTATCTCTCTCTCTCTCTCTTTCTCTAGCAACAGTTTTGTTAAATAAATTAATTATTTTATACCATGTAAAAATGGTCGGAATTGATGGTGAACATTATGTTCTCAATATATATTTTATGGGAATTTTTTTTAAAACGTTTCATGTTCGGCTACATGTTGCTATTTGTATGAAATGCGCTCTGCCTCTGTGTATTCCTTTAGTACGACGACAAGACTTTGCAATGTTAAATGTCAACCATTCATGAGAACAAATTAAAAACCATTTATCAACTTTAAATTATATGGAACACATTTATGGGTCATTTTGTGAGTTAATTGTGACAGGAACTAATTGCTGAAAACTTTCGAGATATTTATGTGGATTCCTTTTGAGCTTTGTAAAGTGGTAGTAAAAATTAAATTTTCAATGAGAATTTTAAAGCAATATTTTTAAGCAAATTAAAATATGGAGAGAGTTTATATTTCAATGTAGAAAAATTCTGATGATATGTAGAGCGTAAAGTCTTGTTTCGTTACTGTACAATAGCAAAAAATACGGAAAAAACTTACAGCCATGCGTTGGTACAACTAACCTAAAGAGAATGAATACTTTACAATTCCATCATGTCACACAAGGACGATAAGCGAAAAATACCTCTATTCACAGCTTCCCTCAAATCCAAAACCTAAAGATAAAGGGATTCAAAGTGGGACTAGCATCTCATATCGACTCACAATCTCTATTCAAAGTTTTCCCAAAATCGAAATCCTGGGGTCAAACAGTGCTTCCTTATGTCACCACTGCTGTTACTAACTGAGCTTGATGGCGTGTTAAAATCAACTCTAGCTGAAAAAATGAGGTTTGCATGTTACCCATCCAGTCAACTAGGATAACTTGCCTATGTTGATGACCTCGTCAAGAGGTCTGACCTACAGACCAGAGTGGATTTTCTCAGTCAGCTGTCAGCTTGCATATTAACAGTAAGAAAATGAAATTTATCTCCCCCGGTGATATATATATATGTCTAAATATTTAAGTTGAAGAAATTAAACGCAATACCCACTTCTGCTCTCTGGGCAATAACACATCGCCGCTTCAGGTGGTTGGGACATCGACTACGCAAAGACAACGAAGAAATCTGCAGCCAAATGCTATGGTGGAACCCCCAAAGTACAAGATGTCAAAGCAGGCCAAGAAGATTATGGCGCAGCACGATGGATGCCGATCAAGACTCTGCCAATGTAACGTGGAACAATCTGAGAATCCTGGCACTGAGCTTGCGCTTTATATGCGCCGAGAATATTTTTATGAATTGTTTGACCCTCAAAAAAGGGAAGTTTTGTTTAAGAGGTGGGAGTAGTATTTGTCCGATTTTGTTTATCTTATTACTTAACTATACTTTTTACTAGACATATCGATTGACTCTACACTTATACTGCGACGTTGCTGTCGACAACATCGAGGGTGCCGGCAATAAAAGAAAAAATTTAGATGACTGTATGCGGGAATTGTCCCAATTCTCTACAGAGATGTTGCCTTATTTCCAATTGGCGGATGTCCTCGACAAATACAAGTCTGTCATCACGGCCATACAGAAAATACGATGGACGGGATAGGATAGTCAGCAAGAGGTTTCGACATCTGGCTTCGCGGTTTAACCCTGAAAGTGACTGACTATTCGCATCAAGGCGAAATATTTGTACATTACGCTGATTTGTTGCGGGCCTTAACAGCGGGTTTGTAGTATGTTCTTGTCGGATGGAGCCCACCTTCTGGTCAGACCTTTAAGCTGCTACTAGATGTAAAACACAACGACTCATTACGCTGATTTGTTTGCATGCCCCGACGGAAGACAAAGATGAGGACATTAAAGATGCTTTCTATGAGCGCCTGAAGAAAATATATGACCGTTGCCCTGCACATTGTTCTGGGGGTTCAGCAGTCGGAATAATCAGTGTGCACAACTATACCTCCGATAATGGATTCAGACTCGATTCGCATCGGCAAGAAACATGGAAGTGAGTGGAACTAGATTCCCGGATAAAGATATGCACGAGGTAACCTGAATATCCCCTAATCAAATTACAAGAGACCAGATTGATCCCGTGGTAATTGATGGAAGGCATGTCTCAAACGTTATGCACATGCGTGTGATGCGCGGTTGACTCGGATCAACAGCCAGTTGTAGCACCCGATTGGGCAGTACTAAGTACATTCGTAACCAAACGCAAAGGAAGCTAGACATCACAAAGCTGCATGCCGCCGAAATAGCCAATGCCTAATTTAACCAACTCTCTCAATTACTTCCAAACAACCCCCCTAATTCCGATGTTCCCGGCACCCAATGGCAGCATATTTTGAATTCTATGACCACTGCCACAACGACCGTACTGGGTTGTGAAAAACCACGCTCTGACAAGCCCTGGTAATATGAGGAAGAAAAGGATGCTGCATACAGCGCAAAACTGCAGCAAATGGCAACGCGTGCAGTGGCGAAGCTGTATAATGAGAAGAGGAGGGAGATCAAAAACCTACTCAGGCGTCTATGGAAGAAAAGTGAGAGAGCCAGATTATAGAAAATCACAGGGTAGAGGTGAATCCCGAAAGTTCTACCAAAAATTAAAAACCAAAGGTTTTGGAACAGGGATACCCACCTGTAAAAACGAAGACGAAAATCTGGTCACTGATGCTGCAAACATGGAAGGAACTCTTTCGTAATTTGCTCGTTTCCGAAGGCAGCAAAAGTGTCGAAATCAGGCGAATAATCGACGATGGAGTAGACTGTCCACAATCAAGCCAAAACGAGATCAGCACGGCAATTGCGGAAGCCGATGGGCTGCCACCAGAGCTATGGCGATAAGCTGTCAACGTTCATGCACCAGCTCATAAACACAATTTGGCTCAAGGAATGCATACCCGATGATTGGAAACTGAGTGTTCTATGTCCTGTGCTTCAGAAAGGCGATTCAAATGTGTGTACCAACTATCGCGTTATCAGCCTTTTACCTGTCGCATACAAGGTCCTGTCAAGTGTGTTATATGAAAGACTAAAACCCATTTTAGCGAACCTGATTAGAACTTTAGAACTGGTAAATACACGACCGACCAGATAGGCTTTAGACAAGGAGATAGTCTGTCATGCGATCTCTTTGCTGCAGTAAACAGGACTGATACCATCTTTAACAAAATTCACATGCTGCTGGCGTACGCCGATGACATAGATATCAGTGGACGTGGATTATGAGATGTTACTGCGGCTTTTTCGAGCATTCAAAAGCAGTCGGCTGAAGTGGATCTGGTGATAAACGAGGAAAAAAACCAAATTATTTGTTCCAACGAACAAAGAGTCCACTCGTCTTGGACGCTGCGTGAACGTTGAGAACTATAACTATGAAGCGGTAGATGATTTTTCCTACCTTGGCTCCGCCATAAACAAAAATAATAATGTCAGCCTGGAAATCAAGACACGAGTATTGATCGCAAACTGCTGCTACTATGCGCTAAGCAAGCGATTTAACGACAAAGCGCTCTCTCGAAGAACAAAGATCCAGCTCTACCAGACTCTGATCCTACCTGTCTTGCTCTACAGCGCAGAATCCTGGGTAATGGCACAAGCGGATCAATCTATTCTGGGAGTCTTCTTCAAGAAAAATAATACGCAAAATATTTGAACCCATCATCGCTAACGGCGAGTACCGTCGTCGAATGAATCATGAGTTGTATAAGCTGTACTGCGACATCGACGTAGTCAAGCGCGTTCAGATAAACACGACGGGCGGCACAGAAGGGGGCGACCAAAACTCCGATGGATAGACCAGGTAAAAGAGCTGTAACTGAGCTTGGTGTGACAAACTATCTACGGAGCGCAAAAGACCGAAGCGCTTGGAATACTTTTCTACGTGCGGCTACTGATGGATAAATTTCTGTTGTTGCTGCCATTTAAGAAGAAGAAAAATCTCCAGAAGACAATCGTCAAAAAACTAAGGTGTCTACAATGTCTGATGAAGAAATAGCAGCATTTATGTTGGGTGACGAACAAGACGATGGGGATTTCGATACCGACGACGACCTTTCGGACCCTGATTTTGAACCTGAAGATGATATTGCATGTGGAGATAATACAGACCATGCAATATCGCAGTGCTTAAATGAAATGGAACGTTGTAATACGAGTTCTGAGTTCTGGAGTGGTAATAACTTTTCCTTGAATGGCAGCTCTAAAGAGCGAGGTATTTTTCCTTCAGGTCGTTTTGACTTTTATACTGAATTCACATTTTAATTATTAGAAGAACCAATACCTACTACTTCCGCAGCATTATTTTTCAAACCAGCCAAACTACTTCGATCTTTACTCCCAGAGATTGCAAATGATGGTCCTACTTCAATTGCTTCCTCTGGTGGATTTAGCGGTAATATTTATTCCTTGAATGTCAACTTTTTAGAGCAAGGTAATTTACGTCAGGTCGTTTTAACGTTTTTACTGAATACACTTTTTATAAGTAGATGAACCAGTTTCTACCACATCAACAGCTTGCTTCATCTCTCAAACCACTCAAAGTACTTCGATCTCCAGTACCAGAAATTGAAAATTATGCTCCTACCTCAATTCCTTTCTCTGGTGGATTTTGCGGGATAAAATTTATCGAAAATTAAAATCAAATCAAAAGATGTGTGGAAAAACAAGTCTATACAGCTGCATGCCAATGAGGTGGTACAGTAAACTACGGATAAGTGCACATCGCATAAATGCAAAAACCGCATAAGTGCACTGGAACTTGAAGCCATTAGCCTTTTTTATACGTTTACATACAAAAAATACACGGATAAGTGCAACACGCATAAATGCAAAAACCGGATAAATGCACAATTTTTACTAGCCTAAAAGTACTTTTTTAGTACAACTTTGCATGCATAAATGCAAATCTCTCATACTACATATGTATTTTGCAAAAAACAATGGTGCAAAATATGATTGCAATGATTCATTAACAGCTCTTATTTTGGCACAGAAATAAATATTTTAATTTTTTTTTATGAAATATGAAAAACACTAATACAATAAAATATAAATTTGTGATTTTGTTTACCTTAAACTGAACTGATTTTTATAAGTTTTTATTAAAAACCTGCTATGTAATGTAAACCAAATATAATAAAAACATTAAACAGCTTCATATTTTAATTATTTTCTTAAAGTTTCGTCCAAACTGAACTGGTGTTACAAATTAATAAAAATAATCTAATGTTTGTATAAATGCAATAATCGTGCACTTATGCAATGTTTGTATATATGCAATAGTTGTGCACTTATCCGAGTGTTGTATAAATGCAAAATCGCATAAGTGCACAAAAAGTCGCGCGAAAACCGATGTGCACTTATCCGTAGTTTACTGTATCTCGTGGAAATTGAAAATGATGCTCCTACCTCAATTCCTTCCTCTGGAGGATTTAGCAGGATAAAATTTATCAATAATTTAAATCAAATCAAAAGAATTTCAAAAATGTGTGGAAAAACAAATCTATACAGCTGCATATCACTGAGGTGGTATCTCCTGGCAATAGTTCTTTGCCAGAATCTATAAGAAGTTTGAAAACACCGCTTGATATTTTCAAATACTTTGAAAATTTGAAATACACCTGAAATTTTGAACCTTATGGATGATATAAATACAGTATTTTCAGTTTCTGAGTTTGAAATGCATGCAAGTTCATGGTTATTCTACTATTCTATATGTCGGTGTATAGATAACCAAGCATGGAAAGCTATTGGAGTAAAAATGCATTGCATCTGCAGACGCTCAAAATTTTTTTCCATCCTACACGTATATTTTTAAATATAAACTGAAACTAAGTTCGGAATATTAATCAGAACACTCAAATTTTTATAACAATAAAAATTTTGTCGACTTTAAACCCTTTTTGAAAAAAAAAACTGTTAGGGGGTTAAGAAATGCAGACATTTAAGGTTTCAGGTTTTATACCACGCCCACTGATCCGATCCCGCCCATTTTTTGTTGGATCACGAACTTTGCTGCCAAATTTGGAGAAAACGAATAAGGTTTCAGTCTTTATTACCCCCACCAAGATTTTGCATAAGAAGTTTTCACAAAATTTTCAAGAATATGCATTACATACATAGTGGTCGTCTGGTCGCACTGAAACCTTATTCGTCGTTTTTGTCGTCATTATAGATAATTAAAAAATAATCACGGAATTGCCCATATATGTATATAGATATAGTCATAGAAAAAATGTCACGTGATAAACGTCGCATGCTAAATCATGAAAATAAAATTCTAGAAACCAGTAAGAAAGTTTATACCCTCACCCTCAGTAAAACATAAAATTTTCTATTATATTTACTCGATTTTATTACTCGATTTCTAAAGTGGGCGGAGTGGGTTAGTTGTATGGGAGGTACCAGAAGGGGAGCGTCTAAACTTCTAATTTTTTTTACAAAACTTTGTTCTGTTAAAGCTTAATTAAATACAGAACTTGGGTACGATCCCGTTAAATGTATTGATATTATTACTCGATTTTTAAAGTGGGCGGAATGATGAATTTGTATGGGAGGTTTCAGAAGGGGCGGGGCCATGAAGCCCATTTGCAACACCGTAAGTAGTTTTGGGGAAATATTAAATCGTGTCATTCGAAAGTTATCGTGTTTACTAGCCGGACAGATAGACGGACATGGCTCAAACGAATTAAAAACTCATAAATCGAATATGGTTCATAGAAACCTAGAGTGACTCTTTTTGTGCATTACACTTTTGGGTCGTATCAAATGATATAGATCCTCCTACCCGTAGAGTAACGGTTTAAAAATACCGGTGTCCATATTACAACATGACAACTATCTATATATATAAAATTCTACTGTACGTGTGTTGTGACTGAACTCCTCCTAAACGGCTTACACGATTTGCATAAATTTTTTTGTATGCGTTTGTGTGGCGCCCCGGATGGTTTAGATTTACAATTCGGTCCAATTGGACAAATCGCTTTCAAAAATCGCTCTGCAGGCTTTTCCAATAGACAGATTGATACGAAAATTTTGCCAAGTGGTACTGTTGATCTGTAGATAGAACAGACTATATTTGGTTGTGATTGGACAAAGGGGCGTGACACCGCCCATACAACTTGAAAATAAAAAGGGCTATATCTCATGAACTATCAGAGGTATGAAGATGAGATTTGGTATATATGTGGTTGGAGCAGTATTAATTACAGCCAGGCTGGAAGTGGGCGGTGCCACGCCCCCTTTTCTAAAATCGCTCTAACGGCTTTTCTAATAGACCGATTATAACGAAAATTTTACAAAGTGGTACTGTTGACCTGTTGATAGTCCCTGGCTATAATAGGTTGTGATTGGATAAAGGGGCGTGGCACTACCTAGGGTGATCAACTATTCGGGTTTTTGCGAAAACCGGTTTTCGAATTATTCGAAAAATGGCAATTAAAAAAAACCGGTTGCTTTTTTTGAAATTCGCAAAAAACCGGATAATCCGGTTTTCAATAGTATGCCAAATAACAAATTAAAACACAATTTTGGACTAAAAATTTAATTAGAAAATAACAGAAAACAATTCAATTATACCTATAAGAAGTAAACTTTTAGTTTAATTATAATTACAATGCACAACATTAGTGAGATCAGTTTGTTTTTTAACAAAGACAAACGAAACAAAACAATTCATTTGTAAATATATATTTAATTTAATCTTTAGTTTTTCCTAAAGTAACATTTAAGAAATAAGATACAATTTAAGTGCTTGAGTGTATACCTATTTGTTTCTTTTTTATAAAACTTGACGTTGAAAATGCCCTTTCACTCAATGTACTAGTTGGACTTATAGTCGTTATAGGCGTTTAATAATCTGACAAGGTTTTGAGTCCTTTTGCCGCTATTATCCATACATAAAAAATCAAAAATCATTTTTACTTGAAGATTTTAGAAATGCGTCACTAATTGGGAGTTTACTCGTACTTAAATACAAAATGAGAGTATTCAGGGTTTGAACACGTCGTTCTGATATACGTCTTTTTACAATTTCATATAATTTTTTTGATAATTAGTTTTGAATTGTTGAAAAGTAAAAGTAAAGTAAAAATTTAAAAATATCTTCAGCATCAGCTAAAGTCGAAGAGTTTGCAGAAAGTTTTTGTATAATCATTTCCAAAGATTTAAGGGAGTCACTAAGCACAGACAAAGTTGCGATATTATTTTCACTAAATGGTGTCAGTTCTAAGTCCAATAAAGTATGATTCACACATTTGTGCAATTTTAAAAATTAAGAAACCATATTGGCCATAGAATTCCAGCGGTGCTTAACATCATGGATAAGTTGAAGCTCCTTATTAAATTGGTCTTTTACAAACATTTTTCTTTCGCTTTTCAGCCGACATATAAAACTGACAATTAGGTTGTTCGGCCGAAATAATGGAAAAAAGCATGTACGAGTACATATTTAACACAATTATGAATAAATTTAAATAAAAAATATCGAACGCCAAAAAACCGAGATTCGACAAAAAATAACCGGACTATTCGATATTCGAAAAATAGGGGTTAAAAAAAACCGACGGTTTTTATGAGTGAAAAAAACCGAGTAGCCGGTTTCTGAAAACCGAACTGATCACCCTAGGCACTACCCATACAATTCGAAAATCAAAAGGGCTATATCTCATGAACTATCAGAGGTATGAAGATGAGATTTAGTATATATGTTGCTGGAGCAGTATTAATTACAGCCAAGGTAGAAGTGGGCGGTGCCATGCCCCCTTTTCAAAAATCGCTCTAACGGCATTTCTAATAGACCGATTGATACGAAAATTTTACCAAGTGGTACTGTTGACCTGTTGATAGTCCCTGGCTATAATAGGTTGTGATTGGATAAAGGGGCGTGGCACCGCCCATACAACTTGAAAATCAAAAGGGCTATATCTCATGAACTAGGTATGAAATTGTAATTTGTTACATATGTTATTGTTGCAGTAAGAATAAGAGTAAGAGTGGAAGTGGGCTGTGCTAAGTAGTTATAACTGTCAAAATTTCACAGTATATTGCAGTTCGCCCAGAGATATGAATAGTAATGTGGGCAAATTTTTTTGGAATCTACGATGAATTGCTAGAAAATTTCACCAATAAAATTTATGTCTAAAATCAATTCCTAGCTCACGCTGGGAAGCAGGAAGATTTCAGATAGAGATTTTTTGTTTTTAAATGAGCACAAACCGAAAACTTCTGCGTAAAACTGACTTCCCAACAAACTAAATTTTTTTCGACTCGAAAAAATTGATCCGCCCTAATGAACAGGCTATATGGAACTTAATAAGTAAAAAGTGCCGGGGCTCTGCCTACGCACTTCAATATTTAACTTTTTAACTGTATCAAATAATGGTCCGTACACCAGACAATTTAGGACACATGGTAGCTGCGCAGACTAAAACAGTGATTTATTTTTAATTTACTTTACAGATATTAATTACTTTTCAGGAGAGCGAATCGGTAATAAATCCTATAGAAAAAAAGCGCGTTCTGTTCGCCAAACTTATTGAGCCCTTTGTGAAGTTTAGGGTGCATATAATCATCCATCTGAGCAGCTAATAGACGCTGCAAAAGTAAGTGTGACAGGGGACTCGAATTTATCTAACCGACGCCGTTCTCAGCAAGATCTTGGTCTACATTCATATAAGATCCAAATGGTAGAAGAACTATAGCAAGTGGACGATCACTTGATTTTTTTTATTTATCATGTTATTGGACATTATTTGAAGGAGAAATGGTTCGAATTATCTCAAAAAATGGTAAAACGAGTTCAATATATAGAGAGTATTCGAGTATATTCTTGGTCCGCATGAGAAGAAGACATGGCAAAGGAGGTTTTTATGGCTAAAGGCATGAAGCTTCAAACTAAATTTTCATTTGCGGTCAATAGAAGAGGAGGCATAACAAAAGTGATTTTTACGCTCAAAAACATAATTAGTGTACAGACGGTTCCCGCTACTCCAGATAATTATAAAAATTGAATTTTGATCTTTAGAGGAATTTCTGTTTCCGATTTGTGAAAGAAGTGTTTTTCTCCCTACATACAGAAAAAGCTTAAGTTCCGTTTTCAAAGTACTTTGTAGACCTAAATGTGAAATACATTACAAGTGAATATGCAATAGCGAAAGCATTGCCGGGTCCACTAGTGTACCTATAAAAAGCCACATCCCTCTATTGTAGTTTAAAAAATTTCAGTAAATAATAAATGTTCCAATGCGATGAATTTTGTAATTTTTCTACATGCATTTAAAAAAATTCTATTTTTTCTCGCTTTCTTTTTTTTTATTTCTTTGCCGACACAACACCCCTCAAACTTACCTCAGTAATTTTCATAGTCCTTTTCACCACCTTCCTGGTGACTTCAGTTATCTCCTCGACCTCGTCGCCATCCTCGTCGACAGTTTCCGTGACGATTTTTTCACCCGGCAAAACTTCCATGGTCTCATCGACCAATTCGGTTTTCTTCGAGCTATCGGAGGGCATATCAGAGGAAGAGGTTTGTTCCTCGGTAGCCATAACATCTTCCATTTCAGACATGTTTGTTAGCGATTTTACGAGAACTTTTTTTTCCTGATATTTTCAAAATAAACACCAAACTATAAAATGCGCGCCGCACCAAATGAAACTTATTTATTGTGGTTTAATATGTGTACGTTTGTATGTATGTATGTATGTAGCTAGGTACCATGTACAATACACAATATGTACGTATATATTTTTAACCTTTGGGGTATATAAAATATGTATGTATGTATGTATATATAGCTTTATTTGTTATGTTATTTATTTGAGAAACTACAAGGAGAAGAAAATTATCGAAAAACACATTGAAGATGAAGAGCAAATGTACCAGTAGCAGCAACAACAAAACACGCACACACACACGGACACTTTCACCAATTGAATGACTCGGAAAATTTAAAAAATACACTAAAAAAACATGGGGAAATTTGGAAAAAACGAAAGTAGCTGCTGGATTGTGAACTAAAACAATATTAGACTTTTTGTTTTTTTTGTGGAAAAACTAAATTTTAATCTTTTTTGTTTTAATATTATATATTTCAAAATGATTTTCAACAAAATGTCGATTTCTCAACAAATTTTGTTTTTTAGTTATATAAACATATTGGGCGGTTTTCTGTTGTAGGCAAAATGTGGTTTTCCGACGAAATTTTAAAGGTTAATATATATTGATAATGATGCGTTTCTTCTGTAGAACTCTGTGCGTATTATTATGTATTTTCACTTTTAAACTTGTTGTTTTTTGTTAACTTTTTTAACTATTTTGCACTTTATTATTGCTTTTTGGGTAAAACTTTTTGTCAAAAATGTTGAATTTCATTTGTTATTGTAACTTTTTTTTTTTGTTGCTTTTACTATTTTTATTCAGAAGTACGGATTTGTTGATTGCACGGCACAACGTTTCACTCGATGTTGATGACAATCAAGATGTGGAAAAACAACATTCGCATAAACAATTAAATATATTTTCAACACTCTCAGAAAATTGCGAAAATTCCCACACAAACAAGTGCCAAAATAAATTAACACATGGATATCTATCTACATATGATATTTTGTCACTCTTTTGTTAAACTAAACTGGCACAGCAATAAATTATAGTTTTATCCCATAAAACGTAACTATTTTTATTTATATGTACAGATTTATTTAATTTTGATATGGTTTAAATATACAATCTAACTTGATTGCTGATTTTCACTGCTAACGTTTCAAACTGCAAAGTTTTGAAATTGTTACGTTAATTTTCCACACACTTTGCAACGAAATGTTTTCAAACTGTTACGAAAAAAAATCTTCGCTTCTTTGATTCTTTTCTTTACTTTAGGGCGTATAGCGCTGCGAGAATCTGAACAAAACGATTGAAATGTTCAAATAATTTTGTAAAAATATACAATTCCATCGTGTTGCTGCTAAAACACATAGAAGAAGCGAATACACATTCAATGACTCTCACGCACGCTCACGCTAACACATTCATACACGTAGAGGGGAGAAAGAATATCATAAGATCGCTGCACCACACAATGAGAAAGAAAATTCCATGCACAGGCGAAAATGAACGACAAGCATCACGGGCAGCCTCAGGGACAACAGCCTGGCGGCCAGACAGACAGACACAGAGACTTGTTAGAACTTACACAAGATCAGAGATGGTATTTTATTTGTCTCTCTACAACAGAGGATATTGCAATGATCACAAAGTATTATCTCTCCTTGAGTTGAAATATTTACACAAGCAGCAGCAGCACGGCAACACTATGGACTTTTCCTCTCCCACTTTTCTCTAATGCTCCCTTTTTAGATTTTACTCTCATTTTCTCGATTCATTGAGTAACTATAATGTTAAATTTAGTTAATCCTCACCGCTCATATTTTCCAAAGATTAGAAAGAGACAGCTTGTGAAAAATTGTAAGAATTGGTGTTTCTATAGTTCTGGGGGAAAACTCTTCACTATGATGTCATTTTTAGAGATTTCTTTTTTTCTTCTTTCAAGTACACAGTGAGAGCCAGTGAGAGCACTGTCAATTGGTCTTTGTGCCAAAAACAAAAGGGAAAATATGAGATTTTCCTTGGTGGGAGAAACGTTTTTTTTTCATTAAGTGTCATTGCTGCTGCGTTCATTTAATAGTTTTTCCGCATTCGATAAAAACACCAGGGCAGACAGGAAAATTATTTAAATTTTATTCGTGTACAATATTTTTCATTAACCGGTCGGTCGGTCGGCGGCTTTTTTAGATTTTGGGGGGCATATTTTCTGTTCTGGTTTGGCGAGCAAATTAACAGGGTGAGAAAAGAAAAGTAGGAGGGATAGAAATATCGCAAAAGTTTAGTTTAGTTGTTCCCCGAGCTTGTACTTACTTAGCTGGCACTTCTTTGTAATCCCATTTGATTATATACCGCACGTAGAAAAATATTATAAGCGACCCGATCTATTTCAATTCTCCTCCAGTTAAAAGGTTCTCAGTAACCTGGTCTTTCCGACGGAGTCTTGGTCGCCCTCTTCTGCGCCGTCCATCGAGTTCAATGTCGAAGACTTTTGGAGCTGGAGTATTTCCGTCCATGCGTACAACATGACCTAGCCAACGCAACCGCTGCACCTTAATGCGTCTGACCACGTGAATGTCAATGTACATCTCGTACAGCTCATGTTTCATACGACGCCGATACTCTCCGTTAACGATTATGGGCACATATATTTTACGGGGTATTTTTCTGTCGAATACTGCAGAAACGATATATCCGCTTGTGTCATAATCCAGGATTCTGAACCGTACATCAAGACAGTTAGAACCAGTATCTGGTATAGCTGGATTTTTGTTGGTCGAGAGAGGACTCTGACATTGAATCGCTTGCTTAGTCCTTAGTAGCATTTATTAGCAAGCAGGATTCTTCTCCGGATTTCGAGGCTGACATTATTTGTTTTGTTGATGGCGGAGCCTAGGTAGATAAAATTATCTACCACCTCGAAATTATAGCTGTCAACGTTCACGCAGTTTCCCAAACGCGGCGATCCTTTGTTCGTTAAAACTAATAACTTCGTATTGTCCTCGTTCACCGTTAGACCTATTTCCACTGATTCCTTCTGTATACTTGAGAAGGCTGCTGTCACACCGCGTAGTTTTCGACCGATGATGTCTACGTCATTAACGTACCTCATTATCATCTCCATCACTATGTTGAAGAGGTCACACGATAGGTCGTCGCCTTGTTTTAGGCCTCGTTTGGTATAGAATGGCTCCGTAAGGTCCTTCCCAATCTTCACTGAAGACTACGTGTCAATCAGCGTCATTCCGCAAAGGCATATCAGCTTCGCTGGAATACCAAACTCAGCCATGGCTTCGAGGAAATTCTGCAGTATCGGGCTGTCTAAGGCAGCTTTATAGTCGACGAAAAGATGGTACGTGTCGATCTGTTTCTCTTGGGTCTTTTCCAGGATTTGCCGAAGTGTGAATATCTGGTCAGTTGTTGATTTCCCATGTCTAAAGACATACTGAAAAGGCCAGATTAGGATGGACAACACTGGCTTTAGTCTGTTACAGCACAATCGACAGGACTTAATATGTGATGGGTAAAAGGCTGATTCCGAGGCAGTTGGAGCACACACTTGAATCACCTTTTTTCAGCACAGGACATAATAAGATTAGATTTCAAAGCCAAACCGCGCGAAGGTGCTGGTGCATGCTCGTTATCAGCTCCTTACCACCGGACTTGAAGAGCTTTGGCGGAAGTCCGTCGGCACCAGCTGCTTTATTATTTTTCAGCTGCGATAGTGCTCTTCTTACCTCGGCTTGCCACTGTGGTGGGCGATCTAGACGTCGTCGATAACACTGTTCGACAAGGGTTTTTTTTTCTTGTGTTTCATTGTGTGTTTCTAAGAGTTTTTGACATGGGAGATTCAAATACGTAATCAGAATTTTTCTATCAGGCATAGTTTTTTTGGCTATTTGCAAATAAGTTTTGTTTTCCATTGAAAAATTGTATGGAGGCGATTGTTTAAAACATTTAGTAGAAACAGGTGGCAACATCAGCAACATGCCTTTGCGGGTGCAATTATCGCCCTATTCTATTATATTTTTGACTTCTTATTTAAATTTCTTTTAAAAATGCTGCAGCGACGTGTCCGAATAATATGATGAAAGGTTCCACAAAGACATTTTAACTTTAGAAAAGCGTTACGAAGGAAAATATATGCCTACTATATTCGCTGACTGCTGCTGGAACATTGTAGGAGACTGCAAGGATATTCAGCATAAAATAAAAAAAACTTTGTTAACTAATTGAAAATACATATTTGTTCTTCTAATTATTGGCTGTATCGTTGCCCTATGGAATTCATCCTGTTCCTCAGCCGCTATGTCACATTCTTCATCTTAACAGGATTTTGTTTGACAGCCGGTTTTCATATCCAAGCAGGGTTGTTGCGGCGGTTGCAATGGAATGCGCTATGTGCTGCCACTGTGTAGCGGGAGCGTCAGAAGTAGAGGCGTTGTGTAGTAGTAGTTGACAGAGATCGTTTTAGTAGGCAATGGTTATCTCTTCGGTTTGCAGCTTCGCGATGTCTAGCTTTCTTTGTGATTGGTTACATGCGTTTTTCTCTGTATTCAATCTTGTACGTACCTTAGCTGCAACCAGAAAATGAATCGAGCCATTGTGAGCACCACGGATCACGCGCACCCTCATGACAATTGATGCTTTCATCGGTTTTCACATGATTAATTTGATTTCTGCTGTTTTGATCGAGGGATAGCCAAGTTGCCTATGCTGAAATCTGGACCCACTCACTACCATATTTCTTGCTGCTGAGAAGCTAACCCCTGTCCTGTCCTTCTCTTCTCTTGATGGCTGTGATGTCATCCTTGTATTTTTTGATAGAAGCACCTGCTCTATAAAGTGTCCGGAAGTTCAGGTGCATATACTCAAATCAAATCCACTGCTCATGCACTTTGTGTACATTTATTTTGGTGAGAGCGCTCAGCAAAGGGCAAAGCGACAACACTTTCATATAAATTAGAAATTAAGACAGGAAGAGTATCTCTTTCGTAAGCTTTGGTGGTACAGATTGAAGATAATTAATCTTAATGTTGAATGACACAATCAGAACCACGGAATGAACCTTGAAGAGATCCGGAACTAGGTTATGTGTTAGTCAGAGGGTAAACCTTTTCTCGCGGAAAGAATAGCCGTAATCAGCATTATAGCGAAAAACATTAGAAAAATGGCATTAACGTGTTTTTAAAGGATGGTAAAGAAAAATTACAAAGAGATGGTCTCAACGTCTGAATTGTCTAAAATGCAGTCAACTGATAGCACCTAAGACAACAAAGTCTGCCTTTTTTTTAAACAAAGATTAGCCCACTTACAAGATAGAATTCACAGAACATGAAAATTGAAAAAAAAATCACTTTGCACTCCATTAATGAGTAAAATTATATTAATAAACACTTTGAAAATTATTTCTTATAGCTACTCAGCCATCTATTTATTAATACATACATCAATAGAAACAACAAAGAGTATCAAAGTTTTAGGTAATACCCAAAACTTATTAAAGTTTCAATTTTGAACTCGAAATTTAAATTCATGCCCATTAACAAAAGTTGTAATGAGTATTAAATATGTACAAGTTTTTGGGTCAACGACTACTTATATAACAGAATTAGGTTGGTACTGTAAAACTGCCTTCGTCAAGAGCCTAATTAAAAGCAGACAAATAAAACTTCATTACCTACCGATGTCATATAATACGAGACATTTTAAAAGATCCCTCTGTTCCCGACGACATTTAATTCCCAAAAATATAATTAAGCAAATGTAATGACGAACGCACTACATTGGCTTGTGTATCTATTGTTGCCACCCTGTATTTTATAATTTTTAAAATATATGAGAGACAAGTGCGCCTTATGATATTTACACTACACACACATACAGACAGCCGAGAGACTTTCAATTCGTACAACATCTTTTCGAGACACTACAACGACAACAAGAACACATCCGCACATTCAGATATACTCGTATGCGTACATATGAAAATTAATAAACACAATGGTTGGCTATGGACCAAACAACAACGACAGCCACAACGACAACAAACCCAACTACAGAAGCATCAACAGCAGACGGATGACAGCAATGGCAGTGCTATACGGAACCGGCCACACGGGGTATGGGTACACGACGCACAAGGCTTGAATTTTCTAAAATTAATTTTTTTTCTTTATAATTTTTCTTTCTTGTTTGTTTCTTTGCTGGCCCATCGAGGAAAATAATGAAATAAGGCGAAGAATACAACTGCGTCGTCGACGACAACATCAACAAGCGCCTCGTTGCTGTGTATACTGACTCGTTTTTGTGTGTTTTTTTAAATCATAAGCAAATTGTCAAGATATTTTGGATATTTTTGTGGAATACTGGCAACAGAAATGTTAGCCGTTACTTTTTGGAACCCAGTGGCAAAAATGTTTTCAAATTGAAAAATTCTGTCGCTGTTGTTGAATACTTTATACGGGCAGATTTTTCCCACATATTGTAAAAGGATTGCTCTAGTGATATATGTGTACTGCCGGTAGCTGGAGGATAACATTTACCCATACTGCTACACCCTAGCATATCAAAGTTATCTGCATCTGGCTACGACCAAGTCACAGTATTCCGCATACAACCAATTACTGCTTGTTTCTTTTTGAATCTGTGGAAAAATATGGTTAAATCAATACCTGTACCTGTACCTGTAGTATACCAGTAGAGTTCAATTAGTACAAAACGTCGTTTATAAAACATAGACTCACAGAAAACGTCACATAGTTCTTTGTAGACGAATGTGAACGTCATTAAGGGGACCGTCAACGTAGATGACTGGAGACAGAAATCGAACCATGGATATCCCACATGATATTCGCGTGCTCTAAACATCATGTCATGATCGACCCAACGCCGGTTATAACAAACTTTATTTATTTTAAATAATTTTTCTGGTTAGACGAATATTAATATTTTTGCTATTCAGTGTTGGTATGCCAATCTCTATCTGTCATATGCACTTAGGCAATGGCAATGGATTCAATCCAAGCTAGGATTATCTGGCCGCAGATAAACCAAAAGGGGACTAAGCAACTACTTAAGGATATCAGCAGTTGTAGGAACACTAATATTGTCTTGTTTCAAAACACGACCTTATCTTAGGCCATGAAAACACCAGAAGCTGCATGGATGCTAAGAACTAGGATATCCGAAAACCATATAGTAAGCACCGGGGCTGATAGTAGCGCATTTTCGATAAATCTTGTCTTTAATAGCATTCAACGAAGATTTTTACTGTAGAACATTTTCACCCACCATTTCGACTCCTCCTTTTTTGCTACTGCTTCTTCTTCGTCTTATTAGACAGCACCGACATTAATTCGTCCACCAGTAGCCGCACGTAGAAAATAATTCCAGGCGTTTCAGTCTTTTGCGCTCCATAGATAGTTCGTCACGCCAAGCTTAGATAACAGCTCTTTCACCTGGTCCATCCAACGAAGTCGATTTAATTGCATAAGACTTTTCGAGCTGTAGCAATTTCATGCGTTCGTACAACATATCCAAGGATGAGCATTCGGTCTATTTGAACGATATTGACTATGTCGATGTCGTTATACAGCTCATACACATCATGATTCATTCGAAGAAGGCACTCGTCGTTAACGATGATGGGTCCAAATATTTTGCTAAGTATTTCTCTCTCGAAGACTGCCAAAATAGATAATTCACTCTGTGTCATTACCCAGGATACTGCGCTGTAGAGCAAGATAGGTAGGATCAGTATCTGGTATAGCTGGATCTTTATTCGTCGAAAGAGTGTTTTGTCAACATATCGCTTGCTTAGCGTATAGTTGCAGTGGTTTAGCGATCAATAATCTTCTTCGTCGAATGCTTCTCAATGTTCGAACAGGCAGCAGTAACATCTAGCAGTCCTCGGGCACTGATATATATGTCATCGGCATACGCAAGCTGCATGTGACGTTTGTTAAAGATGGTACCAGTAGTGTTTACTGCAGCCTTCGGCATAACCGTTCCCATTATGAGACTAAAAAGATCGCATGACAGACTATCGCCTTATTTTCTACTAAGCGAATCTTTTTAGAAAATGGCTCTGTCAGATTTTTGTTCATTTTCACTGTAGACTGTGACATCCAAACTTAACCATAGCATCTAACAATTTCTGTCGTATCGGACTTGAGCTCGGAGCTGATCCCGCGATAGTTGTTACTCCAATCATTGGGCTTGCATTCCTTGAGACAAAGCGTGTTTATGAGCTGGTGCATACACTGCTTGCAGTACGACTCCCGCAGCTTTGTTGTTTTCAAGACGTGTAATTGCCGTACTGCTCTCGTTGTAGTTCGGTGGTGAGCAACCTACTCAGTCGTCAATGATTGGAGTGATTTCGTCCCCTATGTTGCCTTCGGAAACGAGCTGAGTATGGAAAATTTCCCTCCATATATGCACAGCACACTCTGCGTGCCCGTGACCAGATTTCCATCTCTGTTCTTACAGATGTGGATACCTGTCCCAAAACCTTTGCTTTTTACCTTTTGGTAGAACTTTCGGAGTTAACCTCTATTCCTGTAATTTTAGATATACTGATTCCCCCTTTCCTCCTTAGACGCTTTTTTCCGGATGAAAAGGCCTTTTATCACCCTCCTCTTCTCATTATATCGTTCTGTCTTCGGACGCATTACCATTGATTGAAATTTGGCATTGTATGCAACATCAATTTCCTTAGACATTAAGCGTCATTCTTCATTGTACCAGGGCTTCTTGTAGCGTTGTTTTTTTATAACCCAGTACGGGCGTTACGTCACTGGTCATAGAATTCGCAATATGCTGTCACTGTGTGTCGGGAACATCAGAATTAGAGGGATTTGTTTGAAGTAATAGAGAGAGTTGGTTAGAGTAGACATTACCTATCTCGGTGGTATGCAGCTTCATGATGGCTATCTCTATTGCGTTTGGTTAAAAGCGTTTTTAGCACTCCCAAATCGCGGGCGTACCTTAGCAGTAACTAGGTGATTGTCCGAGTCAATATTTCTTGTTTTTGATTTCTTCGTGTTTTAGGGAGAGTTTCTTATTAGGGCACCTCGTCCGATCCTAGTTTCTTGGGGCTGCCAAAGCCACTAGGAAAGACTTTGTGTTCAGTTTACGGAACTTCTGTTACCTATTCCATAAGAAGTAACGGTGGTGGCATGCCATTTAGGTTGTTCTACATTGCGCCTTCTCACTTTTCTACCACTGAATAGAGGTTCATTGGCATTTTCGGTAAAACGTGATCTATCAGACGTTATGATCTGCCGGGGGACTTTCAGAAAGAGAATCTAAGTAATCCTAGAGAATAACGATCAGAAAAAATTCAAATTTCTCGCTTTTCGACCCTAAAGAGGATGTGTATATGTATATATGTAACGTATGGACTCGAAAACGGATGGACCAATATTGATGAAATTTTCAGGGAATCTTCCGAATAACCCCGCGAGTAACATAGGCTACACATTGTTTGGATTTTTCTACATTTAGGGGGTGAAAATGGCAATATTCGATAATATGCAATAGCGAAGCATTGCCGGGCCCACTAGTTCGAAATAAAAATGGATCTTTACAACATTTTCAAATTTACTTGAAGTGTCCTAAAAAAAATCGGTTTCTCCTATTTTTACACACCACAGTGTGAACAGAGACCGAGAATAGTCAGTGTTATAGAAAAAAATGGGTATTTATATTTCTAAATGTAACTCTAAAGTAAATTTAAAGGTAATTTTTTTACTTTTCTGCATATAAGAACGATAATTACACGCAAGGAGTTGTGATATAGAGTTGAAATGTTCCGCAAAAATTATCCTCCTTCAATTCCATTGAAAACATCTGTTATCGAAACATAGTGCCTTAGGAAATATACTACTTACTTACTTAATTTCCTCTTTTCATCCCATTAATGAGCGATGGGAGAGTTTGTTGTTGATGTGAATTAACACGCTTTCTATTTTTAGATTCACAGCTAACGGCACCTACTTTTTTATCGACGAATGCGAACGTCAGTGTTTGAGAAGCTTTTGCTAGACATGCCGATTGACTCAACAACATCGAGTGAGACAGGAATTGAACAATGGATGTCTCGCATAGCAGTCGGGTGTTCTAACCATCATGCCACGGCCGGTCCCTATTTCAAACTCTATTTAAGTTCGAACTAAAAACGTCACCCAGCAATAAGAGAAGGACGACCTAGGAGGGATCTGTCCTCCCGGAATTTGGATATACTGATCATAAGCATTCATTCTGTAAAGGAATTAATCACCTCCCAGACAATGATCTCCATTTTGCTGCACAGTGTTTAGAAAATTTCAATTAGATAATATTCACATCCATTATATTTCTTGTGATAGTTTAAAATTTATTTAGATATTATGTAGTACTGTCTCCAAATATGTCATAAGCACTTATTTTCATTGTATTACAAATATCAATCGTGTCTGAAAATCTGTTTTGCCTCTTTAGAAGTATCAGTTTATGACCGAATGAATTTCCCTACCAGTTTCCAAACACTGTGCAATGGTCAACATCTATTGTCTATTGTCGATGCGATTGTTGGTGCGTCGTCAGTGATGATGTGGATATTCATAACGAACGGTCGTTTGTATATGTCTTGTTGTTGTCGGTTTCGACGGTGTTGCTAGAATATGTTTAGATTGTGTTGTTGTTGTTATAGCTAGTGTTGGCGTTTATGGCTAAACAGAATTATAAATGGACATGCGTGTATGTGTGTATCTGTGAGTGCGTCCGTCGGTCCACAATAAACACAAATCACAACAACTACATATAATAATTTCAATCGTTCTTCATTCTAGATTTGAATTTGTTCATATGCGACGGCAACAACAGCTAACAATCAGTTAACAACAACAATAAATACATAGATAATCACATATGAAACAATATTTTAGATGTTATTAATTTGATTGTTGTTGATGTCGTTATTGCCACCGACTGACTGGATGTGTTGTGCACTACTGGTATGCAGAAGATGTCCAGAAAGTGTCTACGTACCAGCTGACGTACGGCTTTGGTCAGTAGATGGTGACTGTTGTATGTAAAGGAAAAGAGTTTGTAAAAATGGATGTAGGTTACTGGGAAGGAAAGTGAATGTAATGGAAGGAGTATAAGGGCATAGACAGGACACACTTGTAAATTTATTTGGAAAATATGTTACATTGCATGAAATCAGACTTTTTTAAAATCAATTTTTTATTGGGATTTTTGCTTGAGTTTTTTCCTATGGCAAAACGATTGACAGTTAAACAGTGACAACAATAATATCTTTGAAAATTATGTACTGCAATATAATAAAAAAATACTCTAAGTGGGACGTTTTCGTCGTAAGATGTACAAGTTTTGAAGTTAGATGTCCGGTGATAAAGCTGTAACAAGTGAAGAACTAAGCTAACGTTCAATTGCTGTCAATTTGTAAAATTAGATTTATAAATAACTAGTGGGCCCGGCAATGCTTCGCTATTGCATATTAACATGTAATATATTTCACATTTAGGTCTACAAAGTACTTTGAAAACGGTACTTAAGCTCGACAATAATATGTTGAGTTTATTTACATATGTAACTTATTTAAAGTAACTCCTTAACATTAAATTTAACCAATTAAGATGTATTGTCGTAAATGCTAATAAAAAGTTCATCAGCAAAGTCATATCTATAGTGCCGACATGTAGATAAAGTTATTTCTGTATGTAGGGCGAAAAACCACTTCTTCCACAAATCGGAAACAGACATTCCTCTAAGGTCAAAATTATTTATTTTGATCCGTAGTAGCGTGAACCATCTGTATACTAACTATCTCTTTGGTCACACGGATCAATAATATTCCCGAATACTATCTTTGTATTGAACTCGTATTACCATTTTTTGAGATAATTCGGACACCAAAGTTTGGCTTAACAAAGTGATGGTCTCACGCGCTGTATGGCATGTTACACCGTCGTGCTGGAACTATTTATCCTTCAAATAATGTGCAATGACATGCTAAATAAAAAAATCAATTGATCGTCCACTGGCTCTACTTCTTCTACCAGTTGGATTTTATATGAATGTAGGCCAAGATCTTTCCTCAGCATTTGCAGAGACCGAGTTGCTGAGAAAGACGTCGGTTCGATAAATTCGAGTCCCCTGTCATACTAACGTCTACAGCGTCGATGGCTTCTATTGCTGCTCAGATGGGTCATTATATGCACCCTCAACTTCATAAAGGGCTCCATAAGTTTGGCGAACAGAACGTGCATTTTGAAAATAAATTTGCAAGATTTGTCAACGATGTTCGTTTTTAGTTTTTACATGGTGATTTTGCAAAGTATACTAAAAGAAAGTCTATTACAATTCATTAGTATGACAGCTAGATTTACACTTATACCTATCAGAAGATCTATATGTCAAGAAAAATACCCCATGCATAGGTTATTTTCAATTGTTTGCTAATGTTACCTCTGACATACTATAAAAATTTAACCATTGTAGTATAACTACAATGAATATTGATTAATTTTTCTATCTATATGATTTATTGTTCTCCTGAAAAGCAATTAAAAAATGCATACCTGTAAAGTAAATTAAAAAAAATCACTATTTTAGTCTGCGCTTCCTACACTGCCTAGTGTACGGACCATTATTTGATACAGTTAAAAAGTTAACTATTAAAGTGCGTGGGCAGCGCCTTGGCACTGTTAACTTATTTTGTTCGAAATAGCCTGATCATTAGGGGCGAATCAATTAGTTCGCGTCAAAAAAATCCTGTTAACCGTATATCAGTATTGGAATGTACGAAAAATTCTTAGACAATTTCACTAAGAAGCTTTATGTCTAAAATTAATTCCTAGTTCGCGCTGAGAAGCATGCAGATTTCAGGTAGAGATATTTTTTTTTAGCAATTAGCAATTATTCAGTTACTTTAGACCTATGGGCCCCGGCTCTAATTTTTACCTACCATTCCGATGTTTGGAGGCCAAGACGAAAAGAATAGTATATTTTTGATTTTTTTTATTGGGATCCCGCCCAATATTCTGAAAAATTATTTTTAAAAACTTAATGTCTGTATGCCAACTCTCAGAGATCGTAACTTTTTAACAAATACATAGATTTGCTTCTGTAATACCTCATTTAGTTTGTTGGGAAGTCAGTTTTACGCAGAAGGTCTCAAAAAATATATATTTGAAGTATTTGGATTGTGCTCATTTAAAAACAAAAAAAATTTCTATCTGAAATCTTCATGCTGCCCAGTTTATTGGTAAAATTTTCTTAAAATTCATCGTAGATTCCGATTTTGGTTACGATTTTTGCGAATAAAAAAATTGGCCCACCTTACTGTTCATATCTCTAGGCGAACAGCAATATACTGTGGAATTTTGACAGTTTTAACTGTTTGTTTTAAAAAGGGTGTGGAACAGCCCATTCCCACCCTTACTGTTATTCATACTGCAACAACAACATATGTAACAAATCTCATCTTCCTACCTCTGATAGTTCATAAGATATAGCCCTATCGATTTTCAAGTTGTATGGGCGGTGCCACGCCCCTTTATCCAATTACAACGAAATGTAGTCAGGTCAACAGTACCTTATGGTAAAATTTTTGTATCAATCGATCTATTAGAAAAGCCGTTAGAGCGATTTTTGAAAAGGGGGCGTGGCACCGCCCACTTCCATCCTGGCTGTAATTAATACTGCTCCAACAATATATATTCCAAATCTCATCTTCATACCTCTGATAGTTCATGAAATATAGCCTTTTTAATTTTCAAGTTGTATGGGCGGTGCCACGCCCCTTTATCCAATTACAACCAAATGTAGTCAGGAACTATCTACAGGTCAACAGTACCTCATGGTAAAATTTTTGTATCAATCGATCTATTAGAAAAGCCGTTAGAGCGATTTTTGAAAAGGGGGCGTGGCACCGCCCACTTTCATCCTGGTTGTAATTAATACTGCTCCAACAACATATATACCAAATCTCATCATCATACCTCTGATAGTTCATGAAATATAGCCTTTTTAATTTTCAAGTAATATGGGCGGTGCCACGCCCCTTTATAATTTGCAATAAAATAATATTGCGACTATACTTTAAGATGTAAGCTATCCTATCTTTCAAGTTGGATCAAACCGAACACGGTGTGCAAATTTGATTCAAATCGGTTAAGTAGTTTAGGAGTCCATCGCGGACAAACAACGTGACACGTAATTTATATATATTAAGATTAGGCAGTAAATATATAAAAAAAAAGGAATTACTCAACAATTTTTCTACACCTTTTGGTCAAACCGCATATTAATCTAAAAAAAGAAATTTAACAAAATCAAACCACTTTGTAATCCACCCTACCACAAGTCCTTTTAAATGCCGTCAACTATTTTCCGTTCATTCATCTCCAAGCAACAAAGGCGCAAACAACATTGACAACATTCGTACGTATCCAACACACATTGTACACAACATTCAGCAATGAATTCAGCAGCAGAATGGCAGAACATGATTTCATTTTATTGCCTTTTGTGGTTGCTAAAGATGGGGAAAATTAAATTAAATTGTCGAAAAAAGGATAAAAATGGTCTGTCCATTCGAATCTATGTCGATTTTTTCGCAGTCTGTTTTATTCGCTTTTTTGTATGTCATCTCCACTCTGACAATCTGTTTACTGCGTAAAGGATAAAGTTGTATGTGTATTTTTTGCGTGAAGGAACTTCGTTCTGTTAGCAGTTTGTGAGTTTTTTTTATTTGTAGTTTAAAATCACTTTATTTTCATTGCAGTTTTTAAATAAAATTTACATTTCAATTTGTTTAAGTACATGATATGGGCGATTCAGTTAGTGGATGAAGAATAGCTATGGTGACATTTGAAGGGATTTGTAAAGCAAATTTTTACTAAATAGGTTTATGTGGAATTTAATCATAATTAAATTAGTTAATAAATATGTATGATATGTAGAAATTGTTGACAAATATAAAATATATTTTATTTTAACATATAGAACTTGTATTGGTTTTAAATTATATTAAAACACATCACATCATATAATTGTTTAACTTGCAGTTAATTTTTAGCCTTGATCTGTTTAAAGGTAACGGCTTTGTCTCAGTGTCCTTTAATTCAATATCACAAAAGCATTGTTGACGGTTATTGAACTACACATCAAGCACAATCGTGCATAGTCGATTTGGGGACTTCTCTGCAATAAACACACAATTGCACAAAAATAATACGTATGTCTATACAAACATGTGCTACGTGCTTAACAAGTAAATACCTTTTGGTTTTATTTAAAAATTAAAAAAAGTCCCTGAATCAATTACTAGTGAAATCGAATTTTGTGTGTCATCCAATGTCATATACCGAGTATATGCGGTTGTTGTGACCTTTGAAATTGCTGCATTTTCGCCGACTGGTAATAATATATAAGATAAAAAAGAACACTGTTTGTTTTGATTGTTTTGAATATATTACAATGTAAGACAAATTTAAACTTTTGACATCACCCATGATCAAAACGAGCAGATTCTGAAAATATTGTTAAAAAAATAGACGTATCTCCCAGTTTTTCTAGATCAGCTAAATTAAGTTTTTTACGAGCAATTCATTTGTTAGAGCGAAGCTCCGATACAGCGACTCGAAAATGAGTTCTTCCTGTTCGCAAACCTCTGCGAGTTGTTAACAGATTTTTGATAAATTTGGTTCTGACGAAGGCCGAATTTAAAATTTGTCAGAAAAATGATAACATAAATTTTTTTCATGTGTAGGGTTGCTAAGTCATTATACATATATATGTAAATATATGCTGACTGAATACTGCTGGTCAGAAACCGCTTCTAGCCATTTGAAAAACATTAAAAAAAAATTTTTGACAATTTTAATTTTTGACAAATTTTATATTAAAAAAAAAATCGTGTTAAAATCAGTGTTACAAGTGATTTCTTAAATATTTCAAAGTGATCACAAATTAAGCTCCTTTTTTCATTTTGGCGCTTAGTTTACGAAAAAAACGCATTTAAAGATTGCCATATAAAAATCCACCATTTGCCACCCATTTCATGGTGATATCCCCATCTATTAAAAATGATTGCTTAAATTTTTCATAGTGATCACAAATTAAGCTCCTTTTTTCGATTGAACGCAAGACACATGGTTGTGAGTGAAACCAGGTATGCACAAGGAAACCTGGATATCCCCTGATCAAAATACAAGAAACCAGATTGATCACATGGTAAATGATGGAAGCCATGTCTCAAGTGTTACTGACGTACGAATGATTCGCGGTGCAAATATTACTTCAGATCACCACCTTGTTGCAGATAAGGAACGCACACGATTAAGAAGTGCTAAAAACTCGCGTAACCAAACGCAAATGAAGCTAGACATCACAAAGCTGCATACCACCGATATAGCCAATGTCTACTCCAACCAACTCTCTCAATTACTTGCAAACAACCCCTCCCATCCGAATTCTGATGTTTCCGACAAACAGTGACATTATATTTCGAATTGTTTGGCCATGCTCCATGCCCTGGAACTATGAGAAATGTCGCGTAATGTTAGAGGAAAAGAATGCTGCATACAGGGCAAAACTGCAGCCAATAACGGTGACAGAACTATATAATGAGATGAAGGGTAGCAGAAAAGCATCTATTGAAGAAAAGAGGGACTAAGGATATCGATAACAATGTGCGACAGGCAAAAAATATAAATCGTGTCAAAATTAATTCAATACCAATAACAAGTATGGAAAAAATAAGTTTGGTCATCTCAGGATATATGGATGGTGAGCGTGTCCTTAAAGACAACTTCATATTATTCAACACAGTTATCAGTAATATATCAGATACAAATTAAGCCAAATTTGATTCAATACCAATAACAATTTTAAAAATAATAACGTTTTTCCATTTCAGGATAAATGGGAGGTGGGCGTGTCCTTTGAGATAATTTAATGTAATTCAACACAGTTGTCAATAATATTTATCTTAGAACCAAATTTGGTTCAATACCAACAACAATTTTGGATGTAAGACCCCCAAATGTGACAAATTCCCCTATATGATACTCACTAACTTCAAATCGATATAATCTCGTTCGCAGACGAATCCCAGCGAAACGCCGGGACACGTATAACTTTTTTTGACTGCTATATCTTTTCCCAGTAGGCATAAATCCCCCGAACAGGCATAATAGGCATAATTTCGCCGCACAGTGTAACTACAGTGATATGGGTTAAGCCCGAATGATCTATCAAAAGGTGAGAAGACAAGATTTTGGAACAAGGATCCCCACCTGTAAGGACAGAGCTGGAAATCAGGTCATGGACACACAGATTGTGCTGCGCATATATGGAGGGATAACTTTCGCACACTGCTCGTTTTCGAAGGCAGCATAAGTGACGAAATCACGCCAGCACCGCAATTCCGCAGCCAAAAAACCGTAAAGCTGCAGGAGTCGATGGACTACCGGCAGAGTTTTGTAAGGCCGGCGGAGATGAGCTGGAAACGTGCATGAATCAGCTCATAAGCACCATTTGGCTATAGGAATGCATGACCGATAATTGGAATCTGAGAGTTCTATGTCCTGTGTTAAAGAAAGGCGATCCCAGTGTGTGTACCAACTGTCGCGTCTTTACCCATCGCATATAAGGTCGTGTTTGGTGTTTTATGTGAAAGACTAAAGCCCATCATAGCGAACCTGATTGAATCTTATCAGTGTGGCTTTAGACCTGGTAAATCCACGACGGACCAGATATTCACACTACGACTTCGATAGGCCAATACGACAGAAATTATAAGATGCTTTGGCTAAATTTGGTATTCCCGCGAAACTGATACGACTTTGCGGAATAACACTGACTGACATTAAAATGGGCACAAAACTGACAGAGTCATTTTCTACAAAGCGAAGCTTTAGACAAGGCAACAGTCTGTCAGGCTTATCAATGGAGATGATCCTGCTCAAGAAAACACGATTGGTACCATCTTTAATAATAGTGACATGCTTCTCACACGATATAAATATCATTAGTCGAGGACTACGGGGTGCTGCTGCGGCTTTTTCGAGCGTTGAGATGCAGTCGGCAGAAGTGGGTCTGGTGATAAGTGAGGATAAAACAAAGCTTTTTGATTTAACAAACGAAAAGGCTAATCATTTGGGACGTTGCGTAAACCTTGACAACTATAACTTTGAAGTGACAATTTAATGACAAAGCCCTCTGTGAAGAACAAAGATGTTTCTACCTGACACTGATCCTACCTGTCGTGCCGTAGAGCGCAGAATTCTGGGTAGCGACACAAGCGGATCAATCTATTTTTTGAGTCTTTGATAGAAAAATACTTCTCAAAATATTTAGACCCAAAATCGTAAACGGAGAGTAACTTCGTTGAATGGACCATGAGTTGACTAACGACACCGACGTAGTTTAGTGTGTTCAAATAAACCGAATGCCTGAAAAGATAACTACAACTATCCAGTATACCAATCATACCGTATGAAAAATGTGTTGTGATCACAATGTTATGATACATATTTATTTAATTTTATACAAAAGCTGTAATTTTCAATTGTCATTTCTTCGTGTCTTTCTGCTTAATAACAACCTACAAAACTATTTTAAAAATCTTAATCAAAAATCTGCAACTTTGTTAAATTTTCACCTGTTTCTTAAACTTACAAAATCGATCGCGGAAACCCCTTTCTTTAATGTATAAAATAATGTTAAAATATAAAGAGCGACAAAATATGCATTGTGTCGTTGACTTGTTATATTGTTGACCTACGTCGGTGTTGGCTGACAACGGACACACAAATAAAAAACAACAAACACACACAGAGGCACACACAAAAAGAACTCAATTAATGCAACGACAGCAAAAAAATGCTAGGGAGTAGGAAATGACAACAGCGACAAAAAAACAAACTATCACAAATAACGCATTCAACTCTTGACTGACATGGACGGGTGGTGTTGGCCAACAACATTAAGCCAAAGCACAAAAAAACGGCCCAATCTGGCAGCAAGCGATGACGCACGATTCACGATATATCACATGTGAACAGACAAGAGTGAGTGCAGGAACTGCAAGTGACGCACACTTTCATATACAGTCAGTCTCATATGTAAACGCATACACACACACACAGAGACACAATCACTTCCACGTCAGTGAATTTAATGCACTTTTAATCGGTTGAAATGGCACAGTGGAAAGATAGTACGCACAGTAGGGTGGGGCGATTAGTATGGAAGGAAAAAATTCTTAATGGGCGCTTCGTGTTTCTGATTCTTGAGATTGTACTGAGCAAAAAAGTCCACTAGACCATATGTCTACGGTGAAAATCGAGCCTCCCCATTTTGACTTGAAGTTTTTTCTCAAACCTTATTTTTTTGAACAATTTTCAAATGTTCTTCGGCTCATATTTCGTAAACTATTTAAAATTTTGACTTATTTTCAAAAGTAAAGTTATAGCTATTATCTCGGGCTACAATTTCTCTGAACATATTATTTAGAAAAAACCTCGTTTGCATGGTGAAATAGTCGATAATGTGGAAAATTCACCACTTTTTGTCACGTTTTTTTAGATATTTTGGCCTATAACAGCCAAACCATTGAGATTTTCGATCCAATACTAACACAAAAATGGTAGCCAAGACAATAGTTAAGAACTCTCTAGAACATCGCAAAAGCATTGGAACACTCCTTCTAGTAGTTTTGGCCTTGTGAAAGTGCATATTTTTCGTGAAAATATTGATAAATTACCATTTTCAGTTGTTCATAGGCCAAAATCATAAAAATGTTCTATTTCTTATTTTTATTCTATTTTATTATTTTATTCTATTTATCTTATTATCTTTTTTATCTTTCTTATTTTTTAGTCTTCTACTGGTTTCAGTTCATTTGACGCATTTTTGGTAGTTTATTGTAAACGATCACAGCATCAAATACACATAAAATTAAATACGCATTTTTAAATATTTGCCGCAAATGTAAGTTTTATAAATAATTGTTTCGTGTATAAACTGTGCAGTGCTATTAAAAAACATTTTATTTAAGAAATAGAACATTTTTATTATTTTGCGCTATGAACAACTAAAAATGGTAATTTATCAATATTTTCATGAAAAATATGCACTTTCACAGGGCCAAAACCGCCTGAAGTAACTATTGTCTTGGCTACCATTTTTGTGTTAGTATTGTATCGAAAAACTCAATGGTTTGGCTGTTATAGGCCAAAATATCTAAAAAAAAGGTGGTGAAAAGTGGTGAATTTTCTACATTTTCGACTTCTTGACCATGCAAACGAAGTTTTTTGTAAATAATGTATTCAGAGAAATTGAAGCCCGAGACAATAGCTATAACCTTCTTTTGAAAATAAGTCAAAACTTTAAATAGCTTACGAAATATGAGCCGAAGAAAATTTGCTAATTTTCCAAAAAATAAGGTTTGAGAAAAAACTTCAAGTCAAAATGGGGAGGCTCGATTTTCACCGTAGACATATGGTCCAGTGGACTTTTTTGCTCAGTACAATCCCAAGAATCAGAAACGTGAAGCGCCCATTAAGATGTTCAAATCGCCCCACCCTAACGCACAGTACACAGTTTCGGTTAGAATAAGCTGTATAGAGGAAAAAAATAGAGAGTAGGCAACTCTAAAAACAAAAATAGCATTCCATTTGAATGAGCAAACTGATTTGATGAGGAAATGTATAAAATGTGGATCATATGTCGTTTATATTAGAAAGGACATGAATATATAATAATATTTAATTTTTCACCTTAAAAAAACACGACGTTAAGAACAATTCTTTACAATATGCACTAACCCCAATTATCAAACAGTTTAACTTTGAAGTCCGTTGGTCGAATAGTTTTTAAACCGTTTATTTATACGATTTGATTTGAGGCAGAGGGAGCAGTAATTCTATTGATTACACACTCTCCATCCATTGTCTGAAAAATATCAGAAAAATTTAAATGAGGATAACATTTGATACATGAAAAAGACCCCAAGTATCTAAAGATTAAATTCGTTTCAGGAATTTTAAGACGATTGAGCCATGTCCGTATGTCACCCGTTTTCACCGTTTTTATTTCACCCCACTGTGTTGCCTCTTTTCGCATCTCCCCAAACATCAACCAGACCAGGCATCGACCGGTGGTAGTCATGTCTACATTGGTGTGTGAATGACTTTAAACGGAAAAAATCTTAAAAAAAAAGAATCGCAACAGACAATGAAAAGGTTAAACGATTGCACGAGTGTGTAAGCGTACACGCGAGTGTGTGTGAGCAACAGAATTTATAGTTTTCCTTTTAAATAAATAATAAACGAAATTAAGAAGGCAAGACAACATTCAATTAATTTACATTTTAACTGTCTGTTTCAATAGGCGACCACCACAGACAACCATGACCTTTCCACACCACTTGCACCCAACCCCATGCGTCGCAAGGATACACACAAAATTGAAAAGCATTTTACTACATATACACTACACTTCATACTAAGTAGTACATAGAACAAATTTATGAACTCTTCTGACAGCTTAATTATGGCGTTTTTCACACTTAAATACAAAATGTGATTTATCTCTTACTGTCAGATGTGATAAAGTCATGAAGTAACTCGCCAAAAGTCTGCGCGAGGTCTCTCACATTTGCTCATAAAATTTTCCTCAAATGAACAAATGACTTTCTTTTGTTTTTTTTTTGTTGCTTCAGAAACGTTGCCCTCCTTCACTGTCGTAGATTTCACGCGGAATTTGCGTTGTAATTAAATTTTAGCATCATTAAGGGAACACGACAAGAGGTGCTGGCTTTGTTTTAAGGATATTAAACAGATAAATGGGTCGACCCGCTGGACATAAAGGAAATTATGTTGGCTGTGAGAAATGAATTATGAGTAACATTTAAATGAATTGTGGTATGAGATTGGTGAACATTTTGGGAATTATTATTTAAACGTATAGGAAATTTTTAAGTACTAAAATTATAGGTTAGCGGCCTAGATTTCTGAATTATGACATTGCAAGAGAATTGTCTTTTTAAAATGTAGAAACAGGCATGTTAACATGCAAATATTACAAGTTTGGTACCACACAACACTAAATTTAATTACATTAATAATGCATTCACATACAATAGTTAATTAGTTCAAGCATAACATCATTCTTAGTTTCACATCTTATTTATGTGACCTTGAATCTTAACCGACTAGTCAATTTCCCTTACACTTCGGTTAAGTCAAATTTATTGGCCTTCAAGAAATTCTTGTCTGTTATTAGTATTTAGTGAGAAAAATATAACCATAATTGTTTTCGACTTATATCAATCATTTGCAATATTTGTTTATTGTTGCAAAAACATTGAACTTGAATTCATTTAGGTCTCACATACATACGTACAAGTAAAATAGTATTGATAGCATCAATAAGGGCAAGTGTGTAAGAAAAGTTTCTATGGTATTTGGCATTGGCATATGTACATAACAGAAATAATTTGCAAATGATAAAAGTTCGTTTATAATACACATTAAGAATAACATAGTATGTGTATTAGGGCGGGTCAATTGGTTCAGGTCGAACAAAGCGTGGTAATCGTATATCAAAGTTGAAATCTACAATGAATTCTAAGAAAATTTTACCAAGAAACTGTATGTCTAAAATCAATTCCTTGCATAAAGGAGAAGCATGAAGGTTTCAATTGGAGATTTTTTTTTTAGTTTTTAAATGAGCCAAACTCAAAAACTAGAGATGTATCTCAACAAAAAAAAATGAGGTATTGCAGAAGCAAATCTATGGATTGGTTAAAAGGTTATGGCATCTGAAAGTTGGCATACAGAAATAAAGTTTTTAAAATTCTTGAAATTTACCTTTTGGAGGAAGTGCAGAATATGGGGTGGGAGCCCAAACAACATCAAAAATATGCCATTATTTTCGACTTGGTTCTCAGACATCGGAATGTTAAGTCAAAATTAGGGAAATGGCAGCATATTATTGCGCATTCTATGACCAACAACCTTACTGGGTTATGAAAAACCACGCTCAGGCAAGCCCTGGTACGATGAGGGGTGTCGGGAAATGTCCGAAGAAAAGGATGTTGCATACAGGGCAAAACTGCAGCCAATGGCAACGCATGCAGTGACGGAGATAGATATGAGAAGATACAGCCAGGATATCGAAAATTACAGTGATAGAGGTGAAGCCCGAAAGTTTCATCAAAAGGTAAAGAGTCAGAGATTTGGACCAGGGATCCCCGCAAATAAAAGGACGGAGACAGAAATCTGGTCACAGACATTCAGAGTGTGCTGCAAATATGGTGGGAACACTTTCGATTTGTACTCGTTCCCGAAAGCATCATAAGTGACGAAATCACGAAATTAACGACGATGGAGTAGACTTTCCACCACCGAGCCAAAACGAGATCAGCACGCCAATTGCACGGCATAAAAACATAAAAGCTGCGGAAGCCGATGGACTGCCGGCAGAGTTTCTTAAATCCGGAGGCGGTGAGCTGTCAACGTGAATGCACCAGTTCATAAATACGATTCCGCTCAAGGAATGCATGCCCGATTATTGGATTCTAAGGGTTCTACGACCTGTGCTTAAGAAATGCGATCCCATTGTGTGTACCAATTATCGCGGGATCAGCCATTTACCTATCGCATACAAGGTCCTGTCTAGTGTGTTATGTGGAGGACTAAAGCCCATTTTAGCGAACCCGATTGGACCTTATCAATGTGGCTTTAGACCTGGTTAGTCCACGACCGACCAGATATTCACACTACGACTAATCCTGGAGAATACCCAAGAAATGCAGAACGAAACCTACCATATGTTTACAAAGTTGCATTCGACAGTCCGAGACGACAGAAACAATTAGATGCTATGACTGAGTTTGGTATTACAGCAAAGCTAATACGACTTTGAGGAATAGCACTGACTGGCACGAAGTCTTCAGTGAAAATAGGCACAAATATAACCGAGCCATTTTTTACCAAGCAAAACTTTAGGCAAGGCGAAAGTCTATCATGCGATTTCTTTTACATCATAATGAAGATGATCATGCGGGGGCAGCAGTAAAACTCGACTGGCACCATCTTAAACAAAAGCCACATGCTGCTCGCGTATGCCGATTATATAGATATCATTGGCCGAGGACTGCGGGATGTTACTGTGGCCTTTTCTGGCATTGAGAAACAGTCGGCAGAAGTGGGCATGGTGTTAAATGAGTACAAAACCAAGTTATTTGTTTCAACTAACAAAGAGTCCACTCGTTTGGGATGGTGCTTGAACGTTGACAACTACAGCATTGAGGAGGTAAATAAACATTATTTACTTGTGTACTTTGGCGCCGCCATAAACGAATATAATAATTTCAGCCTGGAAAAGCTGCTACTATGCGCCGAGCAAGCGCTTTAATAATAAAGCCAGCTCTCGACGAACGAAGATCCAACTCTACCAGACATTGATCCTACCTGTCTTGCTCTACAGCGCAGAATCCTGGGTAATGACGCAGCCGGATAAATCTATTTTGGGAGTCTTTTAGAGAAAAATACTTCGCAAAATATTTGAAATATTCGAATGAATCATGAGCTGTATGAGTTATACAACGACATCGACGTTGTCATGCGCGGGGGTTGAACATGACACGTTGTCCGAATGAACGAAAATGCTCCAACTCAACAAGTCTTTGGTAATAAACTCGACGGGTGGCGCAGGAGGGGGCGACCAAAACTTCGATGGATGGACCAGGTGAAAGAGCTGTTATGTAAGCTTAGTGTGACGAACTACCTACGGAGCGCAATGACCGAAGCGCTTGAAATACTATTGTACGTGCGGCTACTGATAGATAAATTTCTGTTGTTGCTGCCATTAAAGAAGAAGAAGTCTGTCCACCTGTACGTCTGTCCGTCCCCGGGTTACAGCCGTAGTTTAAGAGGTATTGAACTGAAGTTTGAAATGCAAGCTTTAATCCTATAAGCGGATGTTAAATTCTAAGATGAGCAAGATCGTTCAAAAACTACTCCCATCTCCCTTACAAACTTCCCTTTTTTGGGGTCTGTCCTGCGATTACAGCTGTATTTTAAGGGGCATTGAGCTGATATTTGTATACAAGCTTCTTTTCTCTAAATGGAGTTGGAGTTTTAAGATGAGCAAAGAACGGTCAAAAACTAGTCTCACCTCCCATACAAATTTCCCCCTTTTTTGTGGTCTGTCCGTTCGATACCAGTCGTAGTTTAAGAGCTATAAAGCTGAAATTCGGAAGACTATATTCTAAAATAAGCAAGATTAGACAAAAACTATCCCCACCTCCCATACAAACACCAAGTTTTGGGGGAATCCGTCCATCTATCCCTGCGATATTTAAGTTATATGGAGCTGAAATTTGGTATACAAGCTTCTATCCTCTAAGCGGAAGTTATATTATAGGATGAGTTAAGTCGGACAAAAACTGCTCCTACCTCTCATTCAAAATCATTGAGGGTGTCTCTTTGGTATACAAACGTATATACTCTATGCGGAGGCTATGTACTGAATTAAGTAAAAGCGGACGAAAATAACTTTCACATTCCATACAAACTCCCCTTTTTGGAGGTGACCGCCTGTGTATATCTGCAATTACAACTTTATTTTAAGAGACATCGGGCTGAAGTTTGATATACAAGCTTTTATCCTCTAAGCGAAGGGTAATTTATAAGATGAGCAAATTCGGACAAAAGCTACTCCCATTTCAAACAATTCAAGATTAATTTTAACATATCAGTGAATTATTATTGTCAAAAAAATTTATGCGAGAGTAACATCCACCTCTCATACAAACTCCTCTTTTTTGCGGTACAAAGTTTAATAAAATAAAGTTGTAGTGCAAATAACCAGTTTTTTTGTAATTTTTACAATTGGTGGAGGGTATCTTAACTTTGGCATAGCCAAAGATAATTACCATACTAGTTTAATTATAGCTGAACCATTAAGCCAATTATATATTTTTTTAATTCATAAAAACTCATGATTCGTAAAAATAATACAAAAATGCAGTTCCGTGGAAAATATTTCCGCTCCTACTCCACTTCGGATAAATTATAGCCGCTTCACTTCCCTCCAAATCCCTGCTTTATGGTGTGGCTGTCTTGGGTCCTCTCTACTTGTTTAGTTACTAACCGTTGGGATTAAAAATTATAAAAAAAAACCTTAAAATAATGTTCAACAATTTTAGTTTTTGGATACATTAAGCACCAGTAAGAAACCCCTTATTCCGCAGTGCAATTCTACGTTGCAGATATCACTGCATTTACTGTCAGTTTGTTCTTTGTTTTATACTATGTATAACAAATGATAATTTACAGCATGTATGCAGCCATATTATGAAAACGTTTTTTATTTAAATTTTATTGCTATTTTGAAACCCAGTGTCTTCAATTCTACTCATGTATAAATGACTATTAAAATACACATCAAAACCGCCGCATTATTTGTAATATTAAAATGTTGCGACTATCAGTAGCACCCCAACACTTTATCGCCTATTTTTGACCGCACCGTTTAACAAATTTGTATTCTATACTGTCTTCAAAGTGACAAGTGCCAACAATTTTCCTATAAAAATTTCATTTCCCAGTAAAACGCTTATGGCTATCCCCAAAAAGCTTAACACACACACTCACAAACACCAAATCATGTCTACATTGTCATAATTTGGTTTGTAAGAGTTTTGTGTGTTTGGCTGGGCAGTAATAAAGATTTGTTTGTTGCCTTTTTAACTTATTAGACCCAAGGGGATTAAAGTTATCCCCAAATACAAAATGTTAGACTAAAGTGCTTAAAGCTTAAAACCATCTGCCCAAGAGTATAAACATAATCATTATAAAGCGTACGATAGACAATATAAACATCATCAAGGTACTGGTATATGGTATAAGGGGAAAGACGTCTAAGTCCTTGTAGAATTTGTATGTAAAAATGTAGATTCTCTACTGTTAAGAGGATTTGTAAGGACTGAATACAATTGTTTATATCTGAGACACTGTGTTGGCTAATAAAATGGAAGAAGTTTGTGGCATTAATATTGTGCACAAAAAGGGCGGACTGTGGCTAATCCAAAACGAATTGATTTTGAGGTATTTTGTTTATTTAATAAGCTCTTTGGTCTAATTTGGGCAATTTGTATTTCTGGGGCGCAGCTGCTTTGTTCCCATGGATGCTAATAAAATTTCTAGACAAGAAAGTCAAGTGTAATACTACGAATAACGTATACGTCGTTATTTTTCGTTATGACAAATGTATCTGGGATAAGGTTTAGAGCTTGGCTTATGAAGTTGCACTTCACAGTTTTATCGATGCAAAGTACAGCGAATGTAATACGAGTAGGGTGTTAAATAAATTTGGCGGTGTAATTTAAAAAAAACTGTATTTTGTATGCACTTTTGTAAGCTTCGTCACTGTCATCTACGTTTTATTGATCGGCAGCCCCTGTGATGTTGAAGACGAGAACATCTGAGTAACACTTGACTCAGCTAATTTGAGAGCTGGCTGGACTAAGTTGAATGGCATCGACTTACTGAAGCTTATTGGGATATACAGAATACTTTCAACACCCCAAAAGAAAAAGTCTAGTGGAGTTTAATGGCAAGATCTTGTTGTTGTCAATTTACATCACCTCTGCGAAAAGTACGGATCAATGACGTCCGTACTTTATACATTTTTTTTAAAACTATAAGGTGTGGTAGTATGATCATCGAAATTTGGAACAGAACCTTCTTCTTCTCTTTATATATGGAAGCAACAACAGAAATTAATCCATCATTAGCCGCACATAGAAAAGAATTCCAAGCGCTGCGGTCTTTTGGGCTCTGTAGATAGTTCGTCACACCACACATATATAACAGCTTTTACCTGGTGAATTCAACGAAGTTTTGGTTGTCCTCTTCTGCGCCACGGGTTTACTTCCACGACTATTCGAGCTGGAGCATTTTTACCTATCCGCACAACGTGTTCAAGACAGCGCATTCGGTGTATTTCAACACTCTTGCTATATAGATGTCGTTATACAGCTCATGGTTTATTCGATGACGTTTAATGATGATGAGTCCAAATATTTTGCGAAGTAATTTTCCTTCGAAGACTGGCAGAATATATTGATCCGCTTGTGTCATCACCCAGGTTTCTGCGCTGTAGAGCAAGATAGTTGCGATGAGTGTCTGGTTGAGATATATCATTGTTCGTCGACTGAGGGCTTTGACATTAAATCGCTTGCTAAGTGTCTAGTAGCAGTGGTTTGTGGTTAATACTCTTGTCTTAAATTCCATGCCGATATTATTATTTTTGTTTACGTCGGAGCCAAGGTAGACAAATTTATCTACCACTGTAAAGTTATAGTTGTCATTGTTCATGCAGCGTCCCAAAAGCACTCGGTCTACTTGAACGCGCTTAACCACGTCGATGCCATTATACAGCTCCAACAACTCATGATTCAATTGATGTCGGTACTCGCCGTTAACGATAATATTTTGCGAAGTATTTTTTCTCAAAGACTCTCAGAATTAATTAATTAGCTTGTGTCATTACCCTGGATTCTGCACTGTAGAGCAAGACAGGTAGGCTCAGTGTCTGATACAGTTGGATCTATGTTCTTCGAGAGAGGACTAGATCCACTTCTGCCGACTGCTTCTCAATGATCGAAAAGGTCGCAGTTACATCCCGCAGTCCTCAGCCTATGATATCCAAGTCATCAGCATAAGTGAGCAGCATGTGACTTTTGTTAAAGATGATACCAGTCGAGTTTACTGTAGCCTTCCGCATGATTATCTCCATTGCGATGTTAAAGAAATCGCATGGCAGACTATCGTTCTGTCTAAAGCCTCGCTTGGTAGAAAAGGATTCAGTTTTTGTCTGTTTTTACTGAAGGCTTTGTGTCAGTAAGTGTCATAGCTCATAGAAATATCAGCTTCGCTGGGATACCAAACTCAGGTCATAGCTTCCAATAATTACTATCTTATCGGACTGTCGAATGCAGTTTTGTAACCGGTAAACAGATAGTAGGAGTCGACCTGAATTTCTGGGGACTTCTTGAGGATTTGTTGTAGTGAGAATATCTGGTCGTTGTACCAGGTCTAGAGTCACACTAATAAGGTCCAAATAGTTTTGCTAGAATTGACTTTAGTCTTTCACTTAATACACTAGGCCGGACCTTGTATGAGATGGTTAAAATGCTGATCCCGCTGTAGTTGCTCCACACACTTGGACCGCCTTTCCTAAGCACAGGAGAGAGAACACTCAGATTCCAATCATTTGGGATGCATTCCTTGAGCCAAATCATTTTTATGAGCTGGTGCATGCACGTTGCCAGCCGGGTTTAAAAAGCTCTGCCGGCAATCCATCGGTTCCCGCAGCTATGTTATTTTTAAGCCTTGCAATTGCCGTGCTGATTTCGTTTTGCCACGTTAGTAGACATTCTACTCCGTCGTCGATGATTGGTGTAATTTCGTCACTTATGCTGCCTTCAGGAACGAGCAGAGAACGAAACTGTCCCCCAATTTTGAAGCACACTCGGCGTGTCCGTAAGCAGATTTCGATCTCTGTCCTTACATTTGGGGATCCCTGTTACATAGTACTGGTTCCACCCACTACTATGTTTCTTGCCTATACGAATCTAACTAGTCTGAATCCGTTACCGGAGATGTTGTTGTGTAAACTGCATTTTGCGTGTGCTGCACCAAGAGCACCATCCACTCCTATTTTAGCATTAAAATTTCCCAGAACAATTTTAATGTCATGGGCAGTCATATATCCACTCCATTCTATTACTTACAAGGTTTAAACCGCGAGACAAGATGTCAATGTATCTACCTATTATGAATCAGCATCCAAATTCGTGTCTTTCTGCATGGCAACTGTTAACGTTTTTGCCGACTATGAATCAACATTCAAATTCGTGTCTTTCTTCGTGGCATCTGTAAAGGATGTCACAGTTCTTTAGTCGTGTTCATTAGATAGGGTCGAATAAAGAATTGTGTTCACCCCTCAGTTTTGTAATTTGTCCAACGATAATTTGAAGATATCAAAACTTTTTTTTGATCCGTGCACCCTACGATGCCCTGTAATATTGTTTATTATGATGTATCGTCATTTGATGTCTAATCAAAACGAGGGGTAGATCTTCATGGTTATTCAAGCGCTACATTATGTTTATTGGACATCATGTGTAGATAGATCGGTCATACCAGGTGCATGTCCTTAAATCATAGTCCTTCTATAGTTTGCGGGGGTCGTCAACGGTGCCGTGACATAACGCCACACGGACATAATCCCCAAAACGATTTTGGGGCTTATGTCCGGCAAGTTGCCCGGACATACTACTAATCTGCGGACATAAGCCCCAATATGGATTATGACCGAATTTGTTGTTGTTTTTAGTATTTCAACAAATGAAGAAAACAATTTGAAATATTGCTATAGTAGCGAGAGACGAATCCGCCATGGTTAGTCTCGTTGCGTACTTAATCTGTCTCTCTGTAGCAAGAGACGAATGCGGTGGTGGGAACGCCCACCTTAAAAAGTCGCTCTGTCACTCATTCCGACCACTCCCACAGCCATCATTCCGCCCACCTCAACTTCATCAAGCTTTTTCATTACTTGAAGTCGAAAAATTAGTTTGGGTGTTATGTCCGTTATATTTGTTGGGGCTTATGTTCGCTATGCCTCGCGGACATAATTCCAAATGCAAATTGGGTGTTATGTCCTCAGAGCGTGGCGGACCCCAAAATCGTTTTGGGGATTATGTCCGTGGGGGTTATATCCGGGCACCGTCGTCAACATTTGGGCCGTTCTTGTTTTTTCTTTTCCTCGTGCTTTTATATATTTAAGGAAAGTGTTTTATTAGGCCACCGCGCCCAATTCTAGTTTCTTGGTGCTGCCAAAGCCACTAGGAAAGCCTTTGTACTGAGCTTCAGCATGCCATTCAGGTTGTCCAACATTGCGCCTTCACTCATTTTCTGGTCCGGGTAATGCCCCAGCGGTAAATGAAACGAAGTACCTATTCAGTAATCCTTGACATCTGTATGACATTGTAAGCGATCGACCTAAGGATTTAGAATGTCAGGAGTGTGTAATGTAAAATATATCGACCCTCATATAACTCCGTTTGAAATATCACCTACTGACATCGTTACTTACTTCGTAATCAAGCATTTCATCAAGCTCGCTTTAAACTCCGCTTATAACATAATTGCCTGAAATTACACTTACTGATATCGTAGCTCAAAAAACTTAAAAAAAACTTAATTTCCTTTTACACCCCATGAATGAAGTATGGGATAGCTTCTCGCGTTGTTGTGAATTAACATGCTTTCTATTTTTAGATTCACAACTAACGGCACCTACTTTATTATCTACGAATGCGAACGTCACAGTTTAAGAAGCTCTTACTAGACATGCCGAAAACACTAATACTGCGAAGTTGCTGTCGACAACATTCGAGAGGAGCCGACCATGAAAGAAAATTTGTTCTTTTTTTTAAGATGACTGGAGCCTGGTTTGAACCTGCGATCTCCCGCATGGTAGTCGCGTGTTCTAACCACTATGCCACGGCCGGTCCCGTCGCTCAACCTCACCGATTAAACTGGCAATGACACTCATGTGCTAAATTTGAGGTGGAATATAAGTGAGAGAATCGTCACTGATTGCTACTAAATATAGCTAATATAAGCGATTATGTAATAGGTAGTTTTACTTCCGGGACGTGATTTATAGGATGTTGTGAGCTGGTTGGAAACCTCCAAAGAGAGATTCTTGTTAAACCCAAGTAAACGATTAGAAATCCCTCTCACAAAATCATAAATGCCATTAAATTTTAAACATTTCTCTACAAAACAGCATTATTATAGTTTAGATAAGAAGTGAGAGAAAAATAGTGTTTTTGTCACCAAAATTCTACTGTACGTCGCTGAAGATGATTTTTCAGTCAAAATAGCATTAACGCTAATAAAAAATTGTAGTGCAGATTTGGCATCAGTAACTGCAAAATCGACAATACGTTAGATAAATCCAGCTAGGACACTATAACAGCCACTGGCTTCCAACATCGACCCGCACATTTTGGAAAATCCCTTTACTTGACATTTTTATTAGAGAAGTCACAAAATACTACTATTATTTGTGAAATAAATATATTTTTCCAAATATTACCATTTTTATTATCTAAGTGGTAAATTCTACCACGTAAAGATATTTTTACCTATCCATTAACACCTTATTAATATCTTATTTAATATGGGACTGTGGACATTTATCCGACATCCAAAGAGTGAATGAACTTTTTACTACGCCAAATTCAATTAATTTCCCTCCTAATTCTCATAAATCACACACACACAGCAGCAATTTCCCTACCTCCTGTGGTATTCTCCAATGGTGAAATGACTGCAGTGCCACTAGCTAACAATTTATTCATTATTGATGTGAATTTCTCCCACATTTTATTAATGTACCGCTGATATTTTTAATTCATTTTCATAAGATGCACTCAGTTGACCTTTAAGTTGTAATTCTTTTTATAGACACTCGCTGGCTCTCAGTCGTTTGCTCGTACGACTCTATTCAATAAAACATTTCGAAAATACATTTAACATATTCCAATTGAAATACGACCGACAACAACAACAAAAAACTCACAACTCGATCGAACAATATGTTAGTATAAACAATTTTACTTCACGCATACACTCGTAGCGGGGCACTCACTCAATCAGTTTCAGTGCAAACACAATAGATGGAAAATCGACGATGAAACTAATACACAGACAGATAGGAACGAGAGGAAGCAAGATGTATACATTAGGGTGGCAATTGAATATTAAGAGAAAAAAACATTGTAGGACGTTTTAAATGAGCAGAGTCAAATATTTGTAGACTACGACTCAAAATCACTAACATCTACAACTTTAAAAAGAATTTTATTTATGTTAGTGTATCTTATGATTAGAGTGTTCAAATACCTCCTTTTTTTAGAAACACGGTTTCCGAGTTATTCAAAAAATTGATTTTTTAGAAAAATCGGATTTTGAATACATCAGTTGAAAGAAAACGGTTTAACCGGTTTTTTCCTAAAAAGTTAAAAATGTTTATAAAAAAAAATTGGTTTAAAAAAATGCATTTATTTAGTCTGTAATATCAATACACCCAATTCGATCGTGCCCAAATCCTACATTTAGTAAAACTATAGCAGGACAAAGTTTTGGAGAAAAAACTGGAAGTCTAGCTACGCCCCATGTGGTACCTCCCATACCCATCAGGTACCACCCATTTTAGAAATCGATTAATATTATTAATATAACCAACGCGATCGTGACCATATTCTGTTTTTAGTAGTGCTCAAACAGGATAAAATTTTGGAGAACCATACAAATGCACCATTCCGCCCACTTCAGATATGGAGTAGTAATATCAATACACCCAACGTGATCGTGTCCAAATTCTCTATTTAGTAAAGCTAAATCAGGATAAAATTTTTAAGTTTAGCCACGCCTCATCTGAGACCTTCCATTCAAATGTACTATTTCGCCCACTCTAGAGATGGAGTAGTAATATCAATACACCCAACGTGATCGGACCCAAATTCTGAATTTATTAAAGCTAAATCAGGATAAAGTTCTGAAGAAAAAAACGTTGTCTATCCACGCCCATTCTGGTACCTCCCATACAAATGTACCACTTCGCCCACTTTAGAAATCGAGAAATGATATCAATATACTACAAAATTATATGTTTACTGAGGGTATGGGTATATGTAAGTTGGCTTACCCGACTGAAACTTTCTTACTGGTTAAAATAGTATTTAAGAAATAATATGAAATTAAAGTGTTCAATTTTGAGTCTATTCTTCTGTTTCGTTTTTATAAAGCTTGATACAGAAAACACGCGCTCACATATTGTGGAAGTAGGATTTATTGACAAAACAGCGTTTAGAAGGATGTTGAGCTTTTCTGTCCTTTTATTAAATCTATCGAAATAGGTGAAATCATCATCTAGGCTTGTGTCATTGCAATTTGTTATCACTGGTGGATTTTGGATGTTATTTAATGTCCTGTTTAAATCGTTGCAAAGACTACCTACCATTAGGAGATTCCCCCATCTCACAATCTGAACTGTTACTAGACTCTGCCGTTGTTGTGGAAATTGTAGGATAGTCTTTTAAAAGCTACTTAGCAAATTCCATCGTTTCCGGTCCTAATACATATAATTAGGGTATTCAATGTTTGTAAACGAGAATGTTTTTAGAAGCTTTTTAAAGTTTTACAATTTAATTTCAAATTAATTTAGAAAAACCCTTTATACATTTTATAAACAAGAATGTTTTTAGAAGCTTTGTAAAATTTTTAAATTCAATTTCAAATTAATTTAGAAAAATCCTAACATTTTATAAACCAAAATGTTTTTAGAAGCTTTGTAAAATTTTTAAATCCTATTTCAAATTAATTTAGAAACAACTTTTAACATTTCATAAACGAAAATTTTTAGAAGCTTTGGAAAATTTTAAAATAAAATTTCAAATTAATTTAGAAAAATCTTTTTACATTTCATAAACAAGAATGCTTTTAAAAGCTTTGTAAAATTTTAAAATTCAATTACGAACTAATTTTAAAAAAAACCGAGTACCCGAAGGAAAAAACTCGGTTAAACCGGTTATTCGAAAATGGCATTTTTTCAAAAACCGGCATACGGTTTTAAATAAAAAAAACCGGTTTACGGTTTTTCGGTTTCGGTTTTGAACACCCTACTTATGATACACCAAATTTGGCTAAACGATCAGAAAAGTTTTTTATTGTTGGGATTAAAGGCCAATTCAGTGTCACGCTACCCAGCAAAATATTTTGTTGCAAAGAAACAATTACAGAATAGCTTTTACTGATAAGTAACAAGTTCCACTTTCGGTTGCACAATATATTATTTTTGTTTGAAATTGTCCCAAAACCAACATGTTCTCCTGGAACCTGTTATGAAATGAATTGCTACATAACTGAATTACATATGCTGTTTTTTGAAATTTCATTGGTTTTCAATTGGGTGCTAGTTTGAAATATATTTTTACTCAGATTTTTGAGTTTTTCTTAATAAATACCCTCTAAAAAATACTTACTTCGAATACGAATACACATTTTCTGTTCTACGGAATCTGTGGTGCAACATGTTGTACATAATCGGTTATATAGAACCAGAAACAGAATAGAAAGTCGATTAAAAAAGAAACGATTCTAGTATCAATACCATTCGCAACAAGTTCTGAAAAATTTTCCTGGGTATGATGACAAGTTCATCTTCAGACCCCTATGTGACGAATGTTATGAATAATTTAATGAATTTATCAATAATGACTATTTATACCTAATACGGATTATTTATAAATAAAAATGTATAAATTAAAGCTTTGCTCTTGTATGAAACTACTTGTTTAGGGTTTAGGCAGTTATTTTCCCTCCTAACATTTTGTGGCCACCCTAAAGTACAACCATACAATACAACAATATGCATGAGATGGATACGAGCACATCCAATGGATTTTCCTAACTTAAAATAGTATCGACGAGCACTTGTCTGTTTGTACTCTTGCTGTTGCTACTGCTGTCGCTGACGCGTTTTTTTGTAAATCACACGCTTCCACTGCGGTTACACTCGAGTACTGGTACAATGTGTTAGCAAGTGCCAGTGGATTTGCCATTCCATTATTGTGATCCACTGCTCTCTCCAGTGATTTTCAGGAAGCAGTGTAAAATGTTTGATGATTTTGATTTGTTGGCGTCTACATTTTTTTTCTTTAATTCGATTATGAAAATACATTCATAAGAATTGTACTATATGTATTTCGGAAATCGATTGAGTATATATGTGATGTTTGTTTTCAAGTGTTTATACACTTATGGATATACTATTTTGTGTAATTGATTTGTTTTTATAACATTTTCTTTTTTTTTTGCGGAAGATAATACGAAAAACAAATAATATATGATGTGATATTTGAAATGTAGGTATTCTTCTGTGAGTTTCAATTTGTTTTGTTACCGGCAGGGATGGTGATTTAATTACAAAATCATAGAATTATTAAGTCAGAGTCGAAGAAAGTTGATGAGTATTTTCGTCTATGCGTATAACCTGACCTAGCGGACTCAACCGATGCATCATAATGCGTCTGACCACGTCAATGTCAGTGCATAGCTTGTACAGCCAATTCATTTGACGTCGATATTCTCCGTTCACGATGATGGGTCCATATATTTTGCGGAGTATTGTTCTCTCAAATACTAACAGAACCGATTCATCCGATTGTGTCATAACCCAGGATTCTGGACCATATATCAAGACAGGTAGAACCAGTATCTGGTATAGGTGGAAATTTGTTCGTCGAAATAGGGCTCTGTCATTCAAACACTTGCTTAGTTCTTAATAGAATTTATTCGCAAGCTAAGTTTTTTCTCCGGATTTCAAGGTTGACACTATTAGTTTTATTGATGACGGAGCGTAGGTAGATAAGATCATCTACCACTTTGAAATTATCGTTGTAAATGTTCACGCAGTTTTCCAAACAAGTAGATTCTTTATTCGTCGAAACTAATAACATTTTCACACGATAAGCCGTGTCCAGGTTTAGGCCTCGTCTGTTATAGAATGGCTCCGTAAGGTCCTTGCCACTCTTCAATGAAGACTTCGTGTCAGTCAGCGTCATTCGGCTTTGCTGGAATACCAAACTCAGCCATGGCTTCGAGTAATTTCTGCCGTATTGGGCTGTCGAAGGCAGCTTTATAGTCGACGAAAAGATGGTACGTGTCGATCTGTTTGGGTTGGGTCTTTTCCAGGACTTGCCGAAGTATGAATAAAACCACACTGATAAGGCCCGATCAGGATGGATAACACTGGCTTTAGTCTTTCACATAGCACACTCGACACGACCTTGTATGCAATGGGTAAAAGACTGATTTCGCGATAGTTAAAGCACACACTTGGATCACCTTTCTTAGATTCCAATCATCGGGCATGCACTCATTAATGCACTCCAAACCAAACGTAGGAGCATGGCTATTGCAGTGGTTGCCATGGAATGCGCAATATGCTGCCACTGTGTATCGGGAACGTCAGAAGTAGAGGTTGGGAGAGCTGGTTGGATTAGGCACGGGCTATCTCTAGTGTTTGCAGCTTCGCGATGTCCAGCTTTCTTTGTGTTTGGTTTTGTGTGTTTTTCGCTCTGCTCAATCTTGTGGGCACCTTGGCTTTAACCAGGCAATGATTCGAGCCAATATTAGCATCACGAATCACACGCACGTCCACGACACTACATGCATGCCTGCCATCAATTTTATTTTTTGTGTTTTGCTCGGGGGATAGCCAAGTTGCCTCGTTTATATCTTTGTGCTGGAATCTGGTTCCACTTCTGCCATATTTCTTTACGCTGCGAAACTAACCAGGCTAAGCCCGTTGTCTCTGCAGATATTCCGAAGCGTCCGGGGTGCATTTCCTTAAATCGTAGTCCTTATTTCGTTTGCGGAAGTCGTCAACATTAGGGAGGTTCCGTTTCTTATTTTTTCTTTCTCGTGTTTTCATAGCCGGTAAAGGAACAGAAGGCGGTTGGCTAGCCCAACCATCAGGGTTCGTCGCTCACTTTTTGCCGCTATTCATGATACAAAAAATATCACGAATATCGTTGCCCTGGTGCCACCAAAAAGGAGGTCGTGAGTCGGCTTGACTGCAAAATTCATTTTACATCCCCAACGGTACCCATACAAAATAAACAAAATATTTCAGATAAACTATTTTCAACGTGGAGTTTAATTTAAGCATAATCTATTTCCAACCGGCCGTGGCATAGTGGTTAGAACACGCGACTACCATGCGGGAGATCGCAGGTTCAAACCTGGCTCCAGTCATCTTAAAAAGAAAAAAATAAATAAAATTTTCTTTCATTGTCGGCTCCCCTCGAATGTTGTTGACAGCAACTTCGCAGTATTAAGCGTCGATTCAATCGTCGTGTCTAGTAAGAGCTTCTCAAACAGTGACGTTCGCATTCGTCGATAAACAAGTAGGTGCCGTTAGTTGTGAATCTAAAAATAGAAAGCGTGTAAATTCACAACAACGCAAGAAGCTATCCCATACCTCATTCATGGGGTGCAAAGGGAAATTAAGTTTTGTGTTTTTTTTTTCTATTTCCAACTTATTTTTGGGAAATTGTTTTTGTAAAGGAGGTTTTAGCTTTCTGAGGATTTGTCTACTATTACAAGATAATTCAACTTAATAATTTAAAATATCCTCCAGTTGTCTGTTTGGATGTTATGGGAGAAATATAAGTTTGCCTAAAATATATCATTTTGTATGGGAGGTACATAGCCAGTATACATCCATATGTCAGATTCCCGTAACGTTTTCCTTGGGCACAATTTTACTGAATCAGTGTACTTTCATAAAGGAACGAATTTCAATAGACTACTTTTAAATTTCATTTGACGAGTTTTAAGTTTCAGTTGACGAGTTTTGAATTTCTATTGACGAATTTCTGTCGATGATTTTTGAATTTCAATTGATGTGTTTTCAATTTCAATTGATGAGTTTTGAATTTCAATTGATATTTTTGAATATCAAATGGGAAGCTTGAACTTAAACTAATGTCTTTTGAATTTCAAATGACGAGTTTTGGATTTCAAATGTTTGAATTTCACTTACAGAAGTTAGATTGTCTAAAGATTGTGGTGGCATTTTTATAACTACACCATTTCCAATTAAAATTCAAAAAAAAAAATCAAATGGATTTCAAAAACTCTTTTTGAAATTATAACTTAAAAGAAAATGTCCCTAAACACCCCATGAATGAGGTATAGAATAGCTTCTCGCGTTATTGTGAATTAACATGCTTTCTATTTTAAGATCCACAAATAATGGCACCTACTTGTTTATCGACGAATGCGAACGTCATGTTTGAGAAGCTTTAACAAAGCATGCCAATTAACTCGACACTATACTGTGAAGTTGCTATCGACAATATTGAGGGGCCGCCATGAAAGAAAATGCAGGTGACTGGAGACAGGAATCGAACCATGGATTTCGCGCATGATAGTCGCGCGTTCTTCCGATCATACCACGATCATAAAGAAGTTATAAAATACTTTAAAACAATTGGAAATATTAATGTCATACTTTATTTTCAGATTTAATTTAATTATGAAAGGAAGTAACACTAAGAAGTATTGTTTCTCTCTCCTTTCAGAAAATTCGTTTTACACAAATTGTATAACCAACTCATGTGAATGTTTTACCCTAGATTTACTTATTTTAACATAATAAGACAACATTTGTAAGAGGACTCCATCGATTCTGATTTGCATTATCAAAAGTAAGCAACCATCTTATCTAATAAATTGTTCTTGTTGTTAGAAACAAAACAAAATCAACGTAATTCGATTACATACGGGTGACGAAGTATGCAGGACTGCGAGGCAGAATTTTAGTAATCTATACAAACAAAAGCCTCTGTTTACTTTAATGCTGGCATTATCATAATAACAACGTAGAATACAAAAATAAAGTAGTGTAAACAAAAAATCTAGAATATTTATAAATAAAAATAATAATTTAAAGTAGCATTTAATGACATTTTACAGTAGTAAAGACTGTGAGAGAAGAACGCTAAAGTACAAAATATGCATTTTGTTAATTAGTTACTACAAAGTACTTCCTGTACATTCATACAGCTCAATCCGCATTACAAATTTCTGAGAATTTCATTCGATTTTGATAGATACTATAAACATTTGCAGTAATGTTAGCAATTATCTTAATTAATTCTACTTAATTAAACTTACCCCTCTTGCGATACAAATTGAGCTAACTTTAGATTTGTGTTATATACTACATTTATTACAGTTCCCCATTATTGCCGGTACATATTCCGTTGTTGATGCTGTTGAGTATAATATAGTAGCTTTATTATTTAGTACTAATAAATTGAAAACATGGCTAAACATGTTGATAAAGCTTTGTGCTTTAAGCTGATAATGTATGCATGCTTTTCTAAGCATTGGAAATAATGTGCTTTTGAGACATAAGCTTTTTGTCGGGAAAATGTATGCACAGTGGGCGGGTATTGCAATGAAAACTCTTCGAATAGGAGAATATCGAATACAACGGATGAACTACTTATAGTACAACAAAATTATAATTGAAAGGTAAGTACTGAGTGTGATTGCACAAATTTTGCAGAGGAAAATCAATATGTTTGCTATGAAATGTGCCAAGTTGCTTGAAGTGTTAATTATTCCATTTGAAAAATGTAAAAGTTTCTAGAAATATGTATTTTTAAATTTCCGTTCGACAGATTTGAAACAACTTTGTTTATTTGTATACCCTCACTCAAAGGGATGAGAGAATGTATGTATATATGATTAGATACGGGAAAAAGTGTAACCCCTAATATCTTATGACCATATAGATTTTATGACTTTTTATGGCGAATGAACAATGTCCGTCTGTCTGGCTGGATGGCTGGTGAGCAGGATAACTTAAATGAATCTTAACCGATCCTTATGAAAATTTACCAGTATTTTCCAAAATGAAGAAATGTGATTGTAAATAGGCAGAAAAGCCCCATTCCTTCACGTATCTCCCATACAAATTTACATATTTTTTTTAAAAAATTTTATTTATCCAATAACTTCCAAACGGGTAGCTGGAGGAAATATAAATTTGGCCGGTTTTATAACCTTATAATAACAGACAAACCTTCAGAAAACAAAAAAAGCTTCGTCACACCCCTTCTTGTATCTCCCATACAAATGACCTAATTGACCCTCATAGTTTTACTAACATATCTTTTTTTAATTACACTGAATTTACTCATATTTTGCTTAAGATGTACGCTTATTAAAATGTGTCTGTCGAATGAATATGGACTATATCGGCAGACCCCTACTCGTACTTTCCATACAAAATGACCTATTTTATTCGTTCAAGAGCTTCTAAACGCACGACTGGAGGCTATTTAAATTTTATCAGTTAATATTTCTTGTACTATTCGATCATTTCATCTGGTACCCCCAATACAAATGACCGAAATTGCTCCAGTTGATTTCCAAAAAAAAAAAAACAAAAAAAAAATCCGTCAATTTGAAGAAAATTTATATGATTCCAATAAACTCAAAACGTTGAGAATAACACAGTGCAATAGTTAAAAATATTTTGATGACCATTGGTTACCTTTGAAAAGGGTGACATTATATTTTGGTCATCAGATCCTACAGTTTTGAATATAGCGCTTTCTCACCCAAAGCAAAGTTGTAGCTAATAGTTTTTCCCAAAAAAATTATAATAATTATAATTTTCGCGAAATACGAAAAAGGGAGTTGGTCAATTTATTCAGTATACCGACGATATGTTTTTCAAATAATATCCCACTTCATCCACTTTTCGAAAATAAAATGTTCGTCTTCATATGAATAGCTGCAGTATCTGTGTATTAAATCTATATATAAAAAAATTGTTGCAAGTGTGTTGTGACTTTATAACTCACGAACGGCTGGACCGATTTGCATACATTTTTTTGTATGCGTTTGGGTGGCGCCCCGGGTAGTTTATATTTACAATTCGGTCCAATTGGACAAAGGGGTGTGGCACCGCCCATACAACTTGAAAATCAAAAGGGCTATATCTTATGAACTATCAGAGGTATGAAGATGAGATTTGGTATATATGTTGTTGGAGCAGTATTAATTACAGCCAAGGTGGAAGTGGGCGGTGCCACGCCCCCTTTTCAAAAATCGCTCTAACGGCTTTTATAATAGACCGATGATACGAAAATTTTACCAAATGGTACAGTTGACCTGTTGATAGTCCCTGGCTATACTAGATTGTGATTGGATAAAGGGGCGTGCACCGCTGATACAACTTGAAAATCAAAAGGGCTATATCTCATGAACTATCAGAGGTATGAAGATGAGATTTGGTATATATGTTGTTGGAGCAGTATTAATTACAGCCAGCATGGAAGTGGGGGGTGCCACGCCCCCTTTTCAAAACCGCTCTGCAGGCTTTCCCAATAGACAGATTGATACGAAAATTTGACCTCTTGATGGTCAGTGGCTATATTTGGTTGTGATTGGATAAAGGGGCGTGGCACCGCCCATACAACATGAAAATAAAAAGGGCTATGTATGAACTATAAGAGGTATGAAGATGAGATTTGTTACATATGTTGTTGTTGTTGCAGTATAAATTACCGTAAGAGTGGAAGTGGGCTGTACCACACCCCTTTTAAAATAAACAGTTATAACTGTCAAAATTCCACAGTATATTGCAGTTCGCCTAGAGATATGAACAGTAAGGAGGGCCAGTTTTTTTTATTCGCAAAAATTTTAACCAAATCTACGATGAATTGTTAGAAAATGTCACCAATACACTTTGTGTGTGAAGAACTAAAACCAGTGGACGATCAATTGATTTTTTTTATTTATCATGTCATTGCACATTATTTGAAGGAGAAATGGTTCCAACACGGCGGCGTAAAATGTCATACAGCGCATGAGATCATCACTTTGTAAAGCCAAACGTTGGTGACCGAATTATCACATAGAATGGTAATACGAGTTCAATACAAAGATAGTATTCGGAAATATTCTTGATCCATGTGAAAAGAAGACATGGCAAACGAGGTTTTTATGGCTAAAGGCATGAAGCTTCAAACGAAATTTTCATATTCGGTCAATAGGCGGAGAAGGCATGTCAAAAGTGTTTTTTACGCCCAAAGAGATAGTTAGTATACAGACGGTTACGGCTACTACATTGAATTTTGATCTTTAACGGAATGTCTGTTTCCGATTTGAAAAAGATATGACTTTGCTGATGAACTTTCTACTATCGTCATAGAGCCTATGATATTTAGAATTTAAAACAACAACACTTAATTAGTTAACTTTCATGTTAAGGAGTTGCTTGAAATTAGTTACATAAGTTAATAAACTCAACATATCATTATCGAGCTTAAGTACCGTTTTCAAAGTACTTTGTAGACCTAAATGTGGAATATATTACAAGTTAAAATGCAATAGCGAAGCATTGCCGGGCCCACTAGTTTTATTTAAAATAGATTTACAACACTTTTGCCACATAAAACCTCTTTAACCGTAAAATCTTTTTGCTACGCTCCCATCAGCTCGTTGATCAAATATAAACATTTTGTCTACATATTCATATCTGTTGTACAGAGTGCTACCTGAATACCAAGTTCTATCTCCCTGGAAAAACATAGTTTCGCCACGCCACATCTGCCTACTAGTCGAAAACAACATGTAGTTCGGAGTTTAAACCGTATACCAAATTATATTTCCCTAGTTCCTAAATACAGTTTAGATGAGCCTACTCAGCCAACTGATCAAAATAGGTAATTGTTGTGGTGATTATTATCTATAATCAAATATAATCTTTCTAGAGCTAAAATGCAGTCTTTCCCCCTTCGTCCACTGATTAAACAGACATTTTTAGCTGTACAGGTTTAAAATATAGCTTTGTTACGTCCACTGAACCAAAATAAAAATTACGTCTACATATTCATTATCGCGTTGCTGAGTACTATCAGGATATCAAATTTTACCGCTCTGGAACTGAAAAACAACTTTACCATTCCCACTCCGGTCACTGATTCAAAATTCAAATTTCGTCTGCATATTCATATTCGTTTTGCCGAGTACTATCTGTATACCGATTTTTATCCCTCATCTCCTTCTTCTTTAATGGCACCAAAAACAGAAATTTATCTATCACTAGCCGCACATAGAAAAATAATCCAAGCGCAAAAAGCGTAGATGTTCATCACACCAAACTAAGATAACAGCTCGTTCACCTGGTCCATCCAACGAAGTTTTGGACGCCCTTCATGCGCCGCCTATCGAGTTTTTTGCCGAAGACTTTTCGAGCAGGAGCATTTTCGTCCATTCGTACAACGTGCCCAAGCCAGTTGTACAGCTCATACAGTTCATGATTTAGTCGACGACGGTACTCGCCGTTAATGATAATGGGTCCAAATACTTTGCAAAGTATATTTTTTTCTCGAAAATACCCAGAATATATTGATCCGCATGCGTCATTACCCAAGATTCTGCGATATATACAAAGACTGGTAGGATCAGTGTCTGGTAGAGTTTGATCTTCGTTCTTCGAGAGAGGGATTTTTCATTAAAATGCTTGTTCATCGCATCTCCCTAACTCAAACAAAAAGTTTTGCGACGCCCACTTCGACATAGGGTCAAAAAATCATAGCACACGTAGTATATATATGTAATATTTTGTATGAAGATCGTTTTAGTATAAATAGAAATATTTGATATATTGGGAAAAGTGGGCGTAGAAATGCGCGTGGCCAAAAAGCCGTTCTCGGGCTATTATGAACATTATAACAAAAAATTACCAACGCTAAACAGTTCATATTTAATTTTCCTTTACGCTCCATGAATGGGTTATCATTATTGTGAATTAAGACGTTTTCTATTTTTACCATCACACAACGGCACCTACTTGTTTATAGACGAATACTAAGGTCAGCTATTTAAGTAGCTTTTACTGAGGATTTGAAGTCGGCTAGTTTTATATGATGTTACCTAAATATTGTTGCACTTTTAGAAAACGACACCTATTCGTGTTTATGTTGTTGTCTTTAAATGAGAGGTATTTAACATAATTCATTTTTTATTTTTATGAATTTAATGATTATCTAATTTTTATACATATTTTATATATTTCCCTAAAAAATAAAAAAAAAACCATTTTACAACACTTCTGATTTCTAGAAAGCTCCAAACATAGAGTCGTTCCTTCATAATTTCCTCAAAACTCCACAATACTGCAATTCCACGTATAACATGAGTTTATTTATAAACAGCTTTCAGCAAAAGTACTACAAACTAAAAAATTATACCTTTCACCAGGTACATTTATATTAGACCATCACTTTTAATAGCAAAGCCCATTTCTCTCAAAGCTCCGATACATGTAGAGAGCAAATCCCCCACAATTGACCAAAATTAAAAAAGCTATCCAATGCTGTGAGATGCGCATGCTGTGTGCGTAGGTATCTCTCGCCAACGTACTAGAAGATACATTCGAAATGCCAAACACCAGGGAATACTGGAAATTCATCGCAACCACAACGCTACCAAAATGTATCTCTTTTTCAAGAGAAGCTAGCCGAAAAAACAAGTGGAACACAATGGACAATGGAACGGCCACACAGTTTCGATTCAATTCATGGGAAAAGCTTCAACACAGATTTTGTTTGTGCCTTATCAACAAAATCCCCAGCTCCAGAGGCAGTCAGTCAACAAACCCAATAAAAAGAGACGAAAATGAAATAGAGAAGAAATTTAAAAACAAAACAAGCAACAGTTTGAAAATAGAGTAGTACTAAAAAAACACACAAAATTGATTATTGTTATTGGGTGGTGGTTGTAAATGTCCAATAGCTGGGGGAAGGGGAAATGAATAAAGATGTGTTTTATAGGTTACTGGGAAAATTCCAAAAGAGAGTGAGAGTCGCTACGGTAAAGCACACGAGAGTATAGAGGAAAATCCCCTAATTATTTGAAAGGTACAAACAAAAAGTGACTCAGTTACCAGTTTTGTACGAAACGAGGGCTGTGCAAATTATTGTGGAAAAAACTGATTGCACGATATGTCGTCGCACATAAGATCGATGAACTCTTATCATTTGGTTTCGCTTTATATTAGATTAAAAGAGGTTGCTGCGTGCGTAGCGTTGTGGTTGCGATGAAATTTTAGTATTCCCTGGTGTTTGGTATTTTGAATGTATCTTCTAGTACGTTGGCGAGAGATACCTACGCACATTATATTTTCATAGTTGCGAGCAGGAAATAATACATAGACGTCATGAATCTTCTATGGTTTGACCATTGCATGTGACGTGGGTAATATAATTAGAATAACATAAGCTTTAAACTGAAGTACCAATTTACATAAACCCTTTAGCGGGGTACTAATGCCCTGTGCAAGAAAAGTTTTAAAATAGATTTCCATTAGATAATTAATAAATATACAATCCCTACTAAGAAATGATGCGGTTTGAAATTGGTCGAAATAGCTTTGCCTCTTCTGTTAAATAACCGCACCGGACTAATTTTAAATGTAATTACATTTCGGGGCTTAATGCAATCTGTGTTATTAAAGAAAACTGACTGAAATTTCTGTACTGGTTTTCATCATCGTTGTCAAAATAAAAGGACTTTTATTTCTAATATGTACATAACAGTCTTGTGTTTCTTTGTGGATTATAGGAGGCTTTACCCTATAATCGATCTTTTAATCTAGCTGCCAATTCTGTGTGTATAATGGGATATTTTTGTTGGTACTTGAAATATGCGTGGCACCTCCCATACAAAGTAAATAGTGATAAACATATATCTGGAGCACAATAACAGTGAAAGCTTTGAAAAAAAAATGTTTGTGATTGGACAGGCGTGCGAGGCATTTCCTATATGAAATAAATGGTTTACATCAGGCACTTTGTATGGGGGGTACCAAAAAGCCTGGTTCGATTCTGAAACTATGCACAATAAATATAATAGCCAGAAAAATACGTATTGGAAAATTTAGTCAAAATTATTTCATCCAATAGGGTGTTATGGAGTGATATAGTTTCAGAGTCATCCTACATTTTTATGAAAAGTACCCAAAGGCGTGTAAATTTGGGTCCACAATTTGAGATTTTCTTAATTTTGGCTTGGTACCAAAATTCACATATTCATGTTTGCTGCAACTATTCCTTCTATTTTTATACCCTCACCCTACGGGTAGGAGGGTATATTTTAGTTGATACGACCCAATAGTGTAACACATTCTAGATTCTTTTGAACCAAACTGATTCATGACTTTTTAAGTCGTTTGAGCTACGTCCGCCCGCCTGTCTGTCTGTCTGTCCGGTTGGTACGCACGATAACTTTCGAAAGACGAAAACAACCTACAGTATTGTAAATGGGACACATTGCCACGCCCTTTATGGTACCTCCCATACAAATATAGCACTACGCCTACTTTTGAAATCGAGTAATACAATCAATACACACAACGCGATCATACCCAAATTCTGCATTTAGTAAAGCTATAGCAGGATAAAGTTTTAGAGGGAAAAACTGAAAGTCTAGCTCCGCCCCATCTGGTACTTCCAGTACCCATCTGGTACCGCCCACATTTGAAATCGATTAATATTATTAATACACCCAACGAGATCGTGCCCAAATTCTGTATTTAGTAAATCTAAAGCAAAGTAAGGTTTTGGAGAAAAATTCTAGAAGTGTAGCCCCTGCTGGTACCTCCCATACAAATGTACTACTTCGCCCACTTTAGAAATTGAGTATTAATATCAATACAACCAACGCGATCGTGACCAAATTCTATATTTTGTTAACATGATGAAATTTTTGAGAACAAATTGGAAGTCTAGCCACACTCCTTCTGGTACCTTCCATACAAATGTACCATGCCGAACATTTTAGAAAGCGTAAAGTAATATCAGTACACTCGACACGATCGTGCCCAAATTCTGTATTTTGTAGCTATAGCAGGATAAAGTTTTAGAGAAAAAATTCCGCACACTTAAGAGATGGAGTAATAATATCAATACCCAAATTCTGCATTTAGTAAAGCTTTAGTAGGCTAAAGTTTTGGAGAAAAAAGCGGAAGTCTTGTCTCGCCCCATCTAGTATCTCCCATACCCATCTGGTACCGTCCACTTTAGACACCGATTAATATTATTAATACACCCAACGAGATCGTGTCCAAATTCTGTATTTAGTAAATCTAAAGCAAAGTAAGGTTTTGGAGAAAAAAACTGGAAGTCTAGTCGCGACCCTTCTGGTACCTTCCATACAAATGTACCGCTCCGCCCACTTTAGAAATCGACTTATAATATGAATATACTAGAAAAAAAAATGTTTTATTGAGAATGAGGGTATATTTAAGATGGGTTTCCCGACTGAAACTTTCTAACTGGTTTTCGTTGACTCTGGCAACAATTCTGTCAAGATATCATATTGCGTTGACCGCTGGCATTGCTGCCACATTGTTGGAAGGCTGTCGAACTGCAAATTGCGCTTTGCAACTGCCCATGAATCGGAGGAAAAGCCAAAGTTTATAATGACCAAGAATTCGACGACAGCGAAATTGATGCGAGAATGAAAAAACAACATTTGGGATGAATGCGTGGTAGCGCATAAACGAGCTTTAGAAGTAGAATTTGACCGAAGAATTTACGAGGTGATTCACGAAACGATTTGGTGGGGCTATGATATAGCTCTCCGTCATCACGAAATCAACTGAGGCCGATGTACTTAAAGCATGCTTGAAATCATCGTCAATGTCAAGAAGTTGAAATTGACATGAAACCTCCCACCGGCAGCTGAATTCTTGAGACAACTGCTGACCCTTGGCAATAGCCAAATTCCTGTTGATGTTTCTACTTAATTGATATTGCTCCTAACTAAAGTTTTGTGAATTCACATTGTCGAAGTAGGAACTCATCGCCAAAGTTTTTTCCGGCATTGCACAATATTATACAAATTTCGATTGAATTAACACATTACAACACATAATTTTGGGACTCAATTCTGAGAACTGCACATGAAAGTAGCTCCAAAAAGAATATGTTCTGCATCATTCGTTTTGTAAAGTTACATGCCATAATTATTTAATATCGATTAGAAGTTAGTAAGTATCGTATAGGGGAATTTGTCACGTTTTAGGCTCTTTTGTTTGACAAAACATAAATACTATATGGTGGCGTATGGTTATCATAACTAATATTCCACGTAAATCATACGCCACGGAGTACAACAGTTTTTTTGTAACTGCTGCAAAATAAACCCAGTTCAAAATCATTTGATAAATGAAAAAGTGAAACTTTTACTTATGTACGGAAACGTTATATGAACAAATAAAAGGAATTGTAATTCTTATTTTTGTAAATTTGTTTCAGCTAAATCGTACTAGTGGTTCTCGAGTTATGTCAAACAAAAGAGCCTAAAACATGACAAATTCCCCTGTACGATATTTACTAACTTCAAATCGATATTTTAATTATTATGGCATGTAACTTGACAAAACGAATGATGCAGAACTTATTCTTTTTAGGGGATACTTTCACGTGCAGTTCTCAGAATTGAGTCCCAAATTAATGACCTGAAGAACAGCGAAGAATAATTGCATATCAATAGCCTTAATTTTATTTTTTAAAGTCGCTTTATTCTTGTGACCGACGAGAAAGAAGCGACCAACTATCTGACAGAATTTTTCAACTCGAGAAACTCCTCCGCATTATGTACAGATGAAGTTGGGATCAATAATAATCATATTGTGGAATCTGAATCAACCGAAATTGCGCAACGGTATGCGGTTGTGCATCAAAAAACTGATAAACAATATCCTTATCGCACGAATTCCGATTACAAAGTGCAACACAAACGATAGCATTTGACCTCAGTAAGAAAACACTAAACTCTATTTTGCTCCACTGCGTCACAATTTTTTTTACAGTGGTTTGAAGGTAAAGAATATGAAAAATCACCTGTAAAAATACGTTTGGGGTATTTCATGTCTTCGGAGACCTATATTAAAACAATTAGGGAAAAACTTTCTAGGAACATTTTAACCCTCTAGCTCCCGCCCGTATGGGACATTTTTGGCCCAATTTTGAAAAACTGTTTAAAAGTCTACTTTGGACGGAGATCAAGGCTTAGAATCATTGATAGAAATATTTTCCGGAGAATTTCACTAAGAGTCCCCGAAAAGCTTCTATAAGTCAAAGGTTCGTTGTTTGTTTTGCGCTGGAAAACAAATCGAAAAACATTGCTTATTATATCACTCTCTATTGATTTCAATTCCATTCAAATGAATCACATTGAAATTTGAACTATATGTGTTGTATTATCACTCTGTAGCTTATCTGAAGGGGTTTAATTGGGGCCAGACGAAGTTCAACGGGTACGTTAGTTACCTATATATTGTAGGTAAATCCTCAGCTCAGCATATGTTCTCAAATTTATCACTCTACCTTCGCTATTCATGCATGCTCTATGTGGGGTGCCTGAGTATGATTTATTCACGAGGAGAGGTAGAGTGCGACTTATAGTATATTGTTACTGCTGCATACAATTTATTGTTGGTATATGAACGTATTTGTGGGTAATCCAGTCAAATTGAAATTTTATATGTTCAGATTCCATGTCATTCCTCCAGCACACCAACACATCTCGCGTTGACATCTCAGCCAGCCAGCGAACTAGCCAGGCAGGCAAGCAGTAGTGAGCTACAGCCAATTCATTCATACATCCAGAGTCGAAAAGAGTTCCAAACAATATTGACACGTTCGTAACGGACTGGTGGTTGCATTACATAGAGCTATAAAGGTATTTTACTCGCAACAGTGACAGCAGCAGAGTGAACAAGCGAGCAAATAATAAACGACCAAGCGACCGTCCAAACAAGTGGCAGTGGCAGTAACAATTTTGACTTATTGCCAGCAACAACACGCAACAGCAACGGCAAGACGCAGAAACGCAGCAAACGAGTTATAAGTGTGACGACGACGACGACGGTTGGCCAATATATTATTTGTTGTTCTAAGTTGTACTTAAGCAAAGTTGTGTTTAACAACACAGAGTTAAAAACAAAAAACCCAAATTACAAAAAAAAAACCAACAAAAGAGAAAACTTAACAAGTGTTTTTCAAAAAAACTCTGTGTAATTTAAAGGAAAATATTTTCAAGTGTTTGTTTTTTAAGAAGGTTTTAGATTATCGGTCTCTTTTAGATATTCATTAACAGTTTCGATTTCTTAAAGTGAAAGTCATGCGTTTTTGTTTTAAGTTGGAAAAAAAAATTCTTTAAAAACCTGATTTCGTTTTTTATATGTTTATTATAGGTTTTCATTAGCTTAAGCGAGAATATTTGGTTAATTGTATATTGCATTTACTAAGGTCAGCTTAAAACGAAAAAAATATGTATTATTAGAATCGACTTAAAATTTTTGTTAAAATTATTTTAAGTTGTTTGGTGTTAATTTTTGTTTTTCTTGGCGATAATTTTATTGTTGGGTGAGACTCGACTCTACATAAAAACGCGTGTTGCGATCTAATAAAGACAACGCAATTCTAACTAAACCCAAGTGTCGTTCAATAAAGCCACACATAAATAGCTTTCAATGCATATAGAAATCAGACCCCTTGTGAGGGTTTAATTTTAGCTTTAGTCTTTTTTTGCCTGTTTATTTTTTCTAATGTTGGCCCACTAACCCCTGGCGATATTGATAGTTTTATTATGTACTGTGGTTATCAACAACATCGTCATCATCATCATCATCGTCAGCGTCAACAACACCACTAGTGCCAGCAACAGCAGCAACAATAACAACACTATTGTTACCACATACAACACCTCTGTTAGAGTGACATATCATCGATTCCATCGGAAGTGTTGATAATTCTGCGCTCAATTGTTTTTAGCCGCAGCATTTGCACCGTCAATAGCAGTGCCGATATTCAATCAATTTGTATAAATCTAATAAAAAAATTTATTGTCTCTTCTTTTTATCTATTTTTATATTTGCATCATTATCTCGCGGCGCAAATAACAAACGAACGAACAAAACATACCAACAAATAAATTCAGTGCATTTAGTGTTGATTTAAGTGATTTTAAGTGATAATAAAACAAACAAATAAAAAACAAAAACCATCAAAAACAACTAAGCTAACAATAAAAAGAAACCCGACACAAAAAAACACAACAACAACAACAATAAGGAAAACCTACGATTTCTTTATCCTTTTGCAAAAATGAGTGCTGTCGATGCAATTATCAACTTTAAACGAGATCCCTCTGAGGATTTCTATGGCATGTTGAATTGTGATGAAAATTCATCGGTGAGTAATTATTATTATTAATTGTCTTGATATTTCATATCCTCGTAAAAGGATAATGAGACACCCACCCCCTTGGACTGCTATCTGGGACTGGTTTTGACCTAAATGTAGGCTTTATGGTGACCTATTAAAAAAAACAACAATAATATTTGCTAGCCTCCTACGCTAAGTTGTAATTTAGCTTAAGTTTTATTTGGGCTATGCAAATACAACAGTTAAATGCCTGAGTAAATACAATTTGTGGCCACAGATGTTACAAGTGACTTTAGGAAAATACTTAAAAAACAATGGAATGTATTCATAAACCTTAAATCCTTGCTAAATTGATTTATACACTCGGAGAAAATTTTAAGATTAATGAACAATTTTTATCACAGACTATAAAAATTAAAAATAAAACCTGCAACGAATATATATACAATGAAATGTTTGATAACATGATGAAAAATGCAGCAGATGCAAAATGACAAACAAAAAAAAAATTTTTATACAAAATTGGGAAATTTTTCATATATGACAAAATATGGACCCCGAAAACCCTCGAGGATTCGTAATCAGCGACCCCAAGACCCCCGATCAAGTAGTTTGAAGACATTAAAGCTTGAAGAAGTACCAATATTACCATGTCAACATTAAGCTGTTTTTCTTAAAATTTTGTTTTTGCACATAACCCTCTTATTCACAGTCCAGGTCACATATGAATTACACAGTACAACATTTTTGAGCTCATTGATTTGGGATTCAATTCTGAGAACTGCACGTGAAAGCAGCTCCAAAAAGAAGAAGTTCTTCAAAAGCGATTGAAACGTGACAAATTCCCCTATACGATACTTACTAACTTGGAATCGATATGAAATTATTATAGCATGTAACTTGACAAAACGTCTGATGCAGAACTTATTCCTTTTGGAGCTTCTTTCACGTGCAGTTCTCAAAATTGAGTCCCAAAATCATGCGTTGTACTGTGTTAATTTTGGGGAATTTTTCGTTTATTTTAGGAAAAATTTCGATTTTCGATTTTGGAGCATTTTCCATATGCAAAATTCAGTAAAGAAAAATACCCCAATTTTTTCCACTAAATTCGCCTTAAAATGGGGAATATTTTGCCACCATTTTGCCAATCCGTATGCCACGCTCCCCAAAAAACGCCTTAAAATGGTGCCAGCATTTGTTTGCAGGAATGTTTCTTTGGGATATTTTTCATAAATTATTTGGGGGATTTTCAAAAGCCTCTCAAATTACACAAGGGAACTAGGTATGTTTTGATTAAGAACTGAATGTTTTTTTTTTAAGTTATTTGTGGACTTGGTTTTTTCTATTCGCTCGACTTTTCGTATTATACCGTTATGTCAAAAATGAAGGCACTTACTTCCACTGCAAATATTATTCTACTCAAAAAGAAATTCAAAATTCGCAAATAAAATTATCTTTGAGCGGTGCCTACATTGGTTTAAAAATTCATAAAAAATAAAAATCCGAAAACGTTTCCGGTTTTGGTCTTAAATCATGTAGTTCAATATATTTGGAATGTATTGGGCTTTATTACATTGAAATCAATCTACAAGTTTTGATTTTATTCACTGAACAAACTGAATTGGTTAAAAAAAAATAAAAATTGCTTTCCCACATTTTTTTAAATTTTTTTCTATCAATTCAGTTTGTTCATTTAATTGTGAATAAAATTAAAAGTTGTGGAGAGAGAGAATAAAAATATAAATATAAATACATCCAACGAGGTCGTGCCCAAATTCTGTACTTAATAATGCTATAATATAATAAAGATTTGGAAAAAAACTGGAAGTCTAGCAATGCTCCTTCTGGTACCTCCCATATAAATGTAGTATTCCGACCACTTTGAAAGTCGAGTAATAATATCAATATACCCAATTCGCTTTCGTAAAACTATAACAGGATAAAAGGGTCCGAGATTATCGGCATGTCTACATAGTAAAAGATTCTCAAAAAGCATGTCTAGTAAACGTTCGCATTCGTCAATAAACAAGTAGGTTCCGTTTGTTCTGAATCTAAAATATAAAGCGTGCTAATTCACAACAACGCGAGAAGCATCCCATTCATGGGGTGTAGAGGGAAATTAAGTTCTTTTAAAGTTTTAACAGTATAAAGTGTTGGAGAAAAAACTGTAGATCCAGCCACTTTTCTTCTGGTAGCTCCCATATAAATGTACCAATCCGCCCACTTCAGAAATCGAGATATAATATCAATACACCCATTGAGATCGTGTCCATATTCTGTTTATTGTTAAGCTTTAACAAAATAAAGTTGTGGAGAAATAATTGGAAGTCTAGCCACTCCCCTTCTTGCACCTCCAAAACAATGTACCATTCCGCCCAATATAGAAATCGAGAAATAATAATATTCTCCGCAAAATAAGATACCTTTACATAATTGTGAATAAAAGCTAAACGCGCTCATTGATTGTCATGATCCATGTCGCCTTTCCTTCATTTGTTATGTGTCCTTAAGCAAGACTAATAAGACTGGACACTTTTTCCGTTTTGTATTTTGCATGATTTTCTAAAATACAAAATTTTTAAATTTCCTATTGAATCAAACATTTTTTATTTTACTTAAACAACCAAAACTCAGCCAATTTTTTAGGATTTATAAAAATTTGAGAAGCTATCCCATACCTGATTCATGGTGTGTAAAGGAAATAATTTTTTTTTAAGTAATTGTTACATTAAAAAAACAACGGCTTTAACAATTGGATTAAGAAGAGTAAAGTTAAGATATTTTAAAACCTGTAATTTTTGGGGGAAAAAAATCGAAAATACGATAAGTACCTGTAACTTAAAAATGAGAGCTGATGGGAAAAAGTGATGATTAGATTTAAAATCAGCGACCCCAAATTAATCCAAAAAAATTGGTATAAAGGCACAGTACAAAAAAAGTTAAATTTTGTTCCCTTTTGTTATCAACATTTAATGACACACGTTATTGAGTCGTATTTTATTTAGCCTGATTTCAAATTACACCAATATCAAACGATTGCATTTGACTTTAGTAACAAAACCTTAAACTGCATTTTGCTCTACTACGTCACAATTTTTTTTACAATCGTTTGAAATTTGATTCTTTTGATCAAAAGGCGAATCAAAGACAATTAAAAATTGTCATACTCATTGATTTGAGTTTTGACCAAAAAACCACTGTAAAAAAATTGTGACGTAGTGCAGCAAAATGGAGTTTAAGGTTTCGTAACTGAGGACAAATGCTATCGTTTGATATTGGTTTCGTTTTTGGTTTCAATTTTGAAATTTTTTTAATCTTAAATTAATTAATAATATGTGCCAAAATTCAACGTTCTACCATTACTACTATTTTTTTTGCAAAAAATGTATGAGCCGGCACCACTGTGCGAAGCAACGATTGTGTTAACATGGCTGCGTTGCTGTAACGCTTTCCTTGAGTGTATCTAGCATTATATTGGTTTGATTACCACAAAGTACTTTAATTGTACCAAAATGTACTTTTCTTGTAACATAAAGAATAATTTACTGTATCAAAAAGGACAATTTACTGTACTAAACAGTACAATTTATTGTACCAAAAAGTGAAATTTGTTGTAAAAAATACGACCATTTATTGTACCACATAGTACAATTTATTGTACCAAAAAGTACAATTTATTGTAAGGTAATGTAATTCAATTGTATACAAAAGTACGATTTTTTACCCTGGAAAGTCTTTATTTTACCGTTAAGTACTTCTAGAGTACCAAAAAGTATTATTTTGTATCAACAATTATTTTTATTAAAAGTTATGTTGTTGTACAGCACGAATTACAGTTAATTCATGGAAAAAAGTAATTTCAAGAGAACTAATTTTCTATATGTAAAATATTCATTCGAAACTCTTTGTTGTGCTCACTGAGAATATAATTCGATTAAAGCGAAAATACAACTAATTTTTTGAGTTGCTGCACTTTTCGTGCAGCTTCTACTGTTTGGTTTTAGTGATTGGTACTATATTCACTCCTGATTCTCTGTTCATCCTCTAAAAGTGCCAATTTCATATCTGGCGTCTAATACCGCGGTTATGTTATAAAAACTTAATATAAGCCAAAATATTATGATACATTTTTTGACCCTGATTTCCACTATTTACCCCCTAAGGGTACAAATTTCCAGGAAAGAACTCATCTTACGACGGATCTACGTCACAGAAGGAACCTACATGCCAATCCTTGTACCAGTAACATATATAGCAAATCTTGTCTTCATAACTCTAATGGCTCGTGAAATATAACCGATTGATATTTCGGTTTGTGTGGGCATTGCCATGCCCTATTGTCTAACTTTGTTTTTATATAATTTATGGCAGAGGCCCTACGGACCACACAGAGAAAATTTCATTGCAATCGATCCATTTATTGGGCCCATATAACAACAAAAATTTGCCTAGCAGTTTCAGAGATATCGTTGAAGTTTTGAAAAAAAAATCAACAATTTTATAACATAAAAGAAAATTTTTGTTCTCTAAAAATTCATAAAAAATAAAAATCCGAAAACGTTTCCGGTTTTGGTTCATATAACAACAAATATTTCCGCATTTAAACCGAATATGTACTAATAAAGGTATGTTCATTTGCTTGCCTATAACTCATAAACCACTACACATACAAAGATCGAATTTTAAAAAATAACCTTTCCATTGACGTCCTCTTTCATAGGAAATTTACAGAGAACATCAATCAGGGATACGATGCAACTTATTTTAATATAAATAGATACAGATTGAAATTTTTTTTTTCGAAAATTAACCAACTAGAACTTTTGGAGCTATTTCAGTCATTTGTATAGGTGGTACCAGATGGGGTGAGGCAAAGGTTTCGGTTTTCTGAGAATTTGTCCGTTTGAAAGTTATGAAATAAATATAAATTATCCAAAAATAGGTAATTTGTACGGATGCTACCAGAAGGGGAAATCCAATGCAGCCCGTATTCATATAATATTGATAAGTCAACATGCAACAAACAATAAGAATGTACGAAATTTGACTTTCACTTACAACAAACATATGTATGTAAATGTATATAGGTGAGTCCGGTCATTTGTATAGCATGTACCACATGGCTGTGGTAAATGCTTCCTTTTTTTTGATATTTTGGCTACTATTATAAGATTATGAAACTTACAAAATTCAATTATCCTGTAGTTTTCGATTTGGAAGTTAAGGGGAAAATATTAATTTTTTCCAAAAATAAGTAATTTTGTATGGGAGGCATTATTATTTTGACGATATCAAATACCCTTCGCTTGCCCGTTTAGAAGTTTGGGAGAAGCATACATTTTCCAAAAATAAGTAATTTTGTTTTAAAGGATTCAAAAGGGGTGGACCTAAATTGCCCATTTACAACTCCGTAATAAGATTTTGGAAACTACCGAGCGGCGAAATAAGCAAGGCCTCTTCAAGCAGGCATGCAACAAGGCCTTCTGAGACATTCTAACGTCATGTCTTCAAGGTCTTGCTGTGATTTGTTATTCCATCATTTTGTGTGTGTGTAGACATTCCGTCTCCCTTCTCAAAGAAAGCATAAACAGAAAAGTCAAGAGGAAGGTGCCCGTGTGTTTTTCTTACAACAGTTTATGATTAGTTTTAGTCAAACAATTCGAATGCATCTTCATAGGCTAGTGTAGTGAGTTCAAACTCTAGAAAGGTTAACTGTCGTTGGGAAAATAGTGTAAGTATAGAGAAAAATATCTAAAAATAAACTAAAAATAAACTAAATAAAGTTCTTCTTTTTCATGTGTATGTAGGCCTTCCATTAGGCCTTCTTATAGAAAGCGACGATGGAAGGCCTTGCCTCCCAATGACACCCTATATTATTTGGAAAGGAAGAGAGAATAAAGAGCCCGGGCCTACTGACTGCTTTTGAATGCGTACTATAAGGCCTCTTAGGTCCTTCCTATCGCCGCTGGATTAGCCATGTCCATATGTCTGGCTGGCTGGCAGGTTGGCTGGAGTGCACGATAACTCCAGTAAACCTTTACGTATTCCTACGAAAATTTGCCAGTATTAATATTTTCCAAAAAGCAGTTAAGGGATTGCAGAAAGGCAAAATAGCACTAAACTAAAACCTGCCATACATATTAAATTAAACTTTTTTACAATTGGACGTTTTCTTAATTTTTATATAACGTAAGGAAAATCGATGACCTTCTTGTAAAACATTAACCCTTATGTGAGTGACAAAATAAACACCTTATCCAGAGTGACAGGGGTACCCGGGTACCCACATACAAATTGTATAAAATTTGGATATTTTTCTCATCGTACTGTACGTAAAATCGATATAAAATTATGCTTTTATGGTTTGGGGCTTTTTTATATCGATTTTACGTACAATACGATGAGAAAAATATCAAAATGTCATACAGTTAGATTGTGGGTACCCGGTTACCCCTGTCACTCTGCAGAAGGTGTTTTTTTGTCACTCACATAAGGCTTAAATATCAGCGCTCAAATCTATTTTTTTATCTTCCCAAAAATATTAGGACATTCTTCGAAGAATTAAGCTTCAGAAATGTTATTCCAAAAAAAAAATATTTCTTTCATGTAGTTTTATTGATTTTACATTGGGGTACTCAGGTACCCCTGCCACTCTCTTAAATGTGTAAAAAGAATATTGATATGCCACACTCTTCTAAAGCGATAAAATAAACCCACTCCAATGAAAATATAGAAACAATTAGAAGTTAAGAGCTGTCAAAATGTTTGAGCTTTGTAAAACATCTGCATCCATTAAATATATTCACTTGAAAATGAAAAGGGTACCCGGGTACCCTGTCACCCACATAAGGGTTAAAAAAGACCACAATAGACACTATATAAAAATGTACAACTGTAGTTACTTTGCTGTTACCCATTTATACACCCTGTCCTCGTGCAGTCAGTCTCCCTCTGAAAGCATTAAGTCATTAAATATTAAACACTTAAGCCCTTTAGTGGAAACTGAAGCGAAAAAAGCGCACACAGCTAAACGGATAGATGGCAGGGATGCAGAAATTGGTACAATTGTACTTTTTTGGTACCTTTTTGGGCTTTAAAAGTACCATGGTACTACCGCGACTCATTTGGTACAATTTCAAAAATCTTCGATTTTAACATTTTATCAATCGGTTGAGTTCTTATTTCGCCAAATTTTTTAAAATAAGATATCTTAGGTAATTATAAAATATCTGAATTACGCCTCAACCGAAATCACCGTGGTACGGATGCAGAACGATACATGGTTACAAACGAAATAAACAAGAAAATTGTTTTAAAATTTATAGATGGTGCAACAAATAATTTATATGAAATTGTGTGATGTTCTTAGAATTAAAATAAATTTTGATGATGATATGTTGAGCGGTTTTCGAAATTTTCCGAAGAAACTGAAAGTATTGTTTTATTTTTGGTGAAAATGTTTGAAAACAAATGCAAGAACTTTAATTCGATAAACAATTAATATAGAGCCTTAGCCGATTTATAAGAATTAAAAACAGCAACAAATGACGATATTTGGCGTTAAGTTTCAAATATAAAGAATGAACTGGATGAGTATATGTTTCCAGACATCTCAAGAGTGGTTGCAGGTATTTTATCTATTCCCCACTCATCGTCAAATTTGGAGATAATATTTATTTTCTTTCCAAAATTTAATAAAAACCAAAGAGAGACTAAATGTGGCGACTTTATCTAGCACAATACAGACGAAAGATTTACTAAAGTCTACAAATTCCTCTTGTTATGAAATGAATATAACAAATGTTGACTAAATATTCTACCTGATTATTTAAATGTATTTATTACTTATAGTTTATACAACTATCCTATATACCTATATACTTCAGTACGTGCCTGAATTACTTTTTGTGTTTTTGTACCTTTTATGTACATCTGAATTTTTATGTACTTCTTGTTTTTGTTTTGTTATGTTTGAATAAATTAATTTTTAAAAAAAAATATTTTTTGGTACCGTGGGCATCGAAAAAGTACATTTTTCAGTAGTAGATGGTACAAAATTAAAAATCGCGAATGCATCCCTGATAGATGGTAGCCAGCCATCAACCGAATGATAGTAATACACTAATCCATAATGGACATAAAAATAACATTTTCTTTTACGTAATTAAAAATTGTTAAAAACATATGCTCGTATTTCGTTCTACTTCTATTGAATAATATATAATCCTATGATTAACGAACGAATAAGGACACAAGAAAAGTTATTAGTTTTGAAAACTTTTGCAGTCAGTACAAGTAATTTATTAATGTTGTTCAGGAAAAGCAACACAATTTCCGTTGCTTCTTCCAAGAGATAACTAATGTTGTGATTTTTATGATGTCTAAGAGATTATTAAGATATAAGATTAACTCACCTGGTATTTAAACTTCTTATGTTCTCTTTGTCGTCTTATAGATTTTGTTAAACTTTTTGCTAAATCTGTAAATAAGAAAGAAAAAATAATTGTAGTAAAAAAATATAGAATTTCACATTAATTGCTCATATTACACATACAACAGTAGCAGATAATTATATATTATGCTGCTGACTACTGCTGTGTAATACATTTATTTGACGTTTTTTTTACATCCTATATAATATTGATGTTTAACCATAATTATATTTGATATTCATCCCTTTCAATTAAATGTTTAAATACAATTAAATATTTAACATGTAACAGAATATATTATATAATATAACAACATTAAAAAAGGGATAAACAGCTGTATGCATACAAAATGAAACATCCATATCATAATGACCCTCAGATATTTGCCCTTACAATTTAATTCAATTTAAAGCTGTATCTTTTTTTGTAAAACACCAAAGGCAAAAACATTATCTCGGCCGTAAATAATTTAATAGTAAAAATTTGACCTTAGACATTTACACTGGAATCATGTTCGCACAAGGACTCGTTCAATGAATGTATGAGCAAATGTAGTTTTGGCCCTTATGTACAAAGACACTTAATCTTGTAATTTGTGCATAATTCATATCACATTTATGTTACTACAATGACGTTGTAACAGATATTATATCCCTTAGCCTAGTTCTCTCTGTCACTCTCTCTCCCTCTCTCTATTTATATCTTTAAGTGTTTAGATACATCTTCCTGACTTATTGACCTCACTAATTGCTTTGGCATGAGTATAAAATATTAATAGGAAATCTTAAATGGGAGCAAGCAATGAATAAGGATTACTTGTGTATATATCTACACTTGTACGCCCACATATCGGATTGTTGGTATTTATAGTTATCACAGCTTTATAATGGCCATATTTTCATTATTATATGATTTCTGTTTATTCAGCTTTGATTCTATAAAATATTTTCATAACACAAATGAAAATATAATCTCAGCAATTTATGAGAGAAATATCAACTTAGTATATATAAAATATTTTGCTTAATATGTTTTGATTTCACAAATCAATTATATGAGCCATACACTAGCCGGACATTAAAGGATATACTACAGGATTTGGTTGCAGTGAACAGAAACGAAAGTTATTAAGGCATATAATATAATATGTGAACAGATTGACAATTATGGTAAGAAAATTTGAAATGTAGTCGAATCGAAAGATATTCACATATAATAAGCACTTAAAATTCAAATATATGCACCAAAAACACATAAAATATGCAATATAATTTTTTTATAAAATTTAATTAAAAATAAAATTTGCATGTAATTTTGAAAAAAAGAACCCAAAATTCATTTTTATAGTAGTATATTTACATAATAAATTATTAAAATATTAATTTTATTTCGATGTCGAACCGAAATCTCGTACCTTTTTCACTGCCTTGCAGAATATTTCGAAATTCTTGGTATAATATTTATTCTTTTCATATAAAATACCCACAATAAAATTTGCTACACATATCCCCTTGATGTCGGTGTAAAAATTTTTTGTAATTCAGATAAATATTGTGTAAGAAATTATAAAGCAACTTTTATTCAACGATATCCCACAAAAAAATTAAAGGCGTTTTACTTTTTAAAGTGGTTGTTAATTTAGCAGAAGCAGAAATGTGCAACAAAAATAAGCATTTATTGTAAAATTTTCTGACTTATATGCAAAAACACGTATTTTTTGTAAAATATGCAAAATCGATTGAATGCATTCTAAAAGGAAATATCATGATTCATATAGATAACTTAACCGTTTCTATTTTAGGATGTCCAGAAAAAATATGCATTCCTTGCCCTAATGACAACACTATGCAACAAGTGAAGACTTTTTGACATTGTTGAAAAAATGTTTTAAGAACTAATTCGCACCGTAGGAGGAGAATTTTGGTTATTTTGGTATATTTTATTTGTACCATTCCATAATAAAAAGGACTTTAAAAATGTCCTTGAGAAATTGAATTTTCTAATAAAAGTTTATATGAAACTCTTCCAGCAAATACAAATTTTTTTTTAAAAAACATTTGTAACAGTAACACTGTATTATGTACACTAATAGCTTATAGGATTACAATGGCGTTTGCAGACTTTTGTTTTTTCATCCTGTTGCTTCTTAAAAGGAATGGTACTAAAGTAACGTGTATACTTTTGCTTTGTCGTTTGTGAATACCAACGGTGTCAAGACGAATTGACCAATAGTAATCTCTCAACATACACTGGTGAGCACAAAGATATACGCTTCGCTGCAGACGAACTTAAGAAATCAAAGTCCAAAACCCGAAAAAGAGGAATGCTATACTTTGCTGTATTTTGCCTAGTTTATAAATTTCTTTCATTTCTTTACTTCTTTGGCTGATCATAAAATTGTACGCAGTAGTTTTTAATTACGAAATAAAGTTTTTTTTATTAAAACACTAAACAAATTTAAGATAAAAAAAACTTTAAAAAAGTGTACTGCCAACAGTGTCAAGACAAATTAACCAATATTAATCTCTCAACATACCCCGGGAAGCACAAAGATATACGCCTCACTGTGTTTCGCTGCAGATGGACTTGAGAAATGAGAAATGCTGTACTTTGCTGTATTTTGCTTAGTTTATATGTTTTTTTTCATTTCTTTACTTCTTGGGCTGATCACAAAATTGTACGCAGTAGTTTTTAATTACGAAATAAAGTTTTTTTTTTATTAAAACAACAAATTTAAAATAAAAAAAAAAACAAATTTTAAAAAGTGTAATACCAGCAGTGTCATGACAAATTGGCCAATAGTAATCTGTCAACATACACTGGGGAGCATAAAGATATACGCTGCACAGTATTTTGCTGCAGATGGTCTTGAAGTGAAGTGAAAGTCCAAAACCCGAAAATGAGGAATGCTGTAGTTTGCTTAGTTTATATGTTTTTTTCAGTTCTTTACTTTTTTGGCTGATCATAAAATTGTACGCAGTAGTTTTTAACTACGAAATAAAACTTTTTTTATTACAAAAAATTAACAAATTTTAAATAAAAAACACTTTTAAAAAGTGCTAACAACCTTTCTTATTGCGAATAGGTACAAGTTAGCCTCTCGGTTATACTATTAATCAGAATTTTTGAGGTTAGACTTTGTAAGGAGTCCCACGCAGCTTTTACTTACGTTTTTAGCTCTGCGACGCTATTGTATTGCTTGTTGTTGGAGAACATTTTTTTTAAGACTTTAACTTTTTCACATACTCTGCGGAGTTCATGCGATAACTCGGGAAGGCCAGCTTCGAATTTTTTGCCCGGAACCGGTTCTTGATAACGCACAGCAAACTATAAGGAATCTGATATAGGAATGAATGCGTTTTATATTAGCCTACCCCTTCTGGTATCTTCCATACAAAATAACCTATTTTAATATCCGTCCCATAACATTCGGACGGACAACTGAAGGATATTTGAATTTGGCAGTTTTATTTTATTGTAATAGTAGATAAACCCTCAGAAACCTGAAACGTTTGCAACACCCATTCTCGTACCTCCCATACAAATGACCAAATTGACCATCACATTTTTACATTCTTATCGTTTTTGTTAGTACACTGAATTCAGTCAAATTTTTCCCAAAGCAAACTTTTATGAAAATCTGACTTAAGAACCATATTGGCCTACCCCCTACAAAATGACCTATTTTTTTTAAAGTTTCTATTTCTTCCATAACTTCCGAACGGACAACTGGAGGGTATATAAATTTGGTAATTTAATTTCCCTTGTAATAAGAGACAAATTCCCAGAAAACGAATTTTACATAAAAAAAGTAAGACAAAAAAATTTCAGAAAAATATCCATTTTTACTGGTGTTATGCCGACTGTGACCATGTGGTAACAGCTTTAAAACAGGTAAATAAAAAGAACCAAGTACAAAATAATTCATGCAATACGTTTTTATGATATTTCATACTCTTCTCAAATAACAAATACAAAGAGCCAAGAGTAATATATCAGTCTTTAAACAACCAAAAAATATTCTTAATATGAAGTGACTTTTTATATCCCTCCATATTGCTGTTTTGCGCACATGTGAAAAACACCTATTTTAAATGATCCCACCCGCTCGCTACTGACGTCTGATCGCATAGCGGTAAATCAAGAATGAAAGATCAAAGCTTGCTTTGAGGAATCAAAAAAGAAAATTCTTGACATTTATTCTTATGTTTATTTTATTATGTGCAATATCTAACGCTGTCGACGTTACCATATGGTAACAGTCGTCACTAATGGGTTGTAATAGTTAGACAATGGGGCGTGGCACCACCCACACAAACCACAAATTTCAATCGATCATATCTCAGCAGCCATTAGAGTAATGTAGACGAGATTTGCTACATATGTTACTGGCACAAGAAGGATTACGTCTCGTTGCGAAATGGGTGGTGCCACACCCCTTTTAAAAAAAGATCGTTACATCGGTCATATGAGACTGATCACTCTCCCAGCCCAAAACGGCTAAATCTAGAGCTTGAAATTTGGCATGTAGGTTCCTTCTGTGACGGAGATGCATCATAAGATGGGTTTTTTTTTGGAAATTTGTAACCTTAGGGTGAAAAAGTGGCAAACAGAGTTCAAAATGTATCAAAGTAATTTGGCATGCATTTTAATTTTATGACATAACCGCGGTATTAGACGGGAGGTATGAGGTTGGCACTTTAAGAGAATAAACAGAGGAAAAGGAGTGAATATGGTACCAATGGCTAAAACCAAACGGTAGAACGTGTATTTTTTGATAACTCAAAAAATTAGTTCAATTTTCGCTTTAATCCAAATATATTTTTAGTGAGTACGACAGAGAGTTTATCAGTTTAGAGTAAATATTTAATTTACAGGAAAATGAACTCTTGGAATTCCTTTTTTCCTAGAAAAAAATCCTCATTTTTACAACAATCGGGGAAAGTAATAACAATATAAAATAAATAACGTGACAAATTTCAAGTAATCGAGCGGCTGATGCTTTTTTTCGACTAAAAGTTTGAAAAAAATTACAAAATATGAAAAATATACGAAAAATCCATTGTAATTCATGCTTTTTTGTCCAACAATAGAACTTTTAATAAAAATAATTATTGATACAAAATAATACTCTTTGGTACTATAAAAGTACTTTACGGCACAATAAGTACTTTACGGGATAACATGTTGTACTTTTTTACACAATAGAAGTGTTTTTTAGAACTTTTATACTATAAATTTAACTTTTTGGTACAATTAATTGTACTTTATAGTACAGTTAATTGTTCTAGCATCAAACAGAAACGATTGGAAAACTTTTGTTGAGGGATATGTTCCATGTAGGAACCAAAAAAATTAATAATGATAAATTGTTGTTTGCGATACAAAAAAAAGTACAGAAAAGTACAATAAAAGTACTTTGCGGTACAATACAAGCAAACCAATATAACAATTATATTAAACTAAACAAGCATTGACTTGGTATTGCTGACACATACTAGCAATTCTAACAAGAATATCTTTTAGCCTTCTTTTAGAATAAAATTAAATTTTTGTCTGCCGAAGTCAGCTAGTATCATATGTACATAAGGTGAGGGTATTTATCATTTAGTTAACCTGACTGAAATTTGTGTACTGCTTTTTATTTAAATTAAGAAAGGAATGATGTATGGGTTCTATCCCTGTCACTGTCTTCAACATATCGCTGAAACATTTCTTCGATGTTATAGACGGCAACTTTTGAGTAGTCGAGTCATGAGGCTGACATACGGTTTAGCATTGAAAAATTTTTGATTTATGTTTCAAAATTATGGTTCACTCCAATGTACACATATTTGAAAAAAAATTATATGAATTTTTATATAATATTTTATAATTCCTTAATATTTTATGGTTTAAAAGTACTGTCGAATCACTTCCCTCGTTCCCCTAATTTGCAATATTTGCACATTGTATATAAAGTAAGTTGCATTTTGCATTAATCATATTGCATGTCGACGAAATGATAAATAAAAATTCTCTAAGGTATGTCACACATATTTCATATATTCATACCTACCTCCCCCACAAAATGTTCTCATTCAACGCCGAGGTATACGGATATTATGACAGGTATTCATTACAACGTCATTCAAAGATATTCTCAATCACATGTTCATAATGATCGATGAAATTGCTAAAAGTGCCAAATAACAAAAGCTTTAACATTTATATTCGCACCAGTGCATGAGTATTTGCTATGGGTGGGTTGGGATGTATGACTGTGTGTGTATTCTTGCCAAAATAAAAGTGTTTAATTGAATACATATGTGTTTTTCGTATTAAAATCATATTACTCTTATTTGTATTGCTATAGCTTATCATATATGTTATCCATTAACACCTTAATAGTCATCACAAGCGTAAAATCACATCAGAATGTTAAATATTACGGAGTTTTTATTTGATTGAGAAGAATATGTACACAAAATATTATCACAAAAAATATGTGTAACATTTAATGAATCGCAAACAACAAAAAAAAACAGAAAAGGATGTCAAGAATGCTTGATTACTAAGAGAAAGTCAAATATTATTATGTATATGCTTTCAAGGTCACGGCACTCAGGGTATTAACGCATGGCAACGGATTTGAATGAAAATGTTTCGTCAAGCAAAGGCAGCCTCGCAAGCAACTCGTTAAATTTTGAAGGATAATACGTTGATTACTTAAAGAGCATTTAATTGGTGCGTTTGTGTGTGTGTGTTACTAATTTATGATACAGTCAATTAATTATGAAAATTGGGCAAGCAGTAATAATTTGGGCATGAAATACGATTATGATGTATACGTAATGACGTTGTAATAAGATTGATGTATATTAGAAATTATGAAGTGATTTGGGTTATTTTATGCAAAGGGATTGTTTCTTTTCTAAACACCCTAGTATTAAAGCAAGAAAAAACCACAGATTTTTAATGTTACCTTAAAAATTTAAAGTTTAAAGGTAATTTAAGTTCTCCAGATTTCACCCACATCTAGAGAACATCAAATTCCCTAAAATTTTACATGAATTACACAGTATAACATTTTTCAGCTCATTGATTTGGGACTTAATTCTGAGAACTTCACGTGAAAGTAGCCCCAAGTTATGTCAAACAAATAACAAATTCCCCTATTCGATACTTACTAACTTCAAATCGATATTAAATTATTACGGCATGTAGCTTGACAAAACGAATGATGGAAAACTTCTTCTTTTTGGGGCTACTCTTAACGTGCAGTTCTCAGAATTGAGTCCCAAAATCATGTATGTTGTACTGTGTTAGTGTCATAACAAACCTTTAAGCATGAGACCGAAAGATTTTCAAAATTCCAATGTTTATTTTCTTTGGTCTTTCACTGCCAACCAAATACCTTTGTAAATTTATACAACTGTAGCGATTTACAAAAAAATAATGTATCGAAAACAACAAATTATGTTGTTTTACAACATTTTGAACAAAGTATTATATAATTGTATATTGTTTAATAAAAAAAAAGCAAATTAAAAGAAATATATCAATGTTTTCTCATATGAAAATAATTTAAGCAAATTCATAATATAAAAGCTCTTACTTGCCCAACTCGAAATACATTTCCTTATATTGGTAATACCTATACAATTTCTAAGTGTTCACTGTATTGCACAACTACAATCTCCAGAGAATATAATAAAGGGAAATTATAGTTTAAAATATGACACACTATGTTCGACAAGTGTCGTATGAAATATATCTTTGTGTTGCTAGAGTGGAACTCAAAAGGTATTGTTGAGAAACGTTCACAGGACAAACTATAGGAGAGAACGTTAAATCCTTACCAGAAATTCGTCTTTCAGTACATACATATGTACTGCACAAATTTTCATACAAAACATTGCCTTCCAAGAAATAAAACAAATGCAATACTTATATTTTTATAAAGGAAAGTTGGTAACTGAGTAAGCAAACAGTTAACTTTAGAGAAAATTCAGCTGACAGTTGAAAATTTTATATAAATTTCACGGTGAGCTTGAATCCACTTTTTTTTACGTCACAAACTCTAATGCTTTTAAGGCAGCAATAGAAATTTATCCAACAGTAGCCGCACGTAGAAAATAATTTTAAGCGCCTCGGTCTTTTGCGCTCCGTAGATAGTTCGTCACTCCAAGTTTAGATAAAAGCTCTTTCACTTGGTCCATCCAACGAAATTTCGGTCGACCTTGCTGCGCCGCCCATCGAGTTCATTGTCGAAGATTTTTCGAGCTGGAGCATTTTGATCCATTCTTACAATGCGTCCGGTCTTGTCAACGCGCTTGACTATGTCGATGTCGTCGTACTCGTTCACGCAGCGTCCCAGACGAGTGGAATCTTTGTTCGTTGAAACAAATAACTTAGTTTTGTCCCCGTTTATCACCAAACCCAATTCAGCCGACTGCTTTCAATGCTCGAAAAAGGCGCAGTAACATCTCGCAATGCACGTCTAATAATTTCTATATCATCAGCATACGCGAACAACATGTGACTTTTGTTGAAGATGGTACCATTTCTGTTTATTGCAGCCTTCCGCATGATCATCTCCATTACGATGTTAAAGAGATCGCAGGACAGACTATCGCCTTGTCTAATGCCTCGCTGGGTAGATAATGGCTCTGGCAGATTTTTGCCAATTTTCACTGAAGACTTCGTGTCAGTCAGTGCCATCTCGCAAAGTCGTAAAAGTTTCGCGGGGATACCAAACTCAGCCATAGCATCGTATAGCTTATGTCGTATCGGACTGTCAAATGCAGCTTTGTAATCGATGAACAGATGGTAGGTGTCGATCTGCATTTCTTAGGTCTTCTCCAGGATTTGTCGTAGTGTGAATATCTGGTCGGTGGTGGATTTACCAGGTTTAAATCACACTGATAAGGTCCAATCAGGTTCGCCAGAATGGCCTTTAGTCTTTCACATAACACACTAGACAGGACCTTGTATGCGATGGGTAAAAGGCTAATCCCGCGAAAGTTGATACACACATTTGGATCGCCTTTCTTAAGCACGGGACATGGGACACTCAGATTTCAATCATCGGGCATGCACTCCCTGAGCCAATCGTGTTTATGAGCTGGTGCATGCATGTTACCAGCTCATCGCCGCCGGCTTTAAAAAGCTCTGCCGGAAGTCCATCGGCTCTCGCAGCTTTATTATTTTTAAGCCGTGCAATTGCCGTGCTGATCTCGCTGTAGTCTCGTGGTGGACAATCTACACCGTTGTCGATTATTGGTGTGATTTTTGTCACTTATGCTGTCTTCGGGAACAAGCAGAAAACGAAAGTGTTTCCTATATATGCAACACACTCTGAGTGTCCGTGACAAGATTTCTGTCTCTGTCCGTACAGGTGGGGATCCCAGTTCCCTGTTATCCTTTTGATAGAACTTTCGGCCTTCACCTCTATACCTATAATATTCATCCTGGCTCTTTCTTTTCTTCCATAGACTCTTTTTCCGAATAAAGAGGCGTGTCATATCCCTTCTCTGCTCATTATAACGCAACGTCACATCACGCGTTGCCATTGGCTGTAGTTTTGCCTTGTATGCAGCATCCTTTTTCTCAGACATTTCGCGACATTCTTCATCATACCAGAGCTTTCCTGAGCGTGGTTTTTCTTAACCCAGTACGGTCGTTGCGGCAGTGGTCACAGAATTCGCAATCTACTGTCACTGGATGTCGGGAACAACAGAATTAGGGGGTTTGTTTGAAGTAATTGAGAGAGTTTGTTCGAGTAGGCATTGGCTATCTCGTTAGTATGCAGCTTTGTGATGTCTAGCTTTCTTTACGTTTGGTTACGAGTGTTTTTAGTGCTTCTTGCGTACCTTGACTGCAACTAGGCGGTGATCCGAGTCATTGATTGCCCGCGCATCACACGCATATCTATAACGCTTGAGACAAGCCTTCTATAGTCTGCGAAAAAAAGTTCGAACGATTTCTACCAATAATGGACCAATCGTTATGAAATTATAACAGTTCGAAATTATTTAATTAATAATTTGGAGGCAAGACGAATTCTGCCGGGTCAGCTAGTTGTTTTATAATCTAATCGAAACTATTTACATTATTTCAATAATAATCTGAACCTGAGTTCTCTCCCTTTTCTCTGTAAAATAATATTACCAGTGTTGTAGTCCTTGCATTGTACTTTGCAAGGTTAACGCTACTACCTGATTGTGGTAGTAATACTTCAAACGAATTGTCAGCACATTGTCTGTGTATAAACCGCAAAAGAGTATTAAGTATTATATATAACGAGCTTACAAATGCATACATCAACTCATATATATATATGCACATGCAAACATAACATTTGTATGTAGGCCACGACAAATTAATCTGTTAACAAAATTGACAATAATTTAATATTCAATTAAAATTATCGTGTATAATATCCAAAGTAATGCAACAGTGAGCCTGTAAGGTCTAAACACATTAGAGATTTTTAGATAATTTAATTTGTATGATATTAATTTTAACTTAAAAAAAACGAGTTGCCGATCAAAGAAATGTAGATGACTGTATCAGGGCTTGAAACAGGGCTGAAACCTAAAAACGCATGATTTGGATTTTAAGAATACATCAACATCTTTTTTGTGCTCGTTGAATAATATTTGCATGTGCCATCGAATTTGTTTGAATACTAAATTGCTTTTTCCTGTTTCCGAAATTATTGTGGGGATTATATATAAATTATATATAAATTATTTACAGCCACTATTAGACATAACGTGTATACCACTTTTTCCCAACACACTGCATTTCGTATCAACACATACTAAATGTATTAAATATTTATCATGCCTAGAGTGTTCAAATACCTCCTTTTTTCAAAAACCCGGTTTCCGAGTTATTCGAAAAATTGATTTTTTAGAAAACTCGGATTTCGAATACAGCATTTGAAAGAAAACCGGTTTAACCGGGTTTTTTCGGTTTTTTCCTAAAAAGTTAAAAATAAAAATAAAAAAAATAATTTGGTTTAAAACAATGCATTCATTTTGTGTTTTTATTTTTAAATAAATTTTTGGAATATCTCATTTTATTTTTTAAAGTAGTATTTTTGGAAAGGAATAAATTTTTGGAATATTTAAATTTTTTTTTCAAAATGGTATTTAAGAAATAGTAAGCAATTGAGGTGTTCAATTTTGAGTCTATTCTTCTGTGTCGTTTTTATAAAGCTTGATACAGAAAACACGCACTCACTAATAGTGGAAGTAGGATTTATTGACAAAAGCGCGTTTAGAAGGATGTTGAGCTTTTCTGTCCTTTTATTAAATCTATCGAAATAGTTGAAATCATCATATAGTATTGTGTAATTGCAATTGGTTTTCACTGCTGGATTTTGGATGTTATTTATTGTCCTGTTTAAATCGTTGCTATCGTTGACTACCATTAGGTGTTTCTCTCATCTCACAATCTGAACTGTTACTAGACTCTGCCGTTGTTTGGGAAATTGCAGGATACAGTCTTTTAAAAAGTTCGTTCGCATATTCCATCGTTTCCGCCTTTTTAGAATACTTTACAGAGGATGAGCTTGTAGGATATCTTCCGAAGCTTAGATATATAATTAGGCTATTCAACGTTTGTATTCTTCTTTCCTTAAATCTTGCTATAATTGTGTCTCGCAGCTCCCGAGCATATGCGGAATCCATATTTTTGAGCTGTTACAGGATAAACGCATATACTCCTTCAGCGGATTAGAGTGGCTGAATCATTTGATAATCTTTTAATTGCGAGCGCTAAGCTTAAATCTCTCAAAATTTTTATTTCTTGTAAGGGCATGGTTGACACATGGGTTAATTCTTGAAACTGTTCAATCATTGAAGATAAGGAGATCCACCCGTGTTTCACATCGACAATGAGCCTTAGTTCTTTATTGTGTATCTTTGTTTTTCGCTCGACTTCTTAAATAAATTAACATGCTTGTATGATTTTTTGACTTTCACTATTTCACCGCATTCATCATTGTCACTATCATCTTCGGCGAGATTCACTTCGACTTGTTGATCCACTCAAATAACGTGTAAAAAGAATTTTCTAATATAATTCGAAAGCTGCATTCGACAGTCCGATACGACAGAAATTGTTGGGTGCGATGGCTGAGTTTGGTATCCCCGCGAAGCTAATTCGACTTTGCGGGATGACACTGACTGACACGAAATCTTCAGTGAAAATTGGCAAAAATCTGTCAGAGCCATTTTCTACCAAGCGAGGCTTTAGACAAGGCGATAGTCTGTCCTGCGATCTCTTTAACATCGCAATGGAGATGATCATGCGGAAAGCAGCAGTAAACAAGAATGGCACCATATTTAACAAAAGCCACATGTTGCTCGCGTATGCTGATGATATCGATATTATTGGACGTGGATTGCGAGATGTTACTGCGGCTTTTTCGAACATTAAAAAACAGTCGGCTAAAGTGGGTCTGGTGATAAACGAGGACAAACCCAAGTTATTTGTTTCAACGAACAAAGAGTCCACTCGTCTGGGACGCTGCGTGAACGTTGACAACTATAACTTTGAAGTGGTAGATGATTTTGGCTACCTTGGCTCCGCCATAAACAAAAATAATAATGTCAGCGATCTAACGACAAAGCGCTCTCTCGAAGAACAAAGATCCAGCTCTACCAGAATCTGATCCTACCTGTCTTGCTCTACAGCGCAGAATCTTGGGTCATGACACAAGTGGATCAATCTATTCTGGAAGCCTCCGAGACAAAAATACTGCGCAAAACACTTAGACCCATCATCGTTAACGGCGAGTACAGTCGTCGAATGGATCATGAGCTGTACAACGACATCGACATAGTCAGGCGCATTCAAATAGACCGAATGCGCTGGCTTGGACACGTTGTACCAATGGACGATAACCCTCCGGCTCGAAAAATCCTCGGCAATGAAATCGATGTGCGGCGCAGGAGGGGTCGACCAAAACTCCGATGGATGGACCAGCTCAAAGAGCTGTTAAATAATCTTGGTGTGACGAACTATCTACGGAGCGCAAAAGACGAAGCGCTTGGAATACTTTTCTACGTGCGGCTACTGATATATAAATTTCTGTTGTTGCTGCCAATAAAAAAGAAGAAATTAATTTGAAAATTAATTTTAAAATTTTACAAAGCTTCCAAAAAAATATTACAAAGCTTCTCGTTTATGAAACGTAAAAAGTTGTTTCTTAATTAATTTGAAATTGAATTTTAACATTTTACAAAGCTTCTCATTTACAAAATGTAAAAAGTTTTTTCTAAATTAATTTCAAATTCTATTTTAAATTTTTTACTTTTTTAATAACTCCTTTTTGAGTTGTAACAAAGCAATTTAAAAAAACCGAGTACTTGAAGGAAAAAACTCGGTTAAACCGGTTATTCGAAAATGGCACTTTTGCAAAAACCGGCATACGGTTTTAAACAAAAAAACCGGTTTACGGTTTTTCGGTTTCGGTTTTGAACACCCTATTCATGCCTGTATAAAACAAAACAATGGATTATCTTCAATTACTTTTTTTTGTTATTTAAATTACAAAAGTGGGAGGAAAAAAAATTCAGCAACAATAAATATCGATTTTCTTTCAAGAGTAATTGCGGCTTTGACTCACATGTTGTTAGCACAGACAACCACATTACAGTATAACCACATAAATAAATAAGTATATATACTATATACATATGTGTGCGTAATCGAGAAGTCTCTTTTTATACTGGGTATGTATAAAAAAAACAGTGCAAGTGTTAGTCTTTATAAAACTGTTGGAAAAACATGTTAAATGAAGCAAATAAATGTATTTTCGGATTTTTTTTTTTTTTTTTGTAGTTGTTCTCATTACTGGGCAACATGAAAGTAACCGAGAATTGATTGCACTTGATTACACTTGATTTAATTTTTTTGCAAGAGGTTCAAATATTCTCTTTCCCGGTTACGACAAATATTTGGGAAACAATTTAACCACAATACCAAACAAACGTTTAATTTGTACTTTAAGAGTAGAACATAAATGGTGGTTAAATTTTAAGGGCCGATGTAGATTTTGACCTAGATTTTAGACCTATATCCGATGGTCCAAATTTTCGATGACGCAGAGGCATAATTGAGGTTCTATGCCGTTAATGTGCCGAATTATCTCATTCTTGAAGCTCTTGAATTGTTGCTGGCTTATCGACGTTCACCTTTTTTTCAAATAACCCCAAAGAAAGAAGTCCAACGGTGTCAAATCACATGGTCTTGGAGGCCAATTGGCATCGGTTGCTCATATAGGAATTGTTTTAGATAACACGGCCATTGAATTTGTCGCCCAAAAGAGCCATTGTTTCGTTAACTGTGTGGCAAGTGGTACCGTCCTGTTGAAACCACATATCGTCTACATCTATATCTTCCAATTCGGGCCATTTAAAGTTCGTTATCATCTCACGGTAGAGAATACCATTCACAGTAACTGCCTGGCGGCCTTATTTTGAAAAAAATACCGCCCGATGATACCGCCATCCCATAAACCGCACCAAACAGTCACTCTTTGTGGGTGCTTTGGTTTTTCGACAATCACTCTTGGTTTATCATTCGCCCAAATGCAGCAATTCTGCTTATTGACGAATCCACTGAGGTGAAAATGTGCCTCATCACTGAATATGATTTTTTTCGAAAATTGATCATCCACTGTTGCCATTTCTTGCCACAATTCTGACCATTGACGAGGTTTGGAATGGTCAAGAGGCTTAAGTTCTTGAGTCATTTGCAAGTCTTTATGCATAATGTTCAACAACGACGAGCCTGAGAGGTGCAATTGTTGGGCACGACGACGAGTTGAGGTGCACGGCTCTTCAGCAACACTATCGCGAACAGCAGCAATATTTTCTGCAGTACGAGCTGTACGCTCATGCACTGGTGTTTTCACATCTCCTACAGACCCGGTTTGCTCAAATTTTTGCACGATTTTTCCGAATGTACGCACATTTGTACTATTAAATTGACCGAAAAAATCACGAATTGCAGAAAATAACTTGACGTTTAGGTGTGGTTCACATTCAACATCAGCCCTTACAATTTAACCACCCTTTACATAGGTGGGCCATAAGAGGGGATGGGGGATTTACTTCTATGAGTTTTTTGATCGTTACTAACTTGGGCATAACCAGAATTCTCCCATCGGAGGTGCCCAAAGCAGCTAACAACGTCCGAGAGATAATAAATTCCTCGGGCGATGCCACTGAACCCCCGTTCTGTAGTAGCAAATGTGAGAAAAATATTGGGTAACCTAAGGGGCATGCTACCACCCATGCGTTTTAGGAAGTATGTGACAGAAATTACTGAAGCTCAATACGCAGGCTCTCTTAGTGGCTTTAGCAGCACCTAGAAACTAGCAACAATCTCGGTGGTTAAATAAAACAACTTTTTTAAAAAAAACGACGAAAATGACGAATAATAACCCCTCAAATGTTGACGGCCCTCGCAAACGTTATAAGGATAATGATTTATGTATATGCATGGTACCTCGATTCAACTGGCGGATGTCCTCGACAAATAAAAGGCTGACATCACCGCAATACACGAAATGCAATGGACGAACAAGGATGCACACGACGAAAGAACTGTTTCTATCGTCTACAGCAGCCATGCAGTAAGACATGGACTTAGAAGTGGATACATAGTCGACAAGAGACTTCAACACCTGGTCTCGCGGTTTAAAACCGTAAGAGACCGAATGGCCACTATTCGCATACGGGCGAAATAGTTTAACATTTCGCTGATTTATGTACACGCCTCGACGGAAGACAAATACGATGACATTAACGATGATTCTATGAGCGCCTGGAGGTGATATATGACCGCTGCCCAGCACATGATATTAAAATTGTTCTGGGAGATTTTAATGCTAAAATAGGAAGGGAAGATGCTCTTGGATCAGCAGTTAAAAAAATTCGGTATACACAACAACACCTCCATTAATTAATGCAGATTGGTTAGCTTCGCACCGGCATGAAACATGAAAGTGAGTGCAAATCAGATTCTCTCATAAAGATATCCCCGAGGCAACATAGATATTCCCTAATCAAAAGACATGAAACCAGATTCATCACGTGGTAATCGATGGCAGACATGTCTCAAGCATTATGGACGTGCGTGTGATGCGCGGTGCTAGTATTAACTCGGATAACAACCTAGTTGCAGCCAAGGTACGCACACGATTAAGTAGTGCTAAAAACTCTCGTAATCAAACGCAAAGGAAGCTAGACATCACAAAGCTGCATACCACCGAGATAGCTAATGCCTGTTCCAAACAACTCTTTCAATTACTAATTCTGATGTTAATGACACACAGTGACAGCATATTGCGAATTCTATGGACAACTGCTGCAAACCGCCTGTACTGGGTTATAAAAAGACACGTTCAGACAAGCCTTGGTACGATGAGGAATGTCGCCCAATGTCAAAAGAAACGGATGATACATACAAGGAAAAACTGCAGCCAATGGCAATGCATGCAGTAAAGGAGCGATATAATGAGAAGAGGAGGGAAGTGAAACGCTTTTTCAGACGGATAAATCATCAATGGAAGAAATAAGTGGGACGTTTAGTCGAGAATTGATAATATTACTCAATTTCTAAAGTGGGCGGTGTGGTACATTTGTATGTATGTATGGGAGGTACCAGAAGAAACGTGGCTAGACTTCCAGTTTTTTCTTCAAAACTTTATACTGCCACAGTGGCGTTAGGCGTATTGATATTACTACTCGATTTCTATAGTGGGCAAAATTTTACATTTGAAGGAAAGGTACCAGACTTCCAATTTTTTCTCAAAATCTTTACCCTGTTATAGATTAACAAAATACTGAATTTGCTCTCGATCGCGTTGGCTGTGTTTGATTTTATTACTCGATTTCTAAAGTGGACGGAGTGTTAAATTTGTACGGGAGGTACCAAAAGGGTCGTGTCCTGTTACAGCTTAACAAATACAGAATTTGGACACGAGCGATTTTGGGAGGTACCAGAAGGGGTGTGGCCATTTAGCCCATTTCTAATACCGTAAGTAGTTTTGGGGAAATATTAACATATGGAAAGTTTCAAAACAATTGGTTACGTCTTTCAAAAGTTATCGTGCGTACCAGCCGGACAGACAGACAGACGGACATGGCTCACACAACTTAAAAAGTCATGAATTGAATTTGGTTTAAAGAAACATAGGGTCTGAAGTGACTCCTTCTATGTGTTAATCTTTTGGGTCGTATCAAATGAGATTTACCCTCCTACCCGTAGGGTTATGGTATGAAAAAGAGCTAAGATATTTAAAATTACAGGGACAGATGTGAAGCCCGAAAGTTCTACCGAATTGTAAAAAGCTAAGGTTTTGGAACAGAGATCCCCCACCTGTAAGGACATAGATGGAAATCTGGTCACTGATATTTAGAGTGTACTGCAAATATGGAGGAAACACTTTCGTTCTCTGCTCTATCCCGAAGGCAGCAAAGGTGACGAAATCATCCCAATTATCGACGATCGAGTAGTACGGCAATTGTAGGGCTTAAAAATAAGAAAGCTGCGGGAGCCGATGTACTGCCGGCAGAGTTGTTTTTAAGGCCGACGGAGTGGATGTGCATGCACCAGCTCATTAATACGTTTTGGCTCAAGGAATGTTTGCCCGATGATTGAAATCTGAGTGTTCTATGTCCTGTGCTTAAGAAAGACGATCCAAGTGTGTGCACCAACTATCGCGGGATCAGCCTTTAACCCGTTGCGTACAAAGTCCTGCCTAATCGTTATGTGAAAGACTAAAGTACATTCTGGCGAAACTGATTGGTCCTTATCAGTGTGGCTTTAGACCTGGTGAATTCTCGATCGACCAGATATTCACACTGCGACAAATGCTGGAGAAGACCCAAGAGATGCAGATCGATAACTACCATCTGTTTATCGACTACAAAGCTGCATTTAACAGTCCGATGCGACAGAAATTGTTAGATGCTATGGCTGAGTTTGGTATCCCCACGAAGCTGTTACTACTTTGCGGGATTACACTGACTCACACGAAGTCTTCAGTGAAAATAGGCCAGAGCCACTTTCTACCAAGACAGTCATTAGACAAGGCGAATGTCTGACATGGGATCTCTTTAACGCCATTATAGAGATCATGCGGAAGGCTGCAGTAAACACGACTGGTACCATCTGTAACAAAAGTCACAAGCTGTTGGTGTATGCTGATGACATAGATACCATTGGCCGTGGACTGCGATATGTTACTGCGGCCTTTTTTAGCATTGAACAGCAGACAACAGAAGTGGGTTAGGTTATAAATGAGGAGAAACCCAAGTTATTTGTTTCAACGAGCATTGAGGTGGTAGATAATTTGGTGCACTTAGGTTCCGCCGTAAAAAAAAACTAATAATGATAGCATGGAAATCAAAATATGAGTATTGATCGCAAACCGTTGCTACTATTCGTTTCGCAATGACGCTCGCTCGTAGAACAAAGATCCAACTCTACCAAAGACCGATCCTACCTGTCTTACGCTACAGCACAGAATCCTGGGAAATGATACAAGCAGATCAATCTATTCTGGGATCCTTCGAGAGAGAAATACTTCGCAAAATATTTGGACCCATCATCTTTAACGGCGAGTATCGTCGTCGAATGAACCACGAGCTGTATGAGCTGTAAAACGATATCGACGTAATGAGGCGCGTTGAAATAGACAGAATGCGCTGGCTTGGACATGTTGTTTTAATGGATGAAAATGTCCCTGCTCGAAAGGTTTCCGGCAATAACTCCGATGGGCGGCGCAGCATGGGGCGTCTTAAACATTGTTGGATGTACCAGGTAAAAGAGCTGTTATCTAAGCTTGGTGTGAGTAACTATAATTTCAACGTGCAGCTAGTGATGGATGAATTTCTGTTGCTGCTGTCAAACAAGAAGGATAAGATGACCAATAAAACGTATATACTGTAGAATGTAAAATGCAGACACATACGTATACAGTCGAACCTCTATATAACGAATTCAAAGGGACTGGATATTTACTTCGCTATAAAGAAAATTCGATAAATAGAAAAGAAAAACAATTTTGTTCCTTGTAACATTTTTTATTTGTAGTAGTCAGTTATTTTGGTTTGAAGTATATTTTTCCACTTTTCTTCTTTAATATAATTTTCTAATACATTAAGAGAAGTAACACAGTAACACAGAAGTAATATGCAAAGGCAAACTGATAGCGACTGCAAGAAATGTGAGAGATGGTAATGATTCCAGTTGCCACTTGCATAGTTCGGTGGTTCCCCAAAATACACTTTCAATTTTATGATAAATAAACGATTCAAAGCATCAATCTCTGCTTGTGTGTTGTGAAAGCAACAAAGTACACACATCGCAACAATAACACACAACAAAGCGACGTCGATTTCTTTTTTGTGTGTGGCGTTCGGTTTTGCCTAATATTTGAATAAATTCGTTATATGGAGATTCAAAACGCTTCAATCTTGAAGTTACGGTCGCAAAAATGCTTCGTTATAAAGAAATATTCGCTATAGGGAAATTCGTTATATGGAGATTATAATACATGGGGCTTTTGTTTTGGTTATGGTTAACTTGTTGTTGTCATAGTAACTGAGCCTGGAGGGGCTGTGAGTATCCTTTTTTAGTTTGCACATTTGAGTCGTTTGTATCTTTACTCCCACTCTGTTAACCTATTGAGTTTTTCATTTCATTTTCGTTTTTTTTTTTCGCTCTGTTTTGTTAATATAAAACTAGCAAACATTGTGTTAACTTTTTTGTATTGTTTGTTACTTGATCCTGGAAACGTTTATACTGGTTTTTGTTGCCGTTGTTTGCTTATTCTAGCAACAGGCAAACGAAGTCGTCAACTGACGTTGGAGTGTCAACGGCTTACAGAGTGCGCCAATGTAAACTTTATGTTGCATATTAATGAATTTATTTAACATAGAAATTTTCCCTTACTCTCAATGGGTGATTTCACTGCATGATATTCTAATGGAAAACTTGTGCATTTTAATGCTTCACTGATTACAGAGTTCCAGAGCACAAGTAAATGGCATCAGTAATCGCTTTAAGCTTGTGGAAAAGTAAACCGTTTGTGAAAAGACGCTGCATACATTTAACGTGAAATGAATAAGCATACAGATAATGTTATTAAAACTTAACGATTTTTTAAATAAACTGTGGTGCTTTAAACCCCTCTGCACTACAGGAGATACTGCTGGTGTCAGTGCCATCAAAGTTTATGTTTGCCAGGAATATAAAGTGACACAAACAGACGAGAAATATAATGTATACTAGTATGCAAATTGTTTGGGGTAAAGAAAATAATTATTAAATCTTCAAAGACAAAAACTTTGCAAGGGATAACTGTTGGAATAAGAGTGAAATGAAAGGGAACTAGAGAAGATAGAAATAATGCTACAAACAATTTAAACGTTAAATTAAATCGTATTGGATGAAGGAATGAAGCTATATTTCAGTTCATGGGGCGGACGAACAAAGGGCAGACAATCCGTCAAAGGTCGCTCCTTCCTAAGTGGTAATAATCATATCCCAATTACGAATCTTCGACGGAAGGTGATTGTATGGGAAGTGGGAGTAGCTTTCGTCTGATCTTGCTCATCACAGAGCTTAACGCCTGCTACGACTGTAATCGCGAGACGGAGGGAAGAGCTTGTATGGGAATTTAAACCGAATTCCAGAAGTTCCTATGGGAGATGGGGTGTTTTTATCCGATCTTAACTTCTGCTTAGAGGATAGAAGATTGCATACAGAATTTCAGCTCAATTGGTCCTAGACTAATGCTGTAATCGCGGTGGCAGGCAGACGGACACCTCTTAAAGGGGAGTTTGAATAAAAGATGGAAATAGTTTTTGTCCGATCTTGCTCATGGTAGAATTTAGCCTTCTCTTAGAAAATAGAAGCATGCACTCCGAATTTCAACTAAGTAGCTCCTAACCTACGGCTGTAATCGCAGGGACAGACAGACGGACAGCCTAAAATCGGGGTGTTTGTATGGAAGGTGGGAGTAGTTTTTGTCCGATCTTCTTCATCTAAAAAGGTAACATCTGCTTAGAGGATAGAAGATTGCATCTCCTAGAACTAAACCTCTGCTTAGAGAATAGAATATTGCATACAGAATTTCAGCTCAGTTGGTCTTAAACTAAGGCTGTAATTGCGGGGACATGCAGACGGACACCCCCCCCCCCCCAAAAAAAAGGGGGGGTTTGAATGATAGATGGGAATAATTTTTGTTCTAATTTGGTCATCTTAGAACTTAACCTTCTCTTAGAAAATAGAAGCATGCACTCCGAATTTTAATTAAATAACTCCTAACTAATCTTCTTCATCTAAAAAGGTTACCTCTGCTTAAAGGATAGAAGTTTGCATGCAGAATTTCAGCTCGGTAGCCCTTAGACTAAGGCTGCAATTGAGGGAACAGACGGACTGACAGACAGACATATTTAAGTCGACTTACCCTAGGGGTAGAGGGTATATATCTTTTGATGCGACCCAAAAGAGTAAAATATATATGAAGTCACTTTAGAACCTAGGTTTCTTTGAACCAAATTCGATTCATGACTTTTTAAGTCGTTTGATCCATGTCCGTCTGTCTGCCCGGATGGTACGCGCGATAGCTTTCGAAAGACGTAACGCATTATTTGGAAACAACTTTGCATGGGTAAATATTTGCCCAAAACTTTGTACGGGATTATATATGGGCTACATTGCCACGCCCCTTCTAGTATCTCCCATACAAATTTACCATTCCGTCTAATTAAGACATCGAGTAATAATATCAATACGCCTAATGACATCGTGTCCAAAATCTGAGTCTGATAATGCTATATCAGGATAAAGTTTTGGAAAAAAATAGTCAAGCAACGACCAGTCTAGCCACGCCCCTTCCTAATTTAGAAATCAAGTAATAATACCAATACACCCTACGCGATCGAGCCAAAATTTTGAATTTTGTTAAGTTGAAATAGGATAAAGTTTTGGTGGAAAAAGGAGGTCCAGGCATGCCCCTTCTAGTATTTTTCTAAAATGTTTATACTTGCATAATTTATGTTTTTACTGAGGGTGAGCGTATATATAAGTCCGTTAAATCAACTAAATCTTTCTCACTTGTTGATATATACATATAGTCATGCCTACCACACATCCTAATAGGCGTTACAAATGCAAGAACAAGCTGAATATATTCTTTGGCCCGTTCGTGGGCGTGGTGAATGATATACAATTTTTAGAATAAATTTCACACTTTTTTTGGTAAACGCCCTTGAAATTTCAAAAAAAGATCTACTTCCCTATAATGGCAAACATTAAAGAGGTAAAAATTCAAAGCGATCAAAAAAATTTTCATGAATTTTGAAACAACTCCTTTTTCTTTGATTTACTTAAATTATAAAAAAGTAAAGTAAAGAGTAGGGAAATCCCAAAAAACGGTTGATTCTTATGTAAAAATACCTCCTGATTCCAAATATTACTCCCATTTTTTTGAGAAGTTTTTACATTTGAAAACTCCCACAACGTGACCTATAGTTAAACGACAAAATGAACGTCAAATTTAAAAAAAAAAACATTTACGATTTAAAGACCGACAGACTCTAATACTCCGAAGCTGCTTTTGACAACATCAAGAATACCGCCGAAAATAGAGAGAAAACACATTCATGAGGAATTCAAGCAAATCTGCCTAGAATATTATTTATGTGCTATGACAAACAAAAAATTAATTACATGTTTTAATAAAGTAACATCTAGTATTTTTTTTAGAAACGTAAAAATATGAAAAACATGTTTGGTTTCCTCATAAAACTTTCCAGGGATTTCTTGTAATTGCTTTTTCGGTATCGTAATTTGTGAAATGTCAAATATACCATTACTCCGAATCGAAAATGAAAACAATATTATTAATTTAATGTTTAGTTATATGTAAACGAAATATGTAAAAAATTACCTTTCATAAATACTACTATGTACACATATGAAATGGACTTAATGTACTAAAAGTGTACCAAAAACTTAGTCTATGTCCTGGAAAAAGAAATCCCATTTTTATTTTAATTACTTTTATAGGTATTGTATCACAACATAGATTTTAAATCATCAATAACTCAGTAACACAAAAAGTGGACTTGAGGCCTTTTTGCAGGATACCGACGATATGTTTATTACCTCACTACATTTTGAAAAACAAATATCACAAGAAAATCACAGGAAAGAAAAACATTGCCAAATTTATCGTTTCCATTCGGCTTTAAGTTAAATTAGCCACTCAGTGCAATCATGAAACCAAGGTTATAATCCAAGCTAAAGTTCAAAGTATTCAAACAGCCAGTCATTTGAAATTTACTTCGTATTTGGTATGACCTTTTCAAATATTCTGATACGATGAAGAACATTTTGTATTATCACCCACATCCACACGCACACAAACACGATTATCACTTCGAAGCTAATGTTCCCTGAATATTGTTGATATGTTAGGACATTAAATACAGATGATTACAACGATTGATGCCTTCTCTCATTTCTTAGAAATAGGAAAAACGACTATATATATATGGGCTCCCTCAAAGATTTTCTTAGCATTTTATTCTTTGGGGAATTATTTCGGTATCCTAATTTGGAAAACATCAAAGTGTTCATTAACGCGTGGATGGTTATTAAATAAATGTACAGGGTGGGGCAACATTTTGTTTGGATTTGAATCAATAGCTGTGTCTAGCAGCCACGGCGGGGTGGGTGGAGGTTTTGCAAGAGACTCCATTGAGAATTTAGTGCCATGGCGTCATTCAGCGAAACACAAAACTTGTTCAGCGTACGTGAGTACTATTGAAAAAACGATGATTGTAGCGCAAACAATATTTTGAGTTTATCACGATCCGGCCTGCAAAGTATTTCAAGGGATCCCGAAAACGTAGAGCGCCTGTACGTGAACCACCGTCACTCTCTACTTGAAATCGGTCTATCGCCTTAAATGTATCCGGAACATCTGCATAACACATTCTTCACAATAATTTGCGTTTACATCTCTACAAAATTCATATAGTGCAGGAATTAAAGACTTTAGATCACGCTTCCCAGTTTCAGTTTACCAACAAACTTCTAGAGTGGTTCACTAGCTTTGTCAATATTATTTTCTCAGACAAGGCATATTTCCACTTTCGTGGGCATATAAATAATCAAAAATGCAGTTATTGGGGTGTATTACATGGAAAAGAAACTAAATTTCCTTTACACTCCATGAATGCGGCTTAGGAAAGCTGCTCGTGTTATTGTGAATTAACACGCTTTATATTTTTAGATTCACAACAAAGGGCACTTATATTTTATAGACGAATGCGAAAGTCAGCTGTTTGAGAAGGTTTTACTAGACATTTACTTCGAACATGCTGTCGACAATATCGATGAGCCGCCAATGAATTAAATGTAATCGTAGATGACTGAGACAGGAATCGAACCCTGGTCTCCCGTATGATAGCCGCGTGTTCTATCTATCATGCCACGATTCGCTCCAAGTGACAATAATCTTGAGTTAAAGCACCAAAACCAACTTGCATTCACTCAAGGTAACTGCAAGCTCTGCTTTGTCAGTAAGATACATTATTGGTCTATACTTTTATTATGATCAAAGAGGAGATGCTCCTACAGTTCTTAAAATGTTTGTACAAAATGAATCCAAAAGAGTTAACACTGAGTGACCACCTCGTAGTCCAGGCTTATTTTCAATGGATTTTTTTCGTTGTATATAATTTAATAGTAACGTTTTCATTAGAAATCCAGTGTATCTTGAGGTCGCCTCTGTGAAGCGGTCTGTGGAAATTTCTTCTACACGTTGCACAGTGTCAAAATTATTAAGGATTACATATTAAATTTAAAAAAAGAAAATACTATTTGTGTACCTTCATAAAAAATACACAGATGGTATCTCATTTATCAAGTTTTATAACCTTCAACACGTGTTCTAATGAAGTGAATGGTAGATTCATTTTGTTCTTCCATTTGTAAAGCCCATAAGGAGACGTGGTAGATGTGACAATATACATATATGTATAAATGATAAGCATAGCCGTCTAGCTGAAAATCGGAACGCAAGCTTTTATCGGCTAAGTGGAGGTTTAGTTCTAAGGTAAGCAGAAGATCAGAAACTACACGCTTCTTTCATACAAACTCCGTCTAATTGCCTCCGCGATTGCAGGCGTAGATTGGAAAATATTGAGTTGAAATTTGATACACAAGATTCTATCCAATATCTTGAAGTTAAGTTCAAAGATGAGCATGATTGTGCAAAACTACTTACACCTCCCATACAAACTACCACTTATTGGGGGTATCTGTCTGTTTATACCCCCGCTTACAGCCGTAGTTAACTGCCATCCACTAAGCGACGGTTAAGTTCTGAGTTGAGCAAGATCAGATAAAAACACTCCCACCTCTCACACAAACATCCCTTATTTGGAGGTGTCCGCCTGTCTGCCCACGCTATCACAGCTGCTGTTTAAGATCCATCGATCTGAAATTTGGTATGCAAGCTTCTTCTTCTCAAGCAGAGATTAAGTTCTAAGATGAACAAGATCAGACAAAAACTACTCCCACCTCTCATACAAACACCCCTTTTGGAGTTGTCCGTCTGTATGTCCACACTATCACAGCGGTAGTTTAAGGGCCATCGATCTGAAATTTGGTATGCAAGCTTCTTCTTCTCAAGCAGAGACTAAGTTCTAAGATGAACATGATCGGACAAAAACTACTCCCACCTCTCATACAAACACCCCTTTTGGAGTTGTCCGTCTGTCTGTCCACGCTATCACAGCGGTAGTTTGAGGGCCATCGATCTGAAATTTAGTATGCAAGCTTCTTCTCCTCAAGCGTAGTTTAAGTTCTAAGATGACCAAGATCAGATAAAAACCACTCTCACTTCTCACACAAATACACCTATTTTGGAGTTGTCCACGCTATCACAGCCCTTTTTGGGGGACGGACGTCTGTCCCCACGATTATAGCCTTAATTAAAGAGCTATGGAGCTGAAATTTTGTATACAAACTTTTATCCCCTAAATGGATGTTAAGTTCGAATATGAGCAAAATGAGACAAAAACTTCTCCCACCTCCTATACACAACACCCCCTTTTTGGGGTTTAAAAATTGAATAACAATATTTTCAGGACATATAACAAATTCTCATCAATAAAAAAGTACTGCCATAAACTGCACGTCAGGGGCTAAAAGTAATGTCCCACTCTGAAAAAAATATAGATTTAGTGCAAATAACCATTTTTACAAATAGTGAAGGGTGTCTAAGATTTGGCATAGCCCAAAATATTTGCCTTACTGGTTTATATTCGTTTAAATTGTAAAAACAAATTTTGTAAGGAATTACTACCCATAAGATACAAGTTTTCAATGATTTTCAATATGTCCAATTCAAAAGTCATTTCTAAATGTGATATTCTGTAATTTTATTATTACTGCAATGCTCCTTTCTAACCACTGTGCTTGACGCTATACTCGTACCACCATTTATCTTATACCAAAAACATCAAAGAACATTTGTTGATTGAGTGTTTGTTTTTTTTGAGGAATTTGTTCAAGTAACAACAACAACAAAATCGCTTACAAAATTTATGAAAGGAAAATGCAAACGAAAAAGCGCTGAAGGATTCTTTAACCATCTGTTTTTATAGAATACCGAAAAAAAATAACTAAACGTCCTCGACTCTCTGACAATGGTCAGCAAATTGCTGGGCTAGAATATTTTGTTTCAACGTAATTCTGAGAAGATGAAACTTCCATTCACCATAGATTCTTGTCGTTATTCAAATAACGATGCCGCTGCCACTTCCTATTTCCTTGACAGTTGATTATCTATGATTTCCTTTTAGAGGCACTAGAGGGTTTTTAAGCTTTTGCTCTGGCATCGACCTTTGGCAGTGAAGGCAGTAAAATGTTTCTTAACATTTCGTGAATTCACAATTAATCACTTTATTGTTATTTGGACTGTGTCCTTTGCCAAGATGTTGGCCTCTCCAAGGATCTTTAGGTATCAAAGCAATTTTAAGTATTAACAAACATTGTAGCAACAGTTGAAGTTCGTTCGTTCGTTAGCAATGAAGGCTAGAGGCAGCCAAACGTAAAATATTACAAAAAAGAAAGAAATTATGGCAAAAATCATTATGGTAATGACTTTAAATGAATAGTCTTGTACGACAACGACAATGTTGAAAAATTCATTTATTATAGAGTATACAATGTGGGACTTAACTTCTCTGAACTTAAGTCTCTGCGTGCAGTTTGCCCTTTTACATTTATAATGTACATTGAAATAGAATTATACAAAGACAACAATTTTCTTTGGTTAATGAAAATATATTACTAAGCTCAACGCTTTTAGTTTTTTTTATATCCAGAGTTTTTCACTTTCATAATTTTAACCAGATTTTTTTCCAATCTGTTGAACAATTCCAAGAATTTCAATAACATTTTAAAATATGCTTTAACCGCAAAGAGTCTTTATCTGTATAAAATGCATACAGATTTCTTTGCAAAATTCCTTTCCACATTTATCTAAAGTAGTTTGCTCTACCTTGACTGCCAATCGTAAATAGATGTTCTTTCATAACTAGAGCTTTCTGTTCTCTATCTATCTCTCTCCTCTTGTGTCTTTACATGGCAGTTTATGTGTTTTTGCCATGGGTTACTAACATAATCGTTATATCTATAAAGATATGAAGCAATTCAAGAGGAAATTTATAATTCATAGAATTGCTTAGCAACGAGTGTCAACATTTATGGCATAAACAAAGAAAACCCAATCAACACATGATACCGGTCAAAACTCAATATGAACATCTATAACAACAACAATTTGCCATAAACATAGAGTTTATTTAGTGGGGTGACCTTCATAAATAATTCAATTTTACTTTTAGTTTTACTGCTACTGCTACTACAAACAGCTATAACTATAAAGCTATAAACAGTAATCGAATGAGGGTACAGGATGCTGAAAGCTACTGATAGCCATACAGTACAGTGACAGCAAAAAGTAAGTAAGATGCAAAGTATCAAATATTGGAAGTTCTAAAAGTATAGCAAATTGGAAGTTCAGTCACGTCCCTTTCGATATATTCCCTTCTGGTACCTCCCATATAAATAGCCAAAATCAAGGTAAACATCTACTGAAAGTTGACATACGAATAAAAATCGAAAATGTTGTGCTGTCCGAAAAAAATTAGCCAATTTCACAAAAACAATATTTTTCTATAATTTAAAAAAAAAAACCCTCAAACCCGAAACTTCCTGTCTCCTGTCGTTTATGCTCCACAACATGGCAAGTTATAATTCATAAATAATTTCATTTAAACATCGGTAAATTTTAATAATACGAAAGTTAAGAAATATCTAACATAGATTTAGGGTACTAAGAAGTTAGTTCAACTGACTGAAATTTCTGTACTGATTCTCGTATCAAGTGATATATACCCCCATCCCTAAGGGTGAGGGTGCCGCCGATGAAATAAATGTAGATGACTGAGTATTGCCTGGTACCGATCCCTGGATCTACCGCAAGACAGTAGCGTATTCTTATGACCATGCAATTGCGAGAAATTCTTCGAAATATGGGCTTGATCGAATTGGGGGGCGTGGCACTTTGTACATAACAAAAATGTTTATAATCAGATATAAAGGATACGTGGATAACGAAGCTCAGAAAACTTTAAATGTAGACTACTGTTATAAATAGTCTAGCCGAAAATGGGTATAGTATGTGTGGACCGGCAGTGGCATAGTGGTTAGAACACGCGACTACCATGCGGGAGATCCCAGGATCGATTCCCGCCTCCAGTCATCTAAATTTTTCTTTCATTGGCGGCCCCTCCGATGTTGTCGACAGCAACGTCGCAGTATAAGTGTCGTGATAATTGGCATGTGTAGTAAAAGCTTCTCAAACAATGACGTTCGCATTCGTCGATAAACAAGTAGGTGCCATTTGTCGTGAATCTAAAATAGAAAGCGTGTTAATTTACAACAACGCAAAAAGCTATCCCATTCCTCATTCATGGGGTGTAAAGGGAAATTAAGTTTTTTTTATGTGTGGCAGTGGGCGTGGCAATTCACATACAACTGTAGAATATTTTCTTCTTCTTCTTTAATGACAGCAACAACAGAAATGTATCTATCAGTAGCCGCACGTAAAAAAGTATTCCAAGCGCTTCGGTCTTTTGCGCTCTGTAGATAGTACGTCACACCAAGCTTAAAAAACAGCTCATTCACTTGGCCCATTCATCGAAGTTTTGGTCGTTTATTGCCGAAGACTTTTCGGGCCGAAACGTTTTCGTCTATTCGCACAAAGTGTCCAAGCCCGCGCATTCGGTCTATTTGAACGCGCTTGACTACATCGATTGCGTTGTACAGCTCATGATTCATTCGGCGATGCCACTCTACTTAATATTTTGCGTAGTATTTTTCACTTAAAAACTCTCAGAATAGATTGATTTGCCTGCGTCATTACTTAGGATTCTGCTCTGTAGAGTAAGACAGGCTGGATCAGTGTCTGGTAGAGTTGGATCTTCGTTCGTCGAGAGAGGGCTTCATCATTAAAACGCTTAATCAGCGCATAGTAGCAGAGGTTTGCGATCAATACTCGTTTTTTGATTTCCAGGCTGACATTATAATTTATGTGTATGGCGAAGCCGAGGTAGACATCTATCATCATCCATTTCAAAGTTATAGTTGTCTACGTTGACGCACCGTCCCAAACGAGTAAACTCTTTGTTCGTTGAAACAAATAACTTAGTTTTGTTGTCATTTATCACCAGAGCCACACGGCTCCCGACTGCTTCTCAAGGCCGCAGTAACATCCTGCAGTCCTCGGCCAATGGTCATAGAATTCGCAATATGCTGACACTGCACGTCGGGAACATCAAAACTAGGGGGATTTGTATGGAGTAATTGAGAGAGTTGGTTGGAGTAGGCATTGGCTATCTCGGTGATATGCAGCTATGTGATGTCTAGCTTCCTTTGCGTTTGGTTACGAACGTTTAAAGAACTACTTAATCGCGTGCGTACCTTGGCTGCAACTAGGTGATGATCGGAGCCAATGTTTGCACCGCACATCACACGCACGTCCATAACGCTTGAGACATGCCTTCCACCAATTATCACGTGATCAATCTGGTTTCTTGTATTTTGATCAGGGAATATCTAGGTTGGCTTGGAATCTGGTTCCACTCACTTCCATGTTTCTTGCAGACGCGAAGCTAGCTAGTCTAAATCCGTTTTCGGAGGTGATGTTGAATGGAGGTGACTGAATTTTCCGACTGCTGAACCAAGAGCATCTTCCTTTCCTATTTTAGCATTAAAATCTCTCAGAACAATGTTAATGTCATGAGTAGGGCAACGGTCATATATTTCCTCCAGGCAATCATAATGTTAATGTCTTCGTCGTTGTCTCTCTCCGGGCGTTTACACAAATCAGCGCGATGTAAAAATATTTCGCCTGGATGAGAATAGCGGCTATTCGGTCACTTACAGGGATAATCACGAGACCAGGTCTCGAAGTATCTTGCCGACTATGAAACCACATCCAAATTCGTGTCTTTCTGCATGGCAGCTGTAAAAGATGTTCCAGTTCTTTCGTCGTGTGCATCCCTGTCCCGTCCATCTCACCTCCTGTATGGCGGTGATGTCAGCCTTGTATTTGTCGATCACATCCGCTAGTTGGATAGAGGCACCATCTCTGTAGAGAGTTCGGACATTTCAGGTACAGGGGTCGTCAACATTTGGGGGAGTTCTAGTTTTCTCTATTCTTCGTGTTTTCTTAATAATTGGTTTTGTTTAAGGAGAGTGGTAAGGAGACAGTAAGTTTCTTGGGGCTGCCAAAGCCACTAAGAGAGCCGTTGTGTTGAGCTTCAGTAACTTCTGTTACCTACTTCCTAAGACGCATCGGTGGTAGCATTATATACGAGTTCGTTCCTCATTCCCGTGATGAATGGTAAACGCATGACATTCCATACAAAATATATATTTGTAATCGGATATCTGGAAAACTATGATACAAAAGGACTACAAACTTTGTATGCGGTCTTCTGTTATGAACATGGGTAGCAAATTGGCATCGGAGAAACAGTTTAACCGGCCTAGAAATTGAAGGGTGTGGCAATGAATTTACGAAATATATGTATGTCCAAACAGATACGTAAAAAATGGAGACTGAGAAGGTCATAAAACTTTGTAATGGGCGTGATCATATAAGTCTTCAAATAACTGCAGCGCAATGAAAAATAGAGTCTGCAAAAAACTGTGCATTATTATAGACAAGAAGTGCAACAATATTGCAAGTATTCTTACGTGATATAAGAGTATTTATTACTAAAGTCTTGTGGTAGAGATAAAAGTTGTTTCCCAAAATTCTGACAAGTTTTGTATAAAATCACGGAAAACCTCACCTCATTGGTACCCATTTAGCTATTGAGCACTTGGGACAAATAATATTCAATGCATTATTTGCATTACCTACTTTTTGAACACTCTGTTCCCGCAGCCATAATATCCGATGTCCCCCCAAAACATTCCCAGTTATCCATATGCACCAATGTACACTCCCATATGTGCATCGATATCCCGTGAACAAAACAAATTACTGCCTGTAGGTGTTATTTCGAATGTAGAGCTGTAATAACAAACAATGACTATAAAATTGGGTGGCGTTGGGTGTTGGCTCAGTATCTCTCGTCCAGAGAATTTATCCTGAGGTTGTTTTCATTTGGGTTTTCATAAATGTGTTAAGGCGAAAACGGTATTGTACGTTATCCAATACAAACCAGAGAGCAGCAGTTTTCTGTGGTGCGGTCAGAATGTTGGTAAATACTGTCGATATAATTTATATTTCAGGTACAGTGGATAATGGATTTTTTTCTCCTCATACTAAAGGCAACGGCAAGTTTATCGATGTGGAAATTATTACTTTGCATTTTTTTTTTTGTTATTGAGATTTTCATCGGTAAAATACGGCGGATGTATGTTTATTATGGTTTAGTCGACGAAATATGTATGTATCGATGTATAAATGATGGATATGTAATTGAATTCATTACATAAGGATTTATTTAAGAGCAATTACTTATGACACAGTTGTTATATATTATATATTGGACCAAAAGTTATCATAATTACCAGAGCACTAAAGGTAAAATATGAATATGCTAATTGGATTAAGGAAAGCACTTATGTTAAGATAAAAATATGAAAATGTATTTGGTCTGTGTACACATTAAAAGATACAATATTTGAACAATCTGAAAAAAGATATAATACCTAAAGATAATGAAGTGAATATTAGAAGCAAATGTCCAATACAAAGACATAAATATAATCCCTGATTTAAACTACAGACAAATTGATGGTTTGCAAATGACCAAATATCTTAATGCTTATTCAATACAATTTATTGAAATAAATTAAATATAGATGTGACAAACCGCAGATGGAGCGGTATATATTTTCTTCAATACCGAGTGCATATTACATATCAATTACAATTTGTATCGTGATATTAGTAGGCATGTAATCGACAAAATTATAATGTTCTAGAGTGATAGAATTAGATGCATAGATAGTAGCCGACATTAAAGATATGACTATGCAGACGAAAGTTTGTTTCATCTGTGGACGGAGTGGGCATGCCAAAGTTTCTCTTTTACACTAAAGAGATATACACAGACTAGCCGACCCGGCAGACTTCGTCTTGCCTCAAAAATTATTGATAAAAATATTGAGCACTGTTGTAATCTAAAAACAAATGGTGAATAACTTTGACCAATGAAAATTCAAATTAAAAGGGCAAAGGGTCTCCCATTTTTTCCAGATAATAGTTAATCCCTATTCTATATCCTATTAATATTATAAATGTGAGTGTTTGACTGTTTGTTTGTGGCTCAATCAATGAAATTTGATAGGCAGCAATAATTTTTTATATATTTGACCCTGTGGGCGGAGTGAGCGTGGCAAACAATATTTGGATCTAGAGAGATAAAATTTGATATCCATATAGTACACGACAACACGAATATGAATATGCAGACGAAATTTTAGTTTTGAACCAGTGGGCGTGTAAAATTTTTTTAGAGCTAGAGAGATACGAATTGATAGTGCTCGAGAACACGAATATGAATATCCAGACGATATTTTAATTGTTGACCCAATTGGCGGAATGGGAGTGGCAAAACTTTTTTAGAGCTAAAAAATATAATTTAATACCCAGATAGTACTCGACAACGCGAATACGAATATGCAGACGAAATTTTTAATTTTGGACCCAACTGGCATTGTGGGAGTGCCAAAACTTTTTTTTAGAGCTAGAGAGATACAATTTGATACCCAGATAGTACTCGACAACACAAACATGAATATGCAGACGAAATTTTAGTTTTGGACCCTTTGGGCCTATATGTTGTGCCAAAACAGTTTTGAGAGCTAGAGAGATACAATTTGATATCCAGATAGTACCCGAAAACCCGAATATGAATGTGTAGCGGGACATAATCCCCCATGTACCATATATATATATGTAGCAAAGCTCATCTTCTTACATTTAATGGCTCGTGAAATATAACCGATTTGAAATTTTAGTGCAACACAGTGAAAATTTCATTCTAAACGGTCAATTTATATTGCCCAGACAACGATTTTTTCAAAAGGGGCGTGTCACCGCCCATTTTCCAGCGAAACGTAATCCTCATGGTATCAGTAACATATGTAGCAAATCTCATCTTCATAGCTCTAAAGGCTCTTGAAATATGACCGCTTGAAATTTCGGTTTGTGTGGGCGGTGCCACGCCCCTTTGTCTAATTATGTTCTCATGTAACCTATGATAGAGGCCCTATGGACAGTATCACACAAAGAAAATATAATTGCAATTGGTCCATTTATTTGGCCAATATAACTATTTTTTAAAAAGGGGCGTGGGGGCGCACAGTGGGGAAAAAAAGTTTTTTTGGACATTTGAAATTTTAGGCCGCAATTTTTGACTGACTTTCAAAATTCTTTTTTTGTATTGTTGAAAACAAAATTGTGCACAGAACGTACGTTTTTTATTCAGAATTCCTTACCGTTATTTTTTTAAAATTTATCAAAGTCGATGCAAAAATAATTTTTGATTTTGAAGTCAAATATTTTTTGGACTACTTGTCCTAAAATTTACAAACTGGCCTCAATTAATGTGAACATATGTTATAAATTAAACTCAGTGCAAAAATAAGACAACATTTTTTTTGGCTCAACTGCAAGTAAATGTTTGGAGGCACTATTTTCACACTTTAACTCGGTGTCCTGCTCATAATTATTGTCCGATTGGAACAAAACCTAACATATAGCCTGGAAAAGTTTTAAAAAAGTCGTCTGTAAAAAAAAAGCCAAATCGGTGAAGGTCGCCATGCAATTTTTTTGCATATGTACCAAAATAATGCAATAATGCAAAATAATTTGTTTCCAATAATACAAAAAAAGAATTTTGAAAATCGGTCAAAAATTGCGGCCTAAAATTTCAAATGAACTAAAAACTTTTTCTCCCCCCTGTGGGGCGTGGCAAGTTCGAAGTACGTACAAAATCTCGATTTTGTACCTATAATGGTTATAAAAATTAGACATTTCATAATTCGAGATATATGGGGCGGTACTATGCCTATTTTACCCGCTTGCAGTCCGAATCTTAAACTTTATTGCCTAAGTATCTCGGTGTTTTTGTTATCGAACAAAAAATGTTGTCTATTACACCGTAAACTGCTTTTGTACACTGAGAACGATCTTTAACCGTCCACAGATGTAATGTTAATGTTGGCGCAAATCCACACAATTCTTTAGAAATACTTTTCATTTCTTCCAAGCCAACGTTTTTTGTTGTAAATTGTTTCAATTTTTTTTTACTATATCGGAATCCGGTAGATTATGGATCAATTTAATAGTGTCTTCAACCACCTGAACTTGCTCAATAAGCGAAAGACCTGATATTTGCAAATTTTTAATATGTTTTGCAATTAAAAGTAATTTGAAACAATACAAATCCAGTCAGATCTAGTTAGGGGGTCTGTCAAGACATCCTTTGCAGTTTTAATTGATTTGCGCATCTTCATCGTTTAATGCACACAGGACCTTTAAAATGTCGTCATAATTGTTGGCATAGTAAATAACTGTTTCCAGCCATGTTCACCAACGTGTTGCTATAGGTTCTGGGGGTATGTAAGGTCTGGAAACATTTGTTTAAAAAGTTCCACTCAACATGGAGCTTTCAAAAATATCTTTTTGACATTAGTCATAGCTTTATTTACGTTTCCATATAAATTCCTAATATATTCACACAATTGGTGGATACCATGAGCAATAGATGTTACATGCGTCACTTTCGGATATAATGCCACTATAGAACGTTACTGTTTGAGAAGCTTTTACTAGACGTGCCGATTGACTCGACACTTATACTGCGAAGTTGCTGTCGACAACATTTGAGGGGAGCCGACAATGAAAGATTTTTTTTTTTTGTAAATGACTGGAGCCTGGGTTTGAATCTGTGATCTCCCGCATAGTAGTCTCGTGTTCTAACCATCATGCCACGGCCGTCAAATAGTGTTGGTATATTTTGGTTTCTCATGTTGTAAAGTGGAATGTCAGCAGACACAAAAGCTCGGCACAGTTTAACCAGAAAATCATGTTCTTTTGTGAGTCTACAGATCATTCTGGCTAAAACAATTGTTTTGTCTGCTTATTTTCACTTCTATAACTTAATTGAATATGTTTGCCGCTTCTCACTTGAAATCTGTGATCTGCTGCAAAAACTTTGCAAATTTGGGTGTTACATTTGATAAAAGCAAAGTTGCAAAGTTTTCTTATTTTACGAACGAAAAATTAATGTTTAAAACATAAAATATGCTTAAAAAAGTAATTTTTTTTAAAAATATGCCGTAAAAATATAAAATATGCTTACAAAAATGGGCAAAAGTGCAGAATATGGGGGGGGAGCCAAAAAAAAAATATGCCACTCCCCCCAAATACGCCCTAAAACACGAATATCACGGTCAAAGTTGGCGCTAAGGCCCACGGGGTCCTGGGGGGCCCAAAAAAAGGGGCCCATTTTGTTCTATGATAACGCCCCATGTTTGGATACTCAAATGAAAGATACTTTCGAGACGAATCCAACGGTGGTATTTTGAAGTTCCTACGGGTCTCCTGGGCCTGAGCCATTTAAATTTCCGGGATATACCAAAAAATTTTTGAAAAAATGTGAAAAAATCTTGGAAAAAGTTTGAAAAATTTAATTAGTTTCGTTGTCTTGAACACATTATGGTCCAAGACGAATGCGGCGGGGGGCGTGCCCCCGTAATTAGTTTCTTTGACTTGAACACATTATGGTCCAAGACGAATGCGGTGCGGGCACGCCCCCCGCCGGAAATATCTTTCATTTAAGTACCCGCACATGGGGAGTCATCATAGAACCAAAAGGGGCCCCTTTTTTTGACCCCCGGGCCCCATGGACCTGAGCGCCAACTTTGACCTACAATTCCGATGTTTGGGGACCAAGACGAAGACAATGGCATATTTTTTTTTATCGGGCTCCCGCCCCTTATTCTGCACTTCAGCCAAAAAATTATGTTTTTTTTTTAAATATTCTCTTAAAACCAAAATATTCCGAAATATGACTTTATGGGTAATATATGCTAAAAAAATGCTCTAACAATTAGGTCTCAAAACATGGACCATGAAACATGTAAATACCTTACCCATTTGTAATATCTCGTTCTTAAAAAAAACATGCATTTGCATATTTCAGGTTGCCCTGGTCGTGAAACTAATTTGGTCTTAAGATACTTGAAGTCTAACACGTCTCCTTTAAGGCGTTACACTTTTGTTCGTATCAAATGATATACATCAAATGAATATACTATCATCCCTAAGACGAATGGTATAAGAATTATGCATATCATAACCCAAACGTCAAAATTTTCTCATATCCATTTTCCCGGGTCATAAAATATTTCTCATGATCAAACAATTCAATTAATTTCATTTAAGTTTGTCTATGAATTCAAACTGTCGATATAAATCCACCACAGTGCCAACTACCGGGTCCAAACTCGATGTTTCGAGCACAAAGCAAACGTATGGTGTGAATTTGGCTTCTGTAGCTGTTATCGTTAAGATCTGATGGTCGGATAAATATACGTACAAATGATTTTATATTTTAAGATTTTATATTTTAATATTTTTAGTGTTGTCCTTTACGAATGATTAATATTTATTAATCATATTACTTATACGTAAACAAAAACATATTTTTCCATTATTTCTTCACGTAGCAATTACGAACAAACACTCAGAAGGAAGTAATCATTTGGATACAACCGTTTTCAAGTTTTAAACATCCGAGAAGACATTTGAACTATTGTAATTAAATGTTGATCAAATTTATTGTATAACATATTAAACATTTTTATTATGTATACGTATTATGTTTATTTTAACAAAATATTATCTATTACGACAACATTAATATTTGTTACATGAGAAAACTTTTTTACAAGTTACTAAATATTCATTAGTATACTAAATATTCATTAGTATAGTATGTAGTAATCAAAAACTTGTTTAAACGCGTCACAAATTATTACTAATGCGGACTTCTCGTTAAGTAATTGAAAATATATTCAGTTTATTTTGTTGTAATTGATTTCATTTACATCTCATCGTCTATTATCTCCGCTACACATTTCAAGCAATTAATAAGACATTAATAACACTTACAAGTGAGTCATATTTGTACAATGACTTACGGCGTTCTTGTGATGCTTATAGTATTTACCTTATCCCCCTGCGCCTTCTTAGCGAATGCCACAAAACACTTTCCCATGAAAATATTAATGCATATAATTCTAGCAAAACAATAACAGAAATCATGATAAAAACAACAAATAAATTTCTCGACAACATCTGTGAAAACGTTAAAGCAAAAACAGAAAAAAAATGCAAATAAAAATAAACATAACAAAAAGACAACAATCACATAAAGAGGATTGCATGAATGGAAAAATGAATGCCTGCCTGTCTGTCTGTCTGCACAACAAACTTAAGTACTGGGAAAACAAATCCTGACTAAAGTGCTCTTGAATTACCACTCTCTTATTCAGAAAGCGTAAATAAACAACAACAGCAACAACAAGAAAACAACACAAGGCAGATTCTAGTAAATGTCCTAGAGAATAGCTAACACATTCATTGCCGTGTTTGTGTATATAAATGTAAGAGTGTGTAGGGGGGAGGTGTGTGGCGGTATGTGTGTGTGTGCGGGTGTGTCAGTTGGAAGGTGTGCAAATATTATCTTTAGTAGTCTATGTTTCGTTGTAATTAACATAAAGACACAAAGACATGCCAACACACATACCAACCAACCAAAAATTCTTTGGCATACGAAGGTAAATTCATGCTCTGAATGAAATGTATGTCGATTTTTGATGGAAATGTTTGAGAAAGTCTGTCTGGCTGTGTGTTTGTAATAATGGTTATTGTATACATTATATATTATACTACATAGGGTTCTGTAGAGGTGGGAAAAACTTATTTCTACGGGAGGTGTCTCAGAAAATTTTTCACTTAATTCTTTTTGATATACTTAATTCTATTTTATAGGTTACGTAGGAATTTGAAGACGTTTTCGACATACATATCGCTAATTTGGCGCAAGACCGGCATAACTCACAAAATGTGATTTTGAGTTAATAATGTAGAATTGTTCGTTATGTTACAACTTCATGTTGAGTAAAAAAACCATGTTAAAACCTTTTATACACTGCGCTTAAGAGCCAGTTTATATTCCTCTATTTCGTGCAAGTTGGAAGTAAATTGAAAACTTTAAACGCGTTTATCGTGAAATCGATTTTATTTTGAGTTATGCCAGTCTTGCACCAAATGAGCAATATATGGTTTTATAATGATAAAGTTATCCTGAAAGAAAAACAAACTACTCAGTTTCAACGTAAACTAAAATAAAGATGTTTTAATTCCCTTAATTCCTTCAATTATCATTGCAATAATAATAATAACAGCTTTACACTACTACGCCAAACTTTTAATGGAGTTTGTAACAACTTCTAGGAATCCTCACGTACCACATAGAATTTACAACATAAATTCTGACAAGTTCTTATTAAAAAAAAGCTTTGATTTCCATGTTTTTCCATTATACACCCATTCACAAGGGAATGGATGTGTAAATACGCCGCCATAGTCATTCATCTGGACATTCCATTCCATACCCACTTGGACAAGGGACCAAAGTTAAACAGTGCGTAAGAAATTGTGTTAGTTCGCATTGCTACAAGTGGTCGTGTGTGTGTGTGTTTTCCAACGTATAACCTATTAGTATCCTTGTTGCCATTATTGTTGTTGTTTTTCCATGTATAAATTGATGATTTCAACTTATCGATTTGTAGTTCTTGGCCATGGATTAACAAGTAACCTACAAATATTGCTGATGTTGCTGCCTGCGTGTCTGCCACTGTTGTTACTTCAGCCTTTTAATAATGTTACACACACACGATAAACAAACAATATTGTTTACAACAAAAGCGAGTGTTGACACACATATATACGAACATATATTGTTGTGTTCTTCTCTGGATTTTACTTACTCAGCATCAATCCGACATCGACGACTATGACGATGATGACGTTGATGATATCGACAATGATTTCAGTGTTCCTGACGTCGCTCATAATGCTGCCAATGGAGGACAATTCGTAGTTTTTGTTACATTAAAAAATAACTAACAAAAAATAAAGAGAGGAAGCACCGGATGTAGCTGTAGTGTCGATTTGTTTACACAGTGGTAAAGCAGAACTATTGATTTTTGTGTTAACTTTTTTCCCAATGTATGTATGGGTTATGCTGTGCAAAATCGAATAAACGTAAAATAGAACCAAAATAAACAATAACAAAAATTTTATTGAAATTTAAATTTCGCAGGACATTTTTTATATAAACAAATTAGAAATTAGTAAGGTTATTGAGAGGGTCAGAAGCAAAAGGGTGACAAAAAGTTTCAAATTCTAGTGCAAATGCAGGTATTACTTGAACTAGATAGTTATAAAAATTGATCTCATTTCATGCTAGAAGACAGTGATGGTGTCAAGGAACACAACTGCATACTTATCTCAATTTTTGTCTATTTGTCACTTGTACCCCTTTGCTTCTGACCCCCTCAATTATCATGAATTCTGCCAAAGATAAGATACCCTTCCCCAAATAGTTGGACTAAAATTATATTTTATTAAACTTTGCACCGCAAAAAAAGAGTTTGAATGAGAGAAGGACGTTGCTTTTAGTCTTTAACATAAATTTGGTTCATACTTAGAGGCCTGCAGTATTTAAGAATTCCACACGCTTCGGTCTTCTGCGTGCGTTCTCCAGTTAGTCCTACCAGATGGTGACACGTCGCCTACCACTTGGTCCTTCCAACGAAGTTTGGGTCTCCATGTTCTGCGTCGTCCTTTAGGTTCGCCTTCAGAACCTTTCTCGCTGGAGCATTTACATCCATCCTGGCAACATGTCCCAGCCATCGTAGTCGTTGGATTCTGACTCTTTTAGCTACGTCGATGCCATGGTAAATCTCATAAAACTCATGGTTCATCCAATTTTTCGGAGTACTTTTCTCTTGAATACTTCCATGTTTTGTATGTCCGTTGTTGTAAGGACCCACGATTGGGCAGCATACGACAGAACGGGTAAATAAATTAATTAAATTAACAAAATATATACCAGTTTTAGCTTTTCTTAGTATTTCGAGATAAGGTGGTGTTACTAAAGTGCTTTCGAAGTCCGTAGGAACATCTATAGGCTAGCACTATTCTTCGCTTAATTTCTCGGCTGACATTATTTTTCTTATTGACGGAAGATCCGAGGTAGCTAAATTCATCGACTACCTAAAAACAATAATTTTTAACGTTCACGGTGCGTCCCCACCTAGAGGACTCTTTGTTCATCGAAATCATTATTTTGGGTTTGTCCTTGTTGACCACTAAACCCATTTTTGCTGACTCCTTTTCTAGCGATGAGAAAACTGCAGTGACATCCCGCAGGTTTCGGCCAATGATGTCTATATCATCGGCATAGGCTAGTGGCAGGTGGCTCTGGTAAAATATGGTGCCAGGCATGTTGACACCAGCCTTTTTCATCACCTTCTCCATAGCTTTATTAAATATTGTACAGGACAAGCTATCGCCCTGCCGTATTGAATGGTTCAAAGTGATCCTTACCAATCGTAACCGAGGATTTGGTCTTTTCCAAGGTACATCTGGAAAGTCAAATTAGTTTTGCAGGAATACCAAACTCAGACATGGCGTCATATAGCCTATTCGTTATCGGAGTGTCAAAGCCAGCTTTTTAGTCGACAAAGAGGTGGTAGGTGTCGATCAACTTTTCATGAGTTTTTCCAGGATTTGTCGTAAAGCGAATATTTGATCCGCCGTAGATTTACCAGGTCTTCTACAATTGGCTTAAGAAGTTCACTTAATATGCTCGAAAGGACCTTGTACGCAATTGGCAATAGTCTTTTTCCACGGTAGTTCTTACACTCAGATCTCCATTCTCGTATATGAGACATAACATTCTGAGACTCCAATACCCGGGCATGCTCTCCTCTAGCCAGATGATCACCATGCGCTGATGCATGCTGCTTATCAGCTCCTCTCTTCTGGAGTTATAGCCACGCTCTGAGGTAGACAGTTAATACCATCGTCATGGATTGGAGCGGAGTCTTCTGGAGAGGTGTCTGTATCCAGTAAATTGTTCTCTCCATATCTTCAGAACGTTATCCGGACCGTTACTATCTAACCATCGCTGTCCTTAAGGAGTGCAACCCTATTCCACGCATTCTCGCCTTAACTCTCTGGTAGAATTTTTGGGCTTCGGAGCAACTCTGTGCACCCATCCTGTCTCTTCTTTAGCTCCTTCTTTTTCCGTCTAAAGAGACGAGTTGCCTCTCGTCTCTTCTCCCTGTGCCGTTCACGAACAGCTCGCGTTGCCATTGGCTGCAGTTTCGCCCTGTATGCAGCATCCGTCTCTTTCGTGGCATTTCGACTTCATCATCGTACCGTTCTATGGAGTCGGCTACATATTGCCACTGCGAGGTAATATTATCAGGGGTTGGAGCATTCCGCAGCAGTTGAGTTAGGTGGTTGGAGTAGGCGTCCGCTACCTCTTTGGTCCGCAGGTTACCGATGTCCAGCTTTCGTTGTGCCTGGTTACGTACGTTTTTCGCCGTGCTTAGCCTTGTGCGTACCTTAACTGCGGTAAGGAAGTGATCGGAGTCAATATTCGCACCCCTGATCACTCGTACGTCCAGAACACTCGATGCGTGCTTTCCATCGACTACCACCGGAACTATCTGATACCTCGTCAATTGATCTGGAGATAACCATGTTGCCTTATGAATATTTCTGTGGTCAAATCAAGTGCTGCTACCTACCACATTTCTTGCCGCAGAGAAATCAATCAGTCTGATGCTATTATTCGCCGTTTCGGTGTGCCGACTGAATTTTCTGATGGTAGACTCAAATGCGGTCTCCCTGTCTATTTTAGCATTAGAGTCGCTTAGTAAAATTTTGATGTCATGGTTTGGTCTTATATATTTTCTAGGCTCTCGTAGAACTCGTCTTTGTCCTTATCGCTTTTCTCTTCTGTCGGAGCATGGCCACATATTAGTGTTATGGGGAAAAACCTTGTCTTGACTCTTATGTTGGCTATTCGGTCACACACCTGGTTGAACCGTGAGACTAGGTGTCGCAGTCTCTTACCAACCACAAATCCACATTCTAACTTGTGCTTGTTAGCATGGCCACTACAGTAGATGTCGCACGTTTTCATCCGCGAGCACCCGTGTCCCATCCACCGGATTTCCTGTAAGGCGTTTATGGCAGCCTTGTATTCTTCAAGAACTTACGCCAGTTGAATGAAGGCACCTGGTTTATACAGTGTTCTAACATTCCAGGTGCATATCCTCAAATCATGGTCCTTAATTCGTTTGCGGTTGTCGACATTTTGAGGATGCATTTTATTCTTTTCTTACTTCTTTTCAATGCAATAGTTCAAACGTCGGTAGGGGGTTACAAGCCCTGCGCACCAATGTAAGTAGACTTGAAGTGTAATTGACAAGGATCACCCTGGGTTTACCAAGTTAAACCGATCAGAAGCTTTACCTTGCATCACACTCCAGACGCCCACACAAATGTCATACTTCGAGTAAAATTCCTTTAAAGGTTTGACATTAAATTAACCACTTGTAGTAATATGATCTTTTAGAAAAATTGTATAGTAAATTTGTGCACTCTTAATCCCCAAAAACAAATTTCTAATCAAAATGATCCGCAACTTAGAAATAAAATTAGATTTATATTGTTTCGGTTAGGATATGAAGGGGGGAATTTAGGGTTTGTTTCCTTTATTTGTGTTATTTCCTTCCTTAAACCGGTCTACAACAAAAATGTTTCTCACCCAATTCTGCGGCCAACCAAATCAATGTATTTCCCTCATATGTATGACATTGAAAAAGTATTACACATCTTTGCAGTATGGTTGAGTATAATTGAAAATTATCCATCATCATCCTTTTATCATATATCCTTGTTGGGCTCTTGTTATGGTAATTACATTAATTAGTTAAAACAAATTATTTTCGTATTACGTACATACATATTTCCAGTTGTATCCATTAAGGTTTTACAAACAAGGCCTACTTACTGCAGGATTTTACCAGGATCAGTGCTGTCTTCCACTGTTTTTCTTTGCTTTGAGGATATTCTTCAATTGTGGTTATTATCTCAGCTTATTTTATTTCAATTAATTTTTACATTAATTATTGACACTCATGTGCCAAGGCAACGTACATATTTACTTGAGACTTTGAAATCGTTGTTGTAGATTTCGTAATACATTTTAATTGTTTTAATTAAAACGGCAAAACTTTTATTTTCTTTGTTTCTCTTTCCAACCATTTGCATTGTATAGCTTTAGCTTATTCATCTCAGCTGAGATATCATTGCTAACTGAATGCGCCCAAGGGTGGTGGGTGAGTGTTTGTTTGTCTGCCCCGTGGAATCCATTTGCATTAAATTATGAACATCAGCTGTGGGTTGCTTGGTGAGGATTGAGAGGTATACTCGTACCAAACTAAAAAATTCAAATGGGAACAGCATCAGCAATGGCAAGAATCGCGTTGTTCTTCGTCGTGTCTCTACTCTGCGGTTTCAATAGCATCTTGTTTAGTATTAATAATTCATTCAATATTTTTTTTAAACTTTTTTTTTGCTCTATGTAATGGAACAATTTGTCGAAAGAAATACAAAAGATGAAAATACATTTTTGAACGTTGTAATCGTAACTTAGCATCTTGTTTGTTTGTCACTGGAGCTTGAAATGTGTATTCAATATTGTTTTGAATAAACAACAATACTTTGGACATGTGTGTCAGTTTACGTAACAACTTCTCAGATAATTTAATTTTCGTTGACGCAGAAAGCTGTGCAATAGAATATAGATGAGTTGTGTACAATAAATGAACAAAGAAACACAGTTTCGAATTTAGAGCTAGACCGAAGGAAAATTTGCATTTAGGAGTATTCAACACTTGCTCCAGAACACTAGACTTAAAGTGAGTAAAGTAACAAAAAACCAATTCAAGTAAAGATTTGGAGGTGTTAGGAAAAATTGTATATACCCCTCCAGCGGCTAATGTAAGGACCTAGAAGGCCTTATGGAACGCCTTCAAAAGCATTCAGTAGGCCTGCGCTCTGCATTTCCACTTCCTTTCCAAATAACATAGGGTGTCGCTGGGAGGCAAGGCCTTTCATCGTCGCTTCCTGTAAGAAGGCCTGATTGAAAAATAAATCGTCGAAAATGTTGATTCTCCCTTCTCAAAGAAGGTCTGCAGCAGTAATCTTGAAAGAATGGGGGGAACATATGCTCGGGATATTTCAGAAAGGAAAGAGAAGGACTGTTTTTAGGCATGTAAAAACAAGGTATTAGATGCATGATTTTTGAATGTCTCAGAAGTCCTTGTTGCATGCCTGCTTGCTATTTTCGCCGCTGAGTGGCTAAACAATTAGCGGCCCGCCAAATCATTTTGTGCGGACCGCGGATGATTGCGGAAAATATGTATATGTTTCATTTTTCATATGTAAGGTTTCATCTCCAGCGAAAGTAACATAACAAAAACGTAAAAACAACATAAAGTAAGTTCGCTACTGACTCCCCAGAACACTCAACAAGAAAATAACCAGAATAAAGTAAACATTGAAATTAGATCGTTCTTAGCAAAGGAAATGTTTTGCAACGTGTTTTTGTCTTGGTTCCTGAAATACGCAAATTTCTTCAAAATAGGCATACACAACTTGCGGCAGATGGTCTTGAGTTTTTGTCTGGTGTGGAAACTATATCTATGATTGTGCCCAAAGTTATTTCGAAGTAGAGGGAAAGCCCGAAATTTATACCAGAGAGTCAAGTCGAGGATGCGTGGAACAGGGTTGCCCTGCTGCAAGGACAGCTATAGCCAGCAAGTGACTGTCCCGGATAACCCGGACACCACTCCAGAAGACCCAGCTGCAATCCATGACGATGGTATTAACTTTCCACATCCGAGCCAGAACGAGATAAATGTGGCAATATCCCGCATTAAAAATAACAAAGCCTATGTTCTCCTATCTTAATTATTTAAGCCAGGTGGAGAGGAACTGATTAGGAGCATACACCAGCTCATTGCGAACATCTGGCTAGAGGAGAGCATGCTCGAGGATTAGAGTCTCAGTCTGTTATGTCCCACATATAAGAAAGGAGATCGTAGTGAGTGTAAGAACCTCCGTGGAATAAGCCTATTACCAACCGCGTACAAGATCCTTTAGAGCATATTGTGTGAAAGTCTAAAGCCAATTGCATAAATACTAATTGGACCTCAGTGAGGCTTTTGACCTGGTAAATCTACAAGGGATCAAATGTTCACGTTACGACAAATCCTGAAAAAATTCATGGAAAACAGATCAATACCTACCACCACTTTGTCGACTACAAAGCTGCCTTCGACACTCTGATAAGGAATATGCTATATGAGGCCATGGGTCGGTACCTCGTACCTTGGAAAACACCAAATCCTCGGTTAAGACTGGTAAGGATCAGTCTAAAAAATTTAACACGAAAAGAGGTCTCAGGCAGGGTGATAGCTTGTCCTGTATACTATTTAATATAGTTATGAAGAAGGTGATGAGAAAGGCTGGTGTCAATATGTCTGGCAACATTATCCACAAGAGCCACATGCCACTAGCATATGCCAATAGTATAGACATCATTGGCCGAAATCTGCGGAATGTTACTACAGTTTTATCATTGCTAGAAAAGGAGTCAGCAAAAATTGGTTTAGCGGTCAACGAGGTCAAAACAAAAATAATGATTTCGTCGAACAAAGAGTCCTGCCGATGGGGACGCACCGTCAACGTTGAAAATTATTGTTTTGAGGTAATAGATGAGTTTACCTCTATCGGATCTTCCGCCAATAAGAATATTAGTGTCAGCCAAGAAATCAAGCGGAGAATAGTGCTCGCCTGTAGATGTTTTTACGGACTACGTCAGCACTTTAGTAATACCGCCTTATCTCGGGATAATAAGAAACAGCTATACCAGGTGTTAATTTTACCTGCTCTGTTGTATGCCGCCGAATTGTGGGTGCTTACGACAACGGACATATTCGAGAGAAAAGTACTCTGAAAAATATATGGACCTATCTGTGTCGACGGCGCCATCGGATGAACCATGAGCTGTAAGAGCTTTACCATGACATCGATGTAGCTAAAAGAGTCAGAGTCCAATGATTTTGGGACATGTTGCCAGGATGGATGTAAATGCTCCAGCGAGAAAGGTGCTTGAAGGCGAACCTGAAGGACGGCTCAGAGCACGGTGACCCAAACTTCGTTGGGAGGGCCAAGTGGTAGGCGACGTGCAATCATCTAGTAGGTCTAACTGGAGAACGCACGCGAAGCGTGTGGAATTCTTTATTACTTCAGCCCTCTAATTTATGAACCACGCTAGTAATTTGTAATGGGCCACTTAAGTAAGTAAGTACATTTTCATAGGAATCAGCTACGGTTTACTCGATTTATAGTGCCCACCCAGCCATCCAGCCAGCTAGCTAGACAGAAGGACATGGCTCAATCGTCTTAAAAAGTCCTGAAACGAATTTGGTTTTCAGATTCTTAGGGTTTATCTCGTATCCTTTAATGCGTTACACTATTTCACGTATCACATGATACATAAATGACATAAAAACAGTTAATGTGTTATAAAGGTACACAAGTGGGGATTTATTTTTTTAATAGTTACATCTTCCATAAATATATATCTGATCCTTAATTTGTTTGATACGTTCCTTTATTTCCTCAAGAGACACTGGATTGCTGTTGAAAACTTTACTTTTAAATTATCTCCCTCTGACCCACTCTAACGTCGCTGCTCGGCACAGCCAGCGATTTAAATATATACGGACTTTTTGTCCACCCTGTACCTCCATGTGATAACCACCCTCGCATTAATGAACACTTTGATGTTTTCCAAACAAGATACCGAAGTAATTTCGCAAAAAAAAATAAAATTCCTGGAAAATTTTAGAGGAAACCGAAATATTTGTGTTTTCTATTACCAAGAAATAAGAGAATGCAACACTCGTTGTAATTATCCTTATTTAATGCCATAACACATCAATAATAAAATCAGGAAACCTTAGCTTTGAAGTGATAATTGTGTTTGTATGCGTGTGGATGTGGGTGATAAAACAAAATGTTCTACATTGTATAAGAATATTTGAAAAGGTCATACCGAATACTAAGTAAATTTCAACTGACTAATGGGGTTTGTATACTTTGAACTTTCTTTCGAATTATCAGCTTAATATCCTCGTTGCACTGAGTGGCTAAATCAATTTAAAGCTGAAAGAAATCAACAAAGTTGGCTATGGTTTTCCCTTTCTCAGATGTTTTTGTGAAATCATTTAATGAGGTGATGAAAATACTATACACGTTTTTCAAATGTATATTATTACTTATAATTTAAAAATAAATTAATAATATTGTATTCATTTTTTATTCAAAGTAATGTAAATTATGATACCGAAATACCGATTAAAAGAAATCTCTGAAAAATTTTACAGGAAAACCAAACATATTTTTCCTGTGTTTAGCAACTAAAAAAAATACTGGATGTTCTGTTATTAAAGCTGTAAGTTAATAACACCAGTTTACAAATCTTTATTTTTTGTCAGCTGCAGAGTTCTAAATAATTTTTTTCTATAGATTTCGACCTCCTAAACACAAATATAAGATATAAAATTTTTTCCTCTGATTAGTTTTCAAGATATGAATTTTTGAATTATTGTACAAAATTTTTTATGAGATGCATCAGCTTATTGGAGAATAATTCGTAAACGCGTTCAACGATTTGAACAAGAGTGGTCTCCAATTAAAGGTAATGTGTTCCCCTAAAACTATTCTATACAAGCTTTTAACAGCGGTTGGGTAGTTCTGATGGTAGGGGCATTTAAAATTTCAAAACTAATTTTTTGTGCAAAAATCACTGCTTTAAATTGATAAAAACATTTATAAAAAATATTAATCGCAAAACAGTCCAATTTCATAAATTGAATATAAAGATTGGACTTTCCCGATGAAAACAAGCCATCATATATAAAAATTGGGTGATAAGAGGGAGAGTTACACGTTTAGAAAAAGGACACTACAAATGGTAAATTTTTGATTTTAATCATATCACGGTAGACTTAACGCTAAACTTTACTTTGCATAAAAATGACGATAAAAAGTGGAAATGCCACTGTATTCTGGATTGATCATGCATCACAAAAATGCTTAAATTGTAATCCTAGCTGAACCTTTTTAGAAAATATCAATATTTTTAATTTCTGCCGACTGGACCAAAAGTCTTTTTACTTTTTAAATGGTCACAGAAAAAAAACTGAACAAATGAAATAAAAACTGTTTATTTATTATAAAAGTACACAAACAGGGATTTATGCATGATCATTGATTATTTTGACATTGCTGTAACCCAGCGTAATCATTGTATCTTGATTCGCTTGACCACATCAATGTCATGAGATAACCCGTGCAGCTCGTGGTTCATCGGAATTCTGAACTTGCTGTTAACGCAGTTGAGCCCATACATACATTTCGTAGTATATTTCACCGTAGGGCTCGGAGGCATACAGCTAAATAGGTACTATTAGTATCTGCTATAGTTTCACTTGGAAAGTTGTAATTAAGCTAGTGTTTCTGAAGTGCCCATTGGAACACTTGCTAGAGAGCATAGTTCTCCCTGACGTATCTAAGGTGATAAATACATCCATTACATTTTCCTATTTGTAAGTTTCTTTTTTTCATGTGAATGCAGTCCTTCCATAAGCGACAATGGAAGACCTTACCTTCCAACGACACCCTATGTTGTTTGGAAAGCAAGAGGGAAGGCCTACTGACCGCTTTTGAATGCATTCTATAAGGCCTTATTGGTCCTTCCTTCCGTCGCTGGGAACACTACGCACGCTTGTTTCACATTTACATTCACAAACTCATAATATTTGTATGTGTCTGGCATGTATACTGGTCTAAACCCACGTTGATTAAGTCCAAACTTTTTTCGCACAATTGGCTTTTGACGTTCACACACTATGCTGGAGCGGACCTAATACGCAATCTGTAAGATGCTGCAGTCAACTTTTGTGTAGACAGGACACAACACACTGAGATTCCAATCTTTGGAAAAATTCTCCTGAAGCAAAATATTTTCTTAGAACTGTTGCATGCTCAGCACAAGCTTATATTCTACTCTGTAAACAATTCAGCTGTAAGACCACTAGCTCCAGCGGCCTTGTCAGTTCTCCGTCGGGATACGACAGTTTTAGTTTTAGCTTGGGGCCAGTCGATGTTTTCGTCCCGAATTGTTGCAAAGTCGTTTGTAACCGAGTATACGAATATCAACAGGCTGCAAAAGAGTTCTCTCCATATCCTTAGTACAGTACATCACTAGCGAGATGACCATTCTTGACATAACAGGAGGGAAGCCCTGTTCCACACAACTTTCCATTTACCTGCTGGTAGAATTTTCGGGTTTCTCGTGTTTTACTGTAAGCTTCTATGGACACACGCCCCTTCAGCTCTCTTTGCCTCCCGCCTCTTCTCCCTGTACTTTCACGGGACGAAAAAGTTTTGGAGAAAAAACTGGAAGTCTAGGCACGCCCCTTCTGGTATCTATCCACTTTGAGTAATAATATCAATACACACAACGCAATCTTGCCTAAATGCTGTCTTTAGTAAATGTATAACTAGATACATAGTATTTATGTTATGTCAAACACTTACTAACTTCAAATGGATCTTAAATTATTATGGCAAGTAACTTGACAAAACGAATGATGCAGAACTTCTTCTTTTTGGGGCTACTTTCACGTGCAGTTCTTAGAATTGAGTCCCAAACTCATCTGTTGTACTGTGTATTCCAATACAACGCCCGAGTCTATACAAAATTAAGTTACAAAACCACTTAAGCTTCGGCCTAGCCAAAACTGCTTGCTTTTTATTTTATAATGGTTTAAGCTTCATCAATTTTGATAGCTATAATTGAGAATATTTTAAATAACAGCCATTCATTTTTCCTATAGCATTCTTATCTTTTGCACACTGACAAAATATACCACATTGTCTTTCTGCAACAACACCTGTTTATGCCTTAGTAGAACAGCAAAAAAAATATAAAATATCATTTAAAGTAAATACCACGACGTTGTTTATAACTCAATTTACATAAATTTTACACTTTTGAAAATTACTTAACATTACATTCCCTAACACGTATTAGCACTAGATAGACACGACTAGAAATACCAACCACTTCACTCAAACCGAATAGCTTGATTTTTTTGTATATCTACTCCCACTAACAGTTATCTGTGCACATCTGTACACAAGGGTGGTGCGTATGATATATATTTATGAAAATATCTATATATATACAAATTCTACCTATATACATCACCCAGTTAATGTAGTATGTGAACAAAGCTAAAGCAAAACAAAAAAACACAACTTTCATTAGCATTACAATTTACTAGCCTGAATAATATTTGGAATTTAGAATATGATATTCGTGTGTTATGGCTGCGTGTGTTTGAGTCCTTCGGATGATGTATTTGTGACGACAACATCACAAATGTTTGTCGAGATTTTTAGCTGTAAACTTTTTGTTTAAGTCTTGCAGACAATAATGTAAAATGCGTACTCGCAAACATGATAAACACATTATTCACTGAAGAATTTTTGTGTGTGTGTGAGTGCGCGCGGATTTTCGTTACACAACGAGGAATTTTGTGGAAGTGATGTAATCCTTCGAATTTCCACCCTGTCAAATATTAATATTTCATATTACTATGAAAAATGCCTGGGAGTGCTACAGGTACTCAAGTGGTTGAAGGGGAGATTTTGTACGAATTTGCAACACATTGAGTTAGCTGAGGTAACAAATTTGGTATTGAATGTTGTTAGAAGAGAATCAAATATATTTTGGGGGCTATTTTGAAAATATTCCACAACAGTTTTCCACAGATTTTTCCCATACGTGTATTTAGTAAATATCCTAAGATAAAGCCAACAAAAGTTAGTCGCCCCACTAAAGATTTAACATGCCTCTACGCCTCTGTTATAGAGTTGTTTCAAAACTCAGTAACATTGTTTTAACTGTCATTCAAACATTTCACTTCATGGGAAAAATTCTATTGAATATAAGCAATTAAGCCATCAAAGGTCTTACTAATTGCCAAATTGTCTCCCCCCACACTGCACACACTTGTGCTGTCTTAGCAATCAATTAAAATACGAATATGTCACGTTTGTAGATACGCTCAGATCAATTTACGACTACGATAAGACTACGACACGCGGCGTCAACTAATTGTGTGACAAAATGAAAAGTGATTGAATTTCACTGTTATAAAATAGATAATAGATATAAAAAAAATACATATAATAATATATGGCAAACCACAGTAACCAATTGGTAGTTGGCTTTGTAGTTGTATTAAGTTTTATATTTTTTTTTAAATTCTACATTGCTTCCTATAATTTTCATGTTACACGGTTACCTTGTTGTTGTCATTACTCCAAGATGGCTTTAAAACAAAAGTCTTCGGTAGTGATATTAAGTTTTGAATATTTCTAATATTTAACATTGCTTCATATATTTATACTAGTTACCATGATGTTCTCGTGCCTTCAAGGCGGCTTTAAAAATAAAAACGTCTTCAGGTTCATTTTAATTTTATTTATATTATATCGTTTCTTTTCGCTGTTCATGTTATCTGTAAACACAAAAACGTTCCAGAAAATACATACACGTATGAATTCCCTTTAAGCAACAGAACAAATAAATCGTACTACTACATCATAAGTCATCTGACATATATATATGTATGTGTTTCCATAAATGGATTACTTATGTATGTACCTGCTGTAATATACGAACATGTATAAATTCGCAATACATATATATATATGTGTATTTATCTGCATATGTAGACATTTGTACATGTACAGAATTTCAAAATGAAAATTTGCTACTCTGTGTCACTTTTTACACTCAAGGAATCATGATAAATAAACCTTTCTTCAAGGACGATTTTTATATTTCGCAAAAATGTATGTTTGAATTTTTACATTTTTATTTTATTAAAAAATTTTGTAAACCTTTATTTTTATTACAGCGATTTTTAAAAACGCCTAAATTAATGTTCACCATAAAACAATTTGCTTTCGAGTCGTTTTTTCTTCAGACCTTTGTATATTGTATGTCATTAATATAAAAAGTGAAATTTGAATTTCACCCAACACAACTTCAAAATATTGCGTTCTGCATCATCAACTCGCATTTGTTGTTGGTCAACAAAAGTAAACGGATTTATTTACATAAAACATATTTTTTCTGCAGAATAAGTTCTGTTTGTAACTTTTTCATGTTGCCTTTTTGTATATTTACAAATAAATCTATGAAAAATTAAATCTATGTAAACATAAATTTTCTTAAGAAAATGTTGGTCAAGGATTTGGCGTGCGGTTACATAAGTAACTAATAGCATTTCGGTTTTTGTAAGAAAAATTTAAGCAAATTAGAAATTTTCTGTTTATTTGGTAAATATTTTGCTTTTAAGTAAATGTCAGTGTAAATTATATTCATTGTATAAAGGAAAAATTATATTGTGATTCATATCGTTAAAAAAATAATACCATAATAATGAAGATAAATATGATACTATGATCCCTGAAAATAAACGAGAATTTCATCATGTCCGCAATTACTAAATAAGACTTACTTACTTACTTAAGTGGCCAATTACAATTTACGAAACGTAGTTCATAAATTTGAGGCCTGAAGTAATAAAGAATTCCACACGCTTCGGTCTTCTGCGTGTGTTCTCCAGTTAGTCCTACCAGATGATGGCACATCGCCTACCACTTGGTCCTTCCAACGGAGTTTGGGTCTCCCTGCTCTGCGCCGTCCTTCAGGTTCGCCTTCAAACACCTTTCTCGCTGGAGCATTTACATCCATCCTGGCAACATGTCCCAGCCATCGAAGTCGTTGGATTCTGACTCTTTTAGCTACGTCGATGTCGTGGTAAAGCTCATACAGCTCATGGTTCATCCGATGGCGAAACTGGCCTTCGACACAGATAGGTCCATATATTTTTCGGAGTACTTTTCTCTCGAATACTCCCAGGTTTTGTATGTCCGTTGTAGTAAGCACCCATGATTCGGCACCATACAACAGAACAGGTAAGAAAAGCACCTGGTAAAGCTGTTTCTTAGTATTCCGAGATAAGGTGGTGTTACTAAAGTGCTGCCGAAGTCCGTAGAAACATCTATTGGCTAGCAATATTCTCCGTTTAATTTCTTGGCTGACATTATTTTTCTTGTTGACGGAAGATCCGAGGTAGGTAAACTCGTCGACTACCTCAAAACAATAATTGTCAACGTTCACGGTGCGTCCCCAACGAGAGGACTCTTTGTTCGTCGAAATCATTATTTTTGTTTTGTCCTCGTTGACCGCTAAGACCATTTTTGCTGACTCCTTTTCTAGTGATGAGAAAACTGCAGTAATGTCCCGCAGATTTCGACCAATGATGTCTATATCATCGGCACAGGCTAGTGGCATGTGGCTCTTGTGGAATATGGTGCCAGACATGTTGACACCAGCCTTTCTCATCACCTTCTCCATAACTATATTAAATAGTGTACAGGACAGGCTATCGCCCTGCCTGAGACCTCTTCCCGTGTTGAATGGTTCAGACTGATCCTTACCAATCTTAACCGAGGATTTGGTGTTGTCTAAGGTACATTTGCAAAGTCGAATCAGCTTTGCAGGAATACCAAACTCAGACATGGCCTCATAAAGCCTATTCCTTATCGGAGAGTCGAAGGCAGCTTTGTAGTCGACAAAGAGGTGGTAGGTGTCGATCTGCTTTTCATGGGTTTTTTCCAGGATTTGTCGTAAGGTGAATATTTGATCCGTCGTAGATTTGCCGGGGTTAAAGCCGCACTGATATGGTCCAATTAGTTTTTCTACAATTGGCTTTAGACGTTCACACAATTTGGTCGAAAGGACCTTGTACGCAATTGGTAATAGGCTTATTCCACGGTAGTTCTTACATTCACTACGATCTCCTTTCTTGTATATGGGACATAACAGACTGAGACTCCAATCCCCGGCATGCTCTCCTCTTGCCAGATGTTCTCCATGAGCTGATGCATGCTCCTAATCAGCTCCTCCCCGCCAGCCTTAAACAATTCAGCAGGGAGACCATCGGCTCCAGCAGCTTTGTTGTTTTTAAGGCGGGAGATGGCCATACGTATCTCGCTCTGGCTCGGAGGTGGACAGTTAATACCATCGTCATGGATTGGAGCGGGGTCTTCTGGAGTGGTGTCAGTATCCAGTAAATTTCAAAAGTGATCTCTCCATATCTTCAGAACGTTATCCGGGTCCGTCACTAGCTGACCATCGCTGTCCTTGCAGGAGGGCAACCCTGTTCCACGCATTATCGCTTTCACTCTCTTGTAGAATTTTCAGGCTTCCCCTCTACTTCGGAGCAACTCAGTGCACTCATCCTGCCTCTTCTTCAGCTCCTTCTTTTTTCTTCTAAAAAGACGAGTTGCCTGTCGTCTCTTCTCCCTGTGCCGTTCACGAACAGCTCGCGTTGCCATTGGCTGCAGTTTCGCCCTGTATGCAGCAACCGTCCCTCTCGTGGCAGTGCGACATTCATCATCGTACCAGGCATCTTCTTGAGACGGCTTTGAGTACCCAAGTACGCTTCTCGCAGCCCGTTCTAAGGAGTCGGCTATATTTTGCCACTGCGAGGTTATATTGTCAGGGGTTGGAGCATTCCGCAGCAGTTGAGTTAGGTGGTTGGAGTAGGCGTTTTCTACCTCTGTGGTCCGCAGTTTTCGCCATGCTTAGCCTTGTGCGTACCTTAACTGCGGTAAGGAAGTGATCGGAGTCAATGTTCGCACCACTAATCACTCGTACGTCCAGAACACTCGATGCGTGCCTTCCATCGACTACCACATGATCAATCTGATTCCTCGTCAATTGATCTGGAGATAACCATGTTGCCTTATGAATATTTTTATGGTCAAATCTAGTGCTGCTAACTACCATATTTCTTGCCGCAGAGAAATCAATCAGTCTGATGCCATTGTTCGACGTTTCGGTGTGCAGACTGAATTTTCCGATGGTAGGCTCAAATGCGGTTTCCTTGCCTATTTTAGCATTAAAATCGCCTAGTACAATTTTAATGTCATGGCTCGGGCTACGGTCATATACATTTTCTAGGCTCTCGTAGAACTCGTCTTTGTCCTCATCGCTTTTCTCTTCTGTCGGAGCATGGGCACATACATATAAGTGTTATGTGGAAAAACATAGTTTTGACTCTTATGGTGGCTATACGTTCACACACCGGGTTGAACCTTGAGACTAGGTGTCGCAGTCTCTTGCCAACCACAAATCCACATCCAAACTCGTGCTTGTCCGCATGGCCACTATAGTAGATGTCGCACGTCTTCATGCGCGAGCACCCGTGTCCCGTCCACCGGATTTCCTGTAAAGCGGTTATGTCAGCCTTGTATTCTTCGAGGACTTCCGCCAGTTGGATAGAGGCACCTGGTTAAAACAGTGTTCTAACATTCCAGGTGCATGTCCTTAAATCATGGTCCTTAATTCGTTTGCGGTGGTCGTCAACATTTATTCTTTTCTTACTTCTTTTCATTGCAATAGTTTATACGTCGGTGGCGGGTTGCAAGCCCAGTGCACCACGTCGCAGTTTTCTCCTCCTGCCAGGATTTTATTGCAGCCGCCCATTCTGGGTCAGACGCTGACCAGAGTACCGCTCACTCTGAGCTGACGTGCCTGGGTTTTAGGTTTCGCCACTCACAGTTAGCCGTGCTCTGACGGGTGTCAGAAGCACGTTTCCAGGCGTCACCACGTGGAGGTACTCCGTTCGCAGTAGTACCACGAAAACGGAGCTCTGTGAGTAGACTTGAAGTGCAATTGGCAAGGATCACTCTGGGTTTGCCAAGTTAAACCGATCAGAAGCTTAACCTTGCATCACACTCCCGACAGTTGCAATAATTTGTTATTTTAAGGGCAAGAAATTTTATGCGATAAAAAATCGAAAATATGCACATATAAAATGCACTGAAAATTTAAAAATATTCACTTAAAACAAATAAAATATGCAATTAAAAAAAAATATTTAAAATTTTATTAAAATAAGTAATTTACAAACGTTGCCAAAATAAGACACAAATTTCATTTTTATACTCGTGTATGTATATATAAAATTAATATTTATTTTAAATCGATGTCGATTCGGAGTCGTGGAGCTCTCTTACTGATTCGACAAATTCTTTGAAATTATTGGTACAATATTTGACATCAATTTGTTTTAATTGGCTCTGGAGAAAGCGGAATATCAAGACATCTTTCATTTCAAATCTACACACGCGAAGGAGTTTTAAAAAAGGAATTTATATTATTTGACATAAGTGCATTCAGTTCAATAAAATGACTTCGTTAAAAAACTTTAATTCAATAAACAAGTCGCATGCAACAGCATTGTAACCACTTGCCTCCTTTACCATGTAGGCGCTGCATCGGTTAGAAAAAGTAGAACTTAATATTTGCCGAAATTCTCAACGAGCCAAGCCGTTGTTGATTGGTTTTATCGGTTGACTTTGAGCAGAGTTTTTTGTCGCGTATTTCGTTTTTTTCATATAAATTTCCCGCAATTAAATGTACTTCCTATATCCCCTGAATATCGGTCTAATTTTGTATAATTTTTTTTTGTGATTTAGATGATTTCCACCAAGGATGTCCCACAAAAAGTTAAAGACATTTTACTTTTTAAAGTGGTTGTTAATCAAAAAAGCAATATTTTGCAACAAAAACATGCATTAATTGTAAAAATTGCTAAAATATGCGCATAAATATGCAAAAATAAGTATTTTTCCTAAAATATGTAAAAACGATTGAATGCCATTTTAAAAGAAAATTTCATGATTCGTAAAGATAACATAAACGTTTCTAATTCAGGAAGTCCAGAAAAAAAATGCATTTGCATAAGATTCCTTGCCCTAGCTAGTTTTTGTATATATTACTGATTTACTACAAATACTACATTTATCCAAAATACTGCAATATTTGACCAAATAGTTATGATCCTGGATATCCCTAATATTTTCATCACGATTTTTATGAATGGGGGGAAGGGTATCTGATAAGAAAATAATTATATTAATAGTATTTTAATATTTTGAATTTCTTACTTAAACTTTTTACCAAATTATAAAAAAATACAGTTCGCAGCGCTTCTCCACTAAAATTTTAATAACTATTCCACCTCCCCAAGTATTATCAAAAATTTCCATATTGTGGAGCAATCAAATATTAACACACCAAAAATTATAACTGACACACAAAAACAAAAAGCCTTTAAAGTCACCTGTTTAACATAAAACTGTTACAGTACTTTGCAAAAAACAAACTTGTGCCACAGAAAAACTAAAAAAAACATTCGCATTTTTGTCATATTTTCAACAGACCGTGTGTGTGTATGTCTCGTGAAAAAATGACACGAGCATTTTACGATTCTACGTGAATCTCGCTACGTTTCAGCATCGTTGACTTGATGTTTTACTGCATAATTTATAGTCATAATATTTGATGTTGTAACAAAATTTACATTCCTACTTTTTCATTCTCACAATCTGGCATGTCCCATGCGTATGTCTGGGAGGGCACAGGACTCGTTGTCGTTGTTCTCCGAGGACATTGAATATTTAATTTGTTTTTTCGTGTGTGTGTTTTTTTGTTTGTTCTCTGGTATTTCTTTTCCGACGATAAGACACTCTGACAGACAGTAAGGACAGCAGACGTACAGACATCCAGACTTTTTGATTGTACCTCAGTGCAAAAGAAGAGTTAATATTTAATTATGTTTTTACTCATCTTGTTTCTTTTGTGTGTCTCATTGTAGGTGGAACAAATTCAGGCTGAATACAAAGTGTTGGCTCTACAATATCACCCGGATAAAAATAGTGGCGACAAAGAAGCCGAGGCCAAGTTTCAACAATTGAAGGTAAGCAAAGTTTGACAAAAGTTGTATATTTTTTATTAAATTTCCCAACAGCAACCTGGTGATGTAGGTGAAGAATGTATGTATTGTTATAATTTCCTTATTATAAAGTTTAAAGGTGAAGGTACGAAAGGTGTTTTAAGCGAAATGTGGACATTAAATTTAAAACTTAATGTTACTGTGACATGGGTTTTAAGTGAATTCTGTGCAAAAAGTAAAGTAAGACAGGCACACCTGTCTAAAAAAAATTGAAACTTTTGGAAGTTTTTTATTTGGGGAGATTGACTTTATTGATTTTTTTCTTGTCGTCATTAGGCAAAGATGAAACATCTCGTCATGTTATGCAATTTGTATAGAGTAATAAGATTACTGTAAATAACTAACTAAAATAATCTGGAAGCATAACACCATACTCCCTTTACATGTTGTCTAAACCACTGTTATCACTGCTCAAACTTAGTTCAAGATTTACCCAACATTTATATAATTTTTTAAATTCGTGTTTTTTTTGTTATTTGTTTTTGTTATTTTAATTGGTTATTTTATACTTCAACAATACTTCAAGTGTCCCTCTTTAAAAAAAAACACACAAAGTTTTATTATGATCGAAACGCCTGTCAATAACACAAACTAAACGACAGCACAGCTGCCAAAAAATTTGACAGTAACTGTTTGAAGGATTGCATTCACAAAAGACTATGTGTGGTGTTAATAACTAGAGCGCCAATTGTGTACTTATACCGCTTACATACACATACACCCACACATTATTCCCTTATACTTGTATTTCCTCCTCATCGTTTATGTTTCAACTCTCAATCACATTAATTTGAAAATGTTTTCTCTTTCATTTCGCCATCCTAACCACATCCTGCCTGCGTATAGGCAAAACCTGGAAATGGAAACGTATTGTTGCAACACAGTTTCCGATTTTAGCATTTACCTGTTTTGTTCATTCGCCAGATGAGAAAAAACAAAAACACTGTTCCAATTTTCGGAAATGTTCATATAGAGGTGATGAGCCCACTAAGTGTTATTGTAGTTAGTTACGAGCACTTCAAACCAACCAACTATAAAGCCATAACATACGCCCCGTATCCAAACAGAGTGAGGAGTAGAGAGAGAAAGTATAAAACAACAACAACTACAGAACTGTTGTTAACAATACCACCTAACGTAGTTGTATTGAACAGCAAACAGTTGGAAAAGAACACAAGTATAAAAACCATCAAATGGAATCTAGTCGAACAGAAGGTCGACTAGGGTGGGAGAGCACATTTAAAATGTGTAAATAGTGGGGGATGGGGGAGAGGGATGGCAGGTTAATGCAACCAACGGAAGTGACGTGCACAGAAGTTACGAGTGTTACTTAGGTTGGTCTAGAGGTATTCTCAAGTAAATGCATTAAAATTGCAAACAATTTAAGACCACGTAAGGAATAAAAGACTCTTAACGATGGCCACAGTAATATTGATTTTATTTCACAATTAAGCTCTTTGTATTTTACCATAGCAGATGTAGTTTCTTCGCAACCGTTGGTTGAAAATGTACAGCACTTATTTATGTTGCAATTAGTAATAGAGATGATAATATCAGGTGTATGTTAAATAATTAAGAATAATTGATTAGGACGAAAAATTGTTATAAAAATTAAACAATGCATTAACTTGATTGGGATTTATGTGGTGGTACTTATTGGCATGTAATATGTGTAATTTTCTTACGCTTCACAACGCCCACGCTCGGACCGAAGGGTATATTCGACAAGGCGTGGTCGGTTTGACAGTATAAACATATAAATGATTAGCGTCTGTATGTCCCACAGTGGCATTTCGGTGGAAAAAATAGGGTTTTTCAACTTTCCAATTTCAAAATTTTAATGATTGGGTTTTTTTAAAGAAATATTTGGAAAAGAAAAATTCAACAAGGCTTTTTATGAAATGTGAAATTTTGTAGTTAAAAAAACTTATAGAAGTCAACGAAAATTTATTCAATGAAATTAGATAAAAATTATTGTCCAAATAAAGAACTTTTTGTGTGTCTAAGTATATAGCTATGGTTTTTGTTTTATTTTCACTTACTCTTTTATTAAAAAAAAAATTATTAAAATTGGAAATGTAAACTAATCATTATAATTTATCAAAAATTATACTAAAAATATCAATGTTTCACTTTTTGATGGAAAAAAAACTTTATGTGCTTTGCCTTGCTTAGCCCTCTAACTATAAAAAAATGAAAGATCCGTGTCTGTACTTTCAATTAAGAAAAAGAAAATCACCGCCAAATACCGTCCCTTTTAGTAACATCGATTTTAATGCATGCATTTCTGCGATATTTTCGGTGTATTTGAAGGCTAATACCTTTCGCGGAGGGTTGTTGGGGATATTCTCTTCTTTTGTATGGAGACAACACACGTTGACTTTTGATTAAAGATTAACATTTTTTAACTTATATGAAATTTTCATATGATTCTAGACAGGGAAGAAAAACACCTAAAATCTACAACTTTCAATGGTCGTAATATCTAAAGTAGGCGTGGCATCCCCAATATGTTTAATTTTTTTTCATAAAGAGAACTCAATTAAGAAGTGTCCCGAATTTCGAGTCCCTAGGTCCAAAAATAACAATTTTGGCAAGTGCAGTTATATGGGAGGTGGGTCTGGCATAGGCGGTTTTCCAAGATTTTTTCAAAATTTCTAAATTAAGCCCAGAGAAATGTTTCTGCAAAATTTCATTGCTGTACGACCACTCCTTCTATTTTTTTCCAAGAAATGTATGGGGCGGTGCCACTGTGTGTCCCCGCAATTACAACCGTATTTTAAGAAACATTAGACTGAAATTTAGGTGCAAGCTTCTATCCTCTAAACGGAGGTTCAGTTCTAAGATGAGAAATATCGGTCAAAAACAACTCCCGCTACACATACAAACATTCCATTTTTGGGGTCATCGATGTTCTTTTTCTTTTATAGCAGAAACAACAGAAATTTATCAATCATCGCTTTGGTCTTTGCGCTCCGTTGATAGTTCGTCACACCAAGCTTAGATAACAGCTCTTTAACCTGGTCTATCCATCGAAGTTTTGGTCGTCCCCCCCTTTTGTTGCCGAAGACTTTTCGAGACGGAGCATTTTTGTCCATTCGCACGACGCACAGTGGCACCGCCCCATACATTTCTTGGAAAATAATAGAAGGAGTGATCGTACAGCAATGAAATTTTGCAGAAACACTTCTCTGGGCTAAATTAAGAAATTTTGAAGAAATCTTGGAAAACCGCCTACTGCCACACCCACCTCCCATATAACTGCACTTGCAAAAATTTTTATTTTTGGACCTAGGGACTCGAAATTCGGGACACTTCTTAATTGAGTTCTCCTTATGAAAAAAAATTAAACATATTGGGGATGCCACGCCTACTTTAGATATTACGACCATTGAAAGTTGTAGATTTTAGAGGTTTTTCTTCCCTGTCTAGAATCATATGAAAATTTAATATAAGTTAATAAATGTTAATTTTTATTCAAAAGTTAAACATGTGTTGTCTCCATACAAAAGAAGAGAATATCCCCAACAACCCTCCGCAAAAGATATTAGCCTTCAAATACACCGAAAATATCGCACAAATGCATGCATTAAAATCGATGTTACTAAAAGGGACGGTATTTGGCGGTTATTTTTTTTTCTTAATTGAAAGTACAGACGCGGACCTTTCATTTTTTTAATAGTTAGAGGGATAAGCAAGGCAAAGCACATAAAGTTTTTTTCCATCAAAAAGTGAAAAGTTTATATTTTTAGTATAATTTTTGATAAATTATAATAATTAGTTTACATTTCCAATTTTAATAATTTTTTTTTTAATAAAAGTGTAAGTGCTATATTTTCTCTAGAAAATAAAACAAAAACCATAGCTATAAACTTACACACACAAAAAGTTCTTTATTTGGATAATAATTTGTATCTAATTTCATTGAATAAATTTTCGTTGACTTCTATAAGTTTTTTTAACAACAAAATTTAACTTTTCATAAAAAAACCTTGTTGAATTTTTCTTATCCAAATACTTCTTTACAAAACCAAATCATTAAAATTTCTCCTATTTTTTCCGCCGAAATGCCACTGTGCGACGCATTCAAGCCAGCGCATTTGGTCTATTTGAACGCGCATGACTACGTCGATGTCATTGTACAGCTTATACAGCTTATGATTCATTCGATGACGGTACTTGCCGTTAACCATGATGGGTCCAAATATTTTGTGAATTATTTTTCTCTCAAAAACTTTCAGAATAGACTGATCCGGGCTTTATCACTAAAACTCTTGCTCAGCCCATAGTAGCAGCGGTTTGCGATCAATGCTAGTTTCTTGATTTACAAGTTGACATTATTATTTTTGTTTATGGCGAAGCCGAGGTAGGCAAAATCATCTACCCCTTAAAAGTTATAGTTATCAACGTTCAGGCAGCGTCGACTGTCGACTGATTCTTAATGCTCGAAAAGGCAGCAGTAACATCCCGCAATCCTCGGCCAATGATATCTATATCATCGGCATACGCCTGCTGCCTTCCGCAAGATCATATCCATTAAAATGTTAAAGAGATTCCATGTTAGATGCAAATGGCTTAGTCAGATTTTTGCCTATTTTTACTTAAGACTTCGTGTCAGTCGGCATCATCCCGCAAAGTCGTATCAGCTTCGCGGGGTAACCATACTCAGACATAGCATCTAACAACTTATGTCGTATCGGACTGTAGAATGCAGCTTTGTAGTCGATAAACAGATGCTAGGCGTCGATGTGCATTTCTTGGGTCTTCTGCACGATTTGTCGTAGTGGGAATATCTGGTCGGTCGTGGATTTACAAGGTCTAAAGCCACTCTAATAAACTGCAAACAGGTTCGCCAGAGTGGGCTTTAGTCTTTCACATAACACACTAGACAGGACTTTGTATACGATGGGTAAAAGGCTGATCCCGCGATAATTGGTACACACTTGGATCGCCTTCTTTAAGCACAGGACATAAAACAGTCAGATTCCAATCATCGGGCATGCATTCCATGAGCCAAATCGTGTTTATGAGCTGGTGCATGCATGTTACCAGCGCATCGCCGCCGGCTTAAAAAAGCTCTGTCATCAGTCCATCGGCTCCAGCAGCTTTATTATTTTTAAGCCGTGTAATTGCCGTGATGATCTCGTTATGGCTCGGTGGTGGACAGTCTGATCACTTATGTGACTTATGCTGCCTTCGGGAACGAGTAGAGATTGAAAGTGTTTCCTCCATAGTTGCAGCACACTCTGAGTGTCCGTGACCAGATTTCCGTTTCCGTTCATGTTCCAAAACCTTTGCTTTTAACCCTTTGGTAGAACTTTCGGGCCTCACCTCTCTCTCTGTAGTTTTGGATATCCTGGCTCTCTCTTCTCTTCCACAGACGCTTTTTCCGCCTGAACAGCCGGTTTATCTCTTTCCTTTTCTCATTATAACGCTCCGTCACCGCACGCGTTGTCATTGGCTGCAGTTTTGCCTTGCATGCATCATCCATTTCCTCAGACATTTCGGACATTTATCATCGTACCAGGGCTTGTCGTTGCGGCACTGGTTGAGCTGGTTGGAGTAGGCATTGGCTATCTCGGTGGTGTACAGCTTTGTGATGTCTAGATTCCTTTGCGCTTGATTACGAGTGTTTTTAGCACTACCTAATCGTGTGCGTACCTTGTCTGCAACTAGGTGGTGATCCGAGTCAATATTTGCACCGCAAGGAAAAGATTAAATTCCCTATATCCCTTCAGGAACTCTGTAGGCAAAAGCACGGTCGTAGGGTGGAAAAAATTTAAAATTTTACATTTGAATCGGCTATAAAAAAGAAAGTACTGATAACACAGTGCAACACACTTTTTCGAGGGTGAACCAAACCAATATCAAACGATAGCATTTGACCTCAGTAACAAAACCCTAAACTCTATTTTGCTCCACTACGTCACAAATTTTTTTTACAGTGGTTGGAAGTTTGAATTTTTTGGTCAAAAGTCAATTTAAAGAATATGAAAAATCATCCATAAGAGTACATTTGGGGTATTTCATGTCTTCGGAGACCTATACTGAAACATTCAGGGGAATATTTCCTCGGAGCATTTTAACCCTCTAGTTGCCACCCGTGTGGGACATTTTTGACCCAATTTTGAAAACCCGTTTATATGTCAACTGTGAACGGAGGTCAAGGCTTAGAATCTTCGATAGAAATATTCTCCGGAATATTTCACTAAGATTCACCGAAGACAAATAGCCTCTACGAGTCAAAGGTTATAAAATAAAGTCAATATTAAATGGTAGGAAGACTACTTTTGAGCAAAGAGTGCAACAAGCTTTCAAATTTTCAAATTTCTGGTTTTATTGGAAAGTTTGAAATTTGTCATTAAAAAATTAAACACAATATCATACATATGACTACCACGACTGGATCGGCAATACCTCAGCCGACCATCGTGTTTTCAGATGAAGCACAGTTTCATCTCGGTGGCTAAGTCAATAGGCAAAATTGCCGCATATTGGGTTCAGAGAACTTACACGTAACTTTTAAGAAGCCAATGCATTCACAACGAGTCACTGTTTGGTGTGGATTTTAAGCTAGCGGTATCATTGGGCCATTTTTCTTCGAAAATGAGCAAGGAGCCGTTGTTACCGTCAACGGCGTTACAGTGCCAAGCTCAAAGATTTTTTGTTCCCAAAAATTCAAGAGAATGACATCGGCGAGATTTGGCCCCAATTGGCCTCCTCGGAGCTGTGATTTGACCCCTTCGGATTATTTTCTGTGGGTAGCCATTATGGATAAATGTTACGCAAAGCATCCAGAGACAATCGAAGCTTTGAGACATGAAATCAAAGTTGCCATTGAAGAGATTCGACCCGAAACAATCGAAAATGAACTGAAAAGTTAGTAAATAAAATTGGTAGTCATGTAAATATATACTGTTCCATTATTAAATGACAAAGTTCAACCTTTCGAATAAAACCTGCAATTTGAAAATATTATCAGTACTTTCTTTTTTATAGCTGATTCAAATTTAAAATTTTAAATGGCCCACCCTATATGTTCCATAGTAACTTAAGGCCAGAGCTGTAAATGAATTATTCTTTTCGGATTTCAATTTATTTGAATTGATTTTGAATTAATTCAAATGAATTACAAAAATGGGCATGAGGGGCAGAAAATGGGTCGGGAGCCCAAATAAAAAAAAAAATGCTATCCTCGCCGTCTTGGTCCCCAAACATAGGAATGGTGGGTCAAAGTTGGCGCTGAGGCCCATAGGGCCTGTGGGGTGTCAATAAAGGATCCCTTTGGGGTGTATGGTGACCCCCCATGTGCGGGTACTCAAATGAAAGACATTTTCAATTTCAGTTTTTCAAGCTCATACGGGTTGACCTATTTTTGTTGGGTCACTATCTAAAATTTTAAGGCAAATGGTATAAAAAATTAACATATATTTGTGGAAATTCAAACTATAGGATAAAAATTATCATTTTGAACGCATCTACAATAAAACAAAAATTTAAAAAAAATTAAAAAAAAATAGCGGCGATTTTTCTGCAAGATAATTTTGCCTGTGCCGCCTCGTGCTTCATACACCATTTCTTGCCTATTTCATTTTATTTTTTGCTTAAAATTCCGCGTAAGGTTGACCATGGGTCCCGTAAGGTCATACAATTTACACCACAGGATTCGTCTCAAAAATATCTTTTAATTGAGTACCCGCTCATAGGGATCACCATAAGACTCAAGGGCACTCTTTTTTGGGTCCCTAGGGCCCCGTATGGTCTTAAAAGATACAGCATTGGATTCGTCTCGAAAATATCTTTCATTTGAGTACACACACATAGGGGGTCATCATAGAACCCAATGGGCCTCTTTTAAACCCCCATGGGTCCCGGCGCCAGATTTGACCTTGATTATCGCCTTTTAGGGCGTATTTAGGAGGGCGTGGCATATTTTTTTCGGTATGTTTTCCACACAATTTAAAAATAAATAAACCACAAACACCATGTTTTCTTTGATAGATTGCAATTCATTTTTGATTTGATTGAAATGAATTGCTTTAATTTTTGAAATGAATTGCAATTCATTTGAATTAATTCAAAATCAATTCAATTTTCCTGAATATTGACTATTTTATTCCTGCCTAATTTAAGCTACTTGTCTATACTGCCGCCCAGTCCTCTCATATGTATACTGTTAAAAGTCTCAAAATGTTTTCTGTTTCCCTTCCCGCTTACTAAGTTGTATTCAACAGCAGAAGAGCAACTATGACCTAGAGCTTTCTTAGTATTTTAATTACGACACTAAATCTTATTTCTATCGGCATTTTGAAGGGATCTGGCATCTTAAATCCTTTTGTAGTAACTAAATGTTTTAAATGTGCATGTGTATAATACACAATAATATACCAGTAATATTACACACACATTTGTACATACAAGTTGTTATTCACTTCACCCCAATGCAAATATTCTGCAGTTTTTCATTTAGTTTGATGTTAAAAATAGCTGCACTAAAGGTATGAGGGCCAAGTGGGAAATTAATACGAAAAGAGTAAAATTGCAAGTATTAAGTATTCATGAAATGCACTTTGTTTATTTAGTTGAGCAATTCTCGTAGCAATACTTTCAATGATACCTTAATTTACATGTAGTGAAGGGGCTATAGCAAGAATAGGAAGAGATTAAGTGATATCGCAAAAGGTTGATAAAGAGAGGGAAAACGACTGGAATTAAATGAATTGGTTATGCCATCATCTGTGCTCTCTTTCATTAAGGAAACGGAGTCAACATCTGAAAGAAGGTAATTTAAAGATTTGAATTTTATTTATAGTTGAGCGTTTACTAAAAAAAATGGCTGGCTATATTAAAAAAATGTTCGCGAATATGAAATGAACTTGAATCAAGACGCAATGTATAGTTCGTGTGGCAAACACCACTGTGTAATTTTTCTTTAAAAAAAATTTTCCAGTAAAAATTTTGATGTATAACTGAACATTAGTAAACCATTTAAAAAAAAATACATATAGTAACATGGAGTTCGAAACACTTCATCCTAGTGAGACACGGAGTTGACCATTAATGTCAACAATAAAACACTTTACTGATCGTTTAGTCCATTTGATGTATCATTTGATACACTAACACAAATTGTTAAGTAATTATAAATATTTAGTTTTTCTTTTATGTTATTGAATTACGAATTGATTACTGGAACAGCTGAAAGATACAATGAGTTGTGATGTAAAGACACAATAATCCGCATCAAAAACAGAAACAATAACTAAATTTTAAATAACATATATCTACCTATAGTTCATTACTAAAAATTACACATTTTCATTCTCAGAGTAAACGATTCTCTTTCCCAGACATCTACACTCTTTATGTGCCAACATGCATCCATTACAACTCAACAAGTAAAACATCTCTGTTTTTATTTTCATTCTCCAATGACTGCCATAACATATGTCAAATTCATACACCGCACAAACCTTTAACAGTCATAAAGGATTCAATGCGAAAGGACTATTAAGCTACAAATACTTTGTCCCTGTAATTTTGTACGCTCTCACTCATTCTATGTGGGTGCAGCATGTGCGGGAGTATAAGCGAGCGGGCAAATGCTTTCGTGTTAGTTTCAAAAACAGCAACAATAACATAAAAACAATGTTAGTTCAACTTCCATGAAAGTAGTATGTACCCGCTTGCATACGTGTGTGGGTTTGTGCATATAATGTAATTTGTAGTTAGTGCGAATAGAGTACTAAGAGTGCATGACTAAGAGACGTAAATAAATGTGACATATTGCAAACGTGATTATGTTTCATTTATCACAACGAAGGATAACATAAACTAAGTAAAACATTAATAATTGATATTAGAGTCAGCTCTGATACAAACTGAGCAGAAAATATTACTTTGCAGTGGTGCAAATAAAAGGTGTAGTCTGTCTGTCTCCGTGTATGTGTGTTGGTTTGTGGGAAAGTGGGATTTTAATAATCTGTGTGGGAGAGTTATAACAGCGTTGGATGGTTAAGTGGCTGAAAATGCCTAATGGGGTTATAAAATTGCACAAGTTATCAAATATTCGACAGCATTAACTTAAAACCTGTCGAGTGCATTTTTGATGCTGAACTTCCGTACTGTTGGGGGTTTGTGGTATCAGAAACAGTGGTAAACAATTCTAGAAAACATAATGTGGTTATAGTTTAAATATAACGATGAAGATAAGACAAAGTTCAAGTACAGAATTTGTAGTTATAACACAGTGCAATAACAACCATTCTGGGGGGAGAGAAATTCCATGTCAGGGTGAAGGTACTAGGTCAACATAGTAAAACTCCAAAGGGGTTTAGGTGATCTTAGGCCAAACTTATCACTCTATACAAGAATTGTAGCTAAAGCTTAGATAAATAATTTATATTAATATATTCATGTAAACAATCAAGTTGGACTAATTTTATCGTCTGAAATGATCAAAATGTGGTCATTATCGCCTTATTCTATAAAATTTACTCCTAACTCCAAGTTTGTGGAAATATATACAAGGCTGTCAGTGTAGTGGTGCCCATACCTGCTGATGATATCCCATCGGCGAAATTAGCAAGGCCTCTTCAATCAGGCATGCAACAAGGCTCTGAAACATTCCGACGTCATGCCTTTAAGGCCTCGTTTTTACATGCCTGAAAACAGGCCTTCTTCTTCCTCTCTGAAAAATCCTGGGCACATGGCAACTCCATTCTTTCAAGACCACTGCTGCAGGCCTTCTTTGAGAAGGGAGAATAAACGTTTTCGAGGATTTGATATTCCACCATTTCCTGTGTGTACACATTCCGCTTCCCTTCTCATAGAAGTCATGAGAGAAGGCTTTAAAACAAAAGGCAACGAGGAAGGTGTTCGTGTGCTTTTCTTAAAACAGTTTATAATTAGTTTGAGTCACACAATTCAAATGCATGGCTGACTAACAACCGCGAGGTAGTGAGTTCAAACTATAGCAAGATTTTGTGTGGTTGGAAAAAAGTATAAGTATAGAGAAAAATATATAGAAGTGATAAATATCTAAAAATAAACTAAACAATTTTATTGTTCAAGTACTTTCCATCAGACCTTCTTATAGAAAGCGACGATGGAAATGTTATTTGGAAAGGAAGAGGAAATGCAGAACCCAGGTCTACCGACAGCTTTTGAAGACGTTCTATAAGGCCTTCTAGGTCCTTTCATTCGCCATTGGGACTGAATGACCAAAGTACTGCATTGCACATATTTTGCGAGTTTGCATATTGTTCTCGCAGAGAAAATTCAAGTATGGATTTTCGATATTATTCGAGCGGAATATTGTGTCACTTGTAATAAAGGGTGTCCCAACAAGAACGCAATTTTTAAATCTGGCAACATTCGAAGTGTCATTGTTTGACATTTGAACAATTGTTATTGTTTGCTAGTAGAAGGTACGAGGTTAGTAAAAATGGAGCGCTACACGAATGAACAACGCATTCTCATTGTGAAATTGTTTTACCAAAATGGTGAAAGTTTTGCGGCTACAGTTCGCAAATTGCGATAAATTTGGGGTCACAATAATGCCCCAAAAGAGTCAACTGTAAAGAGATTAATGGATAAATTTGTCGAAACTGGGTCTGTTAGTGATGTAAAGACAATAACGCGCCATCGACCAGGTCGATCGACCGAAAATGTCGCAGCTGTACGTGATGATGTCGCTCAAGGCAGGTCAAGCGCAAACAATCAATGGTGTTTGGTATCGTGAAATGATAACCAGTTTTTTTCTTGCCTCGAATTGAAGAAATGAATGTGGAGGGCTTGTGGTTCCAACAAGACGGTGCCACATGTCATACAGCCAGAGAAACAATTCAATTGCTGCATCAGTCATATCCCCGTCGTGTTATTTCGCGTTTTGGAGATCTGAATTGGCCGCCTAGATCGTGCGATTTAACACCACTAGATTTTTTTCTTTGGGGTTTTTTGAAGTCGATGGTTTACGCGAATAAGCCGACGACGACTCAAGCCTTAAAAGAGGAAATTGGACGCTGCATTAATGAAATACCGCAGCATTTATGCGAAACGGTCATTGAAAATTTCATTAAAAGATCGCGTGCATACCAGCAAAGCCGCGGCGGCCATCTGCACGATATATTGTTCCATACATAACCTCATTCTGTCTACTTCACGATATAATAAAGTTTCACGATTTTTTTTTAAATATCTGTGTTTTATTTAAAATTTAAAAATTGTAATTTTATGTAGTACCTTATAGAGATCAAAGGTCAATTCTATGTATATAAAAATGTTCGTTTGTATTTTGTAGTACCTCGTAGACTCGAAAACAGCTCGACCGATCTTTTGAAATGTTCACAGAATGTGAAAGTTGTGCGGTCGGTGGTGAAAATAGGATGCTTTCATTATTGATATTAAAGCGGGTGTGGCCCCGCCATTTGGCCCTATTTTTGAAACCGTAATATCTGAAGTACTGTTTCACCAATTGCCTTGAAAATTTGTGTGGATGCAATCGGTAGCAAAGTTCTTGATCCAACCAAAAATGGGCAGGATCGGATTAGTGGGCGTGGTAGAAAACTTGAAACTTTAGACAGATGTATCTCATGAACTATAAGAGGTATAAAGATGATATTTGCTATATGTTGTTGGTACAGTAGACTTACAGCAAAGATGGAAGAGGGATACGCCACCCCCCTTTTAAAAGAAACTGATATAAAATCCATAATAACAGTTTGATTGTCCTGAAAATTTTATAAAATAACAAAGATATAACTAGGCTATTTGGAACCGTGTGGGCGACCACGCACTTAACCATTTGAATATTACATATTTACGAAAAAAAATTACATTTCCTTAATCGAATATTGGTAAACAATATATGATTTACTAAAACCTGACCTTTGACGTCTGTGGTCACATTAAATAGTCGTCCGATCATACTCAAATGACCTAATGTATTTTTTACATAAGGTGGCACAATATTCCGTTCGAATATTGTTTAACTTCCGCAAAAAAATCATCCATACATTACGCTGTCTACCTAATGTATGTCTGTTTGCATAACGTATGAGTAATATTAATGTTATGCGGATTTTATATTAATCATACGCACTTCGTTCCAATATTGTGAATTTATGGTTTCATTATAATGACCGTGGCAACCGAAAATATGCACTGAAAATAAGCCCTAAAAATAGCAAAATATGCTCTTAAAATCACACAATATGTTCCTAAAATCAACAAAAATATGCTCTAAAAAATTAAAGGTTAAAACATTTTTTTAAAAGAATTATATTTATTTTATTGAAATCGAAAACAGTTTTAAAATTTAATAATAAAATAACTTGTTTGTTTTTGTTGGTCCGTATAGAATTATGAATTTGTTTTCATTGTTCTGTTGAAGACACTTTCTATTATTAATAACAGAGCTTTGTTTTACAAAAGTTGAGTAAAATGGTTTATGTTGACAGCTAACAGAAAGGATAGTTAATGCGATAGCTGCCATACTATCTTATCAGTACCTTAGTCCTTATCAACACTTCTGTATACTGTAAAAATTTATCGCGTTCAATTTCCTGGTCAGATTTTAATACGCCTACTGTAACGTTTGCCACATTTCTGTCTGCTGCATCTATAGATTTAATTTATTGAGATCCATATAAATTGATTTTTTAGTTTACCTCGTATAATGTCTATGCAATCGTTGTATACATTTTTAAAAGTTTAGTTCAAAGATCTGTTTCAGATTGCACTTGCTATTCCGTGTATTCCTCAATTGGTTTGTTATATGCTGGTTGCAAAGAATTTCTTGTTTTTAGGAACGAAAAATTAATGTGAAAAATGCCTAAAATAGGATATTTTTTTCAAAAATATGCTCTAAAAAATATTAAAAATGCTTTGAAAAAGGAAATTTTTCAAAATATGCTCTTAAAACCAAAACATGCTAAAAAAATTACTTTTTTGACAAAATATGCAAAAATATGCTCTAACAACTAGGTGCCAAAACACATGTAAGAGTATGAAACGTATAAATATCTTACCCATTTGTCAATACCTCGTTCTAAAAAAACAAGCATTTGCATATTTCTGGTTGCCTGATAACGAAATTTTTTTGGAAGATTTCATTTGATTATTAATATAATTAATTAGTCACACTTGTGTTTTTACATGTATATATTAATAAATTATTTATTTCGAGCCTTAGCTACAATTCTGCTAAAGATTGATACTAAAAATCATCCATGGTTCTTGTGTTTATAGCTGAAAAACTAAGCGAAAACAACAACATTATCAAAAATATAAAAGGTCATCAAAAAAGTTTGGCCTCAGAATGCCTAATCCTTTGGGGATTTTACTAAACTGACCTGGTACCTTCACTCTGACTTGAAATTTTTCAATCCCCAGGTCATGACCCCAAAAATGTTTCACAAGTGTAATAAGACCAATATAGTTGCAGTGTTGTAATCATACAAGCCTAAATGCCTAAATCGCCATTCAACTCAATTATATTAATTCATTCAATATTTATACAGTGTTTATATATATATAAAATTAATATTTATGGGATCTAAAGATGTTGCATCAAATTATACTTTTATCTGATTGCTTTAAAAAATCATTTACATCACAGTAATACAAATTGAAAAAAATAACTTTATTTTAGCAGATAAGGGGGTAATAAGTAAAAAAGGCACTATAAGCGAAATCATGCATAAATCAGCCCCACTGAAAATTCCATAGTTTGTCGTTTATGCTATTAAACCATGTGATAAAACTCGATTTCTCCTAAGAATAGTTTAATACACTTCAATTTGAAATATTGTAGAAATTTCCAATAACGTGACATATCCTGCTGTCAAACTCACCAATTCAATTACTAACAGCATAGTATATCTTTCTGTTAACCAATATCACACAACCGTGATTTTTAATTAAGATTTCTAAAACAGATTTAGTAATTCTCGCCGGCACATGACATTGTCGAAATTTTGCCAACACATTGTCAAGCACTTTCAACTTTCAATAAACTTTGTCAATTGCAAAATGAAATTATAATAAAGAATTACGATTTTAATACAAAATTAATTGGAATACATTATAAGTTTATCTCATTCACTGTCAGACAAGTGAACTTTAATCATTATTGCTTGTAAAGTTAATGCATCGTATTCAACAACAATGCCACAGACAACTCACATCAAAGTGCCTACCTCAACTCAATGGTTATTCCACAGCTATACGTTACACGTAAGAAGAACACTTATATTTTTCGAAATTAAACTAAGTATTATTTAGGTAAAACCCCCTGCAATGGTTTATATGAAATTCACTATATTATTGAACTGAAGAGATAATGAAGATAATTACATTGCACAGAATACAATTTCATCGAAATATAATGAAGCTGGTGATTCTTCCCCAGAATCCTTCGCAGACAGTTAATAAAATGTTCCAGTATAAAGTCTGGTGGTAGACATCGCGTAATGTAACATTTTTATTACACTGAAAACATTGTAACGAGCTGTTAAAAGCATTTCCACCAAATCCTTATCCTGAAGCCAAAATGCTAAGAATGTTTGCATCCTTCGCATAAATGCGTATCAATAACTAAAGCAAAGGCAAACAAGTGCTAACGTTGAACATTTGTGTATGTGTTAACATACATAGGTACATTATACACATACTTATGCTGAACATATTCGAGCATCTACGCGATACGCATTTTAGTACAGTGGGTGCTAAAACAATGGTTACATAGAAATTATTTTAGCTACCGCAAAAAGCTAATGTTTTTCCTAATTCTATAGGCCAAAAAGGAAAACTTGTAAATTAATTTTGAATTTTTTTTAAGAGAAGAAACACACGACGAAAAATCTGTGAAATTTTTTCGATCTGCTATGCAGAAATATACAAATTCGAGTGTGAATTCATGGTTGGTAGTAGATTTATACATATGGTGTAGCAGTTTAACACTGCTAATGATCGAATAGCCACTTTCCGCTGAATTGAAATTCACAATATTGGAACAAGGTGCGTATGATTAATATAAAATCCGCATAAAATTAATATTAATATCGTCAGCAATGACCAGTTTTCTACTAATCACAGATGAGACAGCCTATATATGGCCAGAAATTTGGAGTTATTGGGGAAAATTTTTGAAAAAGGCGATAGATATATGATAATTTTTTGAAGATTTCATACGATAAAATTAGTTCAACTTGTTTTTTTTACATAGATGTATTAATAGAAATTATTTATTTATTTAATCGCAGGTTCAAACCTGGCTCCAGTCATCTTAAAAAAGAAAAAAAAAATAAATAAAATTTTCTTTCATTGTCGGCTCCCCTCGAATGTTGTTGACAGCAACTTCGCAGTATTAAGCGTCGATTCAATCGTCGTGTCTAGTAAGAGCTTCTCAAACTGTGACGTTCGCATTCGTCGATAAACAAGTAGGTGCCGTTAGTTGTGAATCTAAAAATAGAAAGCGTGTTAATTCACAACAACGCGAGAAGCTATCCCATACCTCATTCATGGGGTGCAAAGGGAAATGAAGTTTTTTTTAACGTTAGTATTTATTTAAGCCCAAGCTACAATTCTGCTGAAAAATAAAATGAGAAATTATCAATGGTTCTTGGGTTATAGCAGAAAAACTAAGCGAACAAACTTCAATATAAAGAAGAAATATAAAAGGCCATAAGTAAACAATATCTCTATGGGTCTGAGGTAACAAAGAAATGTTCATCTGCATATTCATAACTGTAGTGCCGTGCTCTACTTCTCTATCAAGTCTTAACCTAATATATATATATATCTTTTCTTATATTTATATCTTTAGTATCGTGTACTATAAACACTTTTGCCATGAAAATTTTTGTATCGTTCCCAGTCGACTCTGAAACGTACCAAAAGAACTTTTAATGTACTTTTTGGCACAAAGTACTTTTTTTGTACCAGAGTACACTTTTGTACCAAAAAGTACTTTTTATGTACTTTTCAGCACAAAGTACTTTTTTGTACCAAAAGTACTTTTAACGTACTTTTTGTCACAAAGTACTTTTTTTGTACCAGAGTACTATTATATACCAAAAAGTACTTTTAATGTACTTTTCGGCACAAAGTACTTTTTTTCGTACCAGGGACTTTTTTTGTACCAAAAGTACTTTTAATGTACTTTTCAGCATAAAGTGCTTTTTTGTAAAAGGGACTTTTTTGTACCAAAAGTACTTGTAACATATTTTTTGACACAGTATTTTTTTTGTACCAGGGACTTTTTTGTACCAAAAGTACTCTAAATGTACTTTTCGGCACAAAGTACTGTTTTTTGTACCAGAGTACTTTTTGTACCAAAAGTACTTTTAATGTACTTTTCGGCACAAAGTACTTTTTTTGTGTACCAAAAAGTGTTTTAATGTACTTTTCAGCACAAAGTACTTTTTTTGTACCAGAGTACTTTTTTGTACCAAAAGTACTTTTAATGTACTTTTCAGCATAAAGTACTTTTTTGTAACAGGGACTTTTTTGTACCAAAAGTACTCTAAATGTACTTTTCGGCACAAAGTACTGTTTTTTGTACAAGAGTACTGTTTTGTACCAAAAGTACTCTAAATGTACTTTTCGGCACAAAGTACTGTTTTTTGTACCAGAGTACTTTTTTGTACCAAAAGTACTTTTTATGTACTTTTCGGCACAAAGTACTTTTTTTGTGTACCAAAAAGTGTTTTAATGTACTTTTCAGCACAAAGTACTTTTTTTGTACCAGAGTACTTTTTTGTACCAAAAGTACTTTTAATGTACTTTTCAGCATAAAGTACTTTTTTGTACCAGGGACTTTTTTGTACCAAAAGTACTCTAAATGTACTTTTCGGCACAAAGTCCTGTTTTTTGTACCAGAGTCCTTTTTTGTACCAAAAGTACTCTAAATGTACTTTTCGGCACAATGTACTGTTTTTTGTACCAGAGTACTTTTTTGTACCAAGAGTACTTTTAATGTACTTTTCGGCACAGAGTACTTTTTTTGTGTACCAAAAGTACTTTTAATGTACTTTTCGGCACAAAGTACTTTTTTTGTACCAGAGTATTATTTTGTACCAAAAGTACTCTTAATGTACTTTTCGACACAAAGTACTTTTTTTTGTACCAGGGACTCTTTTTGTACCAAAAGTACTTTTAATGTACTTTTCAGCACAAAGTACTTTTTTGCACCAAAAGTACTTTTAACGTACTTTTTGACACAAAGTACTTTTTTTGTACCAGAGTACACTTTTGTACCAAAAAGTACTTTTCAGCACAAAGAACTTTTTTGTACCAAAAGTACTTTTAACGTACTTTTTGACACAAAGTTCTTTTTTTGTACCAGAGTACACTTTTGTACCAAAAAGTACTTTTAATGTACTTTTCGCCACGAAATTTCAAATGGGCTCTCGAGCTGGCTCTTTTTTGAGCTCTTGATAAATGTATGACATTTGAGACATATTTTATTTTTTATTTATTTATTTCATTGGCAACTATTGGATTTTCTTTGGCAATTATTTCATTCGGACTTGTTCGGTTGAGTGTAATTTCAAATTGCTTTATTTTTAGAGACCATTACCTCATTTCTTCACTTTTGAATGTCATGTCTACAAAAATTAAGAAATTACAACAACAGAAAACAAGTCTAAATCGAGTCATCACTGTACAAACTACAGATTACTTCATGCGTGCTTGTTATATCATTTCCCCCTCCCTCCATAAGTATTACAGATACTCGAGAATTCACTTGAAATGGATCAGCAGCAATAGCAACGTAGTCCTGTTTCCACTCTAAAACACTTGTGCCATCATCATCAACCATACCAATATTCAAAGCCGCTTTGTTCTTCGTTCTCCACTTGCCGTCCGTCCCTAATGGCGTGCCAGAGATACTCTAACCAATGTTCTTTAGCTTGCGGTATTTTTGTTGACCTAAATATTCATTGAAAAATGAAAAAACAAAATAAAGGAAATTGATTTTTTTACTACTGCTGCTTCAAAACATAATCCCACAAAATTATTAAGATTATATATACATTGTATATTATATAGTACATTACATTTACACAGGCAAAGCAGCGAAGAAGAAAACCCCAATTTTGGCACATCCTAAAAATATGCTTTATAATTGAATTTGTCGTATCAATTGGAGAACACCTTTCGAAATTGAGCTCAATTGAACACAAATGTGATATGTGAAATACTCTTTAGGGGGTTATGACTACACAGAGATTAAATTCATTGTTATTGAAAACGTAAAATTTAAAGGTAATGTATAAATAGACGACCGAATACCTGTAAACTGAAGAATATCATGATTAAGTTTGATTGAAAAGGGTTCAAAAGTTTTAAGCATACTTAATTTTCAGACAAGTTTGGCAGAAGCGTAAAGATATCAATTAAACTAATTGAAAAGATTTGTGGTTGTACATTGAAAAGGGATTAAATAAATTGCCAGAAAAATGTAATAAACTCTTTGGAATTCTTTATAAATATGTGGTGAAATTTATGATATATTTGTATAAGCTTTGACAAAAGCCAATTATTAAGATTGATGTTGAGAAACCGCAATTTGTTATAAGGAAACAAATACTAAATAAGTTTTAAGATGCCAATTCAATTATCTAAATGTTACATTTTTTCTCAACAAAGAGTTTTAAATGTTTAATTTTATAAACATATTTTTGATGTATCTTGTTCACCTCGAAGTCGACGCCAATACATCACTAAGTATATATGTATGTCTACAATGTCTCTAAGTAATTTCCTGAATTATTTATTAGCCCCGCCAATAATGCACAATCTCCCATCAGCTAATTAACTGCATTGCATTTGAAGCGTAATAAATGCAGCTTAATAAGTGACAATTTAATTTAATTTATTTTAATTAGAATAAATGCATTTACCGTACAGGTTCTCCACTGCATTATGAACTCGCTTTCGCTTTCTTTACTATTCTCATACTGTTCTTTCTCTTTTTGTTCTATGTATTTCGCAGGAGGCCAAGGAGACTTTGTGTGATCCCGAGAAACGTGCCAATTATGACAAATGGCGCAACAGTGGCATCGCCATGACCTACAAGAATTGGTTGGGTATGAAGGAACACGTCGGTCAGGTGAGAAGATACACAATCGCGGAGAAAGTGGATAAAGAGGTATGGAACAAACAACAACAATAACACACAAGAATGGGAAGAATGCCCGTACACCGTAATACAAGGAATGCTCGTACACACAAGACCCCACTAAACTCCTTCATTTTAAAATGTCGACCACCACCCATCTCTCTCTCTGTATAGTGGCATTCACTAATCCTTGACAATGAACGTGTGTTTTTCCATTTTAAATGTCAACCTATTTTACTGTCATTTTCAACCTGTCTGTAGTCTTAGCATTCAATAGAAGATAGTAAGAAGTACTGGGGGGGAAAACTCAAAGGAAACTTTGAAATCTTAGCATGCACAATTTAACATTCCGGGCGTGATTTCCTTAGGTTTGTCGTACAGTTTTGATTTTTCGAAGTTATAAAGGAATACGAATAAATGGCTGTTACTGCTTTCTTAAATGCATCAAATGATTAATATAATTTAAAATGTTTTTAAAAATATTAAAATTATCAAAATTTTAAATATATTAGAAATATAGGAAATACTGCACATATTAAAAATATTGAAAATTATTAAAAATATTGAATATATAAAATATTTAAAAAATATTAAAAATTTGCAAAATATAAAAAATTTCAAAAAAATAGTAAAATTTTAAAATTACAAAAAATAAAATATTACAGAATATTTCAATATTTCTAAAAATGTTATTACTAAAATTACGAATAAAGAATTGTTTAATGTGGCAAATGATTATTTTTTTTTTAATTAAATTTCATAGTTTTAATATTTTTATATAATATTTTAAATATTTATATTTTTAATATATTTATTTTTTTTATTTTTTTTAATATATTTAATATTTTTAATATTTTTATATTTTTAATATTTTTAATATTTTTAATATTTTTAATATTTTAATATTTTTAATATTTTTGATATTTTTAATATTTTTAATATTTTTAATATTTTTAATATTTTTATATTTTTAATATTTTTAATATTTTTAATATTTTTAATATTTTTAATATTTTTAATATTTTTAATATTTTTAATATTTTTAATATTTTTAATATTTTAATATTTTTAATATTTTTGATATTTTTAATATTTTTAATATTTTTAATATTTTTAATATTTTTATATTTTAAATATTTTTAATATTTTTAATATTTTTAATATTTTTAATATTTTTAATATTTTTAATATTTTTAATATTTTTAATATTATGATATTGTCATAATATTATAATATTAATCAAGAACGATTTTTAATATTTTTAATATTCTTAATATTTTTAATATTTTTAATATTTTTAATATATTTAATATTTTTAATATTTTTAAAGATTTTTAAAATTGATATTGTCATAGTTCGGTTTAAGATCATTTCTATTGGCAATTATATATTATTGCCAATAGGTGTTTTGTTCAAGAGTGTGAAATGTATTATGTTAACAGCAGGTTAGGCGTATGACGTCATTTCGACATTAACCACAATGTCTCGTCAGCGCCCTTTTGCTGTGCCTTCTCCTCTATCATCACAACCTTAAGGGAAGAAAGCATCTCAAAGTTAATGAGAACTTTTCCCAACGGTGCGAAGAAAGCATCCTCGAAGCGCACAACATGCCAACATAATACACACACATGCCCTTGCCCATGCATGTGTCCATCGGACACAATTGCACAGGAGTTTTGTTGTTGACAAAGTGCCAACCCCATTCTGCGTACCGTCAGTGTTTCGTTGTTCTTGATTTTGTTTTTTGTTGATCTGCAATGAATTATGATATTGTCATAGTTCGGTTTAAGATCATTTCTATTGGCAAATGACATAATACATTTCACACTCTTGAACAAAAACCTATTGGCAATAATATATAATTGCCAATAGAAATGATCTTAAACCGAACTATGACAATATCATAATTCATTGCAGATCAACAAAAAACAAAATCAAGAACAACGATTTTTAAAATTTTCTTTTTTTTTAATATTTTTATATTTTACAATTTTTAATATTTTTAATCTATTTAATATTTTAAGTATTTTAACAGCTAATAAATATTTAATATTTTCACTATTTTCAATATGTGTAATGTTTTTAATATTTTTAATATGTGTTATATTTTTAATATTTTTAATATTTTTGATATTTTTAATATTTTTAATATTTTTAATATTTTTAATTTTTTAAATAAATTTCATATTTTTAATATTTTAAATATTTTTAGTAGTTTTACAGTTGATATTATAAAACCCTTTCGGCGAACCCTATGCAAAATTACCTACTGCTCTAAGGTATTGAATTAAACTTTTTACATTTGTTGAGGAATTTATTTATAAGTTTTACGTTAACGTTTTTTTACAGTTTTAGCACATCTTTTTTACTATTTTAAATCATCTTCAAACTACGGCCGATGGAACTTTTGTTTGTTTTGTTCAAATTCGTGTTCAACCTCAAATTCCTGGTTTTTTTCTTATCATATCCTTTGGCCTTACTAAAAAAACTTCAACATACTTAAATTTAATAGTTTTCTATTTTATCTATTCTTACTCTGCTGCACTTTTTGCCTCCCTTTACTTTTACTTTTGTGATAACTTTTTATTATATCGGTAACTGGTACATTCAAATGATCCTTTTGTGTTTCTCCGACGAAGATGCTGCTTGTTTACCTGACATTTATGAGATGCAATAACATGAGATATCAATAAATGTCGTATAATGAAAAATTTAGTATATTATATTAAAATTTTTTGTCAATTGTGGTGTTCGCCTGTCAAAACATATATATTTAAATTTATTGCTAAAATTTAAAGCAAAACATTTTAGCAAAAAATGTCTGGTTTTAAAACACATCTTAATGGTATTTATCGACAGAGGACACCACATAGCTTTAAAAGTATTTAAACATTTTGGAAGTATAAAGAGCGAACAAAAAACCGTTGCGTTGCGTGTTCTTGAAAAACTTCGTCAATCTCAGAGAAATTGTTGCGGTGGTGGTTGTGAGGGTTATAAAATATTTTCTTAATGTTTGTAGGAAATGTTACTTTAACTTTGTACTATCAGTTACATTATGAACGTGTGTTTTTCCATTTTAAATGTCAACCTATTTTACTGTCATTTTCAACCTGTCTGTAGTCTTAGCATTCAATAGAAGATAGTAAGAAGTACTGGGGGGGAAAACTCAAAGGAAACTTTGAAATCTTAGCATGCACAATTTAACATTCCGGGCGTGATTTCCTTAGGTTTGTCGTACAGTTTTGATTTTTCGAAGTTATAAAGGAATACGAATAAATGGCTGTTACTGCTTTCTTAAATGCATCAAATGATTAATATAATTTAAAATGTTTTTAAAAATATTAAAATTATCAAAATTTTAAATATATTAGAAATATAGGAAATACTGCACATATTAAAAATATTGAAAATTATTAAAAATATTGAATATATAAAATATTTAAAAAATATTAAAAATTTGCAAAATATAAAAAATTTCAAAAAAATAGTAAAATTTTAAAATTACAAAAAATAAAATATTACAGAATATTTCAATATTTCTAAAAATGTTATTACTAAAATTACGAATAAAGAATTGTTTAATGTGGCAAATGATTATTTTTTTTTTAATTAAATTTCATAGTTTTAATATTTTTATATAATATTTTAAATATTTATATTTTTAATATATTTATTTTTTTTATTTTTTTTAATATATTTAATATTTTTAATATTTTTATATTTTTAATATTTTTAATATTTTTAATATTTTTAATATTTTAATATTTTTAATATTTTTGATATTTTTAATATTTTTAATATTTTTAATATTTTTATATTTTTAATATTTTTAATATTTTTAATATTTTTAATATTTTTAATATTTTTAATATTTTTAATATTTTTAATATTTTTAATATTTTTAATATTTTAATATTTTTAATATTTTTGATATTTTTAATATTTTTAATATTTTTAATATTTTTAATATTTTTATATTTTAAATATTTTTAATATTTTTAATATTTTTAATATTTTTAATATTTTTAATATTTTTAATATTTTTAATATTTTTAATATTTTTAATATTATGATATTGTCATAATATTATAATATTAATCAAGAACGATTTTTAATATTTTTAATATTCTTAATATTTTTAATATTTTTAATATTTTTAATATATTTAATATTTTTAATATTTTTAAAGATTTTTAAAATTGATATTGTCATAGTTCGGTTTAAGATCATTTCTATTGGCAATTATATATTATTGCCAATAGGTGTTTTGTTCAAGAGTGTGAAATGTATTATGTTAACAGCAGGTTAGGCGTATGACGTCATTTCGACATTAACCACAATGTCTCGTCAGCGCCCTTTTGCTGTGCCTTCTCCTCTATCATCACAACCTTAAGGGAAGAAAGCATCTCAAAGTTAATGAGAACTTTTCCCAACGGTGCGAAGAAAGCATCCTCGAAGCGCACAACATGCCAACATAATACACACACATGCCCTTGCCCATGCATGTGTCCATCGGACACAATTGCACAGGAGTTTTGTTGTTGACAAAGTGCCAACCCCATTCTGCGTACCGTCAGTGTTTCGTTGTTCTTGATTTTGTTTTTTGTTGATCTGCAATGAATTATGATATTGTCATAGTTCGGTTTAAGATCATTTCTATTGGCAAATGACATAATACATTTCACACTCTTGAACAAAAACCTATTGGCAATAATATATAATTGCCAATAGAAATGATCTTAAACCGAACTATGACAATATCATAATTCATTGCAGATCAACAAAAAACAAAATCAAGAACAACGATTTTTAAAATTTTCTTTTTTTTTAATATTTTTATATTTTACAATTTTTAATATTTTTAATCTATTTAATATTTTAAGTATTTTAACAGCTAATAAATATTTAATATTTTCACTATTTTCAATATGTGTAATGTTTTTAATATTTTTAATATGTGTTATATTTTTAATATTTTTAATATTTTTGATATTTTTAATATTTTTAATATTTTTAATATTTTTAATTTTTTAAATAAATTTCATATTTTTAATATTTTAAATATTTTTAGTAGTTTTACAGTTGATATTATAAAACCCTTTCGGCGAACCCTATGCAAAATTACCTACTGCTCTAAGGTATTGAATTAAACTTTTTACATTTGTTGAGGAATTTATTTATAAGTTTTACGTTAACGTTTTTTTACAGTTTTAGCACATCTTTTTTACTATTTTAAATCATCTTCAAACTACGGCCGATGGAACTTTTGTTTGTTTTGTTCAAATTCGTGTTCAACCTCAAATTCCTGGTTTTTTTCTTATCATATCCTTTGGCCTTACTAAAAAAACTTCAACATACTTAAATTTAATAGTTTTCTATTTTATCTATTCTTACTCTGCTGCACTTTTTGCCTCCCTTTACTTTTACTTTTGTGATAACTTTTTATTATATCGGTAACTGGTACATTCAAATGATCCTTTTGTGTTTCTCCGACGAAGATGCTGCTTGTTTACCTGACATTTATGAGATGCAATAACATGAGATATCAATAAATGTCGTATAATGAAAAATTTAGTATATTATATTAAAATTTTTTGTCAATTGTGGTGTTCGCCTGTCAAAACATATATATTTAAATTTATTGCTAAAATTTAAAGCAAAACATTTTAGCAAAAAATGTCTGGTTTTAAAACACATCTTAATGGTATTTATCGACAGAGGACACCACATAGCTTTAAAAGTATTTAAACATTTTGGAAGTATAAAGAGCGAACAAAAAACCGTTGCGTTGCGTGTTCTTGAAAAACTTCGTCAATCTCAGAGAAATTGTTGCGGTGGTGGTTGTGAGGGTTATAAAATATTTTCTTAATGTTTGTAGGAAATGTTACTTTAACTTTGTACTATCAGTTACATTGTGAAAGATTGTGGTACGCTAACTGCTCGGCAAGAGTGCTCTGGTTATCCTATAATGTTTAGAGCCAAAGAAAAACTTAAGAAGATTTTACTTGCTGTAATTGATAAGAGTGTAATTAAAAATGTATTATGTTCGTGTTCAAATCAAAGATTTGTGTGTACTTTTTGCAATAAAGCAAGTAAACGCAGGATAATACGATTCCCTTTCAGGATAAAAACCTTAATGTGGTTCATATAAACCTACAAAAACATAAAGAACATTTGCTCCCCTTTATCACAAGTATGATGAATAAATAATTAAATAATTTCCAACACATAATCAAAATTTTAATAACCCACAAATTGGGGCTACATAAAATCGACAAAACAACAAATATTTTTCTTTGTTATAAAAACAATTATTATCCCTTGACCATAATAGCGAAATATTAATAACATTGTAATTGAAATTGAAATTCCAATAATACGTATGCAAGTAGTTTATTGTTACAACTTACGGTCGGTCGTGTCGTTCTTCCTGGACAAATTAATTTCGAAAGCTGCCTATTGTTGTTAATAATTCAATGGTGTGGCCTCGAATAACCTGCAATGAAACAAAAATATAGGAAAAATTCAATTACCAAAACATGTCCATCATAACATCATATATAATAGAGTCCCAAACCCGTACACACATAAAGTGAACATGAAGGCTAACTAATAAATACCGCAAGACCTTCAAATGTTTACAGTCTCCTTCTCTCCAGCCGCTAACGACGTAGATCATAATGACTGACGATACACTTGAGATTCATCATGCGGCAGGCATTGTAAGATACCACAAAATGCTAATGTTATTTGAAATAATATCCTTGTAAAGGTATCATCCACATATATGGATGTATGTAGATACATAAAGTGACAATATTAAACGTTATAGTATGCTGGCACTAAAATTTAATTGGTTTAGTACAACAATTAAGGGCATACGATTTCAAAGACAGATAATTTTTGGCTTCTTAACCAACTAGCAGCATTTTTGGAATACGTTGAATTCTACACCCATTCAAGTGTAGTTAAGGAAGTCCTACACAGAAAAAAAACTCAATTTAAGAAGCCAAAATTAGGGAATACTAAACATTATATTGTGGAACGTTTTTGCAGTTAACAAAAAGTTGGTTGGTAAATTAAAAAAAGAACAGGAAAAATTATATTTTTTTTTATAAAAATAGCAATTTTCTCTGAAAAATTTTTAATTTATAAATCTACTATTCTTTTTTGACAAAACTGCCTTTCATATAGCAAGAGCTAAGAAATTACAAGACTGATGTTACAAATATATGCCGAAGCTCATGAGCTGATACCCTTCACCTTTTGTAAAATTTGTGATTTAAATATTGGGGGTATTCACGATCATAAGTATTCGATCAATTATTGCATTATTTTTGATAAATTTAGTTTTTGAAGCAAATTTCAAATACCTACTAAGATAAAACACACACCGAATTGCAACAAAAGGGCGGTCGCAAGTTATTTCTGAAAAAAAAATTACAGAATTTTGTTTTATAATATCCAAAGTTTGAGTACGGTTGGAGTATGGAGTATTTTTGCTGAAACAAAAATTTAAACCACCATCAATGTGATAAAAGACATTTTAGAAATTTGTTTTAAAAAATTTGTCTCTGATATATGACTGACAACTGTGTTGAATTATATCGAATGTATCCATATATCCTAAATGAAAAAAACGTATATTCTATATAACTGTCTATAAAAACCAAGCGTCGGAAAACGAACCTTTTTTGTTTCTAACAAAAATAAATAACATTGAAGTTGAAAAATATTTCTCAACACATAAGTTCAATATGTTTTTTAACAATGTTTAAAAACATAACTCTCATGTTCAAAATAAATAATGAACAATGATAGAAAAACTATAAATTTTTTATTTTCAACAAAGATAAATAACATTCAAGTTGAATATTTTTTTGAACTTTAGAGTTTCGAACAATGTTCGGTTTAAATTATAATAAATATACATTTCTATATATACATGAAAAAACTAACGATGGTTTTATAAAGATTCATCAAGTTGATTATTTCACAGTATTCAACAAAACTCAAAATACCTGGCTTCTGTTATTGGCGATGGTATAGTATAGATCATATCTCATTCATTAGATGTAATAGAAAATACATAGCTCTAAGAGTTTTCTGAAATTTTAGATTTTCTCCCAAAAATTTTTGTTGAAATTCTTAAGATGCTGTGTTTCATTCGTGTAGTTATGACTTATCTTAATACAAACATATTTCTTGTGTTTAATTTGGTCGACACAATATTTATGACATTACAGTTTCGGTACGATATTTAAAAGTAGTTTTTTGTACATGAACGTTTAATATTTTTTTCAACAATGATAAATAACTTTATTTTGAACAATTGTTCGTTATTTAGTTTTTTCATCGGTTGAAAATTTTGTATTGAACACAAGAGTTCTATATAATTTCGAACATTTGTTGAATTCATATAGAACAATAGAACTTGTAAGTTCGTTTTATTATGAGGAAAATATAAAAAAATACTGTATTTTGGTATTAATATCGGATGTCTGATAAAAACTGATTTTCATGGTCTATGTCTTATTTTGTTCATAGCTTATGTGACATTACGAAAATGTTGTAAGACTTGACCCTTTTTCCGTTTTGGATTTTCAGATTTTTTTCACAAGGCACAGTTTTTTAGTAATTTGGATTTAAATTTGTCCACCTTTCTTTATATCGCTTTAAATTACATTTTGCATAAAAGTAAATAAAACTTTATTTTATCCAACATAATTTTTTCTAAATACAATAACCGATACTAGTACAGCTTAAAACATGGAAAATAAGAAGAACAAATATGTATTTTCTAATAGTTAATGATGTTATTTCTTCATTCTATGCTGAATATCCTTGCAGTCTCGGTCAGCGAGGATAGTAGGCATCTATTTTACTTCGTAACGCTGTTCTAAACTTAGAATGTTTTTGTGGAACCTTTCACCATATTCATCGGATACGTTGCTGCAGCAATCATGAAAAAAATCTAAATAAGAGGGCAGAAAATGCACATTCAAGGACATGTTGCATCCCAAGATTACGTATACATAATATTAAAAAGATAATAAGGCGATTATAAAATAAAATAGGGCGATTATTGTAGCCGAACAGCCATGTTTCTGTTTTTAATGGAAAACAAAATTTATTTGCAAATAGCCAAAAAACTATGCCTGATAGCAAAATTCTGATTACATATTTGAATTTCCCATGTCTAAAACTCTTAGAAACACATTATGAAAGACTAGAAAAAAACCTTGTCGAACAGTGTTATTTAATACTCTTTCTTGGCTTCGACTTCTCCCGTTACTAACACGTGTCTGGCTGGATGGTGGGCAGGAAAACTCAAATAAACCTTTACTGATCCCTATAAAAAAAAATTGAATTATAACACAGTGCAACTCATAAATTGGTGCCGCCTCCGTACCCAACTATTTTTGAAGTATATACCGAGACTAAAAAAATCCCCAAAGGATTTGGCCCCATTACATCGAAACATTTTTTTATGGATACTCCAATATTTTCACCGCCATACGATTTTGTGACCATTTTTAGGGAGTCCATATTTCATAAACTGTTCGGAATTTTTTCTTTTCGTCTTCGGCAAAGTTGTAGATCTAAACCAGAGCAAAAAAAGTCTCAAATAGACCGACCCAAAAAAATTGCATCTAGTGCATGAAAATTGTAAAAATATGAGAAAAAAGGCTATTTTTTCATGATATTTTTGGTCAAATTCAGTGTATCACGCACTAGGATGACGCGTTTCGAACTCCATGACGAGTTCATCTTCAGACCCCTTTGTGACGAACTGATGCACCTCAGGGTTTTTTACCTCAAAGCTAAGCTTCTTACAAGGTTTATTGATAAACTAAGCTTACTACTACTACTAAGCATAAAGTTTGTAAGGCCGTGCCGTAAAATATATATCCTCCATTCTCATGTTTGGTTATCAATGGTAAAATACATAACTATGCTGAACATTTTAGGTTGATATCTACTTCACATGTTTGGCATAATTGTAGGTATACATACAGCTGATGATGTACCATTGTGCATCAGTTCGTCACAAAGGGGTCTGAAGATGAACTCGTCATGGAGTTCGAAACGCGTCATCCTAGTGCGTGACACACTGAATTTGACCAAAAATATCAAACAATAAATAAAAAAAAAATATTTTTCTGATCTTTAGCCGAATTTGATGTATCATACGATACACTAACGTAAATTGATATAATACACAGTAAAATCGACTAAAAACTAACCAAAACAAATACACACCAAAAATTTTCTCTTATATTGATATTATAACTCGATTTCTAAAGTGGGCGGAGTGGTACATTTGTATGGGAGGTACCAGATGGGGCGTGTCTACTCTTTAAGATTTTTTCTCCAAAACTTTATATTTTATAGCTTTACTAAATACAGAATTTGGGCAAAATCGCGAGGGGTGTATTGATATTATAACTCCATCTCTACATTTGTATGGAAGGTACCAGAAGGGGAGTGGCTAGACTTCCAGATTTGTTCTCCAAAACTTTATCCTGCTTGAACTTTACTAAATACAGAATTTGGCCAAGATCGCGTTAGGTCTATTAATATTATTAATCGATTTCTAAAGTGGGCGGTACCAGATGTATATGGGAGGTACCAGATGGGGCGTGGCTAGACTTCCAGTTTTTTTTTCTCAAAAAGTGTATCCTGCTATAGTTTTACTAAAATAAAGAACTTAAGTACGATCGCCTTGGATTTATTGATATTATCCATCTCTCCATCTCTCAAGTGGGCGGAAAAGTACATTTGTATGGGAGGTACCAGAAGGGGCGTGGCTAGACTTCCAATATTTTTTTCCAAAACCTTAACCTGTTATAACTTAACAAAATACATAATTTGGAGTGTATTGATATTATAACTCCATCTCCAGAAGGGGCGTGGTCATGTAGCCCATTTTCAACACCGTAAGTAGTTTTGGGGAAATTTTAACTCGTGCAAAATTTTTTTCAAAACATTTGGTTGCGTTTTTCGAAAGTTATCGTGCAACCCAGCCGGACAGCCAGACGGACATGGCTCAAACGACTTAAAAAGTCATAAGTCGAATTTGGTTCAAAGAGACCTAGGGTCTAAAGTCACTCCTTCTATGTGTTACTCTTTTGGGTCGTTTCAAATGATATATACCCTCATCCCTAAGGGTGATGGTATAAAAATGCACATAATTATCATACGGCCAAATCTAATTTTTTTCTTTTTTAAAAGTACTTATTTTTTCTTCACACTTTGTGGTACATGTTAGCCACATTTTATAAAATTCGGAGAGAAACCCCAAAATTTGTGTGATCGCTCCCATGGAATTACACATAAGTTATATCACTTAAAAATCGGCCAATTTCAAAAAGTTCAGAAAGAATTTCTGTGCTGTTTTTGTTATTATTTTTCAGTTGTTTCTTCTTATTTTAATTTCGAATAAATATTTATTTCTATTAACAAATAAAAAAAAAATTAAAAATTCATACCACAACTTGTTAATTAACAATTTCACGCACTATTATCGTACCTATACATATATCTTTTTTATGTACAAATATTCCAGTGCATACCTTTCGTTTCGTGAAATAACTTTTCTTTTTGATGGCACAATAGTCTTTTAAGTCCACAATAGATTCAATTGGCGCCGTAAGCGTATAAAATAATATTGATATATTTACAACAACGAATTATTTAATAATACACAGAGTGAGCCACACACTATATCTGCCAATTGTTTACCAAACTTATTAGACTGCCTTCTTGGCTCATTATCATTTCGCACATTTTCTTTAACCACCTGCATTCGTGTTTCTATCACACACTCTCTCTCTCTCTCACTCTCTCTCCGTTACTTTTCAACTTCACAAAATATCATTCACATTCAACTAAACAACACGAACCGAAACATTTTAATTAGTGTTTTAAAATCTTCTTTGAATGCCGACGATGCCTGCACTGTTATAATTAATTTCTAAATAAGTCATTAAATAAGAGTTAATTATCACATTCAGTAACTTTTTACGAAGTTTAATCGACTTTAAATGCCAAAAAAATAATTAATATTAAAGGAGGAGTTGAAATTACGCGCACTTTGCCCAAAATTCTAATTAGACTGAACAGAGAGGGTAGGGTTGCCGTGGCTGTGCAAAATATATGATTCAAGAAAAAAAGTATAAATTTTGATAGAAAAAATGCAAAAAATATAATTTTCAAGAATGATCAACGTGTTAAAGCTTAAAAATTATATTTAAAGATAAAATGGTAAAAATGTGCACAAGATCAATGAAATTGGAAAAAATATAGATGAATTGTAATTTACCGGGTGGGTATGGCTGGAAAGGGTAAAGATGTCATCTTTTTCAGTTCAATCCCCGAAAAACAAAAGTCAATGTCAAAATAGTCAGCGGCGCCTATGGAGCTATAGAGAGCCCATGGGATCCTTTTATTACCACATATGTGTTGATACTTTAATTATTGGCATTATCACTATGATTCCAATTACTTTTCCAGTATTTTTTCAAGAATATTCATTAAGCTATAAAAATATTACAGTTGTCAAGTCAAACCAACTTAAGTTTATAAATTTAAGTTTATATTTAAATTTGACAATTTATAAACAATATATTACATATAAATGATGTTATTATCATACATTTCTCGTCCTATGTCAAATAATACATAATACGAATAGAATATTTTGCTCCTTTAAGGTTTGCACTGAAAACTGTAAAATTTACAAAACGAAATTTATTAAAATGTCGTGTTTTTTTTGCGGCCAAAATAATATTTTTTATTGATGTTGACACTGTAAGGTTTACTTGATTGCAATTAAGTCCATCGTTCTCATTTGAGGCCCAACACCATCATCCTGTGCTACATCGATGTCATATGGATTTATTATTATGGCAACTTAAGTACTTTTATTACTTTTCCTAAAGCATAGACATTCGTATCAAATAAAATGCTCATAACATAAAGTGTAATCTACGAAATCCGTAAAGAAAACACGTTTTCTTTTAGACCATTTTGTTTGTTTGATCCTGACAGAAATGTCATGTTATATGGCAAATACGTTAAGATGTCATATGGGCTTAAGGTTGGTTGTACTAGTCATTTGAAATGTTATGTAATCAAAGGATATCAAACATTGTCAGATTTCGTAGAAGATATGAGAAAAGTCAATAACAATTACAACAAATATGCCGTAAAAGGGAAGATATTGGCATTTGAAGAATATTTAATCAAATGGCAGAAACAATAGAATTTGATCTGTGTGTATTAGTAAATAATTTTCGACAGGAATTTGAACTGTGCTATACAAATGAAAATTGATATAATAATTGAAAAGAAATTGACAATTATTATTATTGTTAAATGTTACACCGTGCGACATTTATTTTGGCACGACATATTGGGTTTCAAGGGACGGCGAAAAATTATAAAAAATTTTTAATAATTATTGCCTTAAAAAGTGCCCTTTTTAACACACTTTCGATCAGATAATTAAAAACTGAATACACAGTTTTGTTTTGTATCATGTCAGCATTCAGAATCATATAACGCTGTGATTTTACACCAATTCCGACACGATGAACCGAACTGCATCATTAGTTTTTTAAGTTACAATGCGGGTTTCATACAAAATTATATTTTTAGTTTTTTTACTTTGATTTGTGTTTAAAGAGGTTAAATAGATTTTCAACAAGCTATAGTTGGGTTTTCGGATAAGGTTGACTTATTAAAACATCTTTGTCAATGACGACATATCCGCAAACCCAACTATAGTCTGCGAAAATCGATTTAAGATCATAAGCCTTTTACTTAACTTAATTTCCCCTTATATCCCATGAATGAGGTATGGGATAGCTTCTCGCGTTGTTGTGAATTAACAAGCTTTCTATTTTTATATTCACAACTAACGTCACCTAATTGTTTATCGACGAATGCGAAGGTCACTGTTTGAGAAGCTTTTTACTTTACATGCCGATTGACTCGACACTTATACTGCGAAGTTGCTGTCGACAACATCAATGGGGGCCGGTAATGAAAGAAAAATGATTTTTTCCCGTTTTTAAATGACTGGAGCCAGGAGTTGAACCTGTGATCTCCCGCATGGTAGTAGCGTGTTCTAACCATCATGCCACTGCCGGTCCCAAGCCTTTACCCCTGTGTTAACCATTTTTTTTCAAAGGTATGTGTCTATGAGCTCAATTCGATATTTGCAGACTATAGTTGGTTTCTAATAATAAGGACAAAAAGGACACGTGAGGAGTTAACAAGTTACAATGTGCACAAAAAACTCCTCGTTAAACTTCATTAATTTATGACAAATGCACTAAAACAATAAGAAATGTTGTGTTTTAGGACATATATCAAACCTAATTTTAGGTTAAACTAAAAACTAGCTGATTTAAAAAAAAAAATTTCGCCCTAGATGTGATTTATCCCCCGGAATTTTAATATACTCACCTAAAACTGTCATTTGGTAAAAGAATTATTCAGCCCCCAAAAATTATAGGAATAATAGGAAAATCAATAGGAAATCGAAATTTTCTGATTTCTCAGTAGATAGGGATTAAGTGTGAATAGCGTGTAAATGAGCTTTAATCCATGATCCCTTCTTTTTGTTAAGCCTGTAAAAGGCATGTGAAAAAGATGGCAAAATATAGGTGTTTGTGTGTGTTTTCATCGATAATACTACAATGATTCTTATTCCTGATCGCTTTCTTTTACATGCCTTCTTTTAGAAGGCATGTAAAAGAGAAGGAATAATCAGTTTCAGTCCCAAAATTTGACGACATCATTACAGATTAGATAGTGACATGATTGACTAACAATCTCGAGGTAGTAAAAATATAATTGTAGGTACGAGTATAGTGAGAAATACTCCTCACTTTAATCCAATTGACTTTTTTCTGTGGGGATAACTTAAAAGTATAAGAAATTCAGAACATTTTACGAAACACCAGTAAAGCCGTCATTGAATGTTACAACTACAGGTTGGAAAAATCCGGTGGGTGCAAATTTTATAAGATTTCTTTTTTAATTTTTGTATGGGAACCCCCTTAGGAAGTAAAGATAAGGGGTAGGCATATTCGGCCGTAATGTTAGGAGGCAAAAATTAGTGGGCGTCGGTCATACATTTTACCCATCTAGGGTGACCTTCGATACCTCAGTGCAAGCAACATAGATTAGAAATTCGAAGGTGCCGGTTCGATTCCTGGCCGGGGCACTGGCCAAATCAACATCGATGAAAAATTACTTTTCCAATAATTCAGAGTTCTCCACTCAACAAGACTCATCCTAGATGATTCCACTACAAAAATTCATAGTGCGCAAGGACAAAGAAAATGATTTATCAACATCTCAAAATAAAATCAACAAAAAAAACAGCTAGCACCATCTTTGGAGGAATTTGGCGGTTAAAACTCACAACAACGCCTAACAATTCCTTGACACAAACCTTGTTATCTACAAAAGAACGAAACAGAGTTGCCAATAATAAATTGTTGGTGCATGCCCGACCGAATGCTGATAAATTTAAAATCGGTAAAAAGAATTACTAGCCCAGCTACTTCTTCCAGCTGTTACAACAACAACCCCTTTAGGTGGCACCATAGGACCATCGGGAGCTGATTTTGAACTGTATAGGGACCACTTTAAGGGTTGAAGATAGAGGGTAGATATGGTTTTAGAAACTGTTGGGGTTGCAATAATATTGGCGGTCGTTCATACATTTGACTCCTGAGGGGCACTTTTGGGGCAGTTAGACCAGTGAGAGCAAAATTTGTAATCTTTGAATGGGAGCCTCCCTAGGGAGTGAAGATGGGGGATAAGTATGTTAGGAGAAAATTATAGATGGGAAAATTGACTGGGGGTCGGTCATAGATTTTACATCTCTAGGGGCAACTCCGGGGCAGTTGCGGGGCTTGGTGTGAGTTGTTTCCCCCTCCCCCCCTCAACTTTAACCACGCCGCTCTGCCATTTTGCCCCAAAGAGGTCAAAGGGTCAAATTTATATGTATGAAAATACGTTTGTTAAATTTTTCAGTACCGTATAGATTCGAAAACGGCTTGACCGATCTTTTTGAAAATTTCATAGAATGTAGCTGTGTGGTCGGTGGTGAAAATAGGCTGGCCCCGCCCATTCGACCCTATTTTTGAAACCGTAACATCTGGGGGTCTGTTTCACCACTCGCCGTGAAAGTTCAAAGTTCATGCAAAGTTCGTGATCCTACAAAAAAATAGACGGGATCGGATTAGTGGGCGTGATATAAAACCTGAAAATTTTAAAAGGCTTTATATCATGTACTATAAGAGGTATAAAGATAATATTTTATATGTGTTGTACAGTATGAATAACAGCCAGGATAGAAATGTGCTGTGGCACGCCACATTGAAAAGAAATCGTTATAACAGCCATAATAACAGTTTGATCGTCCTGAAAAATAGATATAAACAGACTGTTTGGAAATAATTTGGCAAAAGGGGCCGAGGCGCCGCCCACACCCGATAATATTGGGCTATTACATATTTATGCAAAAAAATACAATTCCTTATTCAAACATTGGTATAAACTAATAAGGAAGTTTCAGTCGGAAAAACCGACTTACATAGACAGTCACCCTCAGTAAAACATACAATTTTCTAGTATATATATTGATATTATTACTCGATTTCTAAGGTGGACATTTGTATGGGAGTTACCGGAAGGGGCGTGGCTAGACTTTAAATTTTTTTCCCCAAAACTTTACTCAGTTTTAGGTTTGCCCGATTCGGGCCCGATGGCGTTTGGTGTATTGATGTTATTACTCGATTTCTAAGGTGGGCGGAGTGGTAAATTTGTATGGGAGGTATCAGAAGGGACGTGGCTAGACTGCCAGATTTTTCCTTTATCCTGCTTTAGCTTTACTAAATACAGAATTTGGGCAGAATCGTGTTGAGTGTATTGTTATTACTATTCGATCTCTAGAATGGGCGGAAAGTCACATTAGCATGGGAGGTACCAGAAGGGGCGTGGCTGGGCTTCCGCTTTTTTTTACTCTAAAACTTTATCTTGGTACAGCTTTTTTAAATACGGATTTTGGGTACTATAGCGTTGATTGTATTGATATTATTACACGATTTTTGGAGTGGGCGGTACCAGATGAGTATGGTAGGTCCTAGATGGGGCTTGACTAGGCTTCCATTTTTTTCTCCATACATTATCTTGGTATAGCTTTACTAAATACAGATTTTGGGTACAATTTAGTTGAGTGAAATGTTATTTTTACTCACTTTCTAAAGTGGACGGAGAGGTACATTTGTATGGGACGTACAGAAGGGACGTGGCTCCAGATTTTCCAGATTTTTTCTCCAAAACTATATCTTGTAATAGCATTACTAAGCACAGAATTTTGGATATGATCAAATGATATGCACCCTCCTACCCGTAGAGTTAGGGTATAAATAAACAATTTACTAAAACCTGACCTTTCACCTCTTTGGGACACGGGAAAATATTTGTCCGATCTTACTCAAATGTCCGCCATGTATTTTTTTCATCTTAAAAAAAACGTAATTTCTTTTTACATCCCGTGAATGAGGTATGGGATAGCTTCTCGCGTTGTTGTGAATTTACACGCTTTTCATTTTAGATTCACACGCACCTACTCGTTTAACGATGAATGCGAACGTCACTGTTTGAGAAGCTTTTACTAGACATGGCACAATATTCCGACAGAACGTTTTTAAATTTCCGCAAACAAAATCGTGTATACCCAGCGGCGAAAGGAAGGACCTAGTCACGCTCAAATTGTTTAGTTTATTTTTAGATATTCCTCACTTCTACATATTTTTCTCAATACCTACACTTTTTTCCAACGACAGTAAACCTTTCTGGAGTGTGAACTCACTACCTCGCGACTCTTTGTCAGCCATGCTACCATCTAGTCTATGAAGATGCATTCGAATTGTTTGACTGAAACTAATCATAAACTGTTTTAAGAAAAACACACGAACACCTTCCTTAATGAATTTTCTTTTCATGCCTTCTAGTAGAAGGGATACACACGACTCATCGAAAACGTTGATTCTCCCTTCTCAAAGAAGGCCTGCAGCAGTGGTCCTGAAAGAATGGAGGCAACATGTGCTCGCGATATTTCAAAAAGGAAGGAGAAGGCTTGTTATCAGGCATGTGAAAACAAGGCCTTGATGACATGGCGTTAAGGCCTTGTTGCATGCCTGCTTCCAGACGCCTTGCTTATTTCACCGCAGTGTTCACTTTGCTGCCGGTTAGAACACGCGACTACCATGCGGGAGATCACAGGTTCAACTCATGGCTCCAGTCATCTTTATCATCTTCTTTCATTGTCGGCTCCCCTTGAATGTTGTTGACAGCAACATCGCAGTATAAGTGTCGAGTCAATCGGCATGTCTAGTAAGAGCTTCTTAAAACAGTGACGTTCGCATTCGTCGATGAACAAGTAGATGCCGTTAGTTGTGAATCTAAAAATAGAAAGCGTGTTAATTCACAACAACGCGAGACACTATCCAATACCTCATTCATGGGGTGTAAAGGGAAATTAAGTAAGTAAGTAAGTAAGGTCAAATTATGAGATGGTTTTTTTCTACTCGTCTGCCTGGTAACACAATGCAACAACACTTTTTCGGGGGGAATCAAACCAATATCAAACAACAGCAACAAAACCCTGAGTAACAAAACCCTAAACTCCATTTTGCTCCATTACGTCACAATTTTTTTTAACAGTGGTTTGTAGTTTGGTTTTTTTGATCAAATGTCGAATCAAAGAATATGAAAAATCATCTGTAAAAATATATTTGGGGTATTTCATGTCATCTGAGACCTATATAAAAGCAATTGGGTTGGTTCACCCTCGAGACATAGTGTAAACTAAAGTTTTACCCATGGGATATATTCGATATTTCAAACTTACAAAGGCTTAACTGATTATTGCACTTTGCTCTCTCACTCTCTCTATGCATGTTTTTAGATCTATTAAACAAATATTTTTCAAATTACTCTCTCCTTTATAAGTGTAGCCTGCATTCCTAACTCATTGATTGATGTGATTCAAGCGAATAAATCCCAAGAACCTAAACCACTTACCAACCTCTTAATCCATAAGTATCCATAAAATAACATTGATGTTGTAGATGAAATCCCCACAGCATGTTTCATTTGTCATAAATTTCTTTGAAAATATTTAATCCACCATATATCGATTATTTTTATTTCCCCATAAAAGTCTATGCATTGGGCTACACCTAAAACCAAAGATCGCATGTTGCCCGAAACTGGAGGAGCTGGCGTCAGTGGCGGTCTGTCGGCTGCTTCACCCAATCCAGCCCATCGTAGAGCTTCGGAGGGCGGAGCGGCCTTGTACTATGGCAATCGCAAACAGGAATGGGGAGCTGATAACTCAGAAGTGGCCAATAAATTCCGTAATTATGAAATTTAAACAGAGAGCATACAACTAAGCTAAGAAGCACAAGAAGGACGAGAAGGGTGAAAAAGAATCAAACCAAATATGAACCAATTTTTAAAACACATATAAAAAAAAACATAATAAAAAAATTATAAAGCGGATTATAGAAAAATAAAACAAAACGGAAACATTTCTAGAATTTAAGTTATAAAAACGTTTTAAGAAAATCATCATATCTCCCCTGACACATTTTAATTACAACAATAGCAAAATAAAAAAAATAAATTGAATGTTAAATGCGAGAAATCCATACAAAAAATAAAAAACATAATGGCATATATATAAAAAAATACCCCATACAAAAGGTAAATGTTTTTAGATGTTTTACTTAATGTTAAAAACTAAAACAAAATAATATATAAATGTGACAAATAAGTAAAAAAAAAATTAAACAAGAAAAATCTTATGATTAAGAAACTGTAATTTCAATAAAACCTAATGCCCCTAATAACATCTAAGGGGTGTGATTATTTAATTTTAAGTTATAAAAAAGAAAACAATGATGAATATAAAAAATGAAAATAAATCTAAAGAATTTTAATATAACTACCACAACCTTCGATGTCTTTACTGAGTATATTAATGGACATATAATAACAAAAATAAAACTTAATTCTAAGCAGAGGTTCCAATAACGTCCCCTCCTAAAGACAATCCCCCTTCGAAAGTACCACTGAGATGAGAAACTGAAGACAAGAAGAAAAACCAACAAAAAGTGTTTTTGCTGTTTCTTTATTGGTACAACAAACTACTGACATATAACAAAACCTATACTACTGAACTTAAAACCACCACTTTTAAAAAGAACAAATTGACAAAACAAAAACAAACATATTTATATAAAAGAAAAACTCTACAGGCACTAAAACAGACATACATATATACGACAGTATTAAAAATATTACTATTTTAATAAATGTTGTTATTGCATAAAAAAAATAAGAAAAAACAAAGAAAAAAACCTTAAAAAATATATTTACTCTTATTGAAAAAAGAATTATATATATTTCTTTAGGTGTCCCGTTTTAAATTAACATAAAAAAAAAAAATATTGCGACTTGAAAAATTTTATTAAAACAAGAAAAGAGCATATATATCAAAAAAAAAAATACAAAAAAAAAGATAAATATAAAAAAATTTCTTATTTATAAAACAACAAACACACAACACACACAAAGCAAATTTAGCACACAATTACATATAAATGATTAAAATACAAAGCAAATAATTTTAAAACAAATTCCAGCTAATGTAAAATCTAAATGTTTTTTATTGATGTTGAAACACTGAAAAAAAAAACATTTTTCACTAATCAAAAAATAAAACAAATTATTTAATATACGGAATTCAACAAATTGACATTTAACACATGACTAGTTTTGTAATCTTGTGAAAGCTATACATATATAATTCTTCTTAGTTTTGAAGCGATCATTAGATCATATAGTTTAGTTTATAAATGCATTTAAGTTTATAACAGAGAAAAAGAAAACAAGTCAACACAAGTGAAGACAATTTTAGCTGAAATCGACAAAATAAAATGAAGAAAAAAAAAATAAGAAACACGGAGCAATTCCAAACAATTATTATTATTATGTTTTTGTCTTAGATTGAAGTTTACAATAAACAAAATACAAATGGACTTCAATCCAATGATTAACGAAATGTGTTTTATTGTTGCTACATGTAGAAAAAGATAATATGAGGTAAGTACAAATTAAAAGAAAATATCCAAAGACAAGAAAATGGGACAAGAGATGGAACTAGGATTAAGTTCCCTACGGCATAATAAAAAATAACTTAAATTCTTTTTTAAACTTTCATTACATATAAAAGCATTTACAATTTGTTGATATTATTTTGGAAACAACAGTACAAAGATTCCGAAATGTGGGTGTCACAATGCGGAATAGTGAGGGCACCGTTCACAACAGTAAGTGGCCTCAAACAAGGGCGCTTAAATAATATCGACAATATCTGGTGGAAAAAGGGGCCTACAGTGGAGACTCAACAAACAACTTGAGGATCTGTACTATGCTGATGACATAGTCCTACTGGCGACGACCAAAGACGATATGCAGAACAAGTAGAAAGCTTATCTTCAATGGCGATTAAATGCGATCTGCTCATCAATGCACCCAAAACAAAATGTATGACTATTAAATCTACACAAACTCCAACTTTTATTCTAAATAACATTCCAACTGAAAATGTTGACAACTTCTTCTATCTGGGTAGCATTATAGCATCGGACGACAGAGCAACAAATGATATCAACTCTCGCATTTTGAAAGCCAAACAGCTTTTTACGGTCTACGGAATATATGTAACTCAAACAACATTTCTCACAAAACCAAAATCCTCGTATATAAATGTTGTGTAAAAAGTGTCCTGTTCTATGGTTCTGAGACTTGGCTTGTTAGCGAGAACATAAAAAAGCTTCAAACATTTACGAACAGATGTCTACGAAACATTTTAAAAATGTGGTGGCCAATAGTAGTCACAAATGAAAAACTACTCCAAATAGCTGGCGAAGAAAATGTTAACATTCAAATCAAAAAAAGGAAATACAAATGGCTCGGGCACACTCTTCGAAAACCGTACACCGAAATTTGGAGAGCTGGAGAGCAACCCTCAAGGCAGAAAAATCGTTGAACGGATAGATCGCAACGGATAGACAGACATGAAGATTCTATGTAGACAGCATATGTGCCTAATGGAATTTGCTAAACAATATATTATATGTAACACATGAGCGGTCCGAACAGGCTGTGCGTCGTGGTCAACGATGGTGGGGAAGGGGGGAAATTCACAACAAGCCCCACAACTGCCCACTTAAGGGGTAAAATGTATTACCGACTCCCAGTCACCCCCAGTCACAACATTCCTAAGGAGGCTCCCTAACCACAATCAATTTTTATAAAGAGTGTCAAGTTATGGGGAGGTATTGTTTGAGAGGAAAAATGTTTGGAGGGAAATACTAGTGCTGGTCGGTCATACATTTTACGCCTCTAATATGCACCATGGGAGCGGCAGGAGCTGATTTCATAAAAAAAGAGTAAGAAAGTTTCAGTCGGGAAAACCAACTTACATATCCCCTTACCCTCAATAAAACATAAATTTTTCTAGTATATTAATATTATAACCCGATTTCTTAAATGGGCGTGGCTGGACACCAATTTTTTTCTCAAAAACTTTACCTTTACTTAATACATAATTTGAGCACGATCGCGTTGGGTGCATTGATATTTTTACACTATTTCTAAAGTAGGCGGAATGGTACATATGTATCGGAGGTACTAGAAGGGGCGTGGCTAGATATCCTGATTTTTTCTCTAAACTTTATCCTTTTATAGCTTAACTAAATACAAAATTAAACGACGATCGCGATGGGTGTATTGATATTATTACCCGATATCTAAAGTGGGCGGAATGGTACATATGTACGGAAGGTACCAGAAGGGGCGTGGCTAGATTTCCTGATTTCTTATCCAAACCTTTAGCCTGATAAAGCTTTACTATATACAGAGTTTGGGCACGATCGCGTGTTGTGTATTAATAATATTATCCGATTTTTAAAGTGGGCGGTACCAGGTGGGTACGGGAGATACCAGAAGGGCGTGGCTAGACTTCCACTTTTTTCAAACTTTATCCTGTTATAGCTTTACTAAATACAAAATTAGGCGACGATCGCGTTGGTTGTATTGTTGTATTGTTATTAGTGCCCGATTTCTAAAGTGGGCGGAATGGTACATATACATAGGAGGTACCAAAAGGGGCGTGGCTAGACTTCCAGTTTTTTCTCTAAAACTGTATCCTGCTTTAGCTTTACTAAATACATAGTTTGGCCACTATAGAGTTGGGTGCATTGATATTATTACCCTATTTCTAAAGTAGGCGGAATGGTACATATGTATGGGAGGTACCAGAAGGGGCGTGGTCATGTAGCCCGTTTTCAATACAGTAAATAAGTAAGTAAGTATAAAAATCTATAAACGCGTCTCGCTTTTATTCATAATTAAGTGAATGTATCTCACTTTTACAATATATAAGTTTTTTCCATTCAGGATATATGGGTGGTTGGCGTGTCCTTTGATATAATTCATCACAGTTGTCAGTAATGTATCGAGAAAAATCAAGCTAAATTTGGTTCAATACCAACGAAAATTTTGGAAAGTATAATTTTTTTTGTTTTTTTATAACTTTTTTTAAGATACCTTCACGTAACTGTGAATAAAAGCAAGACATGATCTATATCTCATTTTGTCTATAGGTTATGTGACATTACGTGAAAGTAGTAAGACTTGAAAATTTTTTTCGTGTTTGATTTGTATTATTTTTTAAATAGAATTTTTTTGTTTTTTTTTCTTAAATTTATTTATAACCGCGAACATGTTGATTATGCAAAGAAATGATATACGAAAAGATTAAAGGAATTTTAGTTCTTAAATTTCGGATTTTCTTAAAATAATATTTCTCCAATAACCTCCACAAAAACAGCTGGTAGACATTAAAATCTTGTAGACACGAAAAATTAATATTTGTCACATAATTGCTTAAAACAAACTTTTTAAAACGTTGAAAATAATCCACAAACAGTAAAATGTAATAATAAATAAGTAAATTAAATTAAAAATTTAATTTTGAATTTTGAATAACTCAAGACTTTAACAAAATCTTACATTGTCAGTTTACCTGACTTAAATTTCTGTACTGGTTTTTTATGCATATATATTGTAGGGCGGCAGCGAAATGTATGTACTTTTTTTTTTCTTCTGACTGGTTCTTAGTAAATCCTATGTTTTTTTACTAATGTTTGATTAAGGAATTGGATTTTTTTTCGCACATATGTAATAGTCAACTATTTATGTGTGTGGGTGGTGTGTCGGCCCTTTTTGCCAACTTGATACCAAAAAGCCTGGTTATATCTCTACTAGACTGTATCAAACTTTATTATTATGGTTTTTATAGCGGCTTCTTTTAAATGGGGCGTGGCATTGGTCACTTTCACCCTGGCTGTTATTCATACTGTACCAACAACACGCCCACTAATCCTACCACGCCCATTATTTGTTGGATCACGAACTTTGCTGCCAAATGCATCCACCATTGGAGGAGCAGGAGCTGATTTCATAAAAAAAATTATAAAAATAAAAGATAAAAATTTATGGGGACCACACTTAGGGTTAAAGGTAGAGGGTATGTATGTCATACATTTGAGTTTTCTAGGGGCACTTTTGGGACAGTTAGAGCGTTGGGAGAAAATTTTATAAAACAAACTAAATTTCTGTATGGGAGCCCCCTAAGGGGTGATGGGAAAAGGTATGTTTGGAAAAAATGTTAGGAGGGAAAATTTACTGGGGGCCGGTCATACATTTGAACCCTCTATGGGCGATTCCGGGGCTTGTTGTAGATATTTTCTCAATATGAAAAGTTTATTGTTAAAAACCGGGCCCATGGTTTTGTGTGCAAATTTTTACCATTTTGATAATCGCTTGATCGAGAAAAAAATTGTCCCACTTTATGTATATTTATAAAATTAATCCAACTATTGACGTACATAGAAAGATTAGAGGACCATCGAACATTCATATGAATGCTGCCTGTCTAATTAAGTCATATTGACACATATAATATTTAGGCTTTCATGGAATACACAGAAATTTTATTGCGCCATTTTGTCATATAGATACTCAAACAACGGTCTTACTAAAACACAACATCGCTCATATCTTTCGTTTCTCTTTTCTAAACAGATATGTTATGATTTGCCCTACATAAAATAACGATGTAATTGCAAATTTTATACTGGTATTACCTTATATACTTCTTGTTTTGTATTTCCGTTTTGCACACTCTCGCTTATTCTCATTTTTATCACTAGTATCAACAACGAGCAACTAACACTCTCACTTTAAATCTCTGCAATGTTGAACGACAAATACGTTAAAAACAATAACACGAACCGGCATTTGCATGAAATAACATCCAGCAAAACATTAAAAACGCCGCAGATTTCTTTAATTTTTCTTAAATAATTTTACACTACGCGGACAAATACGCGTATCTAATACACCGTAACACTTATTTCATTCAATTTATTACTTGTTAACGCTTAAATTATTTTAATTCCAATCAGTGTTGGTAGAATTGCACGCACCTTGCCCAAAGTTCGAATTAAACTAAATGCAGCAACAGCGGATGACTTAACTGCAGTCTGCAGTATCAGAAAGAGAAATAACGAGGGACAGAGAGAGAGAGTAGAATACTGTTAGGCAGAGTTACCTACCTCACATTTCCATGATCATTTAGCATTTTGTATACGAAATAGCTAAAATAATATACTTGAGTTATTATATCAAAATTTTATCATCTAATGTAAGCTTATGATGATCTGTATTTTTTTATCTATGATTTTGTTAAGATCATTATATATAAGGGAGTGTAACGTTTTTTAAAAAGAAGATATATTAGTTTTCCAAAATAAGTAATTTTGGTCAGTCGATATAAACCATATTTAAGTCAAATTTTTAAAAGCGTATGTCTATCGCAAAATATGGCTGAATTCAGTGTGCTTACAAAAAAGATATGTATGTAAAACTATGGAGGTCAACAATTTCGTCTTCAAATTTAAACCTGAAGTCCCGGTCTACTATCTGTGTACCAAATTTAACCCCTCTGGGTCTAAAATACAGTTTGGTCAAGCCCACTGCAAATGTCAACCGGATGTGTAGAGTACTATTTGTGTACAAAATATTATCTCTCTGAGGCTAAAATACAGTTTGGTCACGCCCACTCCGCCCTCTGATATGGGGTCGAGTGCTGTCTGTGTACCAAATATTATTTCTCTAGGGCTAAAGTACAATTTTGCCACACCCCCTCCGCCCACTGACCCAAAATACAAATTTTGATTGCATATTTATATTCATGTTGTCGAATACCATATGTGTACAAAATTTTATCTCTCTAATGGCCGTTTTCTCAATGTATCGAGAAACTTTCTGTTACTAAATCTCAACATAAATTTGGTAGAATGATAAACTGTCCGAGTACGATTTTGGTTTTCTCAATATACCGACATAAAATTATTTTTCAGTTGGCAACACCCCGAAGAATAGATGAGACAGTTGACAAATTCTTGATATAAATCAGTTATTTTCAAAGTGTTAAAAAATAAGAATACACATACATTTAATAAAAACGAAATAAAACTAAAATAATGACAGATAAAAGCAATGTGGGCAACATTTTACCACTGAAGATGACCTGCTGCTTATTGTTTTGGTTATAAATCAAAAACATATCTTGAAAAAAAAAGCTATGAACAGCAGTCAGCTGATTGAATTTATTTGTACGGCAAATAAATAACCGGCAGATGAGGGCGGGTTAGCTTTGCGGTAGAACAAAGGCAAATGAGACATTGCTAATTTCTTTAATCTACAGTTTTTCGTTAAGAAAAAAGATAATCGACTAATGAGAAAACGGCTAAAATACAGTATTGCCACGCCACCTCCGCCTACTGATCCAAAATTGAGATTTCGTCTGCATATTCATGTTCGTGTTGTAGTGTACTATCCAGGTGCTAAAGTATATCTCTCTAGGGCTTAAATACGGGTTTGTCATGCCCCCACCGACCACTGATCCAAAATACAGTTTTTCCACGCCGATTCCGCCCACTGATTCAAAATTATAATTTCGTCTGCATAATCATATTTGTGTTACCGAGAACAATCTGAATGTGAAATATTATCTCTCTAGGGATAAAATTAAGTTTTGCCACACCCCCTCCGCCCACTGATTCAAATTAAAATTCCGTCTGCATATTCATATTCATGTATCACATTTTATCTTTCTAGCTCTTCAAAAAGGTTTTGCCACATCCCCTCCGCCCACAGGTCCAAAAAAAAATATCGTCTGGATATTCATATTCGTGTTGCCGAGTACTATCTGAGTATCGAATTGAATCTCTCTAGTTCTACAAAAAGTTTTGCCACACCCACTTGGTCCAAAATTAAAATTTCGTTTGCATATTCATATTCGCGTTGTCGAGTACTATCGGGGTATCAAATTGTATCTCCCTAGCTCTAAAAAAAAGTTTTGCCACGCCCACTTCGCTCATATAGTCTAAAATTAAAATTTCGTCTGCATATTCATATTCGCGCTGTCGACTAATATCAGGGTATCAAATTGTATCTCCCTAGCTCTAAAAAAAGTTTTGCCACGCCCACTTTGCCCATAGGGTCAAAAATTAAAAAAACTATGGACTACAATAATTTCCTTTAGTACTTTCTTTAAAATTCCGTTAAAATCGGCTCACCCGTTTAGACGTGATTGAGCCACAAACAAACAAACAGGCAAACAGTCACATGTATAATATTAATAGGATATTATAGGGGTAAGTTATAGAATGGGGTAAATTTTTTTTTCGACCGAGCGGTTATCAAGAACCTAATCTACGATGATTTATAAGAACTTTGCCTAATAAACCATGGCTCTAAAATCAAAATCGCGACCCCGGCTTCTAACCGGAAACCATTCGCATTGGGGAAAAAGTCGGCAAAAAAATTGTATTTATTTATGTGTCCCACCGCTCTAACTGAGGGATAAAATCTGTGTCCGACCCCAAATATGTTTGCAACCCCAATTTATTTTATTTTTATAATTTTTCTATAAAATCAGCTCCTGTCCCATGGTGCCTCCTAGAGGGGTAAAATGTATGACCGGCCCCCACTAGTATTTTTATTTGCTCGAACATACGTACCCCTATCTTCACATCCTTAGCTAGAGAAGATGGTATGTTTGGAAAAAATGTTAAGAGGGAAAAATTACTGTGGGTCGATTATACAGGGTGGAGCGCGGTAATTTTGCTTATTTGGGAATAAAATAATAAAAAGTATGAACCTTAGAAAAATGTATTTTATATTTTAATTATATTGATTTTGTTTTTAATAGCGTATCACGCAAATGTCTTCCATCTTTATCCACAGACGATCCCACACACAGCTGCATACGTTTTCTGAAGTATTCATGAACTCTGACAAGCATGTCGACTGGTATTCTGTTAATTGCAGCCTCAATATTGTTAATTAGGTCCTCCAAAGTGTTGAGATGGTTGATATACACCTTCGACTTCAGGTAACCCTAAAGAAAAAAATCGCATGGGGCTAAGCCTGGTGAGCGTGCCGGCAAGTTCACTTTACCCCTTAAAGACATAATCGTAAACGAAAAGTACGCTGCACTGCAATGATTGAGTGCGCATTTCAAAAATACGCTTCAACACAAAATGACCTCTCCTCATGTGTCCAATACATGATGGCAACTGAAAGGCAGACGAATACAAATCTGCCCTTATAAGCCACGCACACTCTTCACTCTCTTCGACCAACAGTGCCGCCACAGCCTGTGCAAAAAACAAATAACCGCGTTCCACCCTGTACATTTGAACCCTTTAGGGACGGTTCCGGGGCAGTTGCGAAGCTTGTTGTGGATTTTTCCCCAATACGAAAAGTTTGAGTTTCAAATTTTTTTTCGCTTGGTGCATTTTTTTTACTCCATAGAATTTGGTCCACTCTAATAAGTTATCAGCAATGATAAATTATAACTATGGAAACATTTTCGAGGACGTAAAAAAGGACAAGAATGGTAAAATTCCATCAAAGAAAAAATATTTCTTCTATAATTAATGGGAAGATCATGAAAACGTTCTCAATGGTATTCGGAGGTGTGTAGATCCTTGGAAAAGGTCATCTAAATTGTAGGTTCGCAAATCTTTGATTATTTTACACCGTATTTTTTCTTAAATTTAAATTTCACTTATAACTCCCCCACTATGATGTTGGCTGCTGCCAATTAAGAAGAAAAACAATAAAAACAAAAAACGGTTTGTATAAAAAAAAAATTTAGCACGCCTTTTTTTTAATATATCTTAAATTCCTATTAAACTCTCTAAAAATTAAATTTCTTTACAGATTCCGATCTATGATGTTCTATACGGATAATATAATTGGTTATATATTTTTAAAATATTAGATTAAATTAGCAGAGTGGGCGTGGCAAAACATTTTTTTTTTAGTTAGAGAGATACAATTTTACACAGATGGTCAATTTGCACACGAAATTTTTATTTTCGATCAGTGGGCGGGCAGGGTCTGGCCAACTTTTATCTAAGCCCTAACTTTTATCTAAGCTTGTGATAGTACCCTGCAACACAATTATGAACATGGTACAAAGATAGTACTGGGCAGGACATGTTGAAATTTGCAGACGAAATTTTTATTTTCAATCAGTGCGGATGGGCGTGGCAAAACTGTATTTTAGTCCTAGAGACATTATGCCCGTGGACGTTATGACATGCCTCCAAAAAAACTTCCTAGAAATCTCACATACTGGCTTAATTTTAATATTTATACTGATCAATCTATTTTGATAATCTAAACCAGTATACTAAATAAAGTTATTTTATTACAATATTACAAACATTTATTGGTACTAAGTACTTTATTTATATCCATTTAAAATTTGTCTTCATAGGTCAAGCAAGGTCTACGATCACTTTGATCATGTTCTCGTATCCAACGATTTAGAACTGTAAAAAAGAAGTGGAACAGAACGCTATATAAAATGGAAACCCCTCTGTAAGATTAGCCTTGAACACATACCCCACTTGGAACCTACAATAATCGGGCAAGCACCGTGCAAGCTTCTAACATCGGGAGTGCTGGTGGTATGAAGATTATACCAAAATACAGCAGAGCCTTTTCTCGGCATCATTACACTTTGCATATAGGGAAATGCAGTACCACCACCTTGCTCAACATCGGAGAGCTAAAATTAAAGCAATCAATAGAAAAGTATGGGCCGACAGCCGATCAAATTAATACTTTACATAAAACAAAACAGTAGCAATGCGGTTGCCCCACTCCTTCCGATTGTAATAGCCGCCTGTGAGCTAAAATATAGGAGTTACTAAATTATTTGTATTTAAATTTCAATTTTTGGTATTATTTTCATATATAAGTAATGTTATGGTAATGATTGAAAGCAGTGATAGGCATCACATAGCCTCCCGAGGCTGGCTCGGGTGTTGTTTTTTTCACACAGACACGATCGGCAATTCACACGTACTCGTAAGTTTTGTTTGATTAAAAGCAGTCGGCTTCGGCTTGAGTGCTATAAAAGCAAAAGCACATACGCTTGTTACACATTCAATACAAGTTTAGAAAGAGTAACAATGTTTAAGGATTAATGCGAGAGCGTGATTTTTGGTAGAGCGAATGGTGTCTCATAGTTAATGCTTGTGAAAGTTTTCGTGTCTATGTACTCAAGCAGCAATTCTCATTTTGTTGTGAGATTCTGGTGCATAAGACTTGATGAGCAATTTGCAAATATTGAACCGAAGTCTGCTGATGAGAAATCCTGGCGGAAACCGAAATAGCAGACTGCCTAGCTTTATGAGAATATCATTCTGCTAATAACTTATTCCTAAAACATAAATAGTATTGAGCTTGAATAACACTAAAATATAAATTTTCACCGTATGTAATTCGCTACCGCTGACGCTTCTTGTGTTTCCTTATGCGTTCGGTTATGCCTACCACTGCTTTTAAGTTTTGTTTACTCACAGTTGCGATTGAAAAGAAATCATGATGATCACTGTAATGCCCACCAATGCCATAGTTGGCAAACTGGTGCTGTTCAGCATAGGCCATATTTAATTTGGTCATATCCTCTACACGCTGATCAATTCTCGCGAGCACTGGATGTACACTCACTGATACAAATTGGGACTGACTTGTGCGTGCGTCTGATATCACTGGTCCTTGCCAACTCGACACACCAGCCCGTTTAATACTATCCGTTAGCTGACGCACAGTTTCAATTTCATTATCGGAGATGACGTCATGGAAGATCACCAATAGCGGGTGGTGATTAAGTTCCTCGACTTTAATGGGAGCCAACAAAAGGAACGGATGAGTTTCGACCAGGTAACCACAAGCTAAATTACGCTCTTCAGAAGGAGTTTTCTTAAGAATACCCGCACATGCATATTTATATAGCTCAGCACGGGATGCTTGGAAAATATTTTCTGGAATGGGCTGAAGTGTAAAAGAAAAAAATAAAACAATTACTTGGAAAACAGTATTTTAAGTACTAGTAAAGAAATTTCTGTCAGTTGAACTGGAACAATTTGTATATCAAATTTCATTTATTGCTACTTACTGGGTGCTCTACAGTGTAATCAATGACAACAGTTTCTTTTCCATCAGAGTCCTTCGAGAATTCCGAATACAACTTGGCAACATTTTCGTTATCTGGATACAGGTTAACTAATTCAGCATAAGTTTGGTTCGCACCCTGTAGATCTCCCAGTTTGTATTTAGCATCGGCTAAGGCCAACTGGAATTTCATGTGCTCAGTAGTAGCATCGGAAGGACATCTCGTCAAACCTTCCGAAAACCAAGAGTGAGCCAATTTCAGCAGTTGTTTCTCTGAAGCGCGTTTGCCGATATCATAAAAATGACGAAATTCAAAAAGGAATCTGAAAAGGCGTTGTGTTGATAGTAAATATCAATTCATAATATTTTTTACTCACTCGTATTGTACTCCTTGCAAGATACCCTTAGCTATATCAGAAGTATTTAAGCGGTAAATATCTTGTATTCTCAGAAGACCATCAATAGCACCAATTAGTTCTTTGTCTTCTAGCAAAACTTTTTCAACTTTTTGTAATGTTTCTAAGAAAATTTTTTAAAACATATTTTATCTATAATAAAGTACGTGTTGTTTACTGGGTTGCGGGGGGGCTTAGACTTACTATCTCCCGCTTTGTATTGCATAAGATTTTCAACTCGTTCCCAATCGTTGGTTAGACGTTTTGTTAATAGATATTTATTAACAGGGTTCTCAAAGTATATTGGTCCCTTGGCCAAAGCTTCTGTCCGTTCTCGCTCGTACTCAGTTAAGCGCCTAAATAGATTAAGTGTATATAGTATAAATATGTTGGCAAAAAACAACTTTCTTAGCAAGATTTTTTTAATTAAGACATAATTTTATTTACGTTACATATTCGACGACAACTTCACTTGTAATATTTTCATTCAGATATTTGCTCGAGAACACTCTTACCACTTCACTTTAACTTCAATACTCACTCTTTTAAATAATTCAATTTATTTTCATTTTTCATAATAAAAGTTTGCATTTTATCCAACATTTTTACTTCCAAATCCAAAATGCTAGACATTTTATGTACAGATGAAAAGTATTCCGCCCATAAAGAAGGAGGTAATCCTAAACATAACAATATAATGGCAAATAACTTGAACCAATTCATTTTGAATAGAGGTTCCAAAACTTTTGAAATAATTGAAATATGTTTAGTGATCAGTGTCCCAGACTTAACTAACTAATAGTTAACATACAAAAAAAACTATTCTGACCTTTTTCCCCAGGCGGTAAAGAAAGCTTACATACACAAAAAAAAAAACAATCATACAAAAAATTGTCTCATTCTGCAGCTTTCGGAACAATGTTTTGATCTCTTACAATGTAAGATAGATAAAACTAGTTTGAGGATTTAAAATTACAAATTCAAATAACTTGATCTTTCTAATGTGTCATCGATCGTTGTAAGCTTATCGGAAGCTATTGCAAAATTCGTGTTATGTTATAGTTTGGAATTTTAATTAACCAAATTACATCATTTACATAAAAGCGTTCATTGGTCTAATCAGCTGTGATATGTTTGGGTTTAATTTCTTGTGTTGAACTACATACCAAGTTTGGCAACGTTTTGGTCAACCACTAACCTAACCGTTAACTTAGAATGCCTATAAATTAAATGCGAAAAAACAACATTGTCGACATTTATGGAAATCTTGCTGGTCCTAACAATCGAGCAATATATATAAGGCATGTATGCACATGGCCTATGCACTTGGTGCACATTTGTTTATACCCTAACCCTACGGGTAGGAGAGTATATACCAAAAGTGCAACATATAGAAGGAGTCACTTTAGACCAGTCATCGGCAGCAATACAACCACAATATGAGTTTGTGTTGGTGAGTTGTTTTCTTCGCTCTCTCACTGTAGTGAAGGAAATTGTTGTATAGTTTTTTTCATAACTATGAACAAAATTATAATATAATAATCTAGGAAATATTACTGTTGTGCGCGTGGCAATGCACATTAACAAATAAGAATTCATTTTTACCGAAAAAATGCATTTCTTTTATTGTCGTGCTAACAACAGGCGTGGGCACAACTGCGTCGGACGAATGCTCAAGCGAGACTGATTGAGTTTTTTTGTTTTCGTTCAATATGTGTGAGAATACATGTGTGGCTCTCTCGCTCATGTTGCCCAAGTGCGCGCTCTCGCCGGTCGCTGCTTAAGACCCTATGTTTCTTTGAACCAAATTTGATTCATGACTTTTTAAGTCGTTTGTGCCATGTCCGTCTGTCTGGCGGGCTGGTACTCGTAATAACTTTCGAAAGACAATTATTTTTAAACTATGCGCAGGTTAATATTCACCCAAAACTTCTTACGCTACATGTCGTGCCCATTCTGGTACCTCCCATACAAATGTACCATTCCGCCCAATTTAGAAATGAAGTAATAATATCAATACACTTAACGCGATCTTAACCGAATTCCCTATTTAGTAAATCTGTAAGAGGATACAGTTTAGGGAAAATATTGGAAGTCTAGCCACGCCCTTTCGGTACCTCCCATAAAAATGTACGCTTCCGCCCACTTTAGAAATATAGTAATAATATCAACACACCCAACGCGATCATGCCCAAATTCTGTATTTAGTAAAGCTCAAGCACGATAAAGATTTTGGGGAAAAATCAGGAAGTCTAGACACGCCCCTTCTGGTACCTCCCATACAAATGTACCACTCTGCCCACTTTGGAGATGGAGTAAAAATATCAATACACTCGACACGATCGTGCCCAAATTCTGAATTTTGTTTTGTTAAGGACAAAGTTTTGGAGGAAAAAACTGGAAGTCTAGCCACGCCCCTTTTGGTACCCCCCCTGCAAATGTATTATTCGGCCTACTTTAGAAATAGAGTAATAATATCAATATAATGGAAAAGTGTGTGTTTTACTGCGGGTGAGGATATATGTAAGTCGGGTTGCCCGACTGAAACTTTCTTTCTGGTTTTTTTTTTTGATATTAAAGAATTTTGTTGTAATGAGACATATTTAAAAAAATTTATTAATTACACTGTGCTAGTTCAAAAAAGTAAAAAGCGGGGCACCCAACTTGTAAACCTAATTCGATTAATTCGGTGTTTCAAAAACAACATTTTTTTTCCGTTGGGTATAGGGGCAAGTGTGTGTACTTAAACGAAAGGTATTCGTCTCACGAATTCAAAGCTGCCATTATTTTTTTCGTTCCACGTGTGTAAGGTGGGTTAAACTGATCCAAAGAAATCCTACTTACTCCCAAAATTCGAGGTCCTCGGACGGGTTTTCAAGGACAGAGTTCAAAAAAGACTTAAATGCTACTCAAAGTAAGAAACACCCATGTTTTGCTCGATTTTCGGTTTTATGATTTTTTTTTGGGCTCTATGAAAAATGCCCCAAAAAAAAACGAAAAATTACCCAAAAAAATTTCCATACAAAATTGGGGAATTTTTCATATGAAAAATACCTCATAAATTTTGGGGAACTTCTCATTTATTTTAGGTAAAATTTCGTTTTTAATTTTGGGTGATTTTTCATTTTTTTTTTGGGGCATTTTTCATAGAGCCCAAAAAAAAATCATAAAACCGAAAATCGAGCAAAACATGGGTGTTTCTTACTTTGAGTAGCATTTTTTTCCATGTAATAATGCTATAGAGAGAGTATAGAAACTGATAACGACGTATGCGGCGGGGGGCGTGCCCCCCACCATAATTTTTGGGGAAAATTTCGTTCTTGAGTTTTGGGTCATTTTTCATTTTTTTTCGCCCAATTTTATTTTGGGTAATTTTTCGTTTTTTTTTTGGGCATTTTGCATTTGGGGCATTTTTCATAGAGCCTTTTTTTTGGACCCGGCCATAGAATTATGCTTTTCACCCAATAATTGTGTTTTTTATATACGTTTAACCAAAATTTTCAATATTAATTATTTCTTAAACAAGAGCTAACCTAAAAAAATAGTTAGCACCACTGGATTCAGCGTTTTCGAATTAGGTTTACTAAATGGGTGCCCCGCTTGTTACAAAAAAAAAATCATTATTTTATCAATGAAATGTAAAAGGAAATTATGGGCAAATATGGACAAGGAATGGCTTTATACAAGGCGATAGTCTGCCATGCGATCTCTTTAACATCATAACGGAGATGATCAGGCGGAAGGCTGCAGTAAACTCGACTGGTACCATATTTAATAAAAGTCACATGTTGATGTCTAAGATATCATTAGCCGAGGATTGCGGAATGTTACTGCGGCCTTTTCGTGAATTAAGAAGCAGTAGGCAAAAGTGTGTCTAGCGATAAATGAGTTCAAAACCGAATTATTTATTTCAACGAACAAAGAGTCTACTCGATCAGGACGCTGCATGAACGTTGACAACTAAGACTTTGGCACCGCCGTAAACAATAATAATAATGTCAGCCTCGAAATCAAGAGAGGCTGGGCTGGGCTAAGCAAGAGGTTTAATGATAAACCCCTCTCTCAACTCTTTCACTCTAGCAGCCACTGATTCTACCTTTGTTGCTCTACAGCGTATAATCCTGGGTAATGACTCAAGCGCATCATTTTTATCTGGGAGTCTACTACAGACAAGTTACACACAAATCATAGTTGCCGGCGAGTTTTTTGAATGAACCATGAGCTGTATAACGACATCCGCAAATTCAAGCTCTTTCATATAAACCGAAGACGCACGTTGCTCAAATAAATGATAATGCTTCAGCTCGAAAAGTTTCCGCCGATAAACTCGATGGGCGGCGCAGTAGGATCGACAACAACTTCGTTGGATGAACCAGGTGAAAGAGATAATATCTAAACTTGATGTGACGAACTATCTACGGAGCGCAAGACACCGAGAGCTTACCATTATTTTCTACGAGCTACAACTGATGAATAATCATATTGTGATTGCCAAATAAGATGAAGAAGAATATATTTACTGCCTAGTACTACTTATGTAACATATATGTCATCTACAGCCCTTTTAATCGCCCTTTCTTCCACTTACCTAAATTAAAAATTTTTAGCTCTAAGTGCTGAGAAATAAAATGGTTGTCATTATCCTGCCCTTCTGGTACGCTCAAGTACTACTCGTACTATTCTGGTGCTATTCGTAGATTTCACTATATCATACTTAAAAATGAGCGATTTTGCCACGTCTATAAAATACATAATAAACTATTTTGCAACATAATTTATATTTTTTGCCTAAAATATAAATCTGTGGTGAAAACAAAAAACGTCAGATTTTTTTGATTTGCCATAAAACACTTTCCAAGTTGGAACCTAATTTTTAAATAGAAATGTGATTCTAGTGCACGCGAAAGCCATCCATGGAATTATTATTAATTTATGAATAAATTGTTGTACATTTCAATATAGAAATTATGTAATTTTAGAAGCTGTAGTCAAAAATTAAACTTTACCACCGCTTATACAATTCAAATCAATTTGGTGTATACACTTTCTAAAATAAACAACAGGCCGTGTTCGGGAAAATGTCAACCAGAGGGGAAAAATATTTTTGTGACTTTTACAAAAATTTTTTGTGTGTATGAAATAAGAAGTGTCTAATAAATCTGGCACAATCTGTTTTTGGTCAAAATTGCAAAACCGTGGCAACCCCAGCATGTTTTTTCTAGTAAGCTTTAAACTAAAATATCAAACAAAATGGATAGCTCACAGAAAAAGGTGAAAACAACCTATTTTTCTCAGAAAATTGCATTGTTTTCTTTTGCAATATATAGATAAAGAATTGTTTTAGTTCTGAAAACAAAAAAAAAAATTTAAAACAATTTTTTAATACACATTTAATGGCAATGAAAACTGCGCAATTTCGGTGTAATGTGAAAGACTAATATTGAAAAAGTTTAATAACGGTGGTTGCACGCTGGTGTTTTGTTATGAAAACAAACATTTTTCTGAGCAGGAGTTCCTAATATTTGGAATGGGTGGTGTTTTTGAAGATTAATGCTGGTTTGTCAGATTAAATTGCCATCAAATGTGTGTAATGTGAAAGACCAATTGAAAAAAAAAAACAATTTTTTTTTTGGTAGGATCCACTCACGAGTGCAGAAAAAAATAAAAATTTTATCGAAAAGCTAAAAAAGAATGGTAAATACGAAGAATACAAAAGAAAGAGGGCAGAAGCTATGCGTAAATTGAGAGAAAACCGTAAATTGACAGAAAGTGAAATGCCAAGAAAGGATCGTGAGACTCTTGTAGAAAGACGTCGCAAAGACTACGTAAATGCATTCAACCTTACACATTCAGCCATTTTTGTCGAAAAAGTCACTGATGAAAACTTTTGTGAAATAAACAATATATTAAATGTTGCCGAATTTTTTTTGAACACAAAAAATATTGGAGATATTACGTCGGCCCATCAAATACAGCAAGAGTCCGTCAATATCCGCATTTTTTCAACTTCCAAAGAAGGATATAATCAACCTTAAAAAATAAATGAAACATCAAAAGAGAAACAAAATAAAAATAGAGTTTGAATAACTTTGTTTTTGCATTTTTTTAATAATTCCGCAAATATAACCGTTTTCAAAAGAATGTTATAGTTTTATTTGGCATGCGGAACAATGGTGACATAAAACTTTAAAGGTTACTAGAAAAAACATGCTAGGGTTCAATTTTCGACCAAAAAAAACATTGGTGCCAAATTTTTTAGACACATTCTTATTGCATACACACCAAAAAATTTTCGCGAACACTGCCAGGTATGGGTCCGCCCTTAAATATTGTCATGCTGTTTTCGAATTTTTTGACACCTTTCTTTTTTTGCCATAAAAAGCTGATGTCCCACCTGTCACAAATCGCTCTACCCCCACCTCCCAAACCATGATATTTATTACGATGCCTTAGTCCCAAGACCTATTATTGGTCTATGGTTGTAAAAAAATTCTTTAAGAAGCATTTATAAGCATAAAAAATCGTTTTTAAATGCAAAAATTTGTACGATGTAATGTGAAAGACTTTCGATGTAATGTGAAAGACTTGATATTTTAAGTCCTACTGAGGTTTCTAAGCAACATATTTAAACCGTTGATATGCAATTTCCTTTCTTCATTATTCAACTTTTATCTCCAAAAGTACGGGGACAACCCGTTGTCTATAAGAACAGAACTTTTAGAAAGTATCTGTCTACCTCAAAAGTGACTTCCAAAATTTGTAATGTGAAAGACCGACTTTAACAGCTTATACCATGAAAACCATAGGACCTAGATAAAAAATTTCTTTGAAGAAAATGTGCACACTGTTAAGCTTTATAATTTCCCTGCATAAAACATTAGCACTTAACTTATTCCAAACCAATTTTTTCAAATTAGTGTGTACAAATGTAATGTGAAAGACTGCGAACACGGCCAACAGATGTTTGTCAAGATTCATCAAAATCGGCCAACTTCCCTTACAACCCAAGATGGTTTTTTGCATACAATCCTTTTAAGTTCCGAAAATTTTCGCGAATAATTTTTTTTTACGTAATAAGGCTTCCTTCCAGCTCAGGGAAAGTGGACCTACATTACCTTTTTTCTTAATATTCAAAAAAAAAGTTAATTTAAGAAAGTTATATATCTGGTTATATCTCGATAACGGTTAATGACATCCCCAAATGCCATTACCGAGAAAACTATACATATAATGGCGACTGAATTGCATGCAAATATAAGTCACTTCATGCTTAGGAACTTGCAGAAAATAACATAAAATTTGTCATTGATTTGGAATTTATTTCAAGCTCAACCCCAGTGTTTTTGAAAGAAGTTTATAGCAGAATGATATTCTCATAATGCCAAGCAGCCTGTGCAGCTGTCTCGGATTCAGCCACGAATCCTCGTCGGCAGACCTTGGTATAATGGTTGCAAATTGTTCATCAATTCTTATGCACCAGAATCTCACATTGAAATGAGAATTCTTTCTTGAGTGCATAGACTCGAAAAACTTCAGAACCATTCACTATGAGAAACCATTTGCTAAACTTCTTTCCTGTTTTGCTTTGTTTATGTTGAGAAAGCCGTCGGCTTTCAAACAACATGTTTTTGTTGTTGGTTTCGTTACCAACAGATTTGCCATAAGCATTATTTCAGCTTATCATCATCGTTGTTTTTGTATTTATTAAAAAAAACTTATACGCACATTTCATATAAACATTACTCTAAAAAATTGCATCACTAGATTTTTGAAATTGGGTGGTCGAAAAATATTGTTTTTGACAGTAAAATTACACCTTGGCATGATCGTTAGAACACTCGACTTTCATGCACTTGACTCGTTAGAACACTCGACTAGCATGTGATCCAGCTTTGTCACAGCCATCTACATTTTGTTGATCAGCGGCCACTCGATAGTATAGACAGCAAATCAAGAGTAGAAGAGCCAGTTCACATGTCTAGTAGAAACTTCCTAAACAAACTACACTAAACAAAACATTCCGATTGATCTTTTAAGAAACTACGGAATGGAAGTCATTAAATTGTAGGTCCCGTTGAGTTAACTTACACAAATGCAATTCCTAAAATCCCAAAACAAAATAATTCAAGTGTAGTTATAACTATTAATATTACTTTATTTCATCTAAATAAATTCATCTTTAATATGCAGTCTATTACACTTATAAGCTAAACAAACTTTCCCATAGTCCCTTAACAAGAGTTTAGTTTTACTTAGTGATTACGCAGTGTCATCATATGTTAAGCAAGGTCTACGATCACTTTGATCATGCTCACGAATCCAGCGATTTTGAACTGTAATGAAACACACAAAAACCTCATATGTAGTAACAAATTCTCAGTCAAATGACACACACCCACACACACACAACATACCCCATTTCGAACCCACTATTATAGGACAAGCACCATGCAAAGTTCGTTGATCGGGAATACCAGACGCATGCAAATTATACCAGAAGGCAGCAGAACCCTTCCGGGGCATCATTACACTCTGCATAAAGGGAAAGGCAGTACCGCCGCCTTGCTCAACATCAGATAACTGAAATTAAAGGAGAGCATTAAATATATATCGGATATTAAATTTGCATATGTTGTTTACAAACAAATACTTTACATAAAATAAAACGGTGGCGATGCGGTTCCCCATTTCCTGGTGGGCCAACGATTGTTTATATAACTGAAAATATGAGAAATTGTATTATCTTTGTAGTCAGTATAACTTTTCCTTTCCTTCACACACCTGCATATTTACAAACCAATCGTGATGTTCACTATAATGACCGCCAATGCCATAATTGGCAAACTGATGTTGTTCGGCATATCGCATATTCAACATGGTCATATCTTCAACGCGCTGATCAATTCTCTGCAAAACAGGATGATGCTCTGCTGGTATAAATTGAAACTGACTTGTGCGTACAGGGGATACTGTCGAACCATTTAAACCCATTACGGTGGCTCTTTGTATACTATCAGTTATTTGTCGTATGGTTTCGATTTCCTTATCTGAAATGACATCATGGAAGACCACCAGAAGGGGCTCAAGATTGAGCTCTTCTACTTTAATGGGTGCCAACCATAGAAACGGATGAGTTTCAACCAGGTAACCACACTGCAGTGGTTGTTCCTCTGCTGGGGTTTTCTTCAAGATGCCCGAACATGCGTATTTAAATAAATCCGATTGGCAAGCAGAGAAAATGTTATCTGGAATGGGCTGGATTAGAGAGAGAGAGAGAGAGACATTTCTTATTGTAAAAATCTTTCAGTTGCAGGAAAAATGTTTTAATTCAAAAAATTTTTATAAGATATGGAAGCTTTAAATATAAATGCCAGATATTCTAGATTTCCTGTAGAAAATCTAAGTGTCAGTGAGATACAAATACTGCTATAGAAACCAGGGTGTCAGTGAGACACAAATTTTTCTATAGTAAATATGACCGCCAAACCTACAAATATGAGTGGATGTCAGATACTCAAAATTGCTATTGAAAATATGAGTAATTATATTCTTACTTAGATATCTTAAGGTTCAATTACATTCCCTGCATTACTTACCACATGTTCTATAGAGTAATCGACGTCAAGGGTTTCTTTGCCGTTAGAGTCCTTTGCAAATTCCGAATAGAACTTAGCCACTTTTTCATTATCAGGATAAAGGTTAACTAATTCGGCATAAGTTTGATTTGCACCCTGAATATCTCCCAGTTTGTATTTGGCATCGGCTATGGCCAATTGGAATTTTAGCTGTTCATCAGTAGCTTCGTGAGGACATCTCTTCAAACCTTCCGAAAACCAAGAATGAGCCAATTTTTTGAAGCCTAATTCAGAAGCTCTTTTAGCGATATCATAGCAATGACGGAATTCTAAATCATATCTTGGAAAAAGCATATAGAACAATTATTTTGTTTTAGAACAAAAGTCTTAAGTAACTTACTCATATTGTACATCCTGCAAAAGACCCTTTGCCATATCGGTAGTATTAAGGCGGTAAACATCCTGTATTCTTAGGAAACCATCTATAGCACCGTATAGTTCGCTGTCGTCTATAAATTTTTTGTCCACCTTTTGTAATAATTCTATAGTACAAATAAAACGTAATATATAAAGTTGTTGTACTCTGTATAGGAATTCCTTGACTTACTGTCTCCTTCTTTGTATTGCATAATATTCTCAAGTCTTTCCCAATCGATGGTTAAACGTTTCGTTAGTAAATATTTATTGACGGGATTTTCAAAAAATATTGGTCCTGTAGCTAAAGCTTCTTCCCGCTCTCGCTCATAATCAGCTAGGCGTCTTAAGAGAGAATGTGTAAAGTAATAAAGGGTATAAAAATAAATATGTATGTAATGTAAACCTTCCCATTCAAAGTCAACATTTTATCTATTGGGCAGCTATTGTTTTAGAGTTATTTTTACTAAGCAAGCACTTGAATGAATGAGCCCTCTCGCGAGGAACAAAAATCTAGCTACATCAGATACTAGTTCTACCTTTCTCGATCTATGGCACAGAATCTCAGATAATGACAACTGCGGTCAAATCGGTACTGGCAGTATTCAAGAGAAAATTGCCGCTTAAATATATGATATATAGCTCCATCGTCGATAGCGAAGTGTAGCGACGTCTTGTGAAGCATTAGCTATATGAGCTGTACACTTATAATGATGTGGTCCGACGAATTAATGTGCAGCGATTGCTAGGTCATGTTGTTCACATGGATAAAAATGCTTTTTCTCGAAAAGTCTTGAACATTGAACTCGATGGACGGCGCAGAAGAGGACGTTGGAAAGACCAGGTTACTGAGAATTTTGCGGAACTTGGTGCGACGGACTTAAGTAGAAGATAAGAAGATAGAAGCGTATATAAAACATTTTCACGCTTGGCATGTACCACTTTGTAGCAAAATACAAACAAAATATGATATCAGTATTACCACTATATGTATATGTATAGCACGCACGCACGCTTTAAAGGGTATAACTATAGTTATAGAGTGTGCAGAAAAACTCGGTCTTATTTCTGAAGGCATTTATGACGATATCGTTTATTTTCGTCAAATTTTCTGATGAAATATAAGAGAAATATCTGATGTCCGACACGTCGGAAGTTTTAGTTTGCTGGGTATATAGTTTTTCCATTTGTAACGTCCATAAGGAGGGGTAGTAGGTCTGACAATCTATACCAGTGAACGGCAGCCCAATACAACCACAATATGAGTTTGTGTTGGTGAGTTGCTCTCTTCCCTCTCTCACTGTAGTGAAAAAAATTGTTATATACAGCCCGATTCTGAATACTCCCCGGGAGATAATTCCCGGGGAATTTATTTTTCCCGGGAATAAAATCCTCCTATTCTAAACAAACGGGGAGAACAATAAAAGGGAGAGATCGTACCCAAATTTTTTATTTAGTAATGCTATAGCAGTATACAGTTTTTGGAGAAAAAACAAGAAGTCTAGCCACGCCCCATCTGGGACCTCTAATACACATCTGGTACCGCCCACTTTAGAAATCGATTAATATTATTAATATACCCAACGCGATCGTGCCCAAATTCTGTATTTAGTAAAGTTCTGGCAGGATAAAGTTTAAGAGAAAAAATTTAAAAGTCTAGACACGCCCCTTCTGGTACCTCCCATACAAATGTATCACTCCGCTCACTTTAGAGATGGAGTAATAATATCAATACACTTGACACGATCGGGCCCAAATTCTGTATTTTGTTAAGTTATAACAGGATAAAGTTTTGGAGAAAAAATCTGGAAATCTAGACACGCCCCTTCTGGTACCTCCCATACAAATATACCTTTCCGCCCACTTAAGAGATGGAGTAATAATATCAAAAAACTCGACACGATCGTGCCCAAATTCTGTATTTAGCAAAGCTATAACAGGATAAAGTTTTGGAGAACATTTCTGGAAGTCTTGGCCCTCCCCTTCTGGTACCTCCCATACAAATGTACCACTTCGCCCACTTTAGAAATCGAGTAATAATATCAATATAATAGCATTTTTTTTATTTTACTGAGGGTGATGGTATATGTAAGTCGGGTCGCCCGACTGAAACTTTCTTACTGGTTTAAGTTGTCCCTCAGTCTGTCCCTCCGATATCGGGCTTAAATTTGGTATGCAAGATTCTGTCCTCTAGCGGTGGTCAAGTTCTAAGAAGAGCCAGAAAGGACAGCCACTACTTTCACCTTTCATACAAACACTCTTTTTGTGGGTGTCCGTCTGTCTCCCCGATAGCAGCTGTAGTTTAAGTGCTACCGATCTGAAATTTTTTATGCACGCTTCAAACCCTCAAGCGGAGGTTAAGTTGTACAATGGGCAGGATCGGACAAAACTACTCTCACCTGCCATACAAACTTCACCCTTTTTGGGCGTGTCCGTCGACGTGATTACAGCCCTAATTTAAGTGCTAGCGAGATGAAATTTGTTTTGAAAGCTTATATTCTCTAAGCGAAGGTTAAGATCTGCGATGGGAAAGATCGGAAAGATCTCATCTCCCATTCAAATTTCACCTTTTTGGGGTGTCCGTCCACATGATTACAGCATAAATTTAGAAGCTAGCGAGCAAAAATTTGTTATGAAAGCTTCTATTCTCTAAGCGGGGGTTAAGATCTGAGATTAGAAATATCGAAAAAAAATACTCCCACTTTCTTTAAAAATACCCTTTTTTGGGCTTTACATTCTAAATTTGTGACCTGTTGACCTGTAATTAGGTATACAAGCTTACATCCTTTAAGAGGAGGTTAGTTCTGAGATTAATCCCTTAAGCTGGGGTTACGTTCTTAGATAAGCAATATCGGGTAATAACTTATATCACTTTATATAAAAAATTTCTCATTTTGGGGTGTCCGTCTGTCTGTCTCCCCGAATATAGCCTCAATTAAAGTGCTATCGAGCTGAAATTTGCTAAACAAACTTTTTTCTTCTAAGCGGAAGTTAGAAGTTCTAAGATAAGGAAAATCGGGCAAAAACTACTCCCCCTTTTTGGCGATTAAAAATGCATGACAATATTCTCAGCTCTGCTCAACAATTCAAGCAGAGTATTCGGCATTACGGTATAAAGTTATTAAAAAAAAAATGCATGTAATAGCCTAAAAGTGGGTCTATGAAAAAGGCCCCAAAAACAAAAAAAAAATAAAAATTACCCACAAAAATTTCCATACAAAATTGGGGCGTGCCCCCCACCGCATTCGTCTTATAATAATTCTAGATTTGTTTAGAAGAATATTTTTTGGGGTATTTTTTATAAATTTTGTGGGGTATTTTTCATAATTTTTGGGGAAAATTTCGTTCATGAGTTCATTGAGTCATTTTTTTTCGCTCAATTTTGGGCAAAAGTGCAGAATATGGGGCGGGAGCCCAAAAAAAAAAATAATGCCACTCCCCCCCAAATACGCCCTAAAACACGAAAATCAAGGTTAAAGTTGGCGCTAAGGCCCACGGAGCCCTGGGGGCCCCAAAAAAAGGGGCCCCTTGGATTTTATGATAACCCCCCTTGTGTGGATATTCAAATGAAAGATACTTTCGAGACGAATCCAACGGTGGTATTCCTACGGTTCTCCTGGGACAAGTAAGAGCCATTTAAATTTCCGGGATATACCAAAAAATTTTTTAAAAAATCTTGGAAAAAGTTATAAAAATTTAATTAGTTTCGTTGTCTTGAACACATTATGGTCCAATACGAATGCGGTGGGGGGCACGCCCCCCAATGGCATATTTTTTTTTTTAATCGGTCTCCCGCCCCTTATTCTGCACTTCAGCCCAATTTTTTTTGGTCATTTTTCCTCCACCATAAACTTGACAAACTACTTCATAAGGTCCGGAAAAAGAATGCGCATTTTGAAAATAAATGTTCACGATGTTTTTTACGTTTAAAAATACCCCATACATATATACTAAGCAAATTCAAACAGTGCCCCCAATCAAACAAAGCTGTTGTCAAGTCCAACTACAATGAACATGGCTTTGGTACCGCCCACTTCTACCCTGGTTGCAATTTATACTGTGCCAACTTCACATATACCAAATCTCATTTTCATACCTCTATTAGTTCATGAGATATAGCCATTTTACATATAAAGTTAAATGGGCGATGCCACGCCCCTTTGTCCAATCACAACCAAGTAAATATAACCAAGGACTATAAACAGGTTATTAGTACCACTTTTTTTCGTATCAACTGTCAGAGCGATTTTTACAAAGGGGGCGTTGTACCGCCCACATCCACCCTTGCTGTAATTCTGACTGTATGAACAACATATATACCAAATATCATTTTCATACCTCTGATAGTTCATGAGATACAGACGTTTAAAGCTTCAAGAATAGTTTTTAAATCAGATCACTAAACGCACTTCCAGACATTAAATACAATTTACATGATGACATGAAATAGAATCTCGAAGTCATTTACTTGTTTAACTCACTCGACTAAGTTTAAACTTTAGTTTAAACGCTACGCTGTTATTTACATTTAAAACTGGAAGATATTTTTTTAACATTAATCATTGCTCTCATAAGCTTCCCAATGATCATCTTTACACAATCACTCAGTTCAACATATTTACTTACTCTTTGAGAAAATTTAATTTATTTTCATTTTTTCCAATAAATTTTTGCATATTGTGCAATATGTCGACTTCAAAATTTAAAATTCCCGACATTTTATGCACCGAAGAGAAGAATTCATCTTGTAAAGATGGCTGGAAACAAAAACACACAATAACTGCAGTAACTATGCTAAACCAAATCATAGTGACTGATTGCCGGTTCCAAATTTTCAAATAACAATTTTCCAACTTTATTCTTAACTCTAAATGTTCTAACTTGAATGCTTCGCGCGTTACTAAACACAGATTAACATAAAAAGTATCTATTGACCTAAAGTTTGTGTATTCAGCATTAAGCTTGCCAAAAAAAACGCGAGTGTACAGTTCAAAGCTTTAGCCTTACGGCGGCTATGGTTATGTGACTTTGTTTTAAGAAAACAGGCAAGCTGTGCTAAGCTGGAAATAAAGAAACAAGTTTTCGAATATCAATTAATTCACTTCATCTTCATATCTTTGTCTATGGTCTTTCTTTGCGGGTCATTGTTCGTTCTAAGCTATGGTTAATTTTGCAAAATTTATGTTACGTTATGGTTATAAAATTCATAAAACTATTAGTGGAATGCCAATTTAGTAATGTTAAATTATTTATTGTTTTTTCATATTAGTATTAGCTGTGATATATATGGAATAAATTTTTTCTATTCTCGAAAGTCATGTGCGGTTTGATCTGTCGTACCAAATTTGGCTATATTTTGGTAATACATAAGTGAAACCGTTAACTGCTCTACATAATTTTCGCAAATTTATTCGTTTGACAACCGGTTATACTTTGATGATTCACTGAATGGATTTTACATTTCACCAATGATCCCAAAATTCAACTTTGGAGAAGCCAAGTATTCAGTAAACGACAAAACATTACATTTCGAAAGTTTTAGGCAACATCACATAATTAGACCAACCGGCTCTCCAGCAAGGTAAAGTGTTTTATAATGTTGGATAGCTACTAAAGGACAATAAAGTCCTGTGTGTTCATTAGCCTTAGATGTACGTGCTAGCAAAACATTAGGAATTTGTTAAAAATTTACCCTTGAACTTTGAGACTTTGCATGGGTTAATATACTCCCACAACTACTTACGGGATTATATATGGGCTACTTGGCCACGCCCCTTCTGGTACCTCCCGAACAAATTTACCATGCAGTGCACGTTAGAAGTGGAATAATAAAATGAACACGCCCAACGAAATCATGCTCAAATGCTGTATTTAGTAAAGGATGAAGTTTTGGAAAAAATTTAAGTCAAGCCACGCCCCATCTGGTATCTCAAATACAAAGGTACCATTCCGCCCACTTTAGAATTAGAATAATAATATCAATGCACCCAAAGCGATCGTGCCCAAATTCTATATTTTGTTAAGCTGTAAGAGGACTAAGTACTCGAGAATGAATTGGAAGTCTAGCCACGCCCCTTCTGATAACTCCCATACAACTGTACCATTCCGCCCTCTTTAGAAATCGAGTAATAATAGTGATACTACGCCTAAACCAATCTTACCCAAACTCTGTATTAAGTTATGCTTTAACTAAATATAGTATAAGAAAACAATATATACTCTAGCCAACCCCCTTTAGGATACCTCAAAGTAAGTCGGTGTATCCCACTAAAACTTTCTTTCTTGTTGCAATAATTTTTTTTGAGATGACAAATGCTGAACTAGAATATTTTATATCATCTGAGAACATTGTTGTGGAAGGTGGGAGTGTTTTTTGTCTGATCACGATCATCTTAGAACTTAGTCTTCACTTAGAGGATGCAAGCTTGTGTACCAAATTTATGCTCAATAGCTCTTAAACTACGCCTGTAATCGGAGGTAGAGGCGGCCTGTAATCAAGAGAAGAGATAAACGGACACCCCCAAAAATGGGTTGGAGTTTTTGACCGATCTTGCTTATCTTGAAATTTAACCTCCCTTTGCAGGTTATTAGCTTACATATTAAATTTCAGCTAGATATTTCCTGAACTACGGCTGTTATTGCGGGAGCAGATAGACGGCCTCCCCCATAAAGGGGTAGATTATATGAGAGGTGGAAGTAGATTTTATCCGAACTTGCTTATCTTAGAAAGTAACCTCTGCTTAGAGAATAGATGCTTGCATTTAAAATATCAGATCTATAGCTACTTAACTAAAGCTGTAATCACGAGGACAGATCCCCAAAGTTTATATCGGAGTAGCTTTTGGCCGATATTCCTCATCTAAGAACTTAATCTCGGCTTAGAGGATAGAAACTGGCATTCCAAATTTAAGCTCGATATTTCCTAAACTGGGACCGGCCGTGGCAAAGTGGTTAGAACACGCGACTACCATGCGGGAGATCACAGGTTCAACTCCTGGCTCCAGTCATCTTAAAAGAAAATTTTTCTTTCATTGTCGGCTCCCCTCGAATGTTGTCGACAGCAACTTCGCAGTATTATTGTCGAGTTAATCGGCATGTCTAGTAAGAGTTTTCCAAATAGTGACGTTCGCATTTGTCGATAAACAAGTAGGTGCCGTTAGTTGTGAATCTAAAAATAGAAAGCGTGTTATTTCACAACAACGCGAGAAGCTATCCCATACCCCATTCATGGGGTGTAAAGGGAAATTAAGTTTTTGAAGTTTTATTTCCTAAACTACGGCTGTAATAGCGGGGACACAGACAGACGGTGTAACGAGACGAAAGTCGTATGTTCATATATGCCACCTACACATACAGCTCCAGCGCTGACTATACAATTTGGACCTTAAAACCTCGTGTTCTTCAACGAATCGACTTTCGCAACGCATGGTTGTATCCGGCCGTGCTATAGTGGTTAGAACACGAGACTACCATGCGGGAGATCCCGGGTTCGATTCCCGGCTCCAGTCATCTAAATTTTTCTTTCACTGGCGGCCCCCTCGATGTTGTCGACAGCAACTTCGCAGTATAAGTGTCGGGTCAATCGGCATGTCTAATAGAAAGCTTCTCAAACAGTGACGTTCGCATTCGTCGACAAAACAAGTAGGTGCCGTTAGTTGTGTATCTAAATATAGAAAGCGTGTTAATTCACATCAACACGAGAAGCTATCCCATACCTCATTCATGGGGAGTAAAGGGAAATTAAGTTTTTTTTTATGCTTTGAGATTGCCAAAGAATTTTGAAAAGCCGGTTAACCAACATCCAAAAACCGGTTAAGCCGGGTATTCGAAATTGGCATTTTTGAAGAAACCGGCATACAATTTCGGAGAAAAAAACCGGTAAGACGGTTTTCGGTTTCGGTTTGAACACTCTAACTGTTTTGGTACAATACATGTACTTTTTGGTACAATAAATTGTACTTTCTCGTGAAATAAATTAATTTTTTTTAAATAATAGTACTTTTTGGTACAATAAATTGTACTCTTTGGTACAATATATGTACTTTTTGAAACAATTAATTGAACTTTTTGGTATCGAGTATTATGTGTGTATAAAACATTATAGCTCTAGGCCTAAAATACAGTTTTGCCCATTTGCTCACTGATTTAAAGAATAACAATTTCGATCGAAAATTTGAACCTGAATTGCCGAGTACTATTTATGTACAAAACTGTATCTCTCTGGGGCTAAAAAAAACTAGTTATTCATGTCCCCTCCTCCTACTGATGCAAAATTAAAATGTCTTCCGTATATTCATTATGCCCTTACTTTACGGGTGATACGACCCAAAAGTGTAACACATAGAAGGAGTCACTTTAGACCCTGTGTTTTTTAACCAAATTCCATTCATGACTTTTTAAGTCGTTTGACTTATGTCCGTCTGTCTGTCTGGCTGTCCTGCTGGTACGCACGATAACTTTCGACGAAACCAAATGTTTTCAAACACAAGTTAATATTTTCGCAAAACTACTTACGGTATTGAAAGTGGGCTACATGGCAACTTCTTCTGGTACCTCCCATACAAATTTAACATTTCGCCCACTTTAGAAATCGAGTAATAATATTAATACATCCAACTCGATAGTTCCCAAATTTAGTAAAGTTTTAGAGAAAAAAATTGAAGTCTAGCCACACCCCGATTCCCCGATTAATATTATTAATAGACAAGTGGGCCCGGCAATGCATAGCTATTGCATATTAACTTGTAATATATTTCACATTTCTTACTATCCTAAATGCTATGTATACGCTAATTTATATATTTGTAGGTCTATAAAGCACTTTGAAGATGGTACTTAAGCTCGACAACAATATGTTGAGTTTATTATCTATGTAACTAATTTCAAGTAACTCCTTAACATGGAAGCTAACCAATTAAGTTTTATTGTTTTAAACTCTAAATATCATAGCCTCTATGACGATAGTCATATCTATTGTGCCGACATATAAATAAAATTTTTTCTGTATGTGGGGCGAAAACCCTCTTCTTTTACAAATAGGAAACAGACATTCCGCTAAAAATCAAAATTAAATTATTTGTTTTACCTGTAGTAGCGAACCGTCTGTATACTAACTATCTCTTAAGGCGTAAAAACACTTTTGTCATGGCTTCTCCGCCTATTGACCGCAAGTGAAAATTTCGTTTGAAGATTCATGCCTTTAGCCATAAAACCATATTTTACCATGTCTTCTTTCCCCACGGATCAAGAATATTCCCATATACTATCTTTGTATTGATCTCGTATTACCATTTTTAGAGATCATTTCGTCACCAAACGTTTGGTTTAACAAAGTGATGGTCCCACGCGCTGTATGGCTTGTTACGCCATCGTGTTGGAACCATTTCTTCTCCCAATGATTTGCAATGACATGAGAAATAACAAAATGAATTGATGATCCACTAGTTCTTCCACCAGTTTGATCTTATATAGAAGGAGGTCAAGATCTTTCCTCAGCATTTGCAGAGACCTAGTTACTGAGAACGGCGTCGGTTCCCTTTCGCACATACTTCTACAGCGTCGATGGCTTCTATTAGCTGCTGAGATGGATCATTATATGCACCCTCAACTTCACAAAGGGCTCCATAAGTATGGCGAACAGAACGCGTATTTTGAAAAAAAATTTGCAAGATTTGTAAACACTGTTCTTGTGTAGTCTTTGCATGGTGATTTGCCAAAGTATACTGACAGAAAGTCTGTCACACTTCATTAGTATGGCAGCTAGATTTACACTTATACCCATAAGAAGTTCTATATGTCAAAAAAAAAAATACCCCGTACATAGGTTATTTACAAATGTTTGCTAATGTTACCTCTGACATACTATAAAACTTCAAATTGTGCCCCAATCAAACAAAAGGTGTTTTCCAGTCCAACTCTAATGAATATCGTTTAATTTCTCTATCTTTAGGATTTTTTACCGATTCGCTCTCCTGAAAAGTAATGGAAAAATGGTAATAGTATACTAGAATCGAAATCTACGATGAATTCAAAGAAAATTTTACTAAGAAAGTATATGTATAAAACCAATTCGTAGTTCGCGCTGAGAAGCATGAAGATTTCAGGTGGAGATATTTTTTTTAGTGTATGAGCCATTATCGAAAACTTCAGACCGATGGACCCCGGCTCTAATTTTGACCTACCATTCCGATGCTTGGAGACCAAGACGCAGGGAAAGGTATATTTTTGACATTGTTTGGAATCCCGTCCAATATTCTGCGCCATAACTGTTTAACCAATACATAGATTTGCTTCTGTAATACCTCATTTAGTTTGTTGGGAAGTCAGAATTACGGAGAAGGTCTCAAAAAATATATATCTGAAGTTTTCAGTTTGTGCTCATGTAAAACCAAAAAAAAAATCTCAATCTGAAACCTTTATGCGCAAGTTAGGAAATGATTTTAGACACAAAAATTATTGGTGAAATTTTCTAACAATTCATCGTAGATTCCGACATTGGTATACGATTTTTGCGGAAAAAAATGAATTTTGAGGACGATCAAACTATTACTATGGCAGTTATAACTGATTATTTTAAAAGAGGTGTGGCACAGCCCACTTCCACGCTTACTGTAATTCATACCGTAACAACAACATACGTAACAAATCACATCTTCATACCTCTGATAGTTCATGAGATATAGCCTTTTTTACTTTCAAGATGTATGGTCAGTGCCACGCTCCTTTATCCAATCTCACCCAAGTACAGCCAGAGACTATCAACAGGTCATCAGTATCACTTTCTAAATTATCGTATATATCGGTCTATTAGAAAACCCTGTAGAGCAATTTTAGAAAAAGGGGGCGTGGCACCGCCCACTTCCACCTAGCTGTAATTAATACTGCTCCAACAACATATATACCAAATCTCATCTTCATACCTCTGATAGTTCATGTGCCACGCACCTTTATCCAATTACAACCAAATGTTATCAGGAACTATCTACAGGTCAACAGTACCTCATGGTAAAATTTTTGTAACAATCGGACTATTGGCTATATATTGACTATTTTTTAATAAAAAATCTTTTAAACCATCGGGAAGCTATAGCGAACAAAACAAAAAAAAGTTTTGAAAATTGGTCCAATCGTTTTTGAGTTTTAGCGAGACAACTGCACAGCAATTCATTTTTATATATATAGATTTAACGCGATCGTGACCAAATTCTGTATTTAGTAAAACTAAATCAGGATAAAGTTATGCAGAAAAAAACTTTAAGTCTAGCCACGCCCGCTCCTGTACCTCCCATAAAAATATACCATTCCGCCCACTTTAGAAATCGAGTAATAATACCAATATACTCGAAAATGTTATGTTTTACTGAGGGTGAGTCAGTTTTCCATACTGAAGCATTCTTATTGATTTTTGTGTTGCCGTTTACTATGTAGATATCAAATTTTATCTCTCTAGGGCTAAAATACAATTTTGCCATGCCCACTACGCCCACTGCTCTAAAATTTAAATTTCGTCTGCATATTCATATTCGTGTTGTTGAGTACTATCTGTGTACCAAATTTTGTCTCTGTAGGGCTTAAATACAGGTTTGCTGCGCCTACTTCACTCACTAATCCAAAATTAATATTTCGTCTACATATTCATATTCGTGTTGTAGTGTATTATCTGGGTGCCAAATTATATCTCTCTAGGGGTAAAATATAGTTTTGCCACGCCCGCTGATCCAAAAATTAAATTTTGTCCGCATAGTGGTGGTGCCGTGGGCTCCACGAAAAGCCCCCCAATGAAATAACGCCCAGGAAATAACCCCCAATGAAATAAACCCCAAAAAATTGGAAATAACACCCAAAAACAGTTAATGAAATAACGTCGAAAAATAAATGAAATAAACCCCAAAGCGAAAACGAAACAACCCCCAATATTTGGGAGTTATTTCATATGAAATAACACCCAATGATGAAAATGAAATAACCCCCAATGAAATAAGCCCCATCAGCGACAAAAATGAAATTATGCCCAAAATTCATAAAAGGGTCAGTTTCACCAAGGATTTCATGAAGTCAATATGGACCAACAGCAAAGTCGCAAAATTGAAATGAATCGTGTGGATCGTAGAGCGTTGTAACCGTGCTCTATTTTTGCAGTTCGGAAGACAATTTGCCTTTTACGTTTGGCCTTACACAACCACCTCCAGTGTTCACAAGCAAATCAAACTATCTGCTGTTATTGAATTCTAACTTTTTAAGAACTATTACAAATTTAAAAAAAATTCCATTCTTAGTGTGTACTAATCGAATTTTGCATTTTGTTGATTTTCTATCCGTCAATAAGAACACAAATGGAAATAACTGTAAACATTCAAAAGATATTGATATATATCCACAGGCTAAAAGCTTTCTTGTAAAAGGCCTCTTTTTATATAATTATATAATTATAACCCCGAAAAACCAACAGCTTTAAAAATGAAATAACCCCCGAATAAAAAATGAACTAACACCCAAATTATGCACGATATGAAACAATCCCCTAATTTTAAAAATTGGTTGGGTGTTATTTCTTTGGAGATTATTTCATAATTTGAAAACCCCAAATGAGGAATGAAATAATTCCCAAAGAAAAATGAAAAACGGCCTAAAAAATTGTATGAAAAAATTTGGGGAATATTTCATTTCTCGTTTGGGCGTTATTTCATTGGGGGGCTTTTCGTGGAGCCGGTGCCGTGTACTATTTGGATATTAAGTTTTCTATCTCTAGCTCAAAAAAAAGTTTGGCCAGGCCCACTCCGCCCACCGCATAAAAAGACTATAGGCGTGATTGAACCACAGACAAACATATAAACACACAGACAGACATTCACATTTATAATATTACACAGTACCAGCCAACTTGACAAAACGAATGATGCAGAAGCTCTTAGTTTTGGGACTACATTCACGTACAATTCTCAGAATTGAGTCCCAAAATCATGTGTTGTACTGTGCTAATAGGGATACGTCTCCTGAAGCGGTGTTATGAAATTTTTTTTAAAAATTCAATGCAATTCACCAGAAAATATTTAAAGTTTAATTTCGGTTCAACCTTTGGTCATCCGTGAAAGTTCCTTAAACAACTACCAGGTAACTGGTCAATATTAGAGCCCATACAACAATTTTAAAATTATAAATTCGGTGGCAGAAATAAATAACTCAGGAAAAACATAAAATGTTATAAGAAACTCAAGCGTATTGAAAATTTTCATTATTAATATAATTCTTACAAATATGTACATGGAAGCTTTTATTAACTTTGTAACAATTCTTATGAAAAAAATCACATATTATTGTTAAATCAATCATTTTAAACAATTTAAGATAAAAAGTTAAGAAAATAAATAAATAAATTTAAATATCAACAATATTTTTGTTCAACAACCTTAATTTCTATTACATTACTTATAACAAGGTCTTCTGAACATTTGATCCTTAGAACGTATCCATTTATTGGAGACTATAGAAAAGGTGATAATAAAATATTAAAGTTAATATTAAACTAAAAGTTACTAAGGTGAAAAAAATAAATCAGTCATAGTTACACTTACCCCACTTAGAGCCCACCAACACAGGGCATGCGGCATGTAAAGTAAGCGAGTCACCTTCCAAGTCATTCTTAAGATTATACCACATAATAGCCGAACCTTTGCGAGGAAATACGGCAGTTTTAACATTGGGAAAGACAGTGGCACCACCTTGTTCGACGTCGGTTAGCTAGCAATGGTTAAAAGGGTAAGGACATTTAAACAAATGAAAAGGTAGTAGCGTACAGTAAACATATAGTCAAAAGTGAAATGTGAAATGTTATATAAATTTGTAAATCTTAACTAAAGAAAAGTGCATTATTTTAATTTCTATACCCGAGGTAACAGAGTAATTTAAATGTAAGTTTTTTTATTGGTAAATGACACGAATTACCTATTTCGTAATCCATGACATGACATTGTAAGCGAGCGATCTTAGTACTTATTCATGCGTGTGTAATGTTAAATATTTTGTTTACTCGTTAAAATTTCGATTGAAATTGCACCTACTGACATCGCCACTTACTTCGTAATCAAGCGTGTTCTCAAGCTCGCTTGAAAATCCATTTGTAACGTAATTGAAACAGAAAATACAATTACTGAAATCGTTGCTTACTTTGTTAGCGAGAGCGCATCGATTAAACCGATCGCTGATGTTAGCTATATTTAGTAGCACTCCGTGATGATTCTCTCGCTTATATTCCCCTTAAATTTAGCATAGGAGTGCCATAGGCCATTTAATCGGTGTGCTCTCGCTTACAAAGTAAGCGACGATGTCAGTAAGTGCCATTTCAGTTGCAATTACGTTATAAACGGAGTTTTTAGAGAGCTTAATAACGCGCTTGATTACGAAGTAAGTTACAATGTCAGTAGTTGTCATTCCAACCGGAGTTATAATGACTGGACGATATGTTTTACAATACACACGCGTGACATTCTAAGTACTTAGATCGCTCGCTTTCAACGTCATACTGATGTCATGTATTACTTAATGGTTGCTTTGTTTTATTCGATGGATATTTAATCGCTGATGTCAGCTATATTTAGTAGCAATCTGTGATGATTCTCTCGCTTATATTTCCCTTTAAATTGAGCAAAGGAGTGCCATAGGCAGTTTAATCGGTGCGATCTCGCTTACAATGTAAGCGACGATGTCAGTAAGTGTCATTTCAGTTGCAATTACGTTATAAATGGAGTTTTAAGCGAACTTGATAACACGCCTGATAACGATGTAAGGTTCGATGTCAGTAGATGCCATGTCAATCGGCAATTTGATGAGTGAACGAACCTTTTTACATTACACACCAGTTACATTCTAAGATTTCAGAACGCTCGCTTACAATGTTATACTGATGTAATGGATTACTAAATGGTTGCTTCGTTTTATTTACCGCTGGGAATGTTCCTCTCATTCAATATTATAAATCATAAACTTACATATATCAGCACGGTGGCAATGCGATCTCCTTCCTCTCGTACTACTTCATTAGTCTAAAACAAAAAAAACAACATTACACACAACTTATACTATTCAAAAGAATTATATATTCAAACAACTTTCAACTTACTTCCGAAACGTTAAAGAAATCATAGTGCGTATCATAATGACCACCCAGACCATAGTTCATAACCTGCAATACCTCCGATTTGGTATCATCAAATCCTGTCATATCCATAATCAGTTGATTCATACGATGTACAGTACTGGATGACCAATTAAAGAATCCCGAAGATTGTGCAGTTCTCGTATTAACCACTTGAGCTCGCTCCGAATCCTCCGTGTATACAGTGGCTCTTTTGAGTATGGGACGTGCCATAGTTCTTAGTTCTTCAATTTCTCGATCAGTAATAATATCATGGAATTTAACCAAATAAGGTTCCATTTGCAGAATTTCCATTTTCAAGGGGGCCAAGCGTAAAAAGGGCGAAGTAGTGGTGTTGTAAACACAATGGAAACGAGAGGGTATACTGGAAAAATTGCCTTGACAAGCCAGTTCATAAGGATTTGCTTCGGGTATTGAATACTAAAATATATAATAATATTAAAAAAAATTGTATAACAGTTTCCGTCACAGGTTCACCCTTACCGCGACTGGTCCACCCTCAGTGATATTCGCCAAATGATGGATAGTATTTCTACGTTTCAATAAACTGGCATCATCTGGTTTTATATCTAAGGCATGTTGCATAGGTATCAATGCATCTTTGGGACGATCTGTAATATATCGTTGTTGTTTATGGAAACTAAATTTTTTATTTATTTCCATTTTCACTTACTTTGTTTCATTAATGTTTCAGCATACAAAAGATATACTTGTTCTTCAGTAAATTCGACAATTTCATTGTATTCCGAATAGTCAAATGACATTATGGCCGAATAAGACCAAAATGCCGCATAGTAATGTTCACCCTGCACATATAGGTGATGAGCCATAAAGTAACGATCTATTGAATTTAAACTGACACTATGGGCCGAATAGAGAATATTTAACAGTACTGTTCTTAATTGCTACTTAATGACTTACTCATATTGCTTGCCATTTAGTAGTCCTTCTGCCATGTCTATGGGTTCTAGACCGTAAGTTATTTGTAGTCGATATATGGCTTCAGAAGCTTCCTTCACATCTGTCAAGGTGGGCATTTGTGGTCGTAGTTGTTTTATTACATCTATGTAGGCTATAAGGCAGTTTATAATTTACTAATAGTTTAGATAAATTAATTTCTCAAAAATTGTTGCAAAAATGTTAGAGAAATCATCAAGTACACCTTTGCACATAAAAAATGAGCATTACTTCAAAAATTTATAAAAAACTTTTCTTTAAAAAAAAACCGATTGTAGGTAAGGACATTAAAGTTATTTTAAGATATCCATCCAGACATACATCCAGGTAAACAGGCAAAGGGAATATAAATCAATCGTCACCAAAATCTTCGAAACAAATTTCGTCGCTATTAACGAATGGTTTTAAAATAAGTATACTCCTAGTGAGTGGGAATATATGATTTGTGTTCTGAGGAACTGTTAAGGTTGCATAAATATTGGGGCTGGTTATACATTTGACTCCTCTATGGGCACCTTCGGGGCAGTTCTGTGTGGGAGCTTCTTAAGGGGGTGAAGATGTAGGTACATATGTTCGGAAAAAATTTGAGGAGGAAAAAATGTCTTTCCCCAATACGAAAAGATTTTCGTTAAAAATCGGGAACTCTACTTTAATTTTAGACCCATGGTTTCTTAGGAATCTTTTCTTAGAATTCATCGTAGAATACGATTTTGATAACCGCTTGGTCGCGAAAAAATTGATCCCTATCGGTGACAATTAAAATTCGTAGAAATTTATTTGGGACTTTCTGTCTTCATATGTTAATATGCTGTAGTCCGTAAAGAATTTATGCAACAATTTTCTGTTTATTATACCGCCTTACTTACCCGTTCCAGTGGATGCTGTCATATATACCTCTATATGTGGCCAATCATGATGCATACGACGAATTAGTGAGTAACCATTCAGGGGATTGAACAGATACTTTTCAGGATCTAGTAGAGCCTTATCATTTTCATGCTTTAATTGCGTCACTAAACTATAGAGGGAAATTAATCATAAAATATGTCAAAATACAAGTTGTTAATAATGTAACATAATATGATAGATGGCAGAGTTTATAGAGCATTGTTTTTAAACACTAAGCCATGAGCGTTGTCAATTTGATATTATTGCTTTGTCGAATTGCATCAAAACCAGTAAAAAAATTTCAGTCAGGTAAACTGATTGATAAATATTAGATATTGCTTAAGTCTTGAGTTATTGATTTTAACCGATTTTTACTATGAGGGCCAATTCGGCCATTTCCATGGGAGTTACCAGAAGGGGTTTGACAAAGGTTTTGGTTTTTTGAGGTTTTATCTACTATAACAAGGAAGTTAAACTAAAAAAATATAAATGTCCTTCAGCTTTCGATACGGGAAGTATTGGAGAAGTATATATTTTTCGAAAAAATGTCATTTTGTATGGGAGTTAACAGAAGGGGCTATTCTGCAAATTAACAATCCCATTACATCATTTTGGAATATATTAATTTTATTATTATACCCATCAGTTATTCGAGTTATCTTGTGCTCCAGCCAGCCGGCCAGCAGGAGAGACGGACATACTTCAATCGTCTCAAAAAGTCCTTAAACGAATTTTGTCTGAAAATACTTGGTGTCTAACACGCCTCCTTTAATGCGTTACACTTTTTCTCGTATCAAATGATATAACCATCACCCTTAGGGATGATAGTATACAAAGTACTATCGAATATTAGTATGTCAAAAACTAATAGCGATCGAAACTATTTTATGTTGGTTATGCTTTTTGCATAATGTTTCTATTGATCAAAAGACAAATTAAATCCAGAAATATTTTGTATTGAAAAAAACAGAACTATCCCAGCAAAATATTTTGTTGCAAAGAAACAATTACAGAACAGCTTTTTCTGATAAGTAACAAGTTCCACTTTCGGTTGCACAATATATTATTTTTGTTTGAAATTGTCCCAAAACCAACATGTTCTCATGGAACCTGTTATGAAATGAATTGCTACATAACTGAATTATATATGCTGTTTTTTGAAATTTCATTGATTTTCAATTGGGTGCTAGTTCGAAATATATTTTAACCCAGATTTTTGAGTTTTTCTTAATAAATACCCTCTAAAAAATACTTATTTCGAATACGAATATTCATTTTCTGTTCTACGGAATCTGTGGTGCAACATGTTGTACATAATCGGTTATATAGAACCAGAAACAGAATAGAAAGTCGATTAAAAAAGAAACGATTCTAGTATCAATACCATTCGCAACAAGTTCTGAAAAATTTTCCTGGGATGTAGAACTATTCTGTAAATATCAAACATGGGACTATTTGTATGGTATGGTCGGTGGTCATAGAATTTGCAATATGGTGCAACTGTGTCGGGAACATCAGAACTAGTTGGTTTTGTTTGAAGTAATTGACAGAGTTGGTTGAAGTAGACAATGGCTAGCTCGGTGGTACGCAGCTTTGTATGGTCTAGCTTTCTTTGCGTATGGTTACGAACGCAACTAGTTGGTGATCCAAGTCAATATTTGCACAAGCACGTCCATAACGTTTGAGACCTGCCTTCCATCGATTTCCACGTCGTCAAACTGGTTTCTTATCTTTTGATTAAAATCTGGTCCCACTCACTACCATATGTCTTGCCGACGCGAAGCTAACCACTTTGAATTTGTTATCGAAAGGTATTGTTGTATATATTAAATGTATGTATTAAATGACAAATTCCAAAATTTACATGGCGCACCCTTTAGGTACTTACTTACTTAATTTCCCTTTACATTCCACAAAAGATGTTGTGAATTAAGACGCTTTTTATTATTAGATTCACAACTGACGATACCTTCTTGTTTATCGACGAATGTGAACGTCACTGTTTGAGAAGCTTTAACTAGATATGCCGATTGACTAAAAACTATACTGAGATGTTGCTGCGAACAAAGATGACTGGAAGCGGAAATCGAACCAGGGATCTCCCGCAAGATTGTCACGTTTTCTAACTATCATGACACTGACGGTCCAAATATACGTTTAAGATTATAACATTTGCATTTTTGTGAATCTATTCCAGAGAAAACGGACAATAGGTTGTCGAGTTATGATAAATTATGATGGGATTTTTGAAAATTCGGAGAGCAGGGGGATGAAAAGGGCGTGGCACGGCTCCCTCCAACTCGAAATTTGAAATGGCGCTATGTCATAACTTACTTAACTAAATTTCCCTTTGCACCCCATTAATGAGGTATGGGATAGCTTCTCGCGTTGTTGTGAATTAACACGCTTTCTATTTTTAGATTCACAACTAACGGCACCTACTTGTTTATCGACAAATTCAAACGTCACTGTTTGAAAAGCTCTTACTAGACATGCCGATTGACTCGACACTAATACTGCGAAGTTGCTGTCAACAACATTCGAGGGGAGCCGACAATGAAAGAACAATTGTTTTTTTTTAAGATGACTGGAGCCAAGTTTGAACCTGCGATCTCCCGCATGGTAGTCGCGTGTTCTAACCACTATCATATGTCTGACTGATCACTCCGCAGTCCACACGGCTTCAGCCAGAGCTTTGAAATTTGGCATGTATGTGCCTCCCGTGACGTAGGTGAGGTGTAAAAACCCCGTAAAGGGATAACGCAGGTACTACCGCTCAAAAACAACGACTATAGGCAGAAACGCTAAAATGGATGTGCATTTTTATTTTACACAATAGTTGTCCGGTACGAATGGATTTTTTGAAATTCGTACATTTAGCGATAACAAATAAAACTGTTAGCTATAACGTTGATACCTCAGACATACCGATTACTGAACATCAAATTCAATGGCCTTTCAAAAGTTGGAATGGAATTATTCCCGCGGATCTACAAAAGTACATCGAAGTATTGACGCCCTGGCTTCTGACGATCTTCAAAGCCTGTCTTAAGCTGTCGCACATTCCAACGAGATGGACAACAGACAAAATTGTATTTATCCCTAAAGGGGGTAAGGCATCCCACACTAAAGACAAGGATTTTAGACCAATTAGCCTATCTTCCTTCTTACTCAAAACTATGGAGAGAATAATTTATGCATATATCAGATTATCTCTTAAACCAGAAGTCCTGTCCAAGGCTTAGCATGCCTACACGAAGGGCAAATCCACGGAAACAGCTTTACATTCGTTAACCAGCCTCATTGAAAGATCCCTTAACTACAAGGAATACGCTACCGCTGTCTTCCTGGATATTGAGGGAGCTTTTAATAATGTCAAACCTGAATCTGTAATTGACTCAATGGAACAACTGGAGATTAACCCAGTGGTCATCGCCTTAGTTGATAAACTACTAAAATTTAGTCGCATTGGATCCAGTCTGGGCGTGTCAAATATTTCCAAGTTGGCGGTTCGCGGTACTCCACAAGGAGTAGTACTCCCTCCACTACTATGGAATCTCAAAATCAACACTCTCTTGAGGAAGATGGAAAAAACGGTCCTGCACAACCGTTGCATATGCGGACGACGTGGCACTAGTAGTCACCGGCAAGGATCCTAAACTACTCTCTGAGCTGCTGAAATTTGCGCTGAAACTTCTTTAAAAATGGTGTCATGACTGTGGACTGGGTGTAAACCCGAGTAAAACAGAACTGGTGCTATTCACACGGAGATACAAAATCCCTCAATTTGCCAAACCCATATTAAATGGAGTCTTACTTACACTCTATGATAGTGCCAAATACCTTGGGCTAATATTGGACAGTAAACTGGATTGGAATCTGAACCCGCAGACCAGGATCAGCAAAGCGGCAACGGTTCTATACTGCTGCAAGGGCAGCCGGCCTCAATTGGGGAATCAGCCCCAAAAACGTGAATTGGTTACACGAATCAGTTGTTAAACCCACTTTATTCTACGGATCGGCAGTCAGGTGGCCGGAACTAGATAGAGCGTTCCAAAGGCTGAAATTCGAACGCTTTATGAGACTGGTGGCAATCATGATAACAGGGGCACTTAGAACCACTTCAACTAAGGCACTGTTTACTATCCTAAACTGGTTATCCCCGGGCATTGAGGCGAGGAAAGTAGCAGCGAATACCGCAATGCGTTAAAATGCCACAAAAGCATGAATGCACAGGAACTATGGCCATGGCAAAATTCTGAACCTAATCAATGTGAGCTGTCACACGGATTACACCATTCCAGAACCTTTCTTCGATCCGGGTTTTATAAGGAACATCCCGGATAGGTCCTGCTATGAGGATAATGCCCCAAACTTTGGGGAGGATGTCATCCTAATTTTCACGGACGGTTTGAAATGAAAGGAAAGAGCGGGGGCTGTGGAATCTTTTCGGAGGAGTTGAATGTGCAACTATCAATCAGACTACCAGACCAGCATAGTTCAGGCCGAAATAACGGCCACTAGAATAGCCGTAGAGAAAATTCAGTATCGTGGGATATTGGGCGGCAATATTCATATTCTTACTGATAGTAAAGCCGCTATCAGATCCCTGGAGAACGTGAATGTTCGAGAATGCCGCTCGTCCCTTGAGAAGATAGCGAGACATTCGACGGTTACCTTACATGGGTTCCAGGACATGGGGACAAATATGGTAATCAAAAGGCCGATACGTTGGCACGGGCCGCCGCAACCGTTAACTCGGAGAAAAGTTTATGGTCTCATTGGGATCAATCTCATTGCCGAGAAACTGAACCTCATTGCTAAGGAGAGATGGGTTAGAGAACCCACTTGCACGGCGACCAAATAAATTTGGCCTACAATGGATATACAGAGGACAAGATTTGTGCTGAACTTGTTCAGAGCCCACCTGAGGAACATCATAGCTGTAATAACTTGTCATTGGCCACTTGGTAAACACGCTAAGAGGTTGAAACTACCCTACAACGATTTTTGTAGAAGCTGTAATGATGAGGAAGCATATTCTATGTCACTGCCCTGCTTTTGGTGACCTGAGATATGAAAAGCTTGGTCATCGGACGCTTCTAGACAATACCTGTCTATCAGTAGGTGATTTGCGGAACATCCATGCCTTCATCAGAGCAACGAAATGGCTTGATAGCTTGAAAAATGCAGAAAAAAAGGAGGATAACACTGGTACATCACTGAGATCATGCGAATAAAGCTATAATCGCGAAAATTTAAAAGGGCATGCGCCCTATAGAATAAGAGAGCTACATGGAAATTTTTTTTTCGAAATTTGAGAAAAGGTGTTATTGGCACCACCATCAAGACCAGACAAAATTTTTAATGTTTGTTTTAACTGTATTGCTTCTAATCTCAAGAAGAAGATTTATTGTATGTAGCAGCGGAACAACGCTAGCCGGGAAAGCTGTATATTGTTGTTTCCAAAACCGTTAAGAAATTAAAAATTTGTTATTGAACCAACATTTTGTCGCGCAAGTTTCATGTTGCACTCGACCAGACCCACACCATGCTCTAGGTCTCTCCACAAGTTCCTTAAAGTTATCCATTCTGTAGCAGTTTGTAATTCATAACAACGATTTTATTTTTTTAATTTTATTGGCTTGTGTGATCGGCAAAATATCTTGCAAAATACCTTGTTATGCTTTTTGTTCGACTTTACTCTTTCTTGTGTGTGTCCGATACCCACTATACATCTCACCTGCAATCGAGATGCACGACACGCCGACATGAAAATCGCACAACAATGAAACTAAAGCAATATATATTTTTTTTAAATGCTCCACTTATCTCAACTGCAACAAGGAAAACACATTCCAATAGGTGATGTATGTTTGTGTGTGTGTGTGCCTCTCTAATTCATAAATTGATTTTCTTCCGGTTTATGAAAATTGCTTGTGTTAGCGCGACGACCACAGCTTACAAAAATGTAAACAATAGTGCAAATTTTTAACGCGCCATGTGCCAATGCCAGTGGTTTTATGGACCGCGGTTATAATTTTCATGTCTATGGCATCGCTGAAATTGCGTGTTCCTACTTTTAGTCAGTCCAGTCATACTGCATGATAATTTCTTAACGAAGACCAAAAAAAAACATATGGACACGTTATGTAGTAATAAAGATTTACAAAATAAACGAACAAAATAAGTAGGTATGTGGTAATGAAAATTTACAACTAGTTTAATGAGATCTCTCTCTCTCTCTATTGCCAAGATGTTTTGTTAGTGTTTCATTGGTGTTGTTGTTGTTTCGTTTATATGCTATCATTATGTTAACATTGCATAGAGTTCCGCACTGTGTCGACTCTTTGGTTTTTGTTTTTTTTATTTTTGTCACTGTAATTATTTAAGACTTTCTACGTTATTCACTTGCGTCTGGTTGATGTTTTGCTCTTTGCTGCTCTCTAATCACTCACTTTTTCAACTTATTTATTTTTGCTTGCAATTCCAGCGTGTATTGTTCAACACTATCAATTAATATCCGTTCCATATCTAAAAGCTGTTCCATGCCAGCAATGGAGGTGGAGAAACTTTTCTCCTTCGTGTCCTGACAATGAACGCGGTGGCGACAGCTTAGCAGGAAAATCGATAGCAACGTAACGATGAAACAGGTTTTCTTCGAAAACATTTCAGCTGCGCGGGGGGATTAACACTGAACTTCAAAGGCAAGAAATTAAACAATAAAACTTAACTAATTTAACTTTGCTCTACCAACGTCCGACAATCACGCGTGCATTTCGTATACTATCAAGTTTGTGGTATACTTCAAAAGATACCCCTCTTTTTGGCTTCGGTCTTCGGCACGGGAAGTGAATGGTAATGGTAATAATTTTCAAAATATAAAAAAAAATAACAGAAAATCGAAAAATGTTACACTTGTGTATTAAAATAGTTTCTCTATTTCCAGACATATAGTATGTGGCACACAACACTTTGCTTTTGTTTTTGCTGCCGCTTAATTTCCTATAGGTTTAGCCCGAAACATTGTTAACGGGTCATACAAAGAGTTGAAATTAGTAAAACCATTAGTTAAGATATTTTTTTTTTTGTTTAATGTTGAATTCATATTTTCTTAATTCGACAGTTTAATTGAAATTCGAAAGAAGCTGCTGCCGTCGAGATGAAAGTGAAATGTGCGTTGCTGTTTAATGTGTTCCCAAAGCCACAACAGTTAAAGGGTTAAAATTGATGTGTTGCTACAACAAGAACAGGTTATGCGGCAACATTGATGGCATGCACAAAAGTTAAAGTTTTTAAATTATTTCACTTATTATTTCACTAACCGAGACCGATCGCGCAAAATTACAATCCAGACTAAGACTTGCGCATTAGCAGCTCTAGGTGGTTAGTTGTTAAATAATATGATATTATGCCACTGACACTTTGTTAGCACTGTTTGAAAGAGTGACAACACATATCACATTGTGTTTTGTCCGCGTTTCGCACTAACCACGACTGTGGCAAGTAAGCTTGTGAGGAAAGTTCGAGAGATCTGTGGCGCGTTTATTGAAAATACAAGGGGTATCCTCATATTTGCCCATTATCACAATGCGGTTGACGCAAGAGTATGACGAACCATAAGCCAATGTAAGCTCACCACAGATCTCAGTAACATTCAATGTTTACTTGAAAGTTTGTTTTTTATGTTGTAAGATCATTAAAATAAAAACGAAAGACAAAAAACTGGATGACAATACGTTTGTATGCGCGACAGTATTTTGCATGTTCATTGGACAATATGGAACTAGAGATTTACTTTAATACACTCAAAAATGTATGTCCGTCAGAGTGTGTCAACTTTTTTCTCGACCAAGCGGTTATCAAAATCGCAATCTACGATGAATTTTAAGAAAATTTTCCAAAGAAACCATGGGTCTAATATTTAAAATCGAGGCCCCAGATTTTAAGGAGAAACTTTTCGTATTGGGAAAAAATTCCACAACTGCCTCAGAATTGCCCTTAGAGGGTTCGATTGTGTGACCGACCCCCAATCAATTTTTCTTCTTAAAGGTATTGAGCTGAAATTTGAAATGAAAGCTATCTTCAAAGCGCAGGTTAAACGAAGATGAGCAAGATCGACAAAAAGTTACTCCCACCTCCCATACACCCCCCCCCCCCCTCCACCCACCAATTTTTGGGTCTATCCCTGCGTAGTACAGCCGTAGTTTAAGGATAATCAAGCTGAAATGTTGTATGCAAGCTTTCCTACACTAAGCGGAGGTTGGAGGTTAAGTTCTAAGATGAGCCCAATCGGTCAAAAACTATTCCACCTCCAATACAAACTACCCCCTTTTGGGGTATGTCCCTGCGATTACAGCTATAGTTTAAGAACAATCAAGCTGAAATTTTTAGGGTCTATCCCTGCGTAGTACAGCCGTAGTTTAAGGATAATCCAACTGAAATGTTGTATGCAAGCTTTCCTACACTAAGCGGAGGTTGAGTAGTAAAATAAGACCGATCGGTCAACACCACCTCCCACACAAAATTCCTCTTTTTGGGGGTGTCCGTATGTCGGTCCCCGCGATTACAGCAGTAATTTAAGAGCAATCAAGCTGAAATTTTGTATGCAAGTTTTGCTGCCCTAAATGGAGGTTAAGTTCTAAGATGAGCCCAATCGGTCAAAAACTATTCCACCTCCAATACAAACTACCCCCTTTTGGGGTATGTCCCTGCGATTACAGCTATAGTTTAAGAGCAATCAAGCTGAAATTTTTTAAATTTTGTAATGCAAGTTTTGCTGCCCTAAATGGAGGTTGAGTATTAAGATGAGATCGGTCGGTCAAAAACTATTCTCAACTCCCATACAAACACTCCCTTTTTGGGGTTTGTCCCTGCGATTGCAGTCGTATTTTAAGAGGTATATACCTCACATTTTGTACGCTCTAAGCGGAGGAAACTTTCTAAGATGAGCTAGGTCGGTCAAAAACTACTCCCACCTCCCATACAAACTCCCCCTTGTTTGGGAAGTCCACCTAACTGCCCCCGCGATTACAGCCGTAGGTTAGAAAATATCGAGCTGATATTTGATATGAAAGCTTTTATCCTTTAATAGTAGCTTACGTTGTAAGATGAGCAAGATCAGAAGAATACTTTTCCCACCTTCTATACAAAATTCCCTTTATTGGGGGTGCCCGTCTGTATGTCCCTATAGTATATGAGCCTTCGGGCTAAAATTTTGTATGTAAGCTTTTGTCCAGAAGCAGAGGGTTAAGTTCTTAGATAAGCAAGGTCAAAATTAAACTACTCCCACATCCCACACAAATTCCAATTTTTGGGGGGTTACAAAATTCATGAACGTATGATCTGGTCATATAAACAATTTTAAGTTTAATAAAAAATAGTTGCAGTACAATTAACCAGTTTTATCGCCATTTTTCCAAATGGTAGAGGGTATCTGAGCTTCGGCATAGCCGAAGATAATCACCTTACTAGTTTCGAATGAATTCTGCAACTTTTGAAATTTTCGGCCCCCTTCTGCATTTGTGGCCTTCCAAATATGGTTACCTCGGGTGTTTCAAAATTTTAAATTTCCGAGAAAAGTGAATTTATGGACTGCATTCAATGCCAAATTTTCATTATTTCAGCAAAATAGTTCCCCAACAAGGGAAGACAAAAACACAGCATTTCCAAAAAAAAAAATTCTTAGTTTTTATCAAATAGCAAAGCGCCGACCACGAAGCTCAATACATATTTTTTTGACCACATATGTGGACTAGTTAACAATTACGTATTTCAACATCCCTGCCATAAACAATGACAGTGTGGCCATTTTAGTACAAAATTCGGAGTTTTAGAACATATTTTTTCCGTTTTGGGAATTTGAGTATTTTGTTGTAAGGTGTGACAACATATTGTAATCCATTTTTTAGGATAATTTTATGTACATTTAACCAAAATTTCGTAGATATTCCAGTCCGTTTGAATTTTAAGCTATTTTTTATATAAGAAATTATTTCTCAAAAAAAATACTTTTTGGCAAAATTTGTCAAGTTTCGTTAAAATCGGTAGCCCATGGTAATTTTTATGTGTGATAGAAGAAAGGAAGGGGTAAGAGGACCTATTATCACTGTATTATATGCTACAAAGTAATAAGACTAGCCAAACGTTGATAGAGTTCACCAACATGAAGAATAGTTTTTTCATGAAATAGGTTAATTTGTATGAGAGGTACTTGCAATGCAAACTTCGCCCATTTTCCATACAACGCACTATGGTCTCCGCGACCCCTTTTCATGGCCAAAATTAAATTTTGTTATGTTTCATATTGTTGTTTTCTCATAACAATCTGGTAGTAAATACTTTAGAGCAACAAAAAATATTTAACATATGAGTAAACAACAATTTACCGTTAGACAGCGTTCCAACAAAGCTGGAATACATTTGAAGATTTAAAATAATAATTCCGTGCGCTCTCAATTTAGTGTTCTTATATTGTTTGCTGTGTTTAAACGGAAAAAGTTACAAACAAAGTAAAGTATGGAAAATAAAGATGAAAGTGAGTACTTTAATAATTTAATAACGAAAATGTGGAAAAAATGTTCAATATTAGAAAAAAAGTAGTACAAGAACGTAACCACCGCAATTAATGAGTTTTCTTTAAGTACTAAATATATAGAAGCCTATACAATTTCGGTAGCATTTGGTAGACCTAAGATAAAAAGAAAATAGTAGATTGTGATGTCATGTGTCCGTGTTCTAACTCCTGTTTTGCGGTTTTTTGCGGTTTCTGAGAATTTGGTTTTTTTTTCAGACCACCTCTTCTTTAAAAATTCAGAGCTTGTTTAAATTTGGCTGCGGGAGCACACAAAAGAAAAAAGACATCAACTTGTTTTTAAATTTTTACTCGAAAGAAGAACAGACGAATCAAATTCAGACACATTTGTATATTCTTTGAAAGAAAAAGTTCGAATATTTTGCAAGAATCTTGCATCAATGTGGGAAAAGAGTCACAGAAGGCTGGACGACTTCCAAGCTCAACATGCAGTTTGGCTAACTTCAGAGTCAGTATTCGAAAAGCATCATATAGACGATATTCCAGAATATATAACAGAAGCAAGTTCATCAGGAGCTGGGCGCCCTCGTCTGTCATATGCCAAAAAATCGGATCGAAGTAAGAGAAGAGAAGCTGCCGAGCTTTCTTCTGCAAAAAACAATGAAACTGATTTGTTAGTCCGTGCGGCGTCAGTGTCAGCTCGTAAGCAAGGAAGAACTGATTTGGCAGTGGTTCTTAAAGAATCAATGGGAAGCCCATCAAGACAAAAACACCTACTATACTTTCGAATGAGGAAGCGTTAGCATTTCTTCTTGAAAATAACTTTTCGAAAGAGCAATACTGCAGCATTCGTGAGAAATGTAAACAAATAAACGCTAATATATTTCCTTCATACATGAAAATAATAGAAACGAAAAAAAGCTGCAGGCCAAATGGTATCGATATTAATGAAAATATGGCCAAAGTGCCTTTACAAATGCTTATGTCGCACACAGGAGAAAGAATAGTGGAGCTACAGAAAGAAGTTATTGTAGATGTTATGAATTCCAATAAAAAGAACTTAATATCAGCTGAACTGATTCTTAGCTGTGGATTTGATAGCAGCTGTGGGCAAGCTCTTTACAAACAAGGTTATCAGTATCCTAGACCATCTAACGTCTCAGAATCTTCCCTTTTGGCAACCACCGTGATTCCTTTAAGACTTTTGGATACGTCAGGAACAATTCTTTGGAATAATCGCACGCCACAGTCAACTAGATTTTGTCGCCCTTTAAAGTTAGAATTTATAAAGGAAACTAAAGAAGTTATTTTAAAAAAAGAATCTGATTTAAAGAACAAATTAAGAAATTGGAAAAACTGAGAATACAGATCGATACAAATAAAAATATTGAAATAACTTTTAGATTGTACCTGACGGTTATCGATGGAAACGTTTTGAATGTCCTGACAGGAACGAAATCTACTCAAGCTTGTCCTATTTGTGGCGCAACGCCAAAGGACTTTATCAATATTAAAAATTATAATTCCGAAAAATTTCGTCCGATTGAAAGTAATTTAAAGTATGGCATAAGTCCATTACATTGCTGGATTCGATTTTTCGAGTTTGTGTTGCATATAGCCTATAAAAGCGATATTAAAAAATGGCAGATAAGAGAATATGATGATAAGGAGGCAGTTAAAAAAAAGAAAGCAGATGTTCAAAACTCCAAAGATATAATGAAGAATACTGCACTTCCAGTCGGTTGTTTTGGAGAAGACGCTGCCGAATCACGGAATAAGATATATAAAGCTGATAGATTATATTACGCTCGAAAAACTGGCCGCATTGACAATCTGACCGATGTATTTTGCAGAGCACTGGACACATCTGATCCTTTAATTTCGTCGCTATGTGTAAATATTCGGGTTCATCAAAGAAAACGATTATCGCTTCCAGCAGAAGTAATTGCATTATTAACCTGTGAAGATCTCAGTGAGTCAAATTTACTAGATCCACATGGTGATCATGATGAAAGCTCTGATGAAGAACAAGAATACGATGAAGTAGATGAAGAAGATGATGAAAATTTGATTTTGGAAGCCGAGTGTAGGTTACATGGAAATTAACTACAAAGTACGCTGTAAAGATAAAGTTGATTCTTCTTTAAATTCGTTTATATTTAGTATTTACCAAATATCGCAGTGACATTTAATTTTATTTTATGTAGCTCCTTTTGTAAACGTTTTAAGATTTTGAATACAATTCTATTTAGTTGTCATAACTTTTTGTAAGAAACACAAAAAGTATAAATTCAAAAAAACCTGATTTATAATTTTTGTTACTTGCCAATTTACCGGAAAACGAGAAATTAAACGCCAATTTAATAATATTATTCTCTAAAATAACTAATAACTAAACTAAAATCATAAAAAAATTCATTTCATTCATATTTTTAATTTTGGCCAAGAAAATTGGTCACCGCGACCATTGTGCAACGCCGCGAATAGCGTTTTTTATACTACTTCGAAATTGTATTTGAATTGATTAAGAATTACTCTAGTTATCGTGGCTCAATAGTATTAAAAAGCCCCAAAACTTATATTTTCTTAAGATGTATACTGTCTCAGTTGTATGGTTTGTTGTGCTGAACTTTTCCCCGTACTAACTTACTTAAGTAGCCCATTACAACCAACGAACGTGGTTCATCAATATGAGGCCCGAAGTATTAAAGAATTCCACACGCTTCGGTCTTCTGCGTGCGTTCTCCAGCTAGTCCTACCAGATGATGGCACGTCGCCTACCACTTAGTCCGCCTAACGAACGGCAGCATACAATAGAATGAGTAAAATTAACACCTGGTATAGCTCTTTCTTAGTATCCAGAGATAGGGTGGTGTTACTAAAGTGCTGCCGAAGTCCGTAATAACATCTATTGGTGAGAACTATTCTCCGCTTGATTTCTTGCCTGACACTATTTTTCTTATGGACGGAAGATCCGAAGTAGGCAAATTCATCTACTAAATCAAAACAATAATTGTCCCCATTGAGAGGACTCTTTTTTCGTCGAAATCATTATTTTAGTTTTGTTCCGTTGACCGCTAAACCCATGTTTGCTGACTCCTTTTCTAGTAATGAGAAAACTGCAGTAACATCCCGAAGATTTCGGTCGATAATGTATATATCATCGGCATAGGCTAGTGGCATGTTACTCTTGTGGAATATGATGCCAGGCATGTTCACGCCAGCCTTTCTCATCACCTTCTGCATAACTTACTATTGGTCGTAACGTGAATATCTGATTCGTCTTAGATTTTCCAGGTCTAAAGCAGCACTAAAAATACCCAATTATTTTTTTTTAAAATTGGCTTTAAACGTTCACACAAAATGCTGGAAAGGACATTGTATGTAATTGGTAATAGGCTTATTCCACGGAAGTTCCTTTCTTGCATATGGGACATAACAAACTTAGACTCCAATCCCCGAGCATGCTCTCCTCTAGCCAAATGTTCTTCATGAGCTGATGCATGCGCCTAATCAGCTGTTATTTCATTTTTTTGGGACTCTATTTCACTTTTGTTTTGGGGCCTTATTTCGGCATGAAATAAAGCCCCAAATTTCGAAAATGAAATAATGCCCTTATCTCGTAACTCTTATTCTCTGAATTATTAACTCCCAATTTTTGGGGCTTTATTTCATTTTGGATTTGGGGCCTAATTTCTTGGGGCCATATTTTATAGAGCCCTGGCTCGTAGGTGGACAGTTAATGCCGTCGTCATGGGTTGGAGCGGGGTCTTCAGGAGTGGTGTCCGTATGAATAGATTTCTGAAATGTTCTCTCCATATCTTCAGAACTTTATCCGTGTCCGCTACTAGCAGGTCATCGGGCTTCCTCTCTACTTCGGAGCATCTATGTGCACTCATTCTGTCTCCTCTTCTTAAAAAAACTTAATTTCCCTTTGCACCCCATGAATGAGGTATGGGATAGCTTCTCGCGTTGTTGTGAATTAACACGCTTTCTATTTTTAGATTCACAACTAACGGCACCTACTTATTTATCGACGAATGCGAACGTCACTGTTTTGAGAAGTTCTTACTAGACACGACGATTGAATCGACGCTTAATACTGCGAAGTTGCTGTCAAACAACATTCGAGAAATGAAAGAATTTTTTTTTTTTTCTTTTAAGATGACTGGAGCCTGGTTTGAACCTGTGATCTCCCGCATGGTAGTCGCGTGTTCTAACCACTATGCCACGGCCGGTCCTGTCTCCTGTCTCCTCTTCAGCTCCTTGTTTATTCGTCTAAAAAGGCGAATTTCCTCTTCTCTCTATGCCGTTCACGAACAGATTGCGTTGCCATTAGCTCCAGTGTCGCCCTGTATGCAGCATCCGTCTCTCTCGTGGCATTGCGACATTCATCATTGTGCCAGGCATCGTCTTGAGACGGCTTTGAGTACCCAAGTACGCTTCTCGCCACTGGAACATTTCGAAGCAGTTAAGGTAGGTGGAAGGAGTAGGCGTTCGCTAACCTCATCTCTTTTCTCTTCTGTCGGAGCATGGGCGATATAAGTGATATGTGAAAAAACTTTATCTTGACTCTTATGGTGGCTCTACGTTTACACACCGAGTTGAATACTTGATACTTGGTGTCGCAATTTCTTGCCAACCACAAATCCACATTCAAACTAGTGCTTGTCCGCATGGCCACTATAGTAGATATAACACGTCGTCATGCGCGAGCACCCGTGTGCCGTCCCCCGGATTTCTTGCAAAGCGGTTATTTCAGCCTTGTATTTTTCGAAGACTTCCGCCAGTTGGATGGAAACACCAGGTGGGGGGTCCATTTTATTCTTTTTTTACTTCTTTTCATTGCAATAGTTCGAACTTTTCCCCATATCAAGTTATATATTTTCCCTTCCCTGTAGCAGAGAATATAACAATTTTAATAGAAAGTAAGGTCCAATGACCCCGCCGGACCATAAACAGCACCAAACAGTCACACGTTGAGGATGGAGATGCTTCTCAACAATAACTCTTGGGGTTTCCGAGCCCCAGATGCGACAATTTTGCTTGTTGACGAAGCCACCGAGGTGGAAATAGGAATTATCTGTCAAGATGATTTTTCGATGGAATTCCGGATAATTTTCATGCATTTCAAGGACCCAATCAGCAAAGACACGACGTTGTTGATGATCTGCCGGCTTGAGTTCTTATGTTAACTGAACTTTATAAGCCTTAAGATCCAAGTCTTTATGCAAAATACGCTGTAATGACGTTTGTGGAATGCCCAATTTCAAAGAACGACGAGGAATGGACAAACCTGTGTTTTCTTCAACACTTTGGGTTGCAGCAGCAATATTCTCAGTTGTTCTTGAGCGACGTGCACGGGTTTAATTCTTCACATCACTAACATGTTCCTATAGCTCGAATTTTTCCACCAATTTCTGTATTGCGGTCCGACACGGTGCTTTACGGCGACCGAACTATGCTTTAGTTTTGCAAACTGTGACTGCAGGATTTTCACCATTTTTGTAGTGATGAAGCATGTGTCGTTCCATTTTTAGTAATGGCGTAGTTTCTACTTGTCAAATGTCAAAGAATAAAAGCTTAAAAAATGACAGCTACAGAAATAGCGGGTCATTTACAATAACACCTCTCAATGGAAAACCTTTTTTAAATGGATTAAAGATTATGTAAATTTTAAATTTTCAACGTTTATTTTAAATATCGGATTAAACTTTTTGAGTAATCATTAATTATGTGGAGGAACGACTAGAAAAATTTATAATTTTACTTAAATTTTGTTTTTTTTTCAATCCTCTCTATAGAATTTTAAATTTGAACCAAATTTGTACTACTGGAACCACAATATATAAGAATAGTGTAGTGTTTTTTCAATACTTCAAAGTTTTTTCGATTTTGTTGAGTTGTGTAATTTTTTTCGAACCACTGTTACGATTACTGTGCAAATATAATTTTGATTTTGGTCGAAGATAGGTACACAGAACATGCTAGTCACTGTTGAATTTCGTTATATTTTTCATTAATTGAACTTTGAGTTATTGCCAATTTTCCCACATAGACTAATGTAATATACTTGCCATATGAATTCGTTGTCTTCCCTACCCAAATGTAAGTTCAAATTCATTACACAACACCCACCCAGCCCCTTAAATTTCTCACTAAAACAAGATTTCTTTTAACAACTTAATGCAATTAAATCAAACAATGATGTATAGATTTCTCCACAATTGGAAAAATCAAAAATTCTATAATAAAAAAATACATAAATTTATTTTCATCACATTTCAACATTCATTAAATATAACATGGCTTTCTAAACATTTGAGCTTTCGAGCGTATCCATTTGTTGCAAACTAAAAAGAAAAGAGAGAGAGAAAAAAAAACCGTACGACAAAAACAAGAACAGACAATTTTGAGATATGACATGACAAATGTCAACGATAACAACATTAACTAGCAAAGGACATACCCCACTTGGAGCCCACGATGACAGGACAGGCGGCATGCAGCGTCAAAGAATCGCCCTCAACGCGATTGTTTAAATTGTACCAAACAACGGCAGAGCCTTTGCGCGGAAACACAGCAGCCTCAAGGTTGGGAAAGACAGTGGCACCACCGTGTTCCACATCAGTCAGCTAAAAGGGAGATTTTTGCAAAGACGCAGCAGTCAATCGACGAAACATTTGAGTAGAATGAAACACAACGGAACTTACATAAAACAATACAGTGGAGATGCGATCACCTTGCTCACGCACTACTTCAGCTGTCTGCAAGGGGAGGGGCAAAATTATCGTTGGTTATATGTGGAAAGTTTATTACTTAAAGAGATTATTATAAAGACAAGAAAAAGATATTGTCACCTAATAGGAAGTGTTAGGAACAGTTAGTGGCTGGAAAATTTTGCAATGGCGATTCAACATTTCTTGTTGGACTCAAGTATATTACAAATAAATCTTCATTGTTATATTTGTCTTCAGTTTTGCAAGTACACAGTACAAAATTTTTCAGCTATTTAATTTGGGACTCAATTCTGAGAACTGCACGTGAAAGTAGCCCCAAAAAGAAGAAATTCTGTATCATTTGTTTTGTCAAGTTACATGTCATAATAACTTAATATCGATTTAAAGTTAGTAAGTATTCGTGGTGCTAATATTGGCTCGGATCATTACCTGGTTGCAGCCAAGGTGCGCACAAGATTGAGCAGAGCGAAAAACGCACGTAACCAAACACAAAGAAAGCTGGACATCGCGAAGCTCCAACTACCCCAGAGATAGCTACTGCCTACTCCAACCAGCTTTCCCAACTTTTACGACACAACGCCTCTACTTCTGACGTTCCCGATACACAGTGGCAGCATATTGCGCATTCCATGGCAACCGCCGCAACAACCGTGCTAGGATATGAAAAGCGGAGCTCAGACGAATCCTGGTACGATGAAGAATGTCGCATAGCGTCTGAGGAACTGGAAGCTGCTTATAGGGCAACGCTACAGCCAATTGCAACCCGTGCTGTTAGGGAACGGCATAAGGAGAAAGCAAAACGGGCGAGACAGCTATTTAGGCGAAAAAAACGTCAGATGAAGGAACGGGAGAACGAGGATATAGAGCGATACAGGGATAGAGGTGAGGCCCGAAAATTTAACCAGAAAATAAGAACAAATGGATACGGTAATGGCCTCCCCACCTGTAAGGACAGTGATGGAAATCTGGTCACGGATACGCAGAGTGTGCTGCACATATGGAGAGAACACTTCCAGCAACTGTTGGTTCCAGAAGACAGCGCACGTGAAGTTATCACGCCAATTGTCGACGACGGCTTAGATTGCCCACCACCAAGTCAAGCCGAGGTAAGAAGAGCAATATCGCGGCTGAAAAACAACAAAGCAGCCGGTGCCGACGGTCTGCCCGCAGAGCTCTTCAAGTCCGGTGGCGAGGAGCTGATAACGAGCATGCACCAGCTCCTGCGCACGGTTTGGCTTAAAGAGTGCATGCCCGACGATTGGAATGTAAGCGTATTATGTCCTGTGCTGAAAAAAGGTGATCCAAGTGTGTGCTCCAACTACCGCGGGATCAGCCTTCTACCCATCGCATATAAGGTCCTGTCGAGTGTGCTATGTGAAAGACTAAAGCCAGTGTTATCTAACCTGATCGGGCCTTATCAGTGTGGCTTTAGACCCGGAAAATCAACAACTGACCAGATTTTCACACTTCGGCAAATCCTGGAAAAGACCCAAGAGAAACAGATCGACACGTACCATCTTTTTGTCGACTATAAAGCTGCCTTCGACAGCCCGATACGGCAGAAATTACTTGATGCCATGGCTGAGTTTGGTATTCCAGCGAAGCTGATACGTCTTTGCGGAATGACGCTGACTGACACGAAGTCTTCAGTGAAGATTGGCAAGGACCTTACGGAGCCATTCTATACCAGACGAGGCCTAAAACAAGGCGACGGCCTATCGTGCGATCTCTTCAACATTGTGATGGAGATGATAATGAGAAAAGCTGCAGTAAACACGAGTGGCACTATATTCAACAAAAGCCACATGCTACTCGCGTACGCTGATGACGTAGACATCATCGGTCGAAAACTGCGGGATGTGACTGCAGCCTTCTCAGGTATACAGAAGGAATCAGCGAAAATGGGCCTAACGGTGAACGAGGACAAAACGAAGTTATTAGTTTCAACGAACAAAGAATCTACTCGTTTGGGAAACTGCGTGAACGTTGACAACTATAATTTCGAGGTGGTAGATAACTTTGTCTACCTAGGATCCGCCATCAATAAAGCAAATAATGTCAGCCTAGAAATCCGGAGAAGAATCCTGCTTGCAAATAAATGCTACTACGGACTAAGCAAGCGATTCAATGACAGAGCCCTCTCTCGACGAACAAAACTCCAGCTATACCAGATACTGGTTCTACCTGTCTTAATGTATTGCTCAGAATCCTGGGTTATGACACAAGCGGATGAATCGGTTCTGGCGGTATTCGAGAGAAAAATACTCCGTAAAATATATGGGCCCATCATCGTTAACGGAGAGTATCGGCGTCGTATGAATCATGAGCTGTTCGAGCTGTACACTGACATTGACGTGATCAAACGCATTAAGGTGCAACGGCTGCGCTGGCTAGGTCATGTTGTACGCATGGATGAAAATGCTCCAGCTCGAAAAGTCTTCGACAATGAACTCGATGGACGGCGCAGAAGAGGGCGACCAAAACTCCGTTGGAAAGACCAGGTTACTGAGAACCTTACAGAACTCGGTGTGACTAACTGGAGAAGAAGCGCAGAAGATCGAGGCGCTTATAATATTTTTCTACGTGCGGTATATAATCCACTGGGATTGCATAGAAGTACCAGCTAAGTAAAGTAAGTAAGTAAGTAAGTATTAAATGGGAGAATTTGCCACGTTTTAGGGTCTTTTGTTTGATATAACTCGAGAACCACTAGTCTAGCTGAAACAAAGTTGCCTACACTTTTCAGTTTCACTTTTCTATTCATCAAATGATTTTGAACTGTGTTTATTTTTTAGCAGTTAAAATAAAACTGTTGTACTCCGTGGCGTATGACTTAGGTGGAATATTACTTATGATAATCATACACCACTATATAACAAAAGAGCCTAAAACGTGACAAATTCTCCTATACGATACTTACTAACTTCAAATCGATATTAAATTATTATGGCATGTAACTTGACAAAACGAATGATGCAGAACTTTTTCTTTTAGGGGCTTCTTTCACGCGCAGTTCTCAGAATTGAGTCCCAATGTTGTACTGTGTTAGTTTTGTTTCCTTTGAGAGTTTATACCTCTTGTCTTCATGGTAGGCTCTTACAAATACTTACCTCCGATACATTGAAGAAATCATAGTGGGTATCGTAATGACCCCCTAGACCATAATTCATAATCTGCAACATTTCCGATCCTTCAATATCGAAACCGGTCATATCTCGTACACGTTGATTGATCTTTAGCGTAGTATCGGAGGTATCATCTTGGAACCAAGAGAATTTCGATGTCCGGGTGTTAACAACTTTCGATTCTTCGGCATCGTCATGGTACACTGTGGCACGTTGTAAATTAGGTTTTGCCAATAGCTTTAGATAGTTAATCTCCCTATTGGATACGACATCATGATAGAGTACCAGATATGGATCCAGCTGTAAAATTTCCATTTTCAACGGTGCCAATCGTAAAAAGGCCGATGTTGTAGTATTGTATAGACAATGGAAACGAGAAGGTTTGTTGGAAAATTTGCCGCGACATCCTAATTCGTAAGTTGTGGGTGCAGGTTTTGGATACTGAAGAGAGCGGAGAAGAATAATTTTAAAGCGAAGAGTAAAACTTAATAATATGTTAAAGCAAAATTGCACAAATGTGATCTCTTTATCCTTATACATCGGATATAGAGATCACATTTGTCGATATTTTTCTTTTACAACCGCTTGTTAAGCGAAGACTTCAGAAAATTTATGTTTAAATATGACTGGGTAAATTGATTATTATACATTGAATTTTTTGAGAGATGAGGGAAACAGTATTTCCATGTTTATTTACCGCTTTTAGTGGCTCAGTGTTGACCTTCGATTCATGTTCTATCGCCAGTTTTCGTTTCATTAACGTTGCATCATTGGGCTTTATATGACATGCACGTTCTATAGATATCAAAGCATCCTTAAAACGATCTATGATCAGAAGCAAAACATAAATATTACAAACTTCTCTATTACAAATACACTACATACGCCATACTTTGTTTCATCAGTGTCTCAGCATATAAAGACCAAATTTTTTCATAGCCAAAACTCAATATATTTGTATAGTTTGTATCCACATATGAACCAATAGCGCTATGAATCCAAAATGCTGCATCAAAATACATAGCATTGTCGAACAAATGATAGCCCATAAAATAACGATCAATAGGTTTTAGTTTAACACTACAAAAGAAATGGCAGATTGATGATCATTATTAAGGTCGCATTTTTTCACTCTTGCTATAGGGTGACATACTCGTATTGTTTTCCATGTAGAATACCTTCCGATATATCAGAGGGTTTCAAATCGTACGTATACTGTAGGCGATGGATGGCTTCAGAGGCTTCATATAAATCATTGGAGGTGGGCATTTGAGGACGATATTTTTGTATAACTTTTAAATAACCTACGAAAAAAAAAACGGTTCATAAGTTTTGTAAGGAAATTATAGCTATACGGTAGAACTTACTTTCATCCACAGGCTTAGCTAAATATACCTCAATATGAGGCCAGTCATAGTGCATTCGTCGTATCAATGAGTAACCATTTAGAGGATTATGGAGATACACTTCAGGATCTTTCATGGCTTTGTCGTTTTCAGTTTTGAGTTCAACTATTAGACTTTGTGTAAAAGTTATGTGATTATTATAGGAGAGATGGAAATGGAGGGGTTAAGAACATGGTTTAATAAACATATTACAAGATATTTACGTCAAATCCTTACAAAAGCCTATACTAGATTGAACGAAATAGGGTAAACCAAAAGATCGATTCGACTTTTTGAGAAATTCATAAAAATATTCTCAGCTCATATAAACAACTCACGCTTGGTATTTGACATTTTAGTAGTGTTGATTTAATAGTTCATTTATTAAATTATACGAATTATATATGTGTTACAAGAAACGTGTTTTTAAAAGTAATACTGGATTTACATGAGTAGGGTTGCCAGAGGGGCGACCAATGATACAAAGTGGGATGATGCCAGATTTGTGTAATGTTCATAATTCCCAACACTTCCCCTCAAATCTGACTTCATATACAAAAATATAATTTACATTCAAAAATTCAATATAGTTTTAATCCAAGGGAATCGATGCATTTGTTGTGCTTTGGAGCTACCAAGCCTTTGGTCAGTACATCTGCTGGCATATCATCTGTCCTCAAGTATTTTACCTCGATTTCCCCTTTTTCAACACAGTCACGGATGAAGTGGTGACGGATATCCACATGTTTCGTCCTGTTATGAAATATTGGATTTCGGCACAACTTCTGCGCACTTTGGTTGTCATTGTAAATGCGAATCGGATTATTTATTCCAAGGATTTCATTTGCGAAACGTTTGAGATAGATTGCTTCTTTTGTGGAGTCTGAGAGGGCCATGTACTCGGCCTCTGTACTGGAAACTGCCACTGTTTTTTGCTTTCTGGACTCCCAACTGATCGCTCCATTTGCGTACGTAAATGCATAGCCAGTGTAGGACTTTCTATCATCTACATTTGAACCCCAGTCTGCGTCAGCATATCCTTCTACTGGTTTATTGTTTGGTGAGTATACGAGTCCAAAATTCAGGGAATATTTCAAATAACGAAGTACTCTTTTTGCTGCTACCCAATGTTGTTTTCCGTAATTCGTATTAAATTGGCTCAAGGCACTTACGACGTGTGCAATGTCGGGTCTGGTGGATACAGCTAGGTACATTAAAGATCCGATGAGGCTCTGATACGGGATCTTTTCTACTTCGCGTTTTTCATCTTCGTCTTGAGGGCACATTTCTCTGCAAAGTTTTTCGCTTACGTTTATCGGCGTAGTCACTGGTTTACAGTCTACCATGCCGAATCTCTCTAGTAGGTGCTGAATATATTTTGATTGAGACATACGAATTGTCCTTGATTGTAGATTTTGGTTGAATTCGATACCCAGACAATATTTAATGGGGCCTAAATCTTTCATTTCGAATGCATTCGCCAATTCAATTTTTAAATTCTTTAGCATATTTTGACTACTGGATGCTACTACGAGATCGTCAACATATATTGCGATGAGTGTGATGTCGTTATTATCTCTGTACTTATATACGCATGGGTCGCATTGCGATGGTGTCATGCCCATTTCTTTCAGTTTTCTGTCCAACTTTTCGTACCACAATCTTCCTGATTGTTTCAGGCCGTAAATGGCCTTTCTTAAAAGGCAAACTTTGTTGTCACTATATTTCGCTGCTTCTTGTTCCCGCAAAACTAGATGCAAGTCGGCAGGCATTTGCATATAAATTTCTTTTTCTATGTCACCGTTCAAATATGCACCAACGAAATCAAGTTGATGAACTTCTAAGCCCATTTCGGCTGCGATGGCCATTAAAAAACGTATGGAACTCATTCTGGCGACGGGTGCAAAGGTTTCATCGTAATCGATACCAGGCCTCTGTGTGAAGCCCTTTGCAACAAGTCTGGCCTTTCTGCATTCGATCGAACCGTCAATTTTGTATTTGGTACGTAAAGCCCACTTCGATTCAACTATTTTTCTGGCATTTGGACGATCGACTATTTTCCAGGTCTGATTTTTTAACAATGTTTCATATTCTTTCAACATAGCTTTTCGCCAATCTTCGGCTTCAGGACTTGTAAGTGCTTCAGTACTGGATTTCGGATCAGTAAGTTGGATCAAACCAGCTGATTGGTATTCTTCATCAGTTGAGTTGTCGAAGCCGAGAAAATCTTCTAAATCATTAATACTGTCGTCGATTGTGGGAGTGGCAATTGGTGTCGTCTTCCTAGGACGCCCTCGACCTCTTTTCTTTGTGTCCACTCGCTCGTCGGTTTCAGTGTCCATTTTATCTTGATTGGTTGAATGTAATTCAGTTTCTGGTAAGTGGTTCTGTGGTGGTGGAGCCCCTGGTGGATTGTTCCCGCTGCAACTTTCAGTGTCATTCAAGACAAATTCTTCATATTCATTCATATTAACTGCTGGGGTAAAAACTACGTCGCGGCTACGCCGTATTTTTCTTGCCCTTGGGTCCCATAATCTGTAGGCCTTCGATACTTCAGAATATCCAATAAATATACATTTTATGGATTTGGATTCGAATTTTCCCTTGCCCGGCGTTTTGTCGAGCATGAATGCCGTACAACCAAATTTCTGAAAATATTTCACGTTTGGAGTTTTATTGTTCCAGATTTTGTAGGGGGTTTCACCATTCAAGCTCTGAGATGGAAAACGATTTCTCAAGTAATTAGCCGTATTTACTGCCTCTGCCCAAAATGCGGGTGGGAGACCTGACTGGATAAGCATACACCTTGCCATATCTAGAAGGGTACGGTTTTTCCTCTCCGCAACGCCATTCTGTTGCGGAGTGTACTCTATGGTCAGCTCATGACGTATTCCCTGACTCTTCAAAAAGGTTTTAGTTTCGTTGTTGGTGTATTCGGTGCCATTATCGGAACGGATGCATTTTATCTTCTGGCCAGTTCTCGTCTCCATCAAATTTTTATACTCCTTAAATTTATCCAAAACTTCATTTTTATTTCTCATGAAATAAATTTCGCACCAACGGCTTTTGTCATCGATGAAGGTGACAAAATATCGAGTTCCCCCAAACGACTGCACTCGCATTGGGCCACACACATCACTATGAACTAGGGATAGCAATTCTTCGCTTTTTCTGTGGGACAACTGAAATGGTGTTTGGGACTGCTTCCCCTGAATACAAACTTCACATGTTGGTAAATTTGAATCGATTTTTGCACAGATGCCAATTACTTTTTCCTTGCTTATTATGTCTTTTAAGTCTTTCTCGTTTAGGTGACCAAGTATCTCATGCCAATCTTGAAGAGATTTTTCCTTTGGCTTCGAAATGGCGGCCACTTCTAAATTTTCTTTAATATAGTATAAGTCTTTTTCACGTTTTGCAACAAGTAATGGTACTTTGTTGTTTGGATTCTTCACTATGGCCTCGTTTTCTTTGAAAATCACTTCCAAGCCACTTTTAGTCATTTTTGATACTGAGAGTAAATTTGTTCTTAAATCGGGTACAAACAATGTTTTATTCAAGTTTATTTTACATTCTGAGCTCTCAATGTTCACATTTCCAAACCCACGTATTTCAGTGGTGTTGTTGTTTGCCAAAGCCAACCGTTCACTTGGAGTGTTTTCGATTTCACCAAATTTTTCTTTAATGGAACACATGTGCGAAGAGGCACCAGAATCCAAACACCATTTGCCGTAATTGTCTTGTAGGTTTAAAACTACTTCACTTGCTTTACATGAAACTTCTGTTTTATTTGGATGCTTTTTCTTGGAAAAATTTTTCGATCTGCAATCCCTGGCTTTGTGGCCAATTTTTCCACAGGCATGACAAGCGAATTTAAATTTTTCCTTTTCTCCGTTGTTCTTGTTATTTCTGTCATGGTTATTGTTGTTCTTTTTGTTCTGCGAATACATTGCGCCTTCAACATTCTCGTTCGTGTTGCGCTTACGTGCTTCGAATTCTTCAAGCAACTTAACCTTCAAAATTTCTGTTTTAGGCAATTTTTCCTGTGATTCGATGGCGATTCTAAATGTCTCGTACTCGTTTGGGATGCTATACAATAAGAGTATGGCCAATAATTCGTCTATTATTACCAATTGCATTTCGTTAAGTTTGTCAACTACTTCAAAGAATTTTTGCACATGGTCGCGCATGTCATCGCCACTTTGCATTTTGGTCAATATCAAAGATTTGAGTAACATCGCCTGTCGAGCGGGTCCACGTGACTGATAGACCGAATGTAATTTGTCCCAGACATCTTTTGAAGTATTGCAACTTTTGATTTGTTGTAATTCGGATGGCCTTATAGACAGTATGAGGTCGGACTTGGCTTTTTCATCATTTTCTTCCCACACTATAGCTTCCGCTGGAGTTTGTGGTTTCAAGCATTTACCGCACACATATTTCCAGGTTCCATTTTTAATTAAAAGTGCCTGTACCTGAATCTTCCATGTATCGAAGTTTTCCTTATTTAAAGGTTCTATTTTTACTGTGGCGTAGCTCATTTGTATTTCTGTTCCTTGTAACAACGGTGTTCGATCACTTTCTTCTTCTTTTAAGCTCTTCTGGGAATTTGCAAAATTTTCACAACTTCTTTTGTCTAGTTTTCTTTCCAACAACCTTTTGGATTTTCTAAACTTCATGCTATTCCCTTATATTTTCCTTGTTATGGCGCAGTGGAAGCGTGCTGGGCCCATAACCTGTTGATTTAATAGTTCATTTATTAAATTATACGAATTATATATGTGTTACAAGAAACGTGTTTTTAAAAGTAATACTGGATTTACATGAGTAGGGTTGCCAGAGGGGCGACCAATGATACAAAGTGGGATGATGCCAGATTTGTGTAATGTTCATAATTCCCAACAACAACCAGTAAGAAAGTTTCAGTCATTCAACCCGACATATATATACCCTAATCCTCAGTAAAATACAAAATTTTATATTATATCGATATTTTTATTCTATTTCTAAAGTGGGAGTGGTGTATTTGTATGGGAGGTACCAGAAGGGGCGTGGCTAGACTTCCAGTTTTTTTCTCAAAACTTTTGTCCTAATAGCTTTACTAAATTCAGAATTAGATATTATTACTCCATTTCTAAAGTGGACGGAGTGGTAGATTTGAATGGGAGGTATCAGAAGGAGCGTGTCTAGATTTCTAGATTTTTCCTTAAAAACTTTATGCTGCTTGAGCTTTATAAAAAACAGAATTTGGGCACGATCGCGTTTGGTCCATTAATAATATTAATCGATTTTTAAAGTGGGAGGTACCAGAAGGGGATTAACTAGACTTAAAGTTTTTTTCTTCAAAACTCTATCCTGCTATAGCTTTACTAAATAAAAAATTTGGATACGATCGCTTTGATTTTATTGATATTATTACTGATTCTCTAAAGTGGGCGGAAAGGTACATTGGTGTGGGAGGTAGCAGAAGGGGCGTGGCTAGACTTTAATTTTTTCCTTAAACTTTATCCTGTTGTAGCTTTACTAAATACAGAATTTGGGTACGATCCCGTTGGGTGTATTGATATTATTACTCGAGTTCTAAAGTGGGCATAATGATGAATTTGTATAGGAGGTACCAGAAGGGGCGGGGCCATGTAGCTCATTTGCAATACCGTTAGTAGTTTTGGGGTAGTTTCAAAACATTTGGTTGCGTCTTTCGAAAGTTATCGTGCGGCCCAGCCGGACAGCCAGACCGACAGACAGACAAACGGATTTAAAAAGTCATGAATCGAATTTGGTTCAAAGAATCCTAGGGTCTAAAGTGACTCCTTCTCTGTGTTACACTTTTGGGTCGTTGGGTGAGGATATAAACAATTACTGATAAAAAAATGGATGTGATTTGCAAAAAGTAAAGTGGCAAATAACTAGCTTCAGCATAGCCGATGACAGCTATCTTTCTAATTTTTCTTAATGATGATTTACGACGACTCTTTATAGTTTGTGCACAGAAAAGTATGAAGCCATCAGCCACTGTGTGAGTTTGCGGTATGTCACTAACCGCCACGAAGACCACAGTAACGATTGACAGAACTCTGACGGAGCCTTTTGTAACCAAGCGAGACTTCAGGCAGGGCGATAGTTTGTCATGCGACCTCTTTAGTGTCTTCATCAAGATGATAATGCTTAAAGCTGCAAACCGTCGAAATATCAGATTAACTGATTAAAAATGTTATCCCTATTGATATTATAAATGAGGGGGTTATAGCCTTTTTACACCAAAAAAGCATTTCACATTTTGAGCTATGGATGCGAAATGCTGAAAAGTGATTTTACACTGTAGTTTCGCATATTGTCAGCTGTTGTCTAGCTCACACATTTTTCCATTTGCCTTGTAAAACTGCAATATTTTCCTGCCACAAACCTATTAACATTGTTACGGAGGCAGTATTCCACCATTTATTAATATTTTGGCAAAAATGTAAATTTTTGTCCGTCCATGCTGTTTGGCATTTTTTCCGATAAATAAACAACAATGGTGGTTGCCGGATCAACATTACTGAGAAAAATCGCTTAAATTACAATTTTCAGAGTACAACTCAGTGTATTTTTCCGCATCTTTCATGGATGCGAAAATATGTTAACATCTTTCCAACAACAAAATACATGTAGAAATTTTAGCATTTTGGCCGCATCCATCAAAGATGTGGATTAACGCGGAAATATGTTAAATGCGTTCCGGTCTAAAAAGACTATTAGAAGCAAAGGAGCACAAGTGACAGATTGACAAAATTGAGATAAATGTGCAGTTGTATTCCTTGACACTATATCTGTCTACTTACATGAGATGAGATCAATTTTTATTACCAGTGGTGATATCTAGCCCCAAAACAGTTCAAGTAATACCTTAATTTTTAATAGAATTTTAAAGTGTGAAGGCGAATATCTCAAAATGGACTAAGGCAACGCTTGATAATTTTTACATAATGTTTTAGGTCGTTGTCATGTTCGAAGATGACATTCTCTGGACTAAATGGTACTTTGGCTAGGAGTAGGGGCAAATTATCTTGCAAAATGCGAAGATAATCATCCTTTCGCATTATGCTTTAAATTCGTATAAGTGGTCCCAAACTATCTGGGGTTACACATACCATAATAGAAGCGCCTCCGTCCTTAATGGTTTGAGATACATGATCAGGATTTAGTGGGGTTGATCGATTGGCCCAATACCAAACCTTCCCATGCGATTGGTATCTATTGTTTTTGGTATCATCTGATCATACGACCAATACATTTAAAATAAAAGGTCATATGTATTAGAAAAAAAGTTAAAACAAACACTCTCCATATAGCACGGAGGCTGTTTTTTATGGTATGGGTTGTATCACCCCAGATGGTGAGGGAGCACATATACGGATCAAAGGCATATTCGCATTTTGCAAGATAATTTGCCCCGACCCGAACGAACCAAAACATTCTGCAAAAATTGTCAGGGAATGCCATATTATCAGGTGTTTGATCAGAGAGTGGCCACCACTCAGTCCAGATCTGAACACGATCGAAAATCTGTCGGATTATTTTAAGCGCCGGCTGACAGAATACGAAGAATCCTCGAAAAGTAATCATGAGCTGTGGGAGCACTAGAATGAACTCCTAGTTCAATAAGATCACTGCAATGAAAATGTTTGGATTTTGTCAACGATTTCGTCAAAACATCTGCAGCCATTTCTTCTGTGTTGAGGAAACCTATTATTATACTTTTATCTTCAACGAGCTCTTGTATAAATTGGTGCCTTATGTCTTTATGTTTCGAATGTGAATGGTAGGTATTATTCTCTGTTAAACTAATGGCACTTTTGTTGTCACACTTAACAACGATAATTGAAAAACCGCCAAATTCTTTAACTAAAGACTGCAACCATAATGCTTCCTGACTTGCTGCAGCCAAAGCCATATATTCAGCTTCTGTCGTCGATAAATTAGTCGTCTGTTGTTTTTTTGAGTTTCAGGATATACAGCCACCTTGGAATTTAAAAAGGTATCCCGATGTTGACTTTCGATCGTCAAGATCACCTGCCCATTAAGCGTTTGAAAAGCCTTCAATATATTCTTTCTCATCTTTGGTAAATTGAAGTCTGTAGTCTATTGTTCCTTTAAGACACCTTATGACCCGTTTTAATGTCTGCCAATGTATCTTACCAGGATTGTTGTTATATCTGGCTAGAGCACCCACTGGGTAGGATATGTCTGGGCGATTTATTTGAGCAGCAAACATCCTCATTTCTTCTTCTGTTTGTGGACACACTTCTTTTGAAATTTTCTGAATTACATCCAATGGAGTCGATACTGATTTTCAATCAGTCATATTGAATTTCTTTAAAACATTCTTGATAAAAAGTTCTTGGTCCAACCATAGTATTCCATTCGGTCGATTTCGAGTGATTTTCATACCCAATATGTAATTAGCCTCACCAATGTCTTTCATCTTGAAATTTTTAGCCAAATTTTCCTTAATATGCAACTTGGTCCCCATACTATTTGTGAAAATCAAAGTGTCATCTACGTATATTGCAACGAAAGTGATTTCGCCGTTCCTGAACAAATGGTAAACACAAGGCTCAGTTTTCGACTGTGTTAAACCCATTTTCTTCAAAGTATTGTCCAACCGTTATTCCATACTCTGCTAGCTTGCTTCAGCCAGAGATTTTCAGACATTTTCTTAGTTTGCATACCATATTTCCGCTTGATTAAAGACCTTCAGGAACCTTCATGTAAATTACTTTCTTGATTTCGCTTTGACGTCCATTTGGTCGATGTCTAGATCATGCTGTACCGCTAAGCTTAGCAAAAGACGTATCGATGAAAACCTTACTACAAGTAAAAAGGTTTCCTCGTAGTCAATTCCATATTGTCGGAATTCCCTTAATCACCAGCCTAGCTTTGTAGCGTTCTATCTCACCTTTGGCGTCTCTTTTGATTTTAAAACACCACTTGCTGTCGATTAGTTTATTTCCTTCAGGTAGCGTAGTTTAAAAAATACTCGTTTTCGGATACAATTTCTTCTGACATTTTGTACAGACAAGCTTTCACCCTGGATTAACCGAGGATTTGGTGTTTTCCAAGGTACATCTGCAAAGTCAAATTAGTTTTGCAGGAAAACAAAAAAAACTCATACATGACCTCATATAGCCTATTCCTTATCGGAGAGTCGAAGGCAGCTTTGTAGTCGACAAAGAGATGGTAGATGTCGATCTGATTTTCATTAGCTTTTTCCAGAATTTGTCGTAAAGTGAATATTTGATCCGTCGTAGATTTACTTGGTCTAAAGCCGCACTGATATGTTCCAACTATTTTTTTTAAAATTTGCTTTTCATTTCACGGTAGTTTTTACATTCACTACGATTTAAGGGGGTTAATTAAGGTTAATACCATCGTCATAGATTGGAGCGGGGTCTTCTGGAGTGGTGTCCTTATTCAGTAGATTACTGAAATGTTCTCTCAATATCTTCAAAACGTTATCCAGGTCCGTTACCTCCTTGCAGGAATCAACCCTATTCTACGCATTCTCGCCTTAACTTTCTTGTAGAATTTTTGGTATTTCCCTCTACTTCGGAGAAACTCTGTTCACTCATCCTGTCTCTTCTTCAGCTCCTTCTTTTTCCGCGTTAAAAGACGAGTTGCCTCTTTTATCCCTGTGTCTTTTACGAACAGATCGCGTTGCCATTACCTCCAGTTGCGCTCTGTATGCAACATTCGCCTCTCTCGTGGCAGTGCGAAATTCATCATCGTACCAGGCGTCATCTTGAGACGGCTTTGAGTACCCAAGTACGCTTCTCGCAGTCCGTTCTATGGAGGGGGCTATATATTGCCACTGCCGGCTAATATTATCAGGGGTTGGAGCATTCCGTAGCAGTTAAGTTAGGTGGAAGTAGTAGGCGTTCGCTACCTCTGTGGTCCGAAGTTTACTGCAGTTTACCAGCTTTCGTTGTGCATGGTTACGTACGTTTTTCGCCATGCTTAGCTTTATGCGTACCTTAACTGCGGTAAGAAAGTGATCGGAGTCAATGTTCGCGCCCCTTATCACTCGAACGTCCAGAACACTCTATGCGTGGCTTCCATCAACTACAACGTGATCTATCTGATTCCTCGTCAATTGATCTGGAGATAACCATGTTGCCTTATGAATATTTTTATGGTCAGATTTAGTTCTGCTAACTACCATATTTTTTGCCGCAGAAAAATCAATCAGTCTGATGCCATTGTTCGATGTTTCGGTGTGCAGACTGAATTTTCCAATGGTAGGCTCAAATGCGGTTTCCCTGCCTATTTTAGCATTAATAAAATTGTGATGAAATTCCAAGACCCACTGGGCACTTTGTGTGGGATATACCAAAAAGCCAGGCCGGATTCTGCTCAAATTATGTACAATACAGTACAAAATAGCCAGAAAATTAAGATTTGCAAAATTTGGTCAAAATTGATTAATCCAATTGGGTGTTAAGTGTGATAAATATTCAATCCGATCCAATCTCTGAAATGGAAGGTACCTGATATACAGGTCTGATTCCGGTAAAACGATGTGTAAGAATGTCAAAAGTTAATATATTATATTCGGGAAACTTTGGACAAAATTCGTTCAATAACTTTAATGTAATAGTCTGATGAAATTCAAGACCCAAGGGATAGTATTCAAAATCCATACCTTTTAAGGATAAAAAATCCCGAAATAAGGTAGAGCCGCAAAAATTGAATATGTATTTTATCGAGTAGTTGTGCGATACAAAATTCGTACCTTAGGGGTAAAAATACCGACAAACGAGTAAAACTGGTACTGCGGTTCAGACAAAACGTCTAAAGGCAGTCACGAAAATTGATATAGAATTGCTTCCTGTAGAAGTTAGACGGGATTTTTTGATCCAACGGCTAAAGCTATAATCGTATATAGACATGCACCCTATAGAAGGTATAAAAATGGACTAAACCGGTTCCACCACCCAGAACAATGAACTAAAGCTACAATCACAATAACTGGGTTGTTGGTGCATCGTGCGAAGCTTGGTGCATCGTGCGAAGCAGTTGTTTAATTTAAAAAAAAAAATATATTATTATAAAATTAGGCATCGCCCGTGCCCTATGGGCAAAAATCACAAAACTGATTTTTTTTAAATTTGTATTAAACCATAGTCCAGAGCACACATCTAAAGGTTTGGGGGAAAAGGCTTATCTTATTAAGTAGGTGTGGAAAAGAATTAAATAGTCGTATAGGAAGACGTTTTTATGATTCCCTTTAAATTTCAACGCTTAAGAGGCCAAAGTAATTGACCAATTGGACTGCAACAGTACATAACATCTTTAATAATAATTTCAACAGCGGGTCAACAGCTGCAGGAAACTTTTTATTTCCATAAATCGCAACTTCTTTTCTCTTATAACACTTTGACATTACATATATTTCAGTTTCTTTTCACTGTCATATCTCACTTTTTCAAAATGTCCACCTTCGCCTGCAACTCCTCAGTATATTTTGCAACGGTATCGATTAAAAGTTGCTCCGTAAACAAGAGTTGTTCCATACCAGCGACGGAGGTGGAAAAACTTTGCTCCCGACATCGGGCACAAGTCACAAGTAATATTACACCGACTACGATAAATCGACACTTAGCTGTTAAGCGCATTCTTTTGTTTTCCAAATACCGGCAGTTGCACTCGAATTCTAAAGTGTTGTAAGTAAACCTTTCAATAATTCGTCACCGATAAGTTGTAAACGCCGCGAAACCGTGTGCCCTACTAAGTCACAGTAATTATTTTTAATTTGCTCTAGCTTTTTCTTTTAGACGTTGTGGTTTTTGGTCTTGCAACCGGTGTTTCGTTATCGGTAACTGAAACAGTTAATGACTCTGATTCTTTTAAAATATGACAGAACAAGAAAAAGAAATACCGAAGAAAACAATTGAAAATATTCTATTTGTGTTCAGATAACACTCGGAAATTTTATTGTTTATCAATTATGTTCTCGATTGGAAGCATTGTTCTGTTTCGGATATAATTAGAAAAGGCAGGGGCGGGGTATTGTAGGCAAGACCGCAGTAGTTTGAATGAGTAATCAGTTTCTAACTTAACATATTTTAAATAAGTAGACTAATTCGAAAGCACAATCCAAAATAAGTATATTTAAAATGAAAGCCAGTACATAATATTTAGTCAGTTGAACTGATATACTTAGAATAGATGGTGTATAAGATTTCGTACTGTTGCAAACGGCAAACTTGTTTCGGACTGTTGCAAAATTAATAACTGTCTTTAATTTTAAAAAGAATTACTAGGAAAAGTTTTACGAATAAGAGTATGTGTTAAAAATTGCAATCATCACTTAGTGGGGATAATCATACCATCTTTACATGCTGTAAGCGTACATCTATGACATATATATATAATTTTCTGACGACTTCGGGACGGAACTGGGTGCTTCTCAAGCATTGAGAACCTGTCGGCAGTAGTGAGTCTGACGATTAACGAGGAGAACAAAACTATGTAATTTGTTTCAACGAATAAAGATGCTCCTCGTTTCTGACGATGCTTCAACTGTGATAACTACCATGCAGTAAATGCGACTAGTTCCTAAATAGTTCCACACTGGTACTCACAGAAGCGAGACTGTCTCTAGACCATACCCCTATGCATGTAAACAACTGTCTCTTATAACATGCACATTAAGGTGGGTCGCACTTCATACAAATAAAAAAAGTTTTGCCGGTCACCCCCTAGAATGAAAGATAATTTAAAAACGAATTCAAAAAAAATTTTTATTTTTTCTGCCACGCTCCTTGACCCCGCGCATTGGGTTTTTTGTTTCCTGGGTCTCCATTTATAGTCCGATCGTAATGTGTGACATATCAATGTTTTTGGACTGACAACAGCTACATTTTCTTCTCTGATCACTTTTGACTCCGACGTCAAGTTCTAGAAGTTTCTACCGGAATCTCGATTTTTACCCCCCTAAATAAAAATTTTTTCGCAACGATAAAAAAGTTTTTTAATTTCCATGATATTTTCTCTTTTACAGTATATATATATATATTCATAAACAAAAAAGTTACAGCTCAAAAAAGCTTGAGAATAGACTCGATGGACGGCTGAGAAGATGGCGACCACAACTTTGTTGGAGGGACGTGACATAGATATACAAACTTGGAGTGCAAACAATTACAATGTAATTATTTTCTAAGTCTAATACAAAATGAAATAAGGAGAATTACCTTCAATTAATAGCTGGAGTCTTATAAATATTTGGCACACCTTTTCTATAACGTTTCAGACAAATGACCGAACTCACCAACATACATTTACGCGCTAGTTTTTTTTCTGCAAGTTTACTAAATCCAGTTACATTTCAGACAATTTAAACGCTTATTGAAACTTGATTTGTGAATAGAAATATTATTTCGGTACCTTGTATGGATACAAGTTGTCATTTGAGCGAGAAGGTAAAATTTTTAGTCCGATTTGACGTTGGGAATATGTTTAAGGCCGGAACCGGCCGTGGCATAGTGGTTAGAACCCGCGACTACCATGCGGGAGATCGCAGGTTCAAACCTGGCTCCAGTCATTTCATTGTCGGCTCCCCTCGAATGTTGTTGACAGCAACTTCGCAGTATTAAGTGTCGAGTCAATCGGCGTGTCTAGTAAGAGCTTCTCAAACAGTGACGTTCGCATTCGTCGATAAACAAGTAGGTGCCGTTAGTTGTGAATCTAAAAATAGAAAGCGGGCTAATTCACAACAACGCGAGAAGCTATTCCATACCTCATTCATGGTGTGCAAAGGGAAATTACGTTTTTAAGTATATGTTTAAGGCTGTAAAGGCCGATTAACACGTTATCTATCTACAGAAAAATCAGTTCATCAAACTCTTCAAACCCACGACACAAACGTAGTGAAGGGCATAGTAATTTTGTTCTTACATTTGTAACGCCCATAAGAAGGCGTGGCAGATATGATAATTCCTCTTAATAATATAAATCGATACCATAATATAAAAAAGACTCAACTCATAAAAAGCAAAGTATGCAGGAGGAGGAAATAACGTAATAAAATTGGAAAAACTGATATAATAATGATTTTTTTGATGCAGTTTTTATTCAAATCATTAGCTCTATTTTGCATCTAATCAGCGAGAAATTTTAATACAAGGTATATCAGGACGTAATCAACATGAAACAATAAAAAAACATTTCGATAAAATATGAGTTGCCTTTTTTATATTAAGGTAACGAAATGTAAATGTCTGACTGTTAGTTTTTTTGTGGCTCAATCACGACTAAACGGCTAAAATTCAATGAAATTTGGCATACAGTTAGTGTACTACATGGAAATTACCGTAGGCTATAGTATATTTTTAGACGTCCTTCCCTATGGGCGAAGTGGGCGTGGGGGTTTTTTGAAGCTGGAGTAATAAAATTTGGTACACAGATAGTATTCGCCAATACTAATAAGATTATGCCGACGAAATTTTAATTTTGGATCAATGCGCGTGGCAAGACTTCTTTTAGAGCTAGAGGGATAAAATTTGATACCCATATATTACTCGACAACGCGAATATAAATAAGTAGACGGAATTGAAATTTTCGATCAGTGATATAATTTTTGGAACACAAACATTATTCGTCAATACGAATATGAATATATAAACGAAGTTTTAATTTTGGATCAGTGGAAGGAGTGGGCGTGGCAAAACTGTATTTTAGTCCTAGATAGATAAAGTTTGGTACAAAGATAACACTCGGCACAAGTTCAAATTTGCAGACGATATTATTATATTCAAACAGTAAGCGAAGGTGGCAAATCAAAACTTTATTTTAGCCCTAGAGCGATAATATTTGACTATATTTAATACCAAAAAGTACAATTTAATTTATCAAAAAAGTACATATATTGTATATTTATTGTATCAAAAAGTACAATGTATTGTACCAAAATGAACATTTATTGTACTAACAAATACAATTTATGGTACAAAAAGTAAATTTATTGTACTTAAAAGTAACATTTATTGTACCAAAAAGTAATATTATTGTACAAAAGGTACATTTATTGTACCACGATGTACATTAATGGTATCAAAAAGTACTTAATTCGTATCAGAAAAGAACAATTAATTGTAACACAGAGTACCTTTATTGTACGCGATTTAAGTACTTTATTTGTGCCAAAAAAATTTATTGTCTCAAAATTTACTTTTGTTAAAAAGTATTGTAGCAAGTTCTACAATCGTTTCTTCTTAACTTCTTCATAATATCTTTTAATTTTATTTGTTGAAATTATTCAGCATTTGTTGTTTTTCAGAAATTTGTCAGTAAAGTTTAAAGATTATTTACACGGCGTCAGTTTGTTTTATCAAAAATAATTCGTCAAAAAACAGTTTGTTGGTAAATCCAACATTTTGAATGGAATATGAAGACGATCATATTATTTCCGATCGGTGGACAGAAGGGAACGTGGAAAAATTTTTTAGGACTATATCAGCATAATAAAATATATGGGTCGATATCACGAAATGACTACAATCGAGAGTTGAAAACGGCCAAGTGCGAAAATGGGTTTAAATAATTATTTTTCGGTTGATACTGTTTTGTAATACCATTTTATGAATTAATAAGCAGTGGGCCATGTTTTTTTTTTTTTTTTAATAATAAAAAATAATAAAAAAAAAAATTATTAATAAGCAATGGGTCATGTATATTTCAGAGTGTAAAGGATTTTAAGCGCAAGTTTTTTTTCCTCTGATTTTTACTTAAATTACTTAGATTATACCCATGGTAATGACTGCATGGTAATGATGGAAACGTGAGTATTCTTAGATTTAAATGTGGAACTCTTCAAAATTTGTTATAAGATATAATATAATCTAAAGAAGACTTAAAAAATAAACAAATTTGGAAATTATAATATAAATAAAGAAAAAATATACTTACCACGGGAATGATGAAACTGCGTAGTTGCGTTCGACAACAACGAGGGGGCCGGCAATGAGAGAAAAACAAATGAAACAAACGTGTAGAAGACTGGAGCCGGGAATCGAACCACGGATCTCCCGCATGATAGTCGCGTGTTCTAGCCACTATGCCACGGCCGGTCCCTCAGCAAGCCAAACATATTATCAGTATTTGTCAAGTATGTAATAGCGAAGCTTTGCCGGGTCCACTAGTATTTATATGATCAGCATCGAATTCTGAGTCGATTTAAAGATGACAGTCTGTCCGTCGTTTTGAATGCAAGTTTTTATCCTATTAGCGGAGGTTAAGTTCTAAGATGAGCAAGATCGGTCAAATACTACTCCCACCTCCCATACAAATTCCCCCTTTTTGTGGTCTGCCCCTGCGATTACAGCCGTATTTTAAGAGCCACCAAGCTGAAACTTTATACGCTGAAACTAAGCGGCGGTTGAGTTCTGAGATGAGCAAGATCGGTCAAGAACTACTCCCACCACCCATGTCCGCTAACTGCCCCGTGATTACAGCCGTAGTTTAGGAAATATCGAACTGAAATTTGAAATGCAAGCTTATATCCTCTAAGGTGAGGTTAAGTTCAAAGATGACTAAGATCGGTCAAAACTACTCCAACCTTCCATACAAACTGCACCATTTAGGGGGGTTAAAAAACATGACAATATTCTCATATAAAGCTCAGTACTTGACATTTAAATAAAAAAATGTTGACAAAATTGGATGTAAGAGGCTAAAAGTAATGGCACTAACTTTAATAAAATTTAGTTGTAATGAAAATAACCAGTTACAAAAGGTGAAGGGTTTCGGGCATAGTCGAAGATGATTACTTTTTTTTTAGTTTGTACGGGAGTAGTTTTTGCCCGATCGCGATGAGCCCTTGTAAATTTTGTTGGCCCCTTACAATTTGAACCACCCTAATGTATATAATCTATTATTATTCTTAATTGTAAGTTTCAAATTTTTCAATATTCATTTGTATTTTTCCCATTTGAATTTATATTTGCAAATATCTAAAGGCAATTCCATTGGGACGGGTGTGACCATAATTATCATATTTTTTGTTATAATTCATAAATAGATAATTTATTATTAAAAATAGTTGTGATTACCAAAAATGTTCAATTTAAAAACGTTTAGTAACAGGTAGACACTGAACGAACTTGATTTCTGCTCCGAATGTCCGTTAGAAGACAACGACTGGTGTGACCTTAGGAATTAGAGCTTTTACAAAATTATGATTTGCAGGTTAAATTCTGTAAAATTTTCCGTAGAAAGTCCAGAATTATTGTGATGTTGGTAATTGTTTATATTGTTTTTGATTGTGTTAAATACTTATTTTTCGCAAAAAACTACTCTTTATAATAAACTTTTTTAAAAAATAAACAGACGGGTGTGACGCTATTTTACGACGGGTGTGACCTGCATGTGAATGCATTGGCAGACATTTCTCATTAATTACTGCATAACTGTTGCAAATTGTATACTCGTAAATATGATAAACTCAGGCAGCCTATTATTAAGTAAAGTTTGCGGGGGTGTTTGTGAGCTAAACCACGTACGCTTGGGAGATAAAAATGTTATACCAATATATAATAAATATTTCAAACAGAACTACTTAATGTCTAAGAAAACAAAGTAAACCTTTGCCTAAAGAAAAAAAAACAAAAAACGACAAAATTTGATAAAACAACATAATCAGTACCTGCCTTTTTTTGATGGGCACCTGTTTATACTCGGCTACAAGTGTTTGTTTCACTATCACTTTGTAATAACTGGAATATTATGAGTGCATTCAAAAGAACAAACTAAAAGAGGGCCGCTCTTTTTTAACAACACAGCTCAGACAAATTAGGTTGTATCATATAATAAGATAAGAATTTCATTAACGCAATGTATTGAATACCACATTTTTATCGCTTACACATCATGATAGTAGTTTGAAATGTTAAATGTGTTGAGAAGGTCTATGAGACAATCTTCTTTTTATTTATACTTTTACTTTTGTTTTTTTTTTATATCAAATTTTCAATAAATTTGTATAAGTCAGTATGACACAAAGATTAGTGACACATTGCTGAATGTGTGCCAATAAATCAAATGGTGAAGAGTCGGCAGGTAGATATGTTATATACCAAATTTAACGTGATCCAAATTGTCAAAAACACACAATTAATGTCAATAATGACAATTTAGGTAAATACACATTTAGACCAGTTAACAATTTGGTGAAAATATAAACAACACACACACATTCAGTTTTATATATATGAAACGTGTATGCACTCAGACATTAGGGGTACTCAGATGAAGTGGTAAATGAAATGGGCGAGAATTTGTGTGTATTTATCACACAATAAATGTACGATTAATTATATCATGAAGTCATTTCGTATCGTGAGTACGTGGGTAATTCAAAAAGTTATTGGACTACAGATCACTAACATAATTTATAATCTTTGACAAACTTAACAATCGAGGAACATAAGACCCTTGGCTTTAGCTTACTACTTTCGATGCCGTTTTCAACCTTCCGTCGTTAACACGTCAATAATACTTTCTTCAGTCTATGAATACCCCTCATATGGGTGACGTGCATTGACTTTCTCTATAATCCACGCATAATAGTTAAAAAAAAACACTTGTACAAACTTTCTTATGATCTAGAAACTTATTTTTCTTTAAACTCTATACAAATTACGATAATTTAGTTTTTTAAGAACATTTGACATTACCAGTCTTACGGAAGACTCACGTCACAAGAAAATGAGATTATTAAGTTACTTTTGGAGTTTAATATTTTTAGTGTCTTCATCATTCAATCATATAAAATGTGATTATTTTTCATCAATTGCCGGTCTGGAGGACTTAATTAGTTTGGAAGATTTCTTCATGGATTATCTGGCAGAACATATTCGTGAAGTGGAAAAATACAGCAAAGAAATTGAAAGGTGAGCAATGGCTATGATACCTCATCAAACAAAGCGCTGACACATTAAAATAAAATATTTGAAGGAACTCTATTATAGGAAAAAGTTCTGATATTAATGAGAATATTTGAGTATATGTTAGTGGGAAATCTAGTTATGATCAAAGTTGGTCTGTCGTAAACTCTAACATATGTGACATACATTTGCGACGTACTCAAAATACGTATACAAAGTCGTAAACCTAACGTCACCAAAATTGAGCCTTTTACCGAGGTTTGGTGTTTTCTGTGGTTTGCTCCACAAAACACTTGAAATGATTTAAAGTAACTGCAATTCGAATTATAGATTTTGCGACATTTTATACTTTTGAGACAGTTTTGTGAAGTTCACAACTTTACACCGTCGTAAACCTTAAAAATGATGGTGCGGACCATATCCGGTTATGACGAGTTGAAACAAATATTTTGGTATCCTAGAATTTTGTGTAAAAATTTAAATATACGATAATAGAATGTCATAGTTTTTTGGCTTTGTAGCTCAATTTAAACGGTAACAACAACAAATTAGAAAAATTATTTAAAAAAAAGTTAAACATCAATGTCCCACAGTGTTCTGTGGATAAAAAAAATTATATTTTGCTTACTGATTATAAAGTGCTAAAAGATTTTGGTAAATGAGACAATTTCGACAAATGACGATGTTTTTTAAAAATAATTTGAAGGCAAATCTTAAACCTGTACAGAACTGACAACTCTCATCAATATCCAAAAGATGACAAATATAAAATTTTCAAGTAGAAATCAGAGGTTATTAGTAAATAAATATTAACTTAAACTTAATCGCATAGTTCAATTTTGATGTGTCGCGTTATTGTGAATTAACACGCTTTCTATTTAAGATTTACAACTAACGGCACCTACATGTTTATCGACGATTGCGAACGTCATAGTTTGAGAAGCTTTTTACTAGATATACTGCGTAGTTGCCGTCGACTACGTAGGGGTAGTCGGCACTGAAAGAAAGATGTATATGACTGGAGCCGGGAAACAAACCACGGCTCTCCCACAAGGTAGTCGCGTGTTCTAACCAATATGCCATTTACGGATATGCACCAAGAATGTCCGAATTCTCTACAGAGTTGGTACATCTATCCAACTGGCGGATGTCCTTGACAAATACAAGGCTGACATCAACGCCATACAGGAAATGCGATGGACGGGACAGGGAGGCACACAACGAAAGAAATGTGACATATTTTACAGCTGCCATGCAGAAAGACACGAATTTGGATTTGGGTTCATAGTCGGCAAGAGACTTCGACATTTGGTCTCGCGGTATAATCCTGTAAGTGACCGAATAATCATTATTCGCATCAAGTCGAAATATTTTTACATTACGCTGATTTGTGTACAAGCCCCGATGGAAGACAAAGAGAAAGTCATTAAAACTGCATTCAATGAGCGCCTGGAGGAAATATATGACCGCTGCCCTGCATATGATATTAAAATTGATCTGGGAGATTTTAATGCTAAAAAAGGAAGGGATTGCGCTTTTGGTTCAGGAGTCGGGAAATTCAGTCTATACAACGGCACCTCCGATACCGGATTCAGACTAGTTAGCTTCGCGCGGTTAAGAAACATGGTAGTGAGTGGAACCAGATTCCCGCATAATGATATCCACAATACCACCGAGATAGCAAATGTCTACTTCAACCAACTCTCTCAATTACTTGAAACCAACCCCTCTAATTCTCATGTTCCCGACAACCAGTGGCAGCATATTGCGAATTCTATGACCACTGCCGCAACGACTGGGTTATACAAAACCATGCTCAGACAAGTCCTGGTACGATGAGGAATGTCGCGAAATGTCTGAGGAAATAGATGCTGCATACAAGGCAAAACTGCAGCCAAAGACAATGCGGGCAGTGACGGTGCGTTAATATAAGCAGAGGAGGTTGATGAAACGCCTATTCAGGCTTTAAAAGTGTCAATGTAAGAAACGAGAGAGTCAGCATACCGAAAATAACAGGCAAAAAGGTGATACCCGAAATTTCTACCAAATGGTAAAAAGCATAGGGGTTTTGAACTAGGGATCGCCAGCTTTCAGGCCAGAGACGGAAATCTGGTCACGGACACGCAGAGTGTGCTGCAAATATGGAGGGAACACTTTCGATCTCCACTCGTTCCCGAAGGTGGCATAAGTGACGAAATCAAGCCAATCATCGATGATGAAGTAGATTGTCCACTACCGAGCCAAAACGATATCTGCAAGGCAATTGCACGGCTTTAAAATAACAAAGCTGTGGGAACCGATGAACCGCCGGCAAATACTTTTAAAGCTGGTGCACTAGCTCAAAAACACGATTTGGCTGAAGGAATGCATGCCCAATGATTGGAATCTAAGTGTTCTATGTTTTGTGCTAAAGAAACGCGATCCGAGTGTGTTTATATCCCTGGATCAGTCTTCTACCCATCGCATACAAGGTCCTGTCTAGTGTGTTATGTGAAAGACTATAGCCCATTTTAGCGAACCAGATTTTACCTTATCAGTGTGGCTTTAGACGTAGTAAATCCACCACCGACCATATATTCACACTATGACAAATCCTGGAGAAGACCCAAATAACGCAGTTCGTCACCTAACATCTGTTCATTGACTACAAAGCTGCATTCGACAGTCCGATGCGACAGTAGCTATTCGATGCTTTGTCTGAGTTAGGTACACCCGTGAAGCTGATACGATGTTGCGGGATGACACTGACTGACACGAAGTCTTCAGTGAAAATAGGTACAAATCTATCAAAGCTATTTTCTACCAAGCGAGGCTTTAGACAGGGCGATAATCTGCCTTTCGATCACTTTAACATCATAAAGGAGATAATCATGAGGAATGCTGCAGTAAACAGAAATGGTACCATCTTTAGCAAAAGTCACATGCTGGACAGATATCATTGACCGAGGTCTGCGGAATGTTACTGCAGCCATTCCGAGTAATTGAAAAGCGATCGGCAGAAGTAGGTCTGGTGATTAATGGGGACACAACTAAGTTATTTGTTTCAACGAACAAAGAGTTCACTCGTTTGGAACGCTGCATAAACGTTGACAACTATAACTTTGAAGTGATAGATGATTTTGTCTACCTCGGCTTCGCCATAAACAAAAATAATGAAGTTAGCCTGTAAATCAAAAGACTACTATGCTACTATGCGCTAAGCAAGCGATTTAATAACAAAACGCTCTCTCGAAGAACAAAGATCAAACTCTACCAGACTCTGATCATGTTATCTGCACTTACATTTCTACGAAAAATGTTACGGAATCTAACCACAAAGTCATAATTTTGAAGAAGCTCAAATTCCTTAGGTCCCACCCGCCGTAGTCTTCTAATAGACATTCTGAACAGAAATCAAGCCCTTTCGGTGTATACATGTTGCTTAACGTTTTAAAACTTCACATCCTTGGTAATCACAGCTTTTTTTTAAAGTATTCATAAATTATAACCAAAAATGTGAATAACATGGTCACACCTGTCCGTATGGAATTGCCCTTAATCAAAAAATATACAGTTAGTTATGTATAAGCATATTTTGCCTAAATATTTCATTTGAAGAAAAATTTACCCATACAATTTTTTTTCTAAATTGATATTTTATCTATATTATTACTTTATCAAAAATAGTGTAACTCCACATAAGTTATATCGTTTCCATTTTTTTCTATGCAGTTTCCTCAATGAAATCGAATTGGAACAAGCGAAAATTCAAAATGATACTGCTCTGTACTTTGAAGATCCTATTAATGCCTTTAAAACCGTCAAACGGTTTGTGGTCGACTGGATGCAAATAGAAGAGCTGACAATGCAGATGCATAAATTAACGAGTGAGTTCACCGATCATATATTTAATATCAGATAAATACATCCAACACTTGTTATTAGAGTTCAGTGAAGCATCTGCGACGCCATCCGAAGAAATGTTTTATCCAAAACAGGACGATTTGGACGGAGCCTCACGGGGCATCTCACGTTTGCAGCACATCTATAAATTACATGCCGAAGACATAGCAAATGGCTACTTGGGCGATAAGAAATACGACAGTTATCTAAGGGCAGATGATTGTTTTACTTTAGGCAAAAGTTTGTACACGTCTCAGGATTTCTTACATGCCAGTGAATGGTTACTCCTGGCCTTGCATAAATTGGAAGAAGAGGATACATATGGAATAGATGACTGGCAGGAAGATGCAAATGATAATATCTATCCCTATGTGACCCAGATTGACATTTTGGAATTTCTGGGAGCTGCTTTGTACCAAGCTGGTAATCGACAGTTGGCTGCCGTAATGAATGCGGAACTTCTTAAGTTAGATCCCAAAAATAAATTTGGCCTAGATAATCAAAAACTCTACGAATGGGGCCTCAAGCAGCAGCGGCGCTTGCGTTCAATACAAAACTCTACCACAGATTATAATGTGGATCATCTTTATTCCCAGGTTTGCAATGGTGAGGTACAGCAATCTCCGGCCGAACAGCGACACTTGCGTTGTCGTTATGTTACCAACAATGTAGCCTACTATTTGTTGGGACCCATGAAAATGGAAGAATTAAATAGTGAACCCATCGTAGCCTTTTATCATCAGATAATTTCAGACAAAGAAAGCCGTCAGATAATTGAGGCAGCTGTTACAACCATAGAGAGATCCGAAGTTGGTGATAAAAACGTAACACGCATTGAGGAGGATCGCATTAGTAAAGGCACATGGCTACCATTCGAGCAGTATGACTTCCTGGGCAAGATCTCGCAACGTTTGGAAGACATAACGGGCTTGAGTATTAAAACCGGTGAACAATTGCAAGTGGCGAACTATGGCATTGGGGGTCATTATGCGCCGCATTTGGATAGCTCGAATAAACCGGATATGAATTATCCGGGCATGGGTAACCGATTTTTGACGGCTTTATTATATGTGAGAAGATATTATAATAAATACGTATGGTATATACTTAAGTTAATAATATCTAACATCCCTCTAGATCAATGATGTCGAAATGGGTGGTGCCACCGCTTTCCCATATCTACATTTGGCCGTGCCACCCATCAAACGCAGTCTGGTGGTCTGGTATAATTTGCACAAATCAACCGAAGTGGATCATCGCACAATACACGCCGGTTGTCCGGTTATAAAGGGCAGTAAATGGAGTAGGTTTTCAAAAAATTATTTACATTCAAATATAAATCTTACGAAATTTTTTGCAGTTTGCAACGAATGGTTCCATACAGTCGGACAGGAGTTAAAACGTCCATGTGGTCTGAAACCAGATGGTGATATTTCTAAACCTTATCAATACTTTTATGATTAGTCATATGAAATGTATTTATATGTATGTGTGAAATGTATAATAATAAAAAAATATCTAACTTTTTTATGTCTATTTGATGATTTTTGGCAACTACAATATAATCTCAGCGATGGAATTTATTAACCTACTTAACATTAAGAAACAAAAATTAGACTTTAGATTGGAATTGGTATCTTTTGAGAATTTACGCTCCTACAAAATATTAGGTTTTCACGTCTGAAAATAACTATTTTTTGCATAAACAATCACATTTGACACAACCCACATAACTTACAAAATTCTGAAAAAAAATATTTTTTTAGAGCATTTATATCTCTATTGTTATTTGCTTCTCAGTAAAATTATGAATAGGAGGGTTACGCCTTTTTACATTTCAGGTGACGATATAACAACAGCTTAAGTCTGCATTACATAAAAATATGGAAATATGAAGCAACATTTTAAAAAAATTGGTTAAAAAAATTAATATATTGGTCTTTAATTGTTTTTTTTTTTGACCCAGTAGTAATTACACTCTTGTTTTATTTGTTATCTGCATGATTTTTTTGTTATTTATAGATTGTTTAGCAAAAGTAAGAACACCACTTACCGATATATATTAGCGCGAGTGAAGAAACTTATCTAAAAAAAAAAAGAAATACATTTATTAGATTATCATGTTTTAAGTTTACACATATACATTAATAACTTAGAGTAACAATAATATTTTCTTATCGTTATTAGATATAGATCATATGTTTGAATAAACTTAATATATTGCAAAAAAAAACAATAAACTTAATTTCCCTTTGCACCCCATGAATGAGGTATGGGATAGCTTCTCGCGTTGTTGTGAATTAACACGCTTTCTATTTTTAGATTTACAAAAAACGGCACCTACTTATTTATCGACGAATGCGAACGTCACTGTTTGAGAAGCTTTTACTAGACATACCGATTATTTCGACAATTATACTGCGAAGTTGCTGTCGACAACATCGAGGGGGCCGGCAATGAAAGAAAAATGTAGATGACTGGAGCCGGGAATCAAACCACGGATCGCCCGCATTGTAGTCCCGTGTTCTAACCACTATGCCACTGCCGGTCCTTTTTTGTTAACAAGGCTTCTTTTTACATAACATCGTACAAATTAGATAACAGCTCTTTTACCTGATCCATCGAACGAAATTTTGGTCCACCTCCTGCGCCTCAAATAGAGTTTACTGCCGAAGATTTTTTCGAGCTGAAGTATTTTCGTCCATCCGTATAACGTGTCCAAGTCAGCGCATTCGGTCTATTTAAAGCGCTTGACTACGTTGTATAGTATATCGTTGTACAACTCATACATTTCGTGGTTCATCGACAACAATACCCGCTGTTCGAGATGATTGGTCTAAATATTTTGCAAAGTATTTTTTTCTCGAAGACTCCCAGAATAGATTGATCTGCTTGTGTCATTACCCAGGATTTTGCGCTGAGAGAAAGACAAGTTGTATGACCGTCTGGTAAAGTTGGAGTTCTTCGATCGAGCGCTTTGCCATTAGATAGACTCTTTGTTCGTAGAAACAAATAAATTGGTTTTGTCCTTATTTCTCACCAGACCCACTTCGGCCAAATGGCTCCGTAAGATTTGTGAGGACTTCGTGTAAGTCAGTGTCATCCCACAAAGTCGCATCAGCTTCGCGGGGATACCAAATTCTACCATAACATCTAATAGTTTCTGTCGTATAGGACTGTCAAATGCAGCTTTATAGTCGATAAATAGATGATAGGTGTCGATCTGTATTTCTCGGGTTGCCCCAGGATTTGTCATAGTGTGAATATCTAGTCGGTCGTGAACCAGGTCTAAAGGCTCACTGATAAGGTCCCATCAGGCTTAACCTAGCTCAAGTATCTCACATTACACACTAGACAGGACCTTGTATTTGATGGTTAAAAGGCTATTCCCGCGATAGTTGGTGGCCACACTAAGATCATCTTTCTCAAGCACAGGACATAGAACACTCAGATTCCAATCACTAGGCATGAATTCATGGAGTCGAATCGTGTTTATGAGCTGGTGCATGCACTGCCGGCAGTCTATCGGCTCCCACAAGCTTTATTATATTTAAGCCGTGCAATTGCCGTGCTAATCTAGTTTTGACTCGGCGGTGGACAGTCTACTCCGTCGTCGATGATTGGCGTAAATTCGTCACTATTGCTGCCTTCGGGAACAAGCAGAGAACGAAAGTGTTTCCTCCATATTTGCAGCACACTCTAAATGTCCGTCACTACATTTCCTTTTCTATCCTTACAGTAGGGGATCCCTGTTCTAAAACCTTTGCTTTTGACCTGTTGTTAGAATTTTCGTGTTTCACCTCTAATACTGTAATTTTCGATATCTTCCTGGCGTTCTTTTTTCTTCCATAGATGCTTTTTGAATAGGCGCTTCATCTCCCTCCTCTTCTTATTATAACTCTCTGTCACCTTTGGCAACAGTTTTGCCCTGTATTCATAATTCTTTTCTTCCGATATTTCGCGATATTCCTAATAGTACCATGGTTTGTCTGAGCGTGGTTCATATAATTCGCAATACTGGGTCACTGGGTGTCGGAAACGTCAAAATTAGGCGGTTGGTTCGAAGTAATTGAGAGAGTTGGTTGGAATAGGCATTGGCTATCTCAGTGGTATGCAGCTTTGTGATGTCTAGCTTTCTTTGCGTTTTTAGCATTACTTTATCGCGTGCGTATCTTGGTTGGAATTAGAAAGTTATCCGAGTCAATATTTGCACCGCGCATCACACGCACGTCCATAATGCTTGATACATGCATTCCATCAATTACGACGTCATCAATCTGGTTCCTTGTATTTTGATCAGGGGATACCCAGGTTGCCTTGTGGACATTGTTATGCGGGAATCTAGTTTTACTCACTACCGTGTTTCTTGGCGACGCAAAGCTAACTAGTTTGAATCCGTAATCGGAGGTGTTGTTCTGATGACAGAATAGTGCGACTGCTGAACCAAGAGCATCTTCCCTTCCTATTATAGCATTAAAATTTCCCAGAACAATTTTAACGTCATGCGCAGGGCAGCGGTCATATTTTTTAAAGGCGCTCATAGGATGCATCTTCGTCTTCGTCTTCCATCGGGGTGTGTACACAAATCAGTTTTATGTAAATATTTTCTGCCTTGATGCGAATACAGGCTATTCGGTCACTTACAGAGTTAAACCGCGAGACCAGGCGTCGAAGTCTCTTGCCGACTATGAAACCACATCCAAATTCGTGTCTTGTCACGGTTCTTTCGTCGTGTGGATCCCTATCCCGTCCATCGTATTTCCTGTATGGCGTTGATGTCAGCCTTGTATTTGTCGACAGCATCCGCCTGTTGGATAGAGGCACCTTCTCTGTAGAGAGTTCGAACATTCCAGGTGCATATCCGTAAATCATAGTCCTTATAACGGTTGCGGGGATCGTCAACATTTGGGGGGTTCTTGTTTTTTCATTTCTTCGAGTTTTCATAATTATTGTTTTGTTTGAGGAGAGTGGCTTATAAGGCCACCGCATCCGAGCCTAGTTTCTTGGGGTTGTCAAAGCCACGAAGAGAGCCTTTGTGTTGAGCTTCAGAAACTTCTGTTACCTACTCCCTTAGACGCATCGGTGGAAGCATGCCATTTAGGTTACTCAACATTGCGCCTTCTCACATTTGCTACCACTGAAAGGATGTGCAATGACATTGTCCGAAGAATATGTGCCTTCTCGGATGTTTTGAGCTGCTTGGGGACCACCTTCTGATTATCCCCAAGTGAATAACGACCAAAAGACTAAAATATGACAATTCCCCATTTTAAGTCATACGACTGCATAATTTATGTCATTAAATGTTTATAATTGTTATATTTTTCTTTACGCAAAATATGTCTCTTTAAGGGTTACAATTAAACACAACCAACTAGTAATGTTATTAACTACTATTTATTCTATTAAAGTAGTTAGTACCACAATTTCCCCAATACCTACATATGGTGATACTTATGCCCTTGCCACCTCTGTACTTCTTTAACAACATTTTCCAAAACATATATGTATCTCCCTGCCGAAACATCACACACTAAAACTACTGATGCTCTCTGGCATTTGAGCTAATTTCCCTTACCATGTTCATCAGTGGCCTCATGTGTATTCAATAAACCACAAAACTACTACGACACTCAATGTAAAGAAAAACATGTACGTCGTCGTCCTGACAACTTTCATTACGATGAACAAAAAAATGTTGTCAATACAACGAACGACAAAACAATTGTCAACAACATTTTCACCAAAGTCACGTCGACACTGAGAACACAGAGACATGACCGCTCAATCAGCTACGGACGGACGGACGGATAGACAGACACACAGTGCCACAGTTGAACAAACCAAAATTGCTAGTGGTGGTTACAAAATCAATTGAGTAAATATTGTAACAAATGAAAGCGGAGCATGATAAATATCAGTTGATAGACCGACGACGTTGTAACACATGTTAAGTAACCAGAGAAAGATATAACAAGAAACCAGTTGTGATGGCAAAGAATACTACCAAAAATTTATAAATTTCTAGAAAGATAGAAAGAACATTAGCATAGGTGTTGTTCATTAATTCTTGTTTTATAACCAAGCGCTGAATAACATGTTTTGACCTGACCTTTGTTAACCTCCGCCATGAAAAAAGCTTTCAACTTTGCTGAAACTTTGCAGAACTCCCATGTCAAGCTAAGAACCAAGACAACTAATACATCGGTTTTAGTTGGCTAAGAAATCTTAGAACGTTAACATCGCGATAGTCCGACACACATTGGCATCTATGCTAAACCATAGCTGTAACACTCACAGTTCACTAGCACCCCGTATGGACTGATCAAACAACATATAGTCTGGCAGAATTAAATATACTAACAAAAAAAAACTTCATCAAAAAACCAAACAAAACGAAACCAAAAGGCCAGTGAACTTGATCACACTAACATCTAACATAATAAATAGCCATTAATGGTCGATATGTGGCAATTTATGTTAATAGCATCGTTGCTAGCCATACTCTCGTTTACCGATGTGAGCAGTGACTTGATAGCTTCAGCGAGCGGCCAAGATGATCTGTTGGAAATGCTTCACACTGAAAAAGTTTTAATCGACTCCCTCAGGCATTATATTGAAACACAAGAACAGAGTTTGAATGCTTTGAAGGGGTATGTTGTTGAAGTTGTAGACATCATAAAGATTGACTTCAGTGATAGTTGAAGATACTCGTATAGAGTGATTAATGAACTGTAATTGTATTTTTGTATTTGTTTTTTGTTTTAGCAACATACAAAAAGTTCAACATATTCACGATAGTGTTGGAGCAAATCGCGAAAAATATATTAGCAATCCCATTAACTCGGTGACCATACTAAAGAGATTTACCTCAGACTGGAGGGATTGGAAGAAAGATGCTGAGGATTATTTGAATACAGAAGGTAATGCAATATAATAAATTTAATATATTAAAAAAAGGTACAGTTGATATGATAAATCATACATTACGGTGTTAGTATAATGTATGGTTGCAAAAAGTAAATGGGTTCACAAAAAAAACTTGCTTTATAGTTGGTAGTGCAGGCACACTCGAAGCGTTAATGTTACAGTACATTTGTAAACCTTAACAATAGAACTGAGGTCAATATGAGGTGCGGAATCATGTCAAATTCTATATTAATTATACCCTCACCCTACTGGTAGGAGAGTATACATCATTTGATAACCCAAAAGTATAACACATAGAAGGAGTCACATTAGACCCTAGTTTTATTTGAACCAAATTCGGATTCATGTCTTTTTAGCCATGTTCGTCTGTCTGTCCGGCTGATACGCACGATAACTTTTGCTTTAAAACTTTGCATAAATAAAAATTTTCTCAATACTACTTACGGTATTGCAAATGGGCTACATAAACACGCCCGCTCTGGTACCTCCCATACTAATGTACCGCTCTCCTCTCGTGATCGTGGACAAATTCTGTATTTAGTAAAGCTATAACAGAATAAAGTTTTGAAAAAAAAAACTGAAAGTCAAGAAAATTCAGTCTGCACGGATTCAGCTTGGTAAGCTTCTCGTCGCAAGAAACATGGTACTGAGTGGAACCAGAGAGATATCCACAAGGTAACCTGGTAGTAAGTGGAACTAGATTCTCGCTTAAGATATCGACAAGGCAACCTGGATATCCCCTGATCAAAAGACAAGAAACCATATAGATCACGTGGTAATCGAAGGAAGGCATGTCTCAAGCTCAAGATGTAGACGTGTGTGTGCTGCGCTGTGTAAATATTGACTCGGATCTCCACCTACTTGCAGCCAAGGTACACAAACTCTAAGGAAGCTAGACATCACAAATCTACGTTAAACCCGGAAAAAAATATCCACAAGGCAGCCTGTATATCTCCTTATCAAAAGACAAGAAACCAAATTGATAACGTGATAATGGCAGGAAGGCATGTTTAAGCGTTGTGGACGTGCGTAAGATGCGCAGTGCAAATATTGACTCGGATCGCCGACTCTATGCAGCCAAGGTACGAAGAAGTGCTAAAAACACTCGTAACCAAACGCAAAGGAAACTATACATCACAAAGCTACATACCACCGAGATAGCCAATGCCAACTCTAACCAATGAAGAAAGGTTGATGCATTCAGGGCAAAATTGCAGCCAATTTTAAAGCATGCTTGCGTAACGGAATGATAAAATGAAATGAGAAAGGAAAACGCCTCTTCAGACGGAAAAAGCGTTTATAAAAGCAAAGAGAGTACCTTCTTAAAAAAAACGTAATTTCTCCTTACACTCATGAATGAGATATGCGATAGCTTCTCGCGTTGTTGTGAATTAACACGCTTTCTATTTCTAACGCCATTTACCTGTTTATCCACGAATGCGAACGTTACTATTTAAAAAGCTTGTGCTCGACATGCGGGTTGACTCGACAAGATCAAGGGAACTGGCAATGAAAGAAAAATGTAGATGACTGGCGATAGGAATCGAACCGTGGACCTCTCGCATGGTAGTTGTGTGTTCTAAACGTCATGCCATGGCCGGCCCCAAACCAGGATAACGAAAACTCAAGCCCGAAATTTCCACCAAAAGGTAAAAAGCTAAGTTTTTGGAACAGGGATCCCTACCAGTAAGGACAGAGACCGAAATCTGATCATGGATACGCAGAGTGTGCTGCTCATATAGAGAGAACTTTTTCGTACTTTGATCGTCCCCAAAGTCAGCATAAGTGACGAAATCACGCCTATCATGTACTGCGGAGTAGTTTGAGCCAAAATTTAATTAGAGTAGCGATTGCACTAAAACAATAAAGCTGCGGAAGCAGATGGGCTGCCGGCAGAGCTTTTTAATGCCCGCGGTGATAAGCTAGCAACGAGCATGCACCAGCCCCTCAATACGACTTGGCTCAAGGAATGCATGCCCGATGATTGAAATCTGAGTGTTCTACGTCCTGTGATTAAGAAGGGCGATCCAAGTGTGTGGACCAACTATCGCGGGATATGCCTTTTATCCATCGCATACAAGGTTCTGTCCAGTGTATTACGTGAAAAACTAAAGGTCATCCTAGCATACATGATTGGATCTTATTCAATCCATGTGTGGCTCCTAGGTCTAAGTAAATACGCGTTCGACCAGATATTCACACTACGACAAATCCTGGAGAACAACCAAGAAATGCAATTCGACACCAACCATCTGTTTATCGATTACAAAGCTGCATTCGACAGGCCGATACGACAGAAACTATTAGATGATATGGCTGAGTTTGGTATCCCCGAGAAGCTGATACAACTTTGCGGGATGACACTGACTGACACAGAGTCTTCAGTGAAAATAGTCAAATATCTGACTGAGTCATTTTCTACCAAAGCGAGGTTTTAGACAAGGCTATAGTCTATCATGCGATCTCTTTAACATCAAAATGGAGAGAATCATGCGGAAGGCTTCAGTAAATACGACCATTTTTAACAAAAGTCACATGCTGCTCGGCCTTTGGTTCGGCCTTAAACAAAAATAATAATGTCGCCTGGAAATCAAGAGACGAGTATTGATCCCAAATCGCTGCTTTTATGCGCTAAGCAAGCGATTTAATGACAAAGCCATCTCTCGAAGAACAAAGATCCAACTCTACCAGACACTGATCCTACCTGTCTTGCTCTACAGCGCAGAATCCTGGGTAATGACGCAGATGGATCCTGGGAGTCTTCGAGAGACCCATCATTGTTAACGGCGAGTATCGTCGTCGAAAGAACCATGAGCTGTATAAGCTGTACAATGACATGGACATAGTCAAGCGCGTTGAAACAGACCGAATGCGCTGACTTGGACACCTTGTGTGAATGGATGAAAATGGTGCAGCTCGAAAAGTCTAAGGCAATAAACACGATGGGTGGCGCTGGAGGGGGCGACCAAAACTTGAAAAGAAAAGAAATGTATGACCACTTTCATGCACATGACATTACAATTGTTCTGGGAGATTTTACTGCTAAAATAGGAAGGGAAGATACTCTTGCTTCAACAGTCGGAAAATGCAGTCTTTAAAACAACAACTCCGATAACGGATTCAGACTGATTAGCTTCGCGTCCCCAAGGGGACTAAAGAATCGGATGCTACATACAAAGCAAAACTGCAGCCAAACAAGCTTGCGTGACGGAATGATATAATAAGAAGAGAAAGGAAATGAAACGCCTCTTCAGGCGAAGAAAGCTTCTGTTGAAGAAAAAAGAAAGAGAGAGAGAGCGATTATATCGAAAATTACAGGGAAAGAGGTGAAGCCTGAAAGTTCTTCCACCTTGTGTGAATGAATGAAAATGGTGCAGCTCGAAAAGTTTAAGGCAATAAACACGATGGGTGCAGGAGGGGGCGACCAAAACTTCGTTGGATGGACCATTATCTTAACTTAGTGTGACAAACTATCAACGAAGACCAAAAGACCGAAGAGCTTCGGATTATTTTCTATGTGCAGTAACTGCTGGATGAATTTTTGTTGTTGCTGCCATTGAAGAAGAAGAAGATTGGCTGTTGCATTGTGTAGTTGGACCCATCATCGTTAACGGCGAGTACAGTCGGCGACTTAGTCAAGCGGGTTCAAATAGACCAAATGCACTGGCTTGGACACGTTGTACGAATGAATGGAAATGCTCCAGCTCGAAAAGTCTTCGGCAATAAACTCGATGGGCGGTGCAGGGGGGGCGACTAAAACTACGTTGGATGGGCCAGATGAAATAGCTGTTATCTTAACTTGATGTAACGACTATGGAGCGCGTAAGAACAAAGCGAACTCTTTTATATGCGCGGTTACTAATTAATGAATTTCTGTTGCTGCTGCCAAATAAGAAAAATAATTTCTTTTAGTGAAATTTTCCATGACATTTTGATAAAGATGTTATATTTGTCCAATGATTTCACAAAACCCCTGATGGTTGTTATCAAAGATAAAATACTTAATACCGCGTTGGCTGCTTTTATATACCCTCTAGCATTCTGATACGTGAAAAACTGTAACGCATTGAAGGAAACCAGTTGTATTCCAAGAATCATTAGATAAAATTCGTTTTAAGATATTTTATGCCGATCACAAGTCATGTCCGTCTCTTTGGCTGGCTAATTGGCAGAATAACTCGAGTAAACAATTACTGATCCTTATGAAATTTGACCAGTATTAATATTTTCCTAAATTTAGTTATGGAATTGTAAATAGCCAAAATAATCCCACCCCTTCAGGTACGCTAAATATTAAGAAAATTAATACCTAATTCACCTATATACTTTTACATACATATCTTTTTGGAAGTTGAACGAAAAGCTTTTAATATGATCCTATAAGAAGTACATAGTCAATAATTCTAAGGATACTAGGTCATTCTTAAAAGATAAGCAAATGTTAAATGTCTACAGCCGAGAGCATTGCCCGAGCTATAATTGGTCAGTAGTGTAGATGACAAAGTCAATAGTGAATCAGTAAAGTTTTAATTTCGACATTTCCTTCAGTGTTCATATTTATATGACAAACAACCTCCTTTTTATATTTTCTTTACCACCACCCCCTTAGGGAATGAAACTTATCTAGATTTTTAATGATTAAAATAACCATTTCCCTTCACTCTTTTAGAATTAATCAACAACATCAAAAAACAACATCAGGATCTTACTTTTCCCACCGAGGATGATTATGACGCGGCGTTGGGTAATTTATTGCGCATCCAGGATATATTCAAACTCGATTCGCAACGTCTCTCAGTGGGCGAAGTCAGTGGCATGAAATTGGGGTAGGCAACAACTTTTACACTTTTCACATTAATAAGCAATTAATAAATATGCAAATATTCAAATTGACGGCAATTTTACAATTTTAGATCAGAAATGTCATGGAGTGATTGTTTAGAAATTGGGTTGAAATCCTTTAAAAAAGGTTATCAAACCTATGCGAAATATTGGATGGAAACAGCTTTGGAGAAAATACCCAATAATTTGCCAATTAACAATTCATCTTCCGTTTTGGCGTCAAATGAAAGCAAGACAACATCGACAACATTATCACCCGCACGCGATGATTATACCGCGAAGGCTCGTTTGGAGGTATTGCGAGCTCTCCTCAATTTGGAGTACAATGCTGGTAGGTAGAGGGTATGAAGGAGTGTGTGCAACATCACAGTAGCTATTGTAATTTAATTAGCATGTTTTGTGCACAATTTTATGCTAATTTGAATGATTGTTATTCACGGTTATTAGCAGTAATTATTTTGTCTTATTTTCATTTGTAGGTAATTTAGATAGAGCTTTAAACATCACCAACGAAATGTTAGCAATAAATCCAAAACAAAAGAATGTCCACAAGGCAATCGGACAAATTAAGGATGCCAAGAAGAAAAAGAAGAAGAATAACCAACATGGAAATGACAAAACGAAAAATGATGAAACGAAAACGGTAAGAGGCAAAGATGACATGTACTCGTTTGTAAGGTAAATGTAACAGAGTAAGCGAGAAGAGTGGTACAGAAGATTTTGAGACACATTTGGAGACTTGGGCAAAGGAATTTAAAAATTTGAATATCAACGCCAAAGTAATTTTTAAGGAACTGGAAAATATTAAAGAAACCAAGCGGTTATCTGTATCCGAATGCGCTGGCTTGGACACGTTGTACGACTGGACAAAAATACTCCGGCTCGAAAAGTCTTCGGCAATAAACTCGATGGGCGGTGCAGGAGGGGAAACCAAAACTTCATTCGATGGACCAGCTAAAAGTAGAGTTATCTAAGCTTGGTGTGACGAACTATCTACTGCGCATAAAAGACCGAAGCGCTTGGAATACTTTTCTACGTACGGCTACTGACAGATTAATTTCTGCTGTTGCTGCCATTAAAGAAGAAGTAGAATCTACAATGAATTCCAAGAAAATTTACCCCATCGGTCTAAAATCAAAATCGAGTCCCCATAATTTTGTGTGGTTGGGAAAAAAATTCATGGGTTAAAAAATGCGGGAGGTAGCATGAGGGCAATGGTGGCGCATCGTGGTCAAAACTGGAAGGGGAAGTGGCAACAATCCACAACAGGCGCCAAAACTGCCTTGGAATCGCACCCAGTCATTTTTTCCTCCGAACATTCTTGCCAAACATACCTACCACCCATCTTCACCCCCTAAGGAGGCTCCCATACAAAATTCGAACGTTTATAAAATTGGCTCTCAACGCTCTAACTGTCCTAAATGTGCACGTAGATGAGTCAAATATATGACCGACCCCCAAAATTTTTAGAAACCCCAACAGTTTCTCAGAACATATTAATTCTGTATCTGCAACCCTTAAGGCTAGGTAAGGTTAAGGCGGCAGTCACGTTCAAAACAGCTCACATGGGACCTAGTATGATTCCCGTTTTGATAAAATTTTCAAATTTTTGCACCTATTCTGTTCGGTCCACGTCGCTATCAAGCCATTTCGTTGCTTTGATGAAGGCATTTATGTTCCGAAAATCACCTACTGATAGACAGGTATTGTCCAAAAGTGTCAGATAACCAAGCTTTTCATATCTCAGGCCACCAAAAGCAGGTCAGTGTCATAGAAGATGCTCCGTGGTCTCCTCTTCTTTCTCATTATTGCAGCTTTTACAGAAATCGTTGCAGGATAGTTTCAATCTCTTAGCCAGTGACCGGTTATTACGCCTATTACTCAGGTGGATTCTGGACAGATTCAGCACAAATCGTGTCCTCTGTATATCCATTGTATGCCAAATTTGTTTGGTCGCCGTGCAAGTGGGTTCTCTCACCCATCTCTCCTTAGCAATGAGGTTCAGTTTCCCCGGAATTAGCTGTTTCCTCCTTGTGACAGGGACACCTATGAGACCGTAAACTTCACCCGATTTCAGGATTGTGGCGGCCCTTGCCAATGTATCGGCTCTTTGGATACCATATATGTCCCCATGCCCTGGAACACATGTGAAAGTAACCGTCGACTGTTTTGATATCTTCTCAAGAGACGACCGGCATTCTCAAACATCGAACTCGAAGTGGATCTAATAGCCGCCCAATATCCCACGACACAGAATTTTCTCTACGGCTATTCTAATGACCGTTATTTCGGCCTAAGCTATGCTACAGTGATCCGGTAGTCTGATTGATGTTCAACCCCATTCGAAAAAATTCCACAGCCTGATCTATTCTTTAATATCGAACCGTCCGTAAAATAAGGATGACATCCTCCCCAAAGGTTAGATCATTATCATCATAGTAGGACCTATCCGGGATGTTTCTTATAAAACACGGTTTGAAGACAGGTTTTGGTATGGTGTAAACCGTGTGGCAGCTCACACTGATTAGGTCCAGAATCTTGGCATGGCCATAGTTTCTGTGCATTCAACCTTTGTGGCGTCTAAACGCATGGCGGTGTTTGCCGCTATTTTCCTCGCCCCAATTTTCGGGGGTAACCAGTTTAAGATCGTAAACAGTTCTTTAGTGGGAGTACTGAGAATTAGTCCAACTAAGGTGGTATCACGATTGCCACAAGTCTCATAATGCGTTCGAATTTCAGTCATTGGGACGGCCACCAGACTGCCGATCCGTAAAATAATAACTGAGTTAACAACCAGTTCACATTTTTGGGTCTTATTTTCCAATTGACCGGCCGTGGCATAGTTTTTTATTACCAGAAATCTAAACTACGTCCCAAATATTTCATGAATTTCCGCACAAAACTTAAAGCAACATTGTTTTTGCCTTCAACAGGAAACATTTTAAATACGCTCGCTAAAAAATAAACTATATTGCAACTATCGTAGCCCACCCCACGCACAACCAATTAAGTAAATTTTTTTCTTTTACTTTCATACAACTCCCACTTGGCAATTTCTCTTTCATCGCCAACACATACACACACGCACACACTCGCAGACAAACAAGAAAACCGATGAAGAACTAATGATTGAGGAAATTTGCCGTGACGCTACCAACAACCAACAAATCCACTCCGTTTCCATGATGTCCCCCGGCCACTCCCCTGCCCCACCGCCATGCAGCCTGCAGACAAACAATCTAAAGTGGCTGATGTTGCAGCCTCTACAAGTGGAATTGCTGAGTTTGGATCCATTCATTGTCATCTATCATAACGTTTTGAGTGACACACAATTGAGCGAATTGAAGGAGTTTCTGATGGAAAACGAGAACAGCCATGATGCTGCTGATTCAATGCAGTTGACAAAAATAGGTTTGAAAAAAATGCGTCAAATTAATGAAAAATTACATTATGTCACTGGGCATGGACGCGATGCATTGGACATCAATCGTTGGCAAGTGAAACGTTACAATTTTGAAAATCTAATGAAAGTAGAGACAACTGCACCCAAGGACATTGAGGCTGACATAAGACAAGCGGCAGTATTGTTCAATGTAAGTGTGTGAGAGACTTGAGAGACTTTTGATTTCGTTTTAGTAAAAACAATTTATGCTTTCATCAATGTGACTTTAGATGCAGCAATCTTTACTGGGTGGTTCTGTGATATTCCCTCAATTGGAGCTGAGCGTTAATTTGCCCAAGGGAGCTATATTGCACTGGTCCACTTTGAATGAGTTTAATGAAGCTGACTACAGATCCAATTATCATATTTGTCCTGTGATTGGCGGTATACAATTGAGTAAGTCTTTAAAATATGTAAAAGAGATGTAAATGTAAATGTTATAAGTATGTATAGTATGCGATGCTGATTGCGAAACGACTGGTCATGTGTAATATTTGTAGATAAGAAAATAATTTTGGCCAAACATAAGTGTTGGGGTGGCAGCGAAAATACAAGTTAGGATTTTCGGTAATGGCCGAGCGTAATAAAATGTCAGTTGTTACAAAACGGCTATGGTCGAAATTTGAGTATAGTGGGACAACATAAGGCCGTGCCCAATGAGGTCAAAGGTCAAATCCATATATATGAAAATGAGTTCGTCTTCATTTGTCTGCATTTTTTAGTACCGTATAGACTCGAAAACAGCTTGACCGTTCTTTTTGAAATTTTCACAAATTGTACCTGTGTGGTCGGTGTCGAAAATAGGGTGCTTGAATTTTTTAAATATTAAGTGGGCTGGAGCATTGGACCCTATTTTTGAAACCGCAATATCTGGAGGACTGTTCCTCCAATCGCCTTGGAAAATGTGGATGCATTTGGCAGTAATGTTCCCCATCCAACAAAAAGTGGTCGGGATCGGATCACTGGGCGTGGTATTTAACTTAAAACTTTAAAAGGCTGTACCTCATGGGCTATATGAGGTATAAAGTTGACATTTGGCATGTGATGTTGGTACAGCACGAATTACAGTATGGATGGAAATGGGCTGTGCCACGCCCCATTTAAAAGAAAACAATTAAACAGCCAAAATAATTGTTTGATCGTCCTGAAAATTTCACAAGTTGGCCGAGGCGCCGCACATACTCCTTTATTTGACTGTTACATATTTACGAGAAAAAAATATAATTCCTTAATCGAACATTGGTAAAATTTATAGGATTTACTAGGAACACGATCTTTGACCTCTTTGGGGCACGGGAAATAGTTTCCGATCTTACTTAAATTTCCATCATATATTTTTTATATTAAGTGGCACAAAATCGTACATACATTTCGCTGCCGCTTAATAAGTGTATGTATATGAAGACCGACGTAAGTGGAGTTAATATATTCGAATTTAAAAGTTAATCTAGCTTTCTCTCTTTTAAAAGAATTCTTTTATATAATAGGTTATATTATGTTAGGTATTCTTTTTCTTCTATCTTATTTGGCAGCAGCAACATGAATATATCCATCAGGGACCGGCTCGTGGCACAGTGGTTGGAATACGCGACTACCATGCGAGAGATCCCGGGTTCGATTCTCGCCTCAAGGCATCTAAATTTTTCTTTCATTGCCGGCCCTTTCGATGTTGTCGACAGCGATTTCGAAGTGATGTGTCGAGACAATCGGCATGTCTGGCAATAGCTTCTCAAACAGTGACGTTTGCATTCGTCGATAAACAAGTAGGTGCCGTTTATTGTGAATCTAAAATAAAAGCGTGTTAATTCACATCAACGCGAGATGCTATCTTATACCAACCACCAAATCACACCAAGTTTCGATAGCAGCTATTTCATTTGTCTTGGGTACAGCATTCGGTCAGTTTGAACGCACTTGACTACGTCGATGTCTTTATACAGCTCATGGCTTATTTGGTACGCCCTTTTAACAATGATGAGTATATTTTGCAAAGTATTTTACTCTCGAAAACTTCCAGAATAGATTGATCCGCTTGTGTCATTACTCAGAATTCTGCGCTGTAGAGCAAGATAGTTAGACTCAGTCTTGTAGAGTTGGATCTTTTTTCGTCGATAGCAGGCTTTGTCATCGCTTGCTTAACGCTTAGTAGCAGCGATTAATACTTGTCTCTAGATTTTAAGACTGACATTATTATTTTTGTTCACGATAAAGCCAAGGCAGACAAAATCATCTACCACTTCTAAGTTATAGTTGTCAACGTTCACGCAGTATCCCAAACGAATAGACTCTCTGTTCCTTGAAACAAAAAACTTGGTTTCGTCCTCATTAATCATCATACCCACTTTTGCCGACTGCTTCCCAATGCTCAAAAAGACTGCAGTAACATCCTACAGTCCTCGGCCAACGATATCTATATCATCAGCTTTTGTTAAAGATGGTACCAGTCGTGGTTATTGCTGCCTTCCGCTTGATAATCTTCTTTATGATGTTAACTAGATCGCATGGCTGACTAATGCATTGTCTAAAGCCTCGCTTGGTAGAAAATGGCTATGTTAGATTAGTGCCTATTTTCACTAAAGACTTCGAGTGATGCAGTGTTAGTGCAAAGTCATATCAGCTTCGGAGGGATACCAAACTTAGCCATAGTATCTAAATATTTCTGTCATATCGGACTGTCGTATGCAGCTTTGTAGTCGATGAACAGATGGTCGGTGTCGATCTGCATTTCTTGGGTATTCTCCAAGATTTGTCATAGTGTAAATATCTGGTCAGTTGTCAATTTACCAGGTATCAAGCCACTGTGATAAGACTCAATCGGGTTCGTTAGAATGGGCTTTAGTCTTTTACATAACACACTAGACAGGACCTTGTATGCGATGGGTAGAAGGCTAATCTCGCGACAGTTGGAACACACACTTACATCGCCTTTCTTATGCACGGGGCATGGGACACTCTGATTCCAATCATCGGGCATGCACTTCCTGATCCAAATCGTGTTTATGAGCTAGTGTTTGCATGTTACCAGCTAGGGTTTGTCTGAGCGTAGTTTTTTATAACCCAATACGATTGTTGTGGCCGTGGTCATAGAATTCGCAATATGCTGCCAGTGGGTGTCGGGAACTGCAAAATAAGAGGGGTTGGTTTGAAGTGATTACCAAGTGATCAATCTGGTCTCTTGTCTTTTGATAAGGAGATATCCATGTTGCCTTGTGGATATCTTTATGCGGGAATCTGGTTTCACTCACTACCATGTTTCTTGCCGATTTTAAGCTAACCAATCTTAATCCGTTATTTGAGGTGTTGTTGTGCAGTCAGAATTTTCCGACTGCGGAACCAACAGCATCTTCTCTTCCTATTTAATTTTCATAATAATTGGTTTTGTTTAAGTAGAGTAGCTTATTAGGCCAACACGCCCAATCCTTGATTTGTGGGGCTGCCAAAGCCAAAAAGAGAGCCTTTGTGTTGAACTTCAGTAACTTCTATTACCTACTTCCCAAGACGCATCGATGGTATTATGCTATTTAGGTAACTCAACTTTGCGCCTTCTCACATTTGCTACCACTGAAAGGATGTTCAATGGCATTGCCCGGGGAGTACGTGATCTCTCGGACGTTGTGAGCTGGTTGGGGACCTCCAAAGAGAGATTCTGGATATTCCCAGATAAATAACAATCAAAATACTAGAATTAGACAATCTCCCATTCCCCATTTTATTCTTCATCAGATGATGAAAAATTCTCAACACTACAACATTTCTGTTAAATATAAATAATTGTATTCAAATAAAAAACAATCGAAAGTCGACTACGACATACGTAGTGTTTTTGATTTCCCGGCATTTTTCTTTTCCCGGGAAATCGGGATTTTTATTTAATTTTCCCGGGATCCCGGGAAATCCCGGTCCAAAACAAAATATATAAAAATGCCATTAACTATTAAAAAAAATTGATTTTAATACAAACAAAGAAATATGAGATGAAACATAAAAAATTACTAAAAATCTTGTGTTAAAGTTTGTCCGAAAAGTTGTTAATACTTAGACATGCTGTCATCATGAAACCTGTATATGTGCAATCTCCTTATAGACTTAGAGAGACGCACGAAGGGATTTTTTCGAAACTCGTAGTTTTAGGTTGAAGAAGGTCTAACAAGAGAGAAAACTGGTAACATTATGCAAGCCAAACGGCAAAATCTATCATCCTGGAAATGTATATGAGCAAGCTTCTTAAAAGGCCGCTAAGAGGAAATTTTATAAATTCGTACTTTTTGGTGTAAAATGGTGAAAAAGGAATAAAACCGGTATCATTGAGCAATCTCCTTATAAAATTAGAGAGCTACACGAAATGATTTTCAACAATTATTTTGTTGGTTAATTGTGAAATATGAAGAGATTTTTTGAGATTCGTTCTCCTTTGGATAAAGAAAGAGAAAAGTGTTATCATCGCTTAGACCAAACACCTAAACATATAATCACCCTGTACACCAACAAAGAAAGTTATATGTATGCATATCAATAAGTAAGTATTCATCAACTTACGGACATGGTATCGCTGATCCATTTTAGCAATTCAATACGTTCGAATATTTCTCTATATATGCAAGCACAGTTGCAAGTTAAACGAAACGTCAAAAGACGGAAGACGATAGATATGATCAAGACAATAGTCAATAATTGGTAATTTTATGGTAAAAATTTAGATATTGACTTATTAAATAAGCGTAAAGAAATCCGGGGAAATCCGGGTCGCATTCCCGGGATTCAGGGACAGAAAACTTTCCGGGATTCCCGTGAGTTTTGTCCCGGGAATTCTCGGGACAAAAACACTAGACATACGTAATAAGGGTGTTACTGGACCGAACTAGTTAGAACACTCGACTACCATGCATATAACCTGAGTACGAGCCCTGTCACAAACATCTGCATTGCTTTGATCGACAACAACTTCTGAGAAGTCGATTCAACCGGCCTGGGTAAATAAGGCTACCATGGTTTAATTTCTGTCTCAGCCATCTAAATTTATTTTAGGTTTCGATGTTGTCGACAACAACCTAGTAGTAAAAGTCAAGTAAAACTATCTCAAACAGCTGACGTTCACATTCCTCTATAGGAAAGTAGAAAAAACTCTCTCTTTAATTACGGTACACTTAGTAATTGTCTAATAAAATCTATTGATTAATATTGGATTAAGTATATATTTTATCTACACTAACAATTTGTGTCAATTGACTCTTTTTGTTAATTTTTAATATGATTACAAAATGTATTGCGTATTACAAACGCGCTACAGACTACTTACAAGTCTACACCAGCGGGGAATCAGCTACTCATACTTATGACATTTGAACATCGTTTTATACAACATACGAGTATCCATCTCATTATCAAGCACACTTTTATTATTATTTGACTAACATATTTCTCCTTTACAGCGGCTACCACCTACGTTCGATCAGTGTAACTAACTAACCTCCATCCCAGGTCTCTGGTCATCAATTCGCCGTCAAATATTAATTTATTAGTTTTTAACATTACCTAAGAGTATCTAAGACTTACTACAAAACATAACAAATAAAATTTTATTAAACATCAATATTTTGCAGTTGTTTTTTTTCATTACTCGGCCACTGGGACATTCTGTCGAATTTGCATTTGTAGTGGCATCAACATCACCAATTCAACAATAGTTTCAACGTTATTGTCATCATTGCCATCTTGGAGTGTTGCCAAATGTCATAGAGGTAATGCAAGGTGTCAAAATTTGTTTCAACGTCAATAAATAACAATATTTTTTTAATGTTTATTTTGTTGGCAACAAGTTTGATCAGTAAATATGAAATTTGTCACCGCCTACAAGCGGTGACAGAGAGACGTTTATGTAGTTAAATATTTGCATGTAGATACTTGAGAAAAACAAAACTTGTGCCGCAAATATCGCAGAAAAACAATTACACAATTTACTATTGAAATATCGTAGACATTAAAAAGATGAAATAGCAGCGGTAATTGTACGATAAAGATTCAGATAGCAATTGTAAGAAGAGGTATGGTATAAGGTTCCCAAATGATAAACGGTGCAATGCACATATGAATATATCATTGAATAACGATAGGAATTGGCATCAAATTCTCAACAATAATTGTTAGCAATTTTCAATCCCAACGTCATTGTATAGTAACAAAAAAGGAAAGGAAACGAAGTGCATATTCTGGTTTAAAAATTTGACAAACACAAGTTTTGTCATTTTGTGAGTTGTTATAAAAACTAAACAACAATGATACGATGATAATTAACCGCGTCTTATTTGTCATAGAAGCGATACATTACTGCATTTCAGGTAGTTAATCGCCAGTTTTAACAATAAAAAATTACCGTACACATTTGTTTAAATGTTGTTAAGAACCTGTCAAATTAATGACTTCATTTGTATGTCAGTGTATAGTGGTAAAACAATGTTTTATGGTGGATACGACTTATTTATGCAATACTAACCATTATTTGAGTGTGAAGATACCTGCGTCAAACCATGAGCTATTTTGCTATAAAAAAATCCAAAAATAAATGTTCAAACTTTTGAATTATATGAAAATCATATCGACATTCGGTGAATATTTCATTGCAAAGATCCAAAAACTTATGAAAATAAAATAGTTGTTTTTATATTTTCTACTAGCTGACCCGGCGGACTTCATCCTGCTTACAAAATTATTAATAAATATGTTTCCCATTGCTGCGACCTCGCCACATTTCGGTACGACTTCGCACATTGATAGCAGAAGATTTCAGAAAAATTTTATAAAATTTTGGTATGGAAGCCGTCACGCTAAAAATCCGTTCAAGACCAGCTAATCGTAAATGTTTATATACTCTCACTGTGAAAGTGCTACAGGTATACGCTGAACAATATTTAGGCTTCCTACAATGTACATAGTTTTTGCATGAGAGTTTTAGGACTTTCACTTTTGTAGTCCTTAGAATATTTTTTAAATGTGAAGTACCATGCCCTCTATTTATACGACGACCTTTACTAATAAACACCCATTTTCGGTTGTCGTGACCTTCGACAAAACAGAATTTTCTAGGTATCTGATAATAAATATTTACGAAACCTGTCATTCCCATAATTATAATCACGACAATTTTTGTTATGCACACCAGTGATAAAGGAACTCATTCAACGTTTTAAGACTGTCACTGTTACACAAATCCAGATATCTGATTTAAAAAAATTAACTTCTATAGTATGTGTCACGCACTGAATCGCCCGCCACCGCATCACGCACACTCTTCGGTCAATTACGCAAATTAATGAAAAAGTAACTCACACAATGTTTCGAAACTATCATTTTCGTAATTCTCCATGATTTTCTCTAATAGCAACCCACGTAATTGTTGATTACTACATAATGACATTGTAAAGGAGGTGCAGAGCCCACTTCACTAATCAAAATAATAAATACCATATTTTAACCCCAGAATTGCCAGTGATATTCTGTAAAAGTTTCAGAACTTCGGTTGAGAGCTGTCTGCATCTATAACAAACGAACATCAAAAACGGACGACTGCAGCGACACCTATCGGGTCCAATTGTGAAAATAAACCATCTACGCAATCTTTAGATACTAAAATAACGTCTATTGTGTTAGTAATTATTTACAATTTGCGACTAAATATTAATAAATATATTTCTCTATTTACACCATATACTCACAAATAGAGGTATGTTCACACTATATATAACTCATGAAACACTATTCGAACAAATACCAAATTAAAAGTAAACCTCACCATTGACGTCAACTTTCATTAGAAATTTACGGACACAAAATCGGTTCAATCGGTTCAAAATTCACAGAGAATTTCACTCAATGACAAAATGCAACTTATTTACATATATATAGATTATTATTATTTTTTAAAACAAACTCCATTCATAGAAATCCCATGAATGGGCTATGGGAGAGCTCTTCACATTTGAAAGGTTAACAGGTTTCTATTTTACGTCTAACAAAACGTGACCTAAAGGGTGGGCAATATACAAGAATATTTTTAAAAGTGCAATTAAATAATTTAAATTAATTATTTTCATGTATTATGTTCTTATTATTCTAATTCGGACCCGTTACTGATATCGAGTTCCGTTTCGGATCCTATTTCGTGTGAAATTTTCATGGATTCCGTTTTGTCGGAACCGAAACTGACCCGTGCGTGAGTCCGTTTTTGTGCACTTTGGGTAAGAACAAACACTCATTCTTGGATGGTATTTGTGTTTGCTTCGTTTCTAGATTGTTGGCATAATATCGGTACTTAACGGTTCCCCACAAGAAAAATTTCGCGAAATATCTGAAGAAAAGGATGCTGCATACAGGCAAAACTGCAGCCAATGGCAACGCGTGCAGTGAGGGAGCGTTATAACGAGAAGAGGAGTGAGATGACACGCCTTTCAGGCGGAAAAAGAGTTTATTGAAGAAAAAAGAGAGCCAGATACCGAAAATTACAGACATAGAGGTGAAGACCGAAAGTTCTTCCAGAGGATAAAAAGCATAAGTTTTGTAACAGGGATCCCCACCTGTAACGACGAAGACGGTATTCTGGTCACCGACATTCAAAGCCTGCTGCAAATATGGAAGGAACACTTTCGTTCTCTTCTCGTTCCCGAAGGCAGCATATGTGACGAAATCACACCAATCATCGACGATGGAGTAGACTGTTCACCACCGAGTCAAAACGAGAACAGCACGGCAATTGCAAAATAACAAAGCTGCATGAGCCGAGGGACTGCCGGCAGAGGTTTTTAAAACCGGCAGCGATGAGCTGGGAATCGCGGGATTAGCATTGAACATATTGCATACAAGGTCCTGTATAGTGTGTTATGTAAAAGACTAAAGCCCATTTTGGCGAACCTGGAAAATCCACGACCCACCAGTTAATAACACTACGACAAGCCATTTTCTACCAAGCGAGGCTTCAAACAAGGTGATCGTCTGTCATTCGATATCTTTACCACCATAATGGAGATGATATAGATATCATTGGCCGAGGACTGCGGGATGCTACTGCGGCATTTTCGAGCATTGAGAAACAGTTGGCTGAAGTGCGTTTTAATGATAAAGCCCTCTCTCGACGAACGAAGATCCAAATCTGCCAGACACTGATCCTACCTGTGTTACTCTACAGCGCAGAATCCTCGGTAATGACACAAACGGATGGATATATTCTGGGAGTTTTTGAGATAAAAATACTTGGCAAAATATTTTTACCCATCATGGTTAGTCGAATGATTTAAGAGATGTATGAGAGGTATCAAGCGCATTAGAATGAACTGGTTTGGACTCGTTGTACGCATGGACGATAATGTTTCGGCTCAATAAGTCTTCGGCAATAAACTCGATGGGAGGCGCATGAAGGAACTGGCATAACTTGTCCGATTTTGCTAAAATTTCGACAATAACCGTTTTATAACAACCAACACAATATTGAAGGTTCGGTGCCACCCTACTTACTGTACACTGTAACAACGAATGTGAATGTCAGCTGTTTGAGTAGATTTAACTAGAAATGCGATTGACACGACTCTAAAGCGAGGTTGGTGTCGACAACCAAACTTTATTTTAGCACCTTAGAGTGGTAAAATGTATGACCTTATTAAATGTTCCTTTCTAACATTTTTGCTAAACAAACCTAACCCTATATTTACCCTTAAGGGGGCTCCCATACCAAAATAAAAACTTTGCTACCATTGCCCTAACAGCCCCAAAAGTGCCCCTAGAGGAGTCCACTATACAATTAAAAACCGAACATTTTCTCAGAACACATCTACCTTTTGTCTTCAACCCTTAAGGTGGTCCCCATATAATTTGTATACCCTTCACCACGCGAACGAACGGAGTAAAGGGAATATTATTTTTTTTCTTCCATTTGTAAAGCCCATAAGCAGGCGTGGTAGATATAACAATATGTATATATTTAAATGATCAGCATCGAAATCTGAGCCGATTTAAAGGTGACCGTCCGTCTGACTGTATCAGCGATTCAAGCCGTAGATTAAGAAATACTTACTTACTTACTTAACTGGTACTTCTATGCAATCCCAGTGGATTATATACCGCACGTAGAAAAATATTATAAGCGCCTCGATCTTCTGCGCTTCTTCTCCAGTTAGTCACACCGAGTTCTGTAAGGTTCTCAGTAACCTGGTCTTTCCAACGGAGTTTTGGTCGCCCTATATTTATTCTCCGTGTTTTCATAATAAATTTTGTTTAAGGAGAGTGGCTTATTAGGCCACCGCTCCCGATCCTAGTTTCTTGGGGCTGCCAAAGCCACTAGGAGAGCCTGTGTTGAGCTTCAGTAACTTCTGTTACCTAATTCCTAAGACGCATCGGTGGTAGCATGCCGATTAGGTTACTCAACGTTTCGCCTTCTAACTCTAGCTAACTTCAAAGCGGTTGCTTTAAAGTCATTGCCCAGGGAATACTTGGTCTAAGACCGGAAGTAGTTAGCTGCTTGGACAGTGCCGCAAAGGAATCGATTCTGGTCACTCCCAAGTGAGTGACAATCAGTAACTTTCAGCCTCTGGGCAAAGTCCCATTGAGAAATATCGAGCCGAAATTTGGAATACAAACTTCTATCCCCAAAGCGGGGGTCAGGTTCTAAGATAGGCCCGATCGGGCCTCCCATACAAACCTCGGTTTTTTGGGGTTACAGCCGGAGTTTAAGAGCTATCGATCTGAAACTTTGTATACAAGCTTCTATCCTCCAGGCGGAGGTCGAGTGCTATGTTAAGCAATATCGGACAAAATCTACTCCCACCTCCCATACAAATTGCCCCTTTATGGGGTTCTGATCTTGCGATTACAGTCGCAGTTGAAGAGCAATCGAGCTGAAATTTGGTGTGCAAGATTCTATCCTTAAGATAAGCAAAATCGGATAAAAACTACACCCATGTTCCATACAAACTCCCTCTTTTTGGGAGTGTCCGTCTATCTGTCTGTAAAAGAAATATCGAGCTGAAATTTGGTATGTAAGCTTTAACCCTCTAAGCAGAGGTTATGTTCTAAGATGAACAATATCGGAAAAATACTACTCCCATCTCTCATATGCACTCCCCCTTTTTGGGGTGTCCGCCTGTCTCTCCCCGCGATTATATCCTTAATTTAAGAGCTATTAAGCAGAAATTTGGTATACAAGCTTCTACCCTCTAAGAGGTTATGTTCTAAAATGAGCATTACCGGACAAAGACTGCACCCACCTCTTAAACAAACTCCCCATTTTTTTGGGAGGTAAAGTTTTAAGATGAGCAAGATCGGACAAAAACTACTTCCACCTCCCAATAAAAGCATAACAGTATTCTCATCTTAAACGAACAAGTCAAGCTCAGTATTTCACATATCAGTAAGAAAATATTAAAAACATGGATGTGGGAGGCTGATGGTAACGTCTACCTATCACACAAACTACCCTTTTTGTGGTTCAAGGTTTAATAAAATATAGTTGTAGTTAAATAACCGTGTTTTTTCACGCTCATTCAAAATTAAAAAGTTCTTACGCCAGAAGTAGGGTCAAATCTATCATCAAAATTTTCCAAGTAGTAGTTGGGCTGATACCGAGTTGCTGAGAACGTTCACGTCTACAGCGGCTATGGCTTCCTCTGTACGCACGATATGGACTCCATTTGCATGAATATTGTTCAAAAGAGTATTTGCCGCTCAGATGGACGATTATGCGCACTGTAATCTTAACGAAGCGCTCTATAAGTTTGACGAACAGAGCGCGAATTTTAATAATAAATTTCCACAAACAGTAAACGTTATCTCCTTAAAGCCCTTAAAAATCATTAAATTGTAAACAAGTTGTATAAAACGGCATAACCAAGTTCTCTCTCACAATCTCAATCTCATGTTCCTGTCTATTCATATGTATACATATGTATGTCCATCACATATAATTGTTAACAAGTTTTTGATGTTAGCTTACTGGCAAGCTTATGATGCTTGAGCACAAACTATTCCTATAAATAGCTTAGATTTTCATTATATCGACATTTAATCCGGTTCTTTGTATTGACTGACATATAACAAAAAGTCATTTATATATAAGTGGTCCTCTATAAACAAATATAAAACTATACTGGATTTGTTGACAATAAATCAAGTCTGAAGCACTTTTAGCTATAACGTTAATTAGATTTTATCTGATTAAAAAACATTTTATCTTAGTCCGAACGGTATCACCTATTTTGTTGTTGTTAGGTTGTCTCCTATTCAAATGTCATTATCATTAAGAATTAATGATTATTATTGGAGAACTGAAGATGTCACAACTGGATAATTTTATTTATTCTATGAAATGCATAATCAATTGTTATGACTTGCAAGAGGGTTGTGAGATAACTTGCTAAAATTCGTATTAGATTTATATCACTTCTAATATGTTCTAAAAAGTAAGTTCTAGTAGATCCTTGTTAATATTATAACAACGATATTGGGTACCCATTATATCTAATGAATTTCGCTTGAATTTTGAATTTCTGTAAAAATTTCAAGTTTTTTCTTATTACTGCTGAGAAATTCCGGCAATGTATGTGCTAGGTGGTTATTATACTACCTATTGCAAGGTAATCATTTCAAATTACTATAATGATCCTTATTGTTTTACCTGTTTGTGTTGAAGAATATAAAGTTTTTTGATTAATTTCTTGTTTATATTAAAGAGCCATTAAACGTGCGCCAGTTAACACGATCACTATCAAATTGGCAGTTACCGCTTCAAAGATGATTAAAATGGATCAATCGACCCGCCCTGTGTTCAGTTTAACATAATTGAGAGATCAATTGGATGATTGGCTATAAGAAGTGTTTAGTAATTAAATGATGTATCACTGCAAACAGGCGATAATATCTTAGTGTCTGCTAAGTTGATCTATAAAAAGCTATTCTAGTTTATTATGTTTTATTTGTATGTGACTGCCATTACAATCGGGGTTCAACAGAAATGGTATTGACAACAAAACCTTATCTATTTCTATTTCCAAACATAAGATAGAATGTGTAATTTAACAAACTACTATGATCATCGTAATGGTTAATCCACTTGCAGCGATATATACCATTACAAACTACATCACTGGGATATGTTATAGATGAAAACAAAAGTTTTTTCAACTGGCGTTCAACATGCCCATCATTTAAATATATTCAAGCGTGTCAGTGTGTAGGCATCTTCCCGGTTCAACACTTTTGTGGTATATTTTAACGCGAAATACCATAAAATTATAAATTATTCAAGAATACGTCAATCATGGAAATCATTTGTGGATAAAAGCGTTAATAGTGTTTGGTACTAATTATCAATTCAAAAGTTTAAAATCTTCCCTGTAAGTTGTTACTACACTGAGAAAATATTTATCTCTTGAATGGTTAAAAAAGCCGTATAAGACTGTATTTCTAAAATTAATGTGAGAACTAAAGTGGAATCGGTATTTCTGCTACTGCAAATAAGCCCGGTCGGGACCGGCCGTGGCATAGTGGTTAGACTACCATGCGGGAGATCACAGGTTCAAATCCTGGCTCCAGTCATCTTAAAAAAAAAGAAATAAATTTTTCTTTCACTGTCGGCTTCCTTTGAATGTTGTCGACAGCAACTTCGCAGTATAAGAGTCGAGTCAATCGGCGTGTCTAGTAAGAGCTTCTCAAACAGTGACGTTTGCATTCGTCGATAAGCAAGTATATGCCGTTAGTTGAGAATCTAAAAATAGAAGCGTGTTAATTTATAACAACGCGAGAAGCTATCCCATGCCTCATTCATGGGGTGTAAAGGGAAATTAAGTAAAAATAAGCCCGGTGAACGGAACACGGGTGCCCGCGCATGAAGACGTGCGATATCTAGTATTGTGGCCATGCGTACAAGCACGAGTTTTGATGTGGATTTGTGGTTGCAAGAGACTGCGACACCTTTTCGCATAACACTCATATGTGCCCATGCTCCGACAGAGGAGAAAAGCGATGAGGACAAATACGAGTTCTACGAGAGCCTAGAAAATGTATATGACCGTAGCCCAAGCCATGACATCAAATTTACACCAGGCGATTTTAATGATAAAATAGGCATGGAGATCGCATTGGAGCCTACCATCGAAAAATTCAAAACTTATGAACCACGTACGTAATTCAGTTCGAAACGTCGAACAATGGCATCAGACTGATTGATTTCCTAGCCGTAAGCAGCTCTAGATTTGAACATAAAAATATTGGTAATGTTGCCTTATATTATCTCCAGATCAATTGACTAGGAATCAGATTGATCACGTAGTAGTCGATGGAAGGCACGCTTCGAGTGTTCTGGACGTACGAGTGATCAGGGGTGCGAACATTGACTCCGATCACTTCCTTACCGCAGTTAAGGTACACACAAGGCTAAGCTTGGCTAAAAACGTATGTAACCAGGCACAACGATAGCTGCACATCGGTAAACTGCGGACCACAGGGATAGCGGACTCCTACTCCAACCACCTAGCTCAACTGATACGGAATGCTCCAAGTCCTGATAATATTACCTCGCAGTAGCAATATATAGCCGACTCCATAGAACGGACTGCGAGAAGCGTACTTGGGTACTTAAAGCCGTCTCAAGAAGATGCCTGGTACGATGATGAATGTCACAATGCCACGAGAGTGACGGATGCTGCATACAGCGCGAAACTGCTGCCAATGGTAATGCGAGCTGTATGTAAAAGACATAGGGAGAAGAGAGAGAGAGAGTCATTTTAGACGGAAAAAGTAGAAGCTGAATAAGAGTAAGGATGAGTGCAATGAGTTGCTTCAAAGCAGAGGGGAAGCTCCAAAATTCTACCAGAGAGTTTAGGCGAGAATGCGTGGAACAGGGATGCTCTCCTGCGAGACAGCAGTGGCCAGCTAGCGACGGACCCGAATAACTTTCTTAAGATATGGGGATAACATTTCAACAATCTACGGGATATGGGCACAACTCCAGAATACCCCGCACCAATCCATGATGATGAAATTAACTGTCCACCACCGAGCCAGAGCGCGATACGTGTGGCAATATACTGCCTTACTAATAACAAAGCGGCTGGAGCCGATGGTCTTCCGACTAAATTGTTTAAGGCAGGCGGGAAGGAGCTGATTAGGAGCATGCATCAGCTCATGGAGAACATCTGACTAGAGGAGAGTATGTTCAGGGATTGGAGTCTCAGTCTGTTATGTCCCATATACAAGAAAGGAGATCGTAATGAAATTAGCATATTACCAATTGCGTACAAGGTCCTTTCGAGCTTTTTGTTTGAACGTCTAAATCCAATTGTAGAAAACTAATTGGACCTCATCAGTGCGGCCTTAGACCTGGTACATTTACGACGGATTAAATATTTACTTTGCGACAAATCCTGGGAAATACTCATGAAAAACAGATCTACACTTACCACCTCTTTGTCGACTACAAAGCTGTCTTCGGCTCTCCGATAAGAAATAGGCTATATGAGGCCGTGGCTGATAATGGTATTCCTGCAAAACTAAATCAACTTTGCAGATGTACCTTGGAAACACCAAATCCTTGGTTAAGATTGGTAAGGATCTCTCTGAACCATTCAACACGGAAAAAGGTCTCAGGCAAGGCGATAGCTTGTCCTGAACACTTTTTAATATAGTTATGGAGAAGGTGATGAGAAAGGCTGGTGTCAACATGTCTGGCACCATATTCCACAAGAACCACATGCCACTAGCCTATGCCGATGATATAGACATCATTGGCCAAAATCTGCGGATTTTCTAATCGAAAAGAAGTCGGATCTTCTATAAACAAAAAAATAATTAAGACAGTCAAGAAATAAAGCGGAGAATACTGCTCGCCAATAGATGTTTCTACGGACTTCGACAGCACTTTAGAAACACCATCTTATCTCGGGATACTAAGAAACTAGAAACTATACCAAGTGTTAATTTTACCCGTACTGTTGTATGCTGCCGTATCGTGTGTGCTTATGACAACGGACATACAAATCTTAGGAGTACTCGAGAGAAAAGTACTCCAAAAAATATATCGACCTATCTGTGTCGACGCTGAGTTTCGACATCGGATGAACCATGAGCTGCATGACCTTTACCACGACATTGACGTTGCTAAAAGAGTCAGAATCCAACGACTACGATGGCTGGGACATGTTGCCAGGATGGATGTAAATGCTCCAGCAAGAAAGGTGTTTAAAAGCGAACTTGAGGGACGGCGCAGAAGAAGATTTACTCCAGTTATTCCGCCCACTAGCCAACATAACCTAAGTTTAGAGGATAGAAGCTTGCATATCCAATGTCAGCTCAATAGCTCTTAAACTACGGCTGTAATTGTGGAAACAGACAGACGGACACCATAAAAACTTAGAACTTAACCTTCGCTTAGAGGATAAAAGGTTGTGTACAACATATCGGATCGATAGACGGAAGGACATCTTTAAATCGACTCATAATATATACCGTTATACATGCCACGCCGCCTTGCCTTATGGGCAAACTGAATATAACATTGGTTAGTGGGAACGCCTGGTGAAAGGTACACAAGTCTTTTAGGTGGTTTGGCTGAAAATAACAAAAAAAAAAAATTAATTTCCCTTTACACCCCATGAATGAGGTATGAGATAGCTTCTCGCGTTGTTGTGAATTAACACGCTTTCTATTTTTAGGTTCACAACTTACGGCATCTACTTGTTTATCGACGAATACGAAAGCTCTTACTAGACACGCCGATTGACATGACACTAATACTGCGAAGTTGCTGTTGACAACATTCGAGCGGAGCCGACAATGGAAGAAAAATGTATTTCTTTTTTTTTTAAGATGACTGGAGCCAGGAGTTGAACCTTTGATCTCCCGCATGGTTGTCGCGTGTTCTAACCACTATGCCGGTGGCTGAAAATAACTCTTTAGACAAATCAGATACTATTGATAATGATAACCAATAACAAAGTTTCAGTCGGGCTTACATATACCTTCACCCTCAGTAAAACAAAAAGGTTATATTATATTGACATTATTACTCCATTTCTAAAGTGGGCGGATTGGTACATTTGTATGGGAGGTACCAGAAGGGGCTTGGATAGACTTCCAGTTTTCTTCTCCAAAACTTTATCCTGTAATAGCTTAACAAAATACAGAATTTGGGTACTATCGTGTCGAGTGTATTGATATTATTACTCCATCTCTAAAGTGGGTAGAGTGGTAAATTTGTATGGGGAGTACCAGAAGGGGGGTGTCAAGACTTCCAGATTTTTTCTCCAAAACCTTTTCCTGCTTTTTCTTTACTAAATACAGAATTTGGGCACGATCGCGTCGGGTCTATTAATATTATTAATGGATTTCTAAAGTGGGCGGTACCAGATGGGTAAGGGAGGTACTAGATGGGGCTTGGCTAGACTTCCATTTTTTTTCCCCAAAACTTTATCCTGTTATAGGTTTACTAAGTACAGAATTTGGGTACGATCCCGCTGGGTGTATTGATATTATTAGTCGATTTCTAAAATGGGCGGAATGATGTGTTTGGGACCAGAGGGGTCATGTAGCGCATTTGCAATACCGTAAGTAATTTTGGGGAAATATTAATTCGTGCAAAATTTCAAAACATTTGGTTGCGTCTTTCGAAAGTTATCGTGCGCAACAGCCAGACAGACGGACATGGCTCAAACGATTTAAAAAGTCATGAATCGAATATTGTTCAAAAAAACCTAGGGTCTAAAGTGACTCCTTCTATGTGTTACACTTTTGGATCGTATCAAAGGGTGATGGTATAAAAACGAACATTAAACAGAAGTAATAACATTGAATTAATTACAATTCGGAAATTTTTACTGATACTGATTATTCATCTTCATAATCGAAAGTTTTTTGTACTCCGTGGGATACAGTTGGTTAAAGCTTCAAGGTTTATACCCCGGCCATTGATCACGAACTTTGGCACCTAATGCATCCACCCAAATTTTCAAGACGATTGGAGAAACAGTCCTCCAGATATTGCGGTTTCAAAAATAGGTTTCGATGGTTGAGGTCACACCCACTAGATTTATCAAAAAAGATAGTACCCTATTTTACCCTTCAACCACACAGCTACATTCTGTGGTAATTTGAAAAAGATCTATCAAGCCGTTTGCGAATCTATACGGTACTAAAAAACGCAAACAAACATAGATAAACTCCTTTTCTTATATGTAGATAGGTTTAACCTTTGACCTCTATGGGGCACGGCTTAAAGTAGTCTGATTTTACTACCCATAGCTATTTTATAACAACTGACACAGTGTTCTGCTAGCACTTTAACGAAAATCCAAGTTGAATTTTCGCTGCCACTCCCCTGATAAACATATCTCTTCAAAATATTGAAGATATTGCAAGATACAACATCATCCTGTTTGAAATTTCATACTTAGACTTAATTTCCCTTTACATTCCATGAATGAGGTATGGGATAGCTTCTCGCGTTGTTGTGAATTAACACGCTTTCTATTTTTAGATTCACAACCAGCGGCACCTACTTGTTTATCGACGAATGCAAACGTCACTGTTTGAGAAGCTCTTACTAGACATGCCGATTGACTCGACACTTATACTGCGAAGTTGCTGTCAACAACATTCGAGGGGAGCCGACAATGTAAGAAATTTTTTTTATCTTGTTTTTAAGATGACTAGAGCCAGGAGTTGATCCTGGAATCTCCCGCATGGTGGTCGCGTGTTCTAACCATCATGCCATTAGTGTAAAAAGGCTATGAAAGATTTCTTGGCAGTCATTTTCTTAATGACCAACACCATAGATGGGACCATTTCAATGTTTTAAATATATTATTATTTTACTCATTGGTGATGAATACACACAATTGTATTTCAACAACCAATCGATATTACCATTACTTCATCTTGTTTCCGTAATAACTTTTTTTTTCTAACAAACCTAATAGGCAAAATGCTGTTGTCACAACGTCACATCTTCTATCTCTCTGTATCACAGATGTTGCAATTAACTAAAGCGTCGGATTTCCTGCATACACTTAATGCCGACAATTTTAGCAACCAGTTAATAATCACGCTTAAATTTCAATTTATATCTGTGTATAACAAAACCGTATCATTTCTGTCATAAAATATCCAATCGATTTCTGGTCATTGTCAACAATTGTAGTCCTAATAAATTAGCCGCGTTTAGCTTTAATAAAATGCATTTATTAAAAAGAACACAAAAAAATTAATTTAAGAAAACTATATATTTTCTCATAAATTATAACGCATAAATCTTTAACTCGTGTATTGTACGTATATGGAAAGTGAAATGGTGAAACAAATCTGGTTTAAAGAATAAATTAAAACAAACAAAAAAAAAAGATTCTCGTAGCTTTTACGTAAAGCGACAAATTATCAATATCAGCACAGGTTATGAAATGCATTAAAAATTTCAAAAACAAAACGATTCTTCTCCGGTTTGTGTTTGGTGGCAAAATTCACATTTAGAAAATTTTGAAAAGCATTTGTTTTTAGATGAATGACTTTTAAATTCGTAAAATAAAAGGTTGATTGTTTATAACAGTTCTGAGAAGAGTAGCTGGCGAGAAAGATATAATATAGGAAATTAAAAAAATTATTAATATATAAAATTAAAATATACCTTTAAAGCAGCGACGGTATTAGTTCGATTTTAATGTTATTATTTGCCGTCATAGTATCTATTTCCTATACCATTGGGAGTACTATTTGCATAAGCCAAGCCGGTAGATCGGACAATTATTCGAAGTCGCTGCTATATACGACTCTGTGAAAAAACTGACCACCACGAATTTTGAAGTGCAGACTTGAGCTAGGCTACACCTTATAGCGGTCGATAACCTATCATGCCATCTTTTCAACATGCAAATATAGATGGCAATGAGTACGTCTGCACTAAACAAAACAGACACCTTCAACAAAAAACCTATGCACAAGAATTGTATACTAACTTGAATAAACTTAATAACCCTTTACATCCCAAGAATGAAGTATACGATAGCAACTAGCGTTATTGTGAGTTAAAACGCTTTCTATTTTTAGACTCACAACTATCGGCACCTACTTGTTTATAGGCGAATGCAAATGTCAGCAGTTTGAAAAGCCTTTACTAGACTTTTACGAAGAAGTTGCTGTTGACAACATCCAATGATATTTGTCTCAGATGTTACTGCAGCATTCCCACAAATTGAGAAGTGATTAGCGGAAGTGGGTATGGCAGTAAATGAGGACAATCTTATTGGTTTAAGAGAACAATCTTTGTAAGTAAATAATAAATAATACAAATACTGCCAGATGTTACTGCAGGCATCCCACAAATTGAGGAGTAATAAATAAAAGTGAGTCCTGCAACCTTATTGGTTTAAGGAAACGATGTATGTAAATCTGTTCTGAAATGACAATTTTTTTTTATTAGCCACTACTACCTGCCCTTGACCTAATACTATAGTTTTTTCTTAAAATTTGATCTAAGCAACATTTTGCTCTATTTGTTTTAGTTACTTGTTGCTTACTAAATTATTCTTTTGTATTTTTTTTTAACTTTATGATATTTCACTTTAAAACATGAACGGATGTGTCCCCAAAAATATACCATAAAGAAACAGAACCTATTAGATTCAAAAATAATTGTTTAGGAACCATTAATGGAAATGTTTATTATAAATCTGTTGTTTGGGTAAATTAAGCGAATAAATTACTATTTTAAATTACGTTAATGGAAATTTTAGGATGTTTAACACCGTCATAATAAAAAAATTTATTTTAGTGTTTAATGTGTGATCACTAAGAAACGAAATTAAATTGGCCACCAATTTTCGGCCAAATGATATGAAATATATTTATGATATGCTACAGAGTGTAAGTTTAAGTTCCAGTGATAAAGACAAGAGGTACAGATAAATTTTCGTATATAGATACATTCTGTATGAATCGATTAATAAGCCTCTATATTTAATTCTGCAATTATACTATAATGGATGGATGAGCATCTACCGAACTGGAATCGTGCAATGACAAATTTTTAAGACTTTGTGTGGTATGGAATATTTAAAAAAAAAATTAATTTCCCTTGGCACCCCATGAATGAGGTATGGGATAGCTAATCGCGTTGTTGTGAATTAACACGCTTTCTATTTTTAGATTCACAACTTACTTACTTACTTACTTAAGTGGCCAATTACAATTTACGAAACGTAGTTCATAAATTTGAGGCCTGAAGTAATAAAGAATTCCACACGCTTCGGTCTTCTGCGTGTGTTCTCCAGTTAGTCCTACCAGATGATGGTACATCACCTACCACTTGGTCCTTCCAATGGAGTTTGGGTCTCCCTGCTCTGCGCCGTCCTTCAGGATCGCCTTCAAACACCTTTCTCGCTGGATCATTTACATCCATCCTGGCAACATGTCCCAGCCATCGAAGTCGTTGGATTCTGACTCTTTTAGCTACGTCGATGTCATGGTAAAGCTCATACAGCTCATGGTTCATCCGATGACGAAACTCGCCTTCGACACAGATAGGTCCATATATTTTTCGGAGTACTTTTCTCTCGAATACTCCCAGGTTTTGTATGTCCGCTGTAGTAAGCACCCATGATTCGGCAGCATACAACAGAACAGGTAAGATTAGCACCTGGTAAAGCTGTTTCTTAGTATTCCGAGATAAGGTGGTGTTACTAAAGTGCTGCCGAAGTCCGTAGAAACATCTATTGGCTAGCACTATTCTCCGTTTAATTTCTTGGCTGACATTATTTTTCTTGTTGACGGAAGATCCGAGGTAGGTAAATTCGTCGACTACCTCAAAACAATAATTGTCAACGTTCACGGTGCGTCCCCATCGAGAGGACTTTTTGTTCGTCGAAATCATTATTTTTGTTTTGTCCTCGTTGACCGCTAAACCCATTTTTGCTGACTCCTTTTCTAGTGATGAGAACTGAGAAACTGTAGTAACATCCCGCAGATTTCGGCCAATGATGTCTATATCATCGGCATAGGCTAGTGGCATGTGGCTCTTGTGGAATATGGTGCCAGACATGTTGACAGCAGCCTTTCTCATCACCTTCTCTATAACTATATTAAATAGTGTACAGGACAGGATATCGCCCTGTCTGAGACCTCTTTCCGTGTTGAATGGTTCAGACTGATCCTTAGCAATCTTAACCGAGGATTTGGTGTTGTCTAAGGTACATTTGCAAAGTCGAATCAGCTTTGCAGGAATACCAAACTCAGACATGGCCTCATAAAGCCTATTCCTTATCGGAGAGTCGAAGGCAGCTTTGTAGTCGACAAAGAGGTGGTAGGTGTCGATCTGCTTTGCATGGGTTTTTTCCAGGATTTGTCGTAAGGTGAATATTTGATCCGTCGTAGATTTGCCAGGTCTAAAGCCGCACTGATATGGTCCAATTAGTTTTTCTACAATTGGCTTTAGACGTTCACACAATATACTTGAAAGGACCTTGTAGATTCACAAATAACAGCACCTACTTGTTTGTCGACGAATGCGAACGTCACTGTTTGAGAAGCTCTAGACAAGCCGATTGACTCGACGCTGATACTGCGAAGTTGCCTCCGGCCCCCTCGATGTTGTCGACAACAACGTCGCAGTATAAATAAGTGTCGAGTCAATCGGCATGTCTAGCAAAAGCTTCTCAAACAGTGACGTTCGCATTCGTCGTCAAACAAGTAGGTGTCGTTAGTTGTGAATCCAAAAATAGAAAGCGTGTTCAGTCACAACAACGCGAGAAGCTATCCCATACCTCATTCATGGGGTGTAAAGGAAAAGTAAGTCTTTTAAGTGTCTCGTATCTCTCAGTCACTTGCTGACCATCGCTGTCCTTGCAGGAGGGTAGCTCTGTTCCACGCATTCTCGCCTTAACTCTCTGGTAGAATGATCGGGCTTCTCCTCTACATCGAAGCAACTTCTTTTTCCGCCTAAAGAGACGAGTAGGCTTTCGTCCCTTCTCCCAGTGCCGCTCATGAACAGCTGGAGTTGCCATTGGCTGCAGTTTCGTCGTGTATGTAACGACCGTCTCTCTCGGGGCATTGCGACATTCATCATCGTACCAGGCATCATGTTGAGACGGCTTTGAGTACCCAAGTACGCTTCTCGTAGTCCGTCCTATTGAGTCGGCTATATGTTGACACTGCGTGGTAGTATTTTCAGAGTTTGAAGCATCTCGTAGCTTGGTTTGGAGGTGCTTCTTAACTTTTTGGAATTCTTAACTTTTCCGTAACAGCAAAAAAATGCAAAAATTATTATTGATTGTTAGTGGACAAATGTTTTAAATGTAAGTAGCTGTCAGTTTTTTTCTGAATTACTGTTTTTAATTGTCTTTGGAAAAAATTGTTGTATCGTGATGTTGAGTCTTTATTCATGCTGTACATAAGTAATTATAAAAAGCTAAGATACAATTCTTATATTTCACAATGTTAATTGTGAGTCACACCTTAACATCAAGTCTTTTGCTCCATTTAATTTGACATTTCTTTGTTACAGTGTTTGACAAATTCAACCATGGAGCCGTATACAAATAAGCAGCGCTTTTAAATTGTTGAAGCATTTTACGAAAATGTGCGATAGTAGGCAGAAGAATCGTCAATCCACGAGTGATTGTTGAAAAATCGATGTATTCACAATGAGTGACTGTTTGGTGCGTTTTCTAGGCTGGCTGAGTAGTCGGATCGTACTTCTTCAAAAATGAGGCCGGCCAAGGAGATACCGAGTATGGTGTTTGCTATCACGAGATGATAACGGACTTCAGGTGACCAGAAATTGAGGATATGAACCTGGACGATATGTGGTTCCAACACGATGGTGCCAATTGCCACACACCTAACGAAACAATGGCTCTTTTGGTCTAAAATCATGTAGATAAACATATTTGGAGTGAAATACGCTTAATTGCAATGAAATCAGTCGACAACTTTTGAGTTTATTCACAATTTAAGCAAACTGAATTGATAAAAATCGCGATTTCTCACTTTAGAAATTGGATATAAATAGCAATGTACCCACAAGATTGAGCCTAAATTCCAAAATGGGCGGAATGGGACATTTGTATGGAAGGTAACAGATGGGGCGTGGCTTAACTTCAAGTCTTTTCTCCTAAACATTTTCCTGTTATAGTTTTACTTAAAATAGGATTTGGGCACGATCGCGTTGTGTGTATTGATATTACTACTCCATCTTTAAAGTGGGCGGAATGGTGCATTTGTATGGGAGGTACCTGAAGGAGCGTGGCTAGACTTCAAAATTGGTTCTCCAAAACTTTATCGTGCTTGAGCTTTACTAAAAACAGAATTTGGTCACGATCGCGTTGGATGTATTAATAATATTAATCGATTAATCGATAATAATTGGATTTACCAGCTTGGGCGTAGCTAGACTTCCAGTTTTTTTTTCCAAAACTTTGTCCTGCTATAGTTTTACTAAATGTAGGATTTGGGCACGATCGCATTGGGTGTATTGATATTACTAATCCAACTCTTAAATGGGCAGAATTGTGCATTTGTATAAGAGGTACCAAAAGAGGAGTGGCTAGACATCCAGTTTATAGTTTTACTAAATATAGAATTTGGGAACGATCGCGTTGGATGTATTCAAAGAAACTTAGTGTCTAAAGTGACTCCTTCTATGTGTTTCAAATGATTATGGGCAAATCCCAGCGTGTCGAACGTTTCATCGTTCGTTATTTGAGAAAAGTTGAGAAAAGTGTTTATTATCGAACAGTTATCTATTGGTGTAATAAACAGATTAAACCTAACTGTTAAGCTAAATTTTTAATTGTAATATCAGTTCGGACGTTTTACAGAACGGAAGTCATTTTGAAACGTCCGAACGCTATTAATAATTAAAATTTAGCTTAACTGTTAAGTTAAATACATTTTTTTTAATTTCTTTTTATTATACCAATACCTTTTTCATAATATACATCTTTCTTAAATATAACCTTGGATGGTATGTAAATTCGTAAAAGAAGCTTAAGAATGAAATGCCCAACACGCCAGGATATACCCAAATACCCTCCTACGCGTAGGATGAGGATATAACAATTATCACAAACTATATTTGCCACATTTTCAAAATAGGTTCTCTGATTATTACACTACCTAATGCAAACATTTTCAGTTGCCCGTTTATGCTCCATTTATTGCTAGAGGTAATATTTAAAAAAAAAAAACATTGTTCCAAAAATATACGTAGTTCGCACCAGACACAATTTCAACATTAATGGCTGTGTTTGAAAATGTGTCAATGCAATTATTTTCTTTCCCAATACATGTGCAATGGTTTCGAAAACGAAATGAAATGCAAATAATTTTATACAGAAATGTGTTGATAGATTTAAATTAGCTTGTGGGATTAAGTATGCAGTATAGTCTCCGTTATATAAACAAGAATTTTTCGAAGCAAAATTTAATATTATTTGCGAATCATTTAAATATTGGTTATTTATACAAGAGGTGCATTTTATACCTATCGCAATTTTTATACTTTTTGTGTCTGCATTGTACAAAGAAATATGCATTTATCCATTTAGCTATAAATTGCAATTTCTTATATGTTTTACAAGTAAAACGTCAAAGCACGTAGGCTAAGAAACAGTTTGTATAGGCTTATAAATATACATGTGTTTTATTTGCATACATATTTGCTGAAAATTCCACGCCGTCATAGCTGCAGAATTCTGAAAAGTGGGGTTCGCATGATACCTTGAAGTTGGGCAACTCAACCATGGTCAAATATTAAAAACTCTATAAAATAACATATTTCGCTAGTTAAAAACAAAGTTATAACATTAATTTTCTTGTCTCTCAAAAAAGCCGATAAGTTAAGTTATGTTCGTTGGGTAAATATTGAAATATTGACGTAAACGATTTTGAAATTTTGGTTGTTATGGAAGGCATGTATGCCAATTTGCGGACACATTTAATAATTCAGTGTAAATGTTATGTATGTAATGTGATCTGTGGTTTTCACAAGCAATCGCTTATCTTTCTGGAGGAAATATATGGTCACTGCCCTGCACATGACATTAAAGTAGTTCTGGGAGATTTTAATGCTAAAATAAAAAGTCGGAAAATTCAATCTGCACAACAACTCTTCTGATAACCTATTTAGACTGGTTAGCTTCTCGTCGGCAGTAAACATGGTAGTGAGTGGAACCAGATTCCCAAATAAAGATATGCACAAGGCAATCTAGATATCGCCTGATCAAAATACATACGGCATATCACCGAGATAGCAAATGCCTACTCCAACCAATTCACTAAATTACTTCAAACTAACCTACGTAAGTCTGACGTTCCCAACACCTAGTGGCAGCATATTGCGACGACCGTGAGTTATAAAAAACCACGCTCAGTCAAGACCTGGTACGATGAAGAATAACGCGAAATGTCTGATGAAAAGGATGTTTGCATACAGGAAGAAACTGCTACCAATAGCAACGCGTACTGTGACGGAGCGTTATGATGAGAGGAGGAGGGATATGAAACGCCTCTTCAGATGGAAAAAGCGTCTTTGGAAGAAAGTAGAAAGCCAGAGTATCGAAAATTACAGGGATGGAGGTGAACCCCGAAAGTTCTAACACAAGATTAAAAGCAAAGGTTTTGGAACAGGAATCCACCACCCATAAAGACAGAGATGAAAATCTGGTCACGGACACTCGTTCCCAAAGGCAGCATACGTGACGAAATCACGTCAATTATCGATGGTGGAGTAGACTGTCCACCACCGAGCCAAAACGAGATCAGTACGGCAACTGCAAAGCTTCAAAACCGGTGATAAAAAGCTGGCAAGGAGCTTGCACCAGCTCACAAAAACACGATTTGGCTCAAGGAATGCATGGCCAATAATTGGAATCTAAGTGTTCTATGCCCTGTGCTTAAGGCAGGCGATCAAAGTGTGTACCAACTATCTCGGGTTCGGCCTTTATCCCGTCGTATACAAGGTCCTGTGTAGTGTATTATGTGAACCTGATTGGACCTTATCAACGTGACTTTAGACCTCATAAATCCACGATAGTCCAGATAGTCATATTACGACATATCCTGGAGAGAACCTAAGAACTGCTGTTCGAAACCTTTCATCTGTTCATCGACTACAAAGCTAAATTCGACAGTCCGATACGACAGATATTATTAGATGCTATGGCTGAGTTTGGTACCCCCGCGAAGCTGATACGACTTTGCGGGATGACACTGACTGGCACGAAGTCTTCAGTGAAAATTGGCAAAAATCTGACTGAGTAATTTTCTACGAAGCGAGGCTTTAGACAAGTCGATAGTCTTTCACGCGATATCTTTTTAAAATCGCAATGGAGATGATAATGCGGAAGGCTGCAGTAAACACGTCTGGTACCATCTTTAACCAAATTCACATGCTGTTCGCGTATGCCGATGATAAAAACATCATTGGCTGTGAATTGCGGAATGTTACTGCCGCCTTTTCAGTCATTGAGAACAAGTCGGCAGATGTGGTCTGATGATATATGATGACACATCCAAGTTATTTGTTCCCACAAACAAAGAGTCTGTCCGTTTGGGGCGCTGCAGCGCGCTGTGTGAGCTTTGACATCTATATCATTGAATTTGTGTACCAGGCTTCGCCGTTAACACGACTAATAATGTCAGCCTGGAATTCAAGGGACGAGTATTGATCGCAAACCACTAAGCAAGTGATTTAATAAAAAAAGACATCTCTCGAAGAGCAAAGATTCAATTCATTCAGACACTTATCACACCGATCTGGCTCTGCAGCTTAGAATTTTGGTTGGATCAATCTATTGTGGAAGAAAAAAAGAGAAAAATACTTTACAAAATATAAGGACCTATTATCGTTAATGGCGAGTACCGTCGTCGGCTGAACCATGCAACGTATGAACTCTTACAACGATATCGACGTAGTCAAGCGCGTTCAAATAGACCGAATGCGCTGATTTGAACACGTTGTCCGGAAAACCTTCGGCAATAGTCTCGATGGGCGGCTCAGGAGTGGGCGACCAAAATTTTGTGATTGGACCAAGAGAAAGAGCTAAGTGGAGTGACGAACTATCTACGGAGCGCATAAGACCCAAGTGCTGAGAAATCTTTCCTACGTGCGGCTACTTATGGAAAAATGTCTGTTGCTGCTGCCAAATAAGAAGACCAAATATTTGTTCTCTTGAAAAAACGGTGCCCGGACATAACCCCCACGGACATAATCCCCAACGCGATTTTGGGGCTTATGTCCGCCACGCTCTGCGGACATAACCCCCAATTTGCTTTTGGGATTATGTCCGCGGGGCATAACGGACATAAGCCCCAACAAATATAACGGACATAACACCCAAACTAATTTTGCGACTAAAAGTAATGAAAAAGGTTGATGAAGTTGATGAAATGGGGGTGGGCGGAAGCGTGCCCCCCACCGCATTCTTCCCTCGCTACAATAGCAATATTTAAAATCGTTCTCTTCATATGTTGAAATACTAAAAACAACGACAAATTCGGTCATAATCCCCATTGGGGCTTATGTCCCAATTTCATTGGGGATTATGTCCGACATGTTGCTCGGACATAAGCCCCAAAATCGTTTTGGGGATTATGTCCGTGTAGGGTTATGTCACGGCACCGAAAAAACGGTATTTGGTAGTTAAGCGGTTGCTTGTGAAAACAACAGAAATATATGCGCTTGCAAAAAAAACGCCTAAGGACAGACGGATATGCTTAGAAGCACCCCGATTTGTACAACTATCAAGAATATAAACTTTATGAGATTCCAAACAAGTAATACATACCCTTGTGTTACAAATGACAATCTCAATCTATAGTTTATAGAGTCTAAAAAAATCTGGACCTAAACTTGAAACCAAATAGATACTTAAAACTTAAGAGACACATTTACAACAAAGGCAATTAAATGCGATCACTGATCTTTCATTCAATCATTCAATGTTGTCCCTTCTAACTAGTTAGTTACCACATAACCCTCTTATATCTCCAATTTATCATAAAATCCAGATATACACTGAATACTAATTCTATTGCTTATATAATCATTTCTATTCCACTATTTACCTACTTAAGGATTCTTATATTCATCATCAAACCATTAAATAAAACATTTCTCTAACTGTATTTTAAACAGTCAGCCAGAATCGCCACTGATGTTTCCACGTTAATACCAATAAAAAAAATAAACAACGTCTCGAAAACAAAAAGTCTCACCCTCTAGCGTTAGTTGTTTATAAAACATTGAGCTGACAACAATACGACAGACGGACAGCGGCAAAAACAAAGCAAAAACACAAGCGAATATATTTTTCGCTAGCGCGAAAATTGTCGAAAAGAATACGCTTTTAAATTTTCTACAATTCCCAAACTGTCTGTTGGCTTGCTCGCTGAGTCGGTCGTCCAAGTTCAAGTGCTAAATAATATTTAATTGAGATAAACAACAACAATAACCTAAAACACCGGTCAGCGTTGCTAGATGCATAGCATAAAATTATCTCATCGTCATAATTAGCAGTAACAGTAGCAGCAGCAGCACCATCAGCATAGAACGGCAGTCATCACCGGCGACAAACATGAATCTGATGAGAAAGTTATCACTTGCTGCCGTTGGTAGAATTTGTTTGCTGTTTGCCATAATTCTTTTCCGCACTATTGCAAATGCCAGCAACGACAGCAGTGACGACGATGTCAGTGAATTCTACTCATCGATAGCGGGTTTGGAGACACTCTTAAAGACGGAACAGATTCTGTTGGGTGACTTGAAAGATTATGTGGCTATGACCAAGCAAAGCATTAACATATTCGAAAAGTGAGTGATGAGCATAAAACACACAAACAAATATACATACGAGTATATCTGCATATTGATGTGATTAAAAAACAAAATGATAACATTATAAGCGAAGATAGAGTGGACAAGCATAAATCGATATAGTAAACATAAAAACAAATAAAATTTTAATTATGCTGTTAACAATCCATCAACATCTAATTATATATCAGTGGTAAAAAAAAGATAATTGTGATAGAAAAAAAACAATAAGAAAAATATGTGCCTATGTGTCTAGTGTGTTAAAAAATAAAAATAATTTTTTGAATGTGAAAATGTCAATAAAATAATTTGAAAAAGTAACATTCTAATATATTAACAACCAAATTCATTAAAAGGTTATTATAAGGAAAATGTGCGTGATGTGAGATCGACTGTGGCATGATACTTGGAACACGAAACTATTATGAGGGTGACCTAGGTCGAGCCCTGGCACAGCATAGTATTTGCTTGTCAAAATTTTGATTCGTTCTTTAAAAATTGTGTAAGATTTGCTGCAATATTTTAAGTCACACAAGAAAAAAAAAATGTTGCACGCGTCTTGGTTATTGAATTGAAATTTATGAACGAAGTCATTTTATTAAACTGTATTCTGTTGTATCAAATGAAAAAAATATCTTAGACGTATAGGTTTTTAATGATAAATGTTTAATGTTGAAATTTAAAGCTGAAGTGCCGAGTACTTTCTGGGTACCAAATTTTACATCTGTGGGGCTAAAATACAGTTTTGCCGCGCCCACTCCGCACAGTGATTTGTTTCCTTACATCGATCGGACAAAAATTGAAGAAAATCTGAAAGTTTGAACCCAAAAATGCCAAGTCATCAGGTACCTCCTACACAAAGGGTATGGAGGGCTCTGAAATTATATCACACTTTAACACTCTATTGGATTGAATAATTTTGATCAAATTTTGCAAAACTATTATTATCCTTATGGGACCGGCCGTGGCATAGTGGTTAGAACACGCGACTACAATGCGGGAGATCGCAGGTTCAAACCTGGCTCCAGCCATCTTAAAAGAAAAAAATAAATAAAATTTTCTTTCATTGTCGGCTCCCCTCGAATGTTGTTTGACAGCAACTTCGCAGTATTAAGCGTCGATTCAATCGTCGTGTCTAGTAAGAGCTTCTCAAAACAGTGACGTTCGCATTCGTCGATAAATAAGTAGGTGCCGTTAGTTGTGAATCTAAAAATAGAAAGCGTGTTAATTCACAACAACGCGAGAAGCTATCATTCATGGGGTGCAAAGGGAAATTAAGTTTAAGTTTTTATTATCCTTATTGTACATAGTTTGAGCAATGGGTCTTGCAATTTCTTTGAGCTATGTCCGTCTGTCCGGCTGGCTGTCTAGGTGGCTGTTGGGCAGGATAAGTCGAGTAAATCTTAACTGATCCTATTGAAAATGTTTTAATATTAATATTTTCCGAAATGAAGTAATGAGATGGTAATCCGGCAAACTAGTCCCCACTCTTATGGTACCAAATGACCTATTTTTGTACAAATAATATATATCCAAAAACTTCAAAACGGACAGCTGAAGGACATTTAAATTTGGCCAGCTTAGTTATCTTACCATAACAAACTCTAAGGAAACCAAAACCTTTGACTCGCCCCTTCTGGTAGGTCCCATCTAAATGACCAAAATGACCCGTATAGTTTTATGTACTTATCTTTTTTGTAATACTATGTCCACACTACAGTCATTTTTCGTAATTCGCGCTCACATTCGTAATTCAACCCCAAATTACATGGTGAATTACGTAATTTCTCCATACAAAATTTTGAGAGTGAATTACGATCTTTAAAAGTAATTCATTTAGAATTACCTTCTGAATTATGATCAAATCGTTGCCATCTCTAACTTTTATCGGAATATATCGAAACAGCTGTTAAAATGAAAATGAAAATGAAATTTAAACAACAAACATAAACACAAAGTTAAACAAATTTTATTCATTTTTTGATATTCGACCTTTTCTTTAATATTTTCCTTTTTAATTAAGTTGAGATCGGGATTTAACGAATTATTAGTACAAATTTAAAAGCCAAATATAAAAAACCACGAGTTGCATACAAGCAAAGCAAAGTAAACAAACAAAAGAAACTGTCAAATCAAATTAAGTACGTGTAGTGTGGACAGGGTAATTCGCGTAAGTAATTCAAAGAGCGAATTAGGTAACTCGGGGCGTAGTTTGGACAGGGTACAAGTCCATCAAATACGGTCACGATTATACGTTACTAGCTGACCCGTCAGACTTCGTCCTGCCTACAAAAATATTGATAAAGATGTTGAGTACAGTTATATTTTACTAACGATTGGTCTATTACATTGGTAACACTTGTCGCTATACAAATATTTAATTTTAATTTATTTAATTTTTTTTTCAAAACCACTCTTTTGATCAGAATGCGCTAGTCTGATTTAGTGCTCGTCTATTCCTTCCGCTCTTAGCTAAAGTCTACTTCACTAAATTCCATAATCCTTACATGAGGCATTTGATTTGGGTGCTAATTGATTTTATTTAATGCTAAGCACCTGAATCTTCCGTTTTAAGATAAATATTCACAGCAAATTTGATTCTAGGATGACGCGTTTGGTCAAAATCTATTTTTCTGATTTAGTGACACACCCATGTCTGCCCCCAAATAGAGTTTCCGAAAATGCCTTCGTATCGCACTACTACTCTATAAAATTCACGCTAATATTATTGTTTCTATCTTTAGCCATTTGGTCTGGGCTATGATACCAATTTTATGCCTTTAAAAGTACGAATCTCGAAACATCCCTTCAAATCACACAACAACCCAATAAGATTTACACCTTATATTCGTGATTCTACATTGTGCAGTTTGGCTTAAGTGATTGTGCCAGTTTCATACCCTTTTCGGCCTTTTATTCCCTAGAAGTTCGGAATTGGAAAAAATCACTTAATAGCGCTCAACTACTCTATGAAATAAACATTCACTAACATTTTCGCGATACCATTTTTTTTGTTTTTTTTTTTTTGTACTTTTTACGCCCTAGTAGTACGATTTTCGTCCGGTTGATGGTACCAATTTTATCCCTTTTTGAATCTTTTTTGATTCTAGAAGTAAGAAGTTTGGAAAATCCCATTATCTAGCCCTCTAATTCTAAGCAAGCCCTTACCGATTTTCGCACTTGTAACTTTAGCCGTTTGGTGCCAGTTTTATTCATTTTTGGCCATTTTTAGCCTTAAAAGTACGAATTTTAAAAAAATCCCCTCATGCAGTTCTATAGTTTTAAAGGAAGCATGCTCAGATAAATTTTCGTGATTTTGGCTTTACCCGTTTGGTCCTAGTTATGGTATCAGTTTTATCCCTTTCTGGATGTTTTTGGTCCTAAAAGTAAAAAATTGCAAATATTCGTAAATCTTTATAAAAGGCAAGTCCATATAGATTTCTGCGACTCTACATTTAGCCGTTTAATCTGGGCGATGGTACCAATTTTATCCCTTTTTTTTTGGCCTTTTAAGTCATAATGGTACGAATTTTAAAAAAATCCCTTTGTATCTCACGACTACACTATAAAATAAATATGTACCCCAATTTTCGCTTTTCTACCTTTAGCCGTTTCGTCAGGGTGATGGTACCAGTTTTATCCCCTTTTCGGGTTTTTACCCATAAAAGCAAATAGTCTATAGAACTCAGGGATAACGTAGCTATCGAATGTGAGTTTACAACTTTGTTAAAATTAAATTTTTAAAAATAGTAATAACACAATTCAACAATTTTTTGATACCGGCTTCTAAATAGTTGATGCTTATGTAAAATTTCATGCTGAATTCAAATCTGCTGTCAGAGTTGTGAAAAGTAGAACGGTATTTGAGATATCGATTTTGATGACCAAGGGCAAAAAATTTTTTGAAGATATTATTCTATCATGTAGTTGTCTGAAACCGGAGTAATCTTACGAAAACACGGAAAGAAACTTAATGAAAGACAGCGAAAACTTGAAAAATCAACTAAATTTTAAAAAAAAAAATCTAACTTGAAGTGCCATAACTTTTCCATTAATGATTAGATTTTAAACAGCTACCGTTTTTTAAGAAAAAAAAATTATAAGCATAAATAAGGTTTTTTCTCTTAAATTTTTCCTTGAACCAATTATTGTTCAATTTCGATAATTATAATATTACCTTGTTTTATAAATGTTTAAGTTAGTTTAGTCTAAATAGACTAATCTCTTTACCAATACTGTTATAATTATTGTATAAAATGCATTGTTATGATTTGGCAATAAAGTGAATTGAATTAAATTAAAAAAAAAAATATTATCTTTTGATTTTGTCCCAGTTTACAAATATCTGTAACTTTTCTCAAAACACTAAAAATGGAAACTTGACGATACCTCAAAAACTGTTCTACTTTCCACATATCTAAGGGCAGATTTGAATTCAGCGTAAAATTCTACATTAAAATCAATTACTAAGTGTCCCGGATACAGAAACTTTTAAAATTAAGTGACATAGTGTAATTTTTTCTGACCTTTTAACAACACTATAAACTTTTGTAATTTTTGAACTTTTTTAGTGAAAACATATTTTTTGCGAGCTTTTGAAAGATATTTGAGTTAACATATAAGTTTTTTAGTTTTTCCCAGTTCTGAACATACTGAAGAATACAACATCAAAATTTCAAGCTCTTTCTGAAAAAAATGTATTTTTAGGAATTATTTTTATTAAGCTATAAAATTCAGTTTTTTGTTCATTAATTTTTGCCCAAAATTCACTGACTAGCGCCAGAGGTCAGAGGTTTCGCGCCCAGCGAAACGCCGGGACACGTATAACTTCCTTTTTACCGATATAACTTTCCCCGGTAGTTTGAACCCTTTCTGATCACTGACCCCTACCATTTGTCTCACAGTGTAATATTAATAGAATGGGATGATCAGCGTTGAATTCTGGTACGATTTAAAGATGTCCGCCCATCTGTCCCTCGACTACAGCCATAGCTTAAAAACGGAATTTGGTATACATGCCACTATTTTCTTAGCGAAGGTTAAGAAATAAGATGAGCTAGATCGGACATAACTTCTCCCACCTCCCATACAAATTTGCTTTTTTCGAGGTATCCGTATGTTTGTCTCCTTGTTTACAGCCGTAGTTTAAGAGCTATCGAGCTGAAATATACAAAGATCAGACAAAAACTGCGCCCTCCTCTCCCACAAACTCTCCCTATTTGGGAGTGTCAGTATGTCTGACTACGCGATTATAGCCGTAGTTTAAGAGTTAACAAGCTTCTATTCACTAAGCCGGGTTAAGTTCAATGATGAGGAAAATCGGACGAAACTACTCCCTCCTCCAAGTATATTTTCATCATAGCTTTGGCATGATTGACGAAAAATATTTAATTAGTTTTTATTGATTTTTGTTTTTGGTAAATTTCAAGATCACTTGAAAGAAGTTTTTAGCAGAATGGTATTCCTACAATGCCAGGTAGCCAAATAATCACTATCTAGTATCATAATAAAGTACCAAAAGACATATAATAGCTATTATTTAACAGATATACATATATATTCTCCATATTACAGGGAAATAAACAAAATTGAAAAAGAACAGGAACTTGCAGTAGTGGATACCGATAATTACTTAACAAATCCCGTCAATGCCTACAAATTAATTACGCGCTTATACAATGATTGGCCGATTTACAAAAAACATGTAGAAAAAGGAGATGGTAAGAATTTGAGATAAAATACAAGTTATAACATTATAATAATCCCCTCTACTATGTATGTCGTAGTCACGTCGAATCTTTGTCGTTTTTTAAATATGGCATCGCTGATGTCGTTTGTAAGGCTGAAATATGACTGTCCTTGCTCCTATCAAGTTCTTCTTCATCAAATAATGAAAAATTCTTAACACTTACCATTTATGTTAATTATTACTTATTTTATTCAAATTAAAAAAAACATTCGAATCTTGTCGAAAGTCGACTACGACATACGTAATAAGGGGGAATATATTCTATGAAACGGTTTTGTTAAGTTTTCTCTATAGTTTGTCGAATTTGTTTAAAATTTGCATTTACTTTCTAATTGAAAAAACTTTTTTCTTAGTTTCCATTTATATAAACCAAAGCACATCCTCCTCCCTTCATTGTTTTTATTTCTAGACTTTTTGCAACTACTGGGTTTGCGCACAACCCAACTGAATTTTCCCTCTCAAGATGATTTCGAACAGTCTGCATTGGCTTTGGTTAGACTACAGAAAACCTATAACTTAGATGTAACTCAATTGTCCTCCGGCATACTCAATGGAGTCAAATATGGGTAAGACGTCCACAATGTTTTAACATTTCTAATAGTATTTAGAAAATAGTTAACCATCCTCACTCTCAGCAATGACATGACCTGGTCCGATTGCCTATTTCTGGGTCAGCAGCTAATAAATGTAGGCGCCTACAATCATACCCGGAAATGGGTTCAAGAATCAGCTAGACGCTTTCATTTCGATGCTATCAATGTTAATGAAAGTTCATTGGCTATTATGGAAATATTAGGAGAAAATCTATTGAAAATTGGTGATATAGAGACGGCATTGCAAATTTTCCAGACTGTCTTAAACAAAGAACCCAAACGTTTAGAGATTCTAGCGGACATCTACGATAATACTTCTATTTTACCAAATTCCTATCCAGGCTATAGGGGGTATCATGTAAGTATGTGGCGAAACCTTATAATGAATGCAATTTAATTTAATTTCTCTTCCCTCCCCTAAAGTCTTCTAATGAATTCAAACTCTATGAAAAAGTATGCCGCGAAGAAGTTACACGCCATCCCTCAGAAGAACGTCATTTACGCTGTCGTTATTATCACGCCAGCAAATGTGATTTTTGCCGCCTAGCACCTTTTAAAGTCGAAGAACTAAGTATTGACCCTGAGGTTATGATATTTTACGATATGATTTCCGAGGAGGCCATTGAAAAGCTTAAAGAATTAGCCTTGCCTGTTATGAAACGTTCAACCGTGCGCGCTGCAGGAGGAAGAGGAAAACGCAATTATCGCATCTCCAAAAATGCCTGGCTAGAATATGGTACACATCCGTACGCCATGAAGATGTTGCGTGATTTACGTGATGTTACCGGTCTAGATATGTCGCACAGTGAATCATTGCAAGTGGCCAATTATGGTTTGGGTGGTCACTATGAGCCACATTTTGATTTCCTTTTGGTAAGTTGCAACTTGTACTGCTTTGCTGGTAATACATGTATGCCTGGGTGTGTGTGGGTGTGTGTGCGTTAAAATGGCTGCATGTAGTTAAGGGGTTCATACGAGAACAAATTATCACACCCTAGGGCAATCGCCTGCTAACATAAAGCCTTTCTATTTTTGTTGCATATTTGTGTTCCGGCTGTTGGTGTTGCTGACGTTGATGATGATGATGATGGATACAGAATGCTAGTGTGGGAGTGGAGAGCAATCGTCTGTCTACCTCAATTTACTACGTAAGTACCCACTAACACCACTACATGTCTAAGGACAGATTGGCTTACGCACACATCGTCACCGGTTCTTAGATTACCATTCCTATGAAAAGTGCACAGTAGCTGACAGGGCACAATCCTGTTATGTAATGGTATTAGAATGACAGAGAACTTTTAATCTGTGGCGCATAGTGGTTTGCAATGCAAGTGAATTGTGTTGAATTGTCAAGTTGATAACGAAATACGAACATGAGGTTGTTTGATGTTGGTTGCAATTTACTCACTTTGAAAGTGATAATTTATTAATTATTTTTGGTTTTCTAAATGATGTGTTCATATTCTAGTGTGAGATTTATTTTCTATTGTAACAACACCGTTGCAATGACGTTGCTTAGGGAGGTTACCTCCTTAGGAAACAATGCAGACATTGCGCAATGATCAAAACATAAATAACACATAAAATAAATCAACAATGAGCTAGCGCCACCTTTGGAGGAATTTGGCGGTTTAAGCTCACAACAACATCTTACAAACCCTTGACACAAACCTTGTTATCTACAAAGGAACAAAACAGAGTTTCCATCAATGCTCGATAATCGGATTGCATTGCCGGTCGAGTGCCGATAAATTGAAAATCGGTATAAAAAATAACTACCCCAGCTGCTTCCTCCAGTTGTTACAACGACAAAAACGAAATCACGCCAATCATCGACGACTTTGTAGATTACTTACCCCCGATCCTGTGCTTATGAAAGGCGATCCAAGTGTGTGTACCAAATATCGCGCGATCAGCCCATTACCCATCGCTTACAAGGTCTTAACTAATGTGTTATGTGAAAACCTAAAGCTCATTGTAGCGAACCTGATTGGACCTTATCAGTGTGGCTTTAGACCTAGTAAATCCACTACTGACCAGATATTCACAATACGACACATCCTGGAAAAGACCAAAGTCCCATGCGATAGAAATTATTAGATGATATGGCAGAGTTTAGTATCCCCACGAAACTGATACGCCAAGCGAGGCTTTAGACAAGGCTATAGTCTGTCATGCGATCAATGGGGACGATAATGCAGAAGGCTGCAGCAAACACGACTGATCACATCTTTAATAAAAGTCATATGCTACTCGTGTATGCCCATGATAAAGATACCATTAGGAATGTTACTGTGGGCTTTTCAAGCATTGAGGAGCAGTCGGTTTGGTGATAAGTGAGTCATAACCAAGTTATTTGTTTCAGCAACTAAAGACCAACCGTGACATAGTGGTTAGAACACGCGACTACCATGCGGGAGGTCCCGGGTTCGATTCCCGCATCCAGTCATCTACATTTTTCTTTCATTGCCGGCCCCTTCGATGTTGTCGACAGCAACATTGCAGTATAAGTGTCGAGTCAATCGGCATGTCTAGTAAAAGCTTCTAACACGAGAAGCTATCCCATACCTCATTCATTGGGTGCAAAGGGAAATACAGTTTTTTTTTTAACTTAAGAGGCTTATAATTTGGGACGCTTCGTGAATGTTGACAACTACATCTTTGAGGTGGTAGATGATTTAGTCCACCTTGGTTCCGCCGTAAGCAAAAATAATATTGTCAGCCTGGAAAACAAGAGAAGAGTGATCGCCAACCGCTGCTACTATGCGATATGCGATTTAATGACAGAACTCTTTCTCGGCGAATCAAGATCCAACTCTACCAGATACTCATCCTACATGTTTTGCTCTACAGTGCAGAATCCTGGGTAATGGCATAAGCGTATCAATCTATTCTGGGAGTCTTCGAGAGAAAAATACTTTGCAAAATATTTGCATTCACCATTGGACCCAACGGCGAGTACCGTCGTCCAATGAACCAAGAGTTTTATGAGCTTGGACAGGCTGTACATGCCCATCGGCAATAAACTCGATGTGTGGCGATGGAAAAATCAGAAACCGAACGTAACGAATGCAATATTATCCAGGTTGAGGTATTGGCCATTCAGAAAGCCACGGAGCCTATTATGGGATATGAAATTGATGCTAGCAGACGGATAACCATCTGTGAGGATAGCCAGGTTGCAATAAAAGTGATCAGTTCTACATTGTCTAAATCAAATTTAGTAACAATTTTTTGAGAGAAGTTGAATGGACTAAAGTCTCTAGATGACAGCCTCTCAACAGTCTTATCGACCAGAGGAGCCTGTACTATGTCTGGAAGATGTTCCGCCAATTTGTTAAATTTTTGGCTTAGTGGAGGATTGGATGTAGAAAACAACCAGCAGACGTAAGATCTCCAGAACCGACTGTATAATTGTTAGATCGCTCCGGCCCTAATACAGCAGATACCTATCAGCGTATATGGTTGCCCTGCGCAAAAGTGATCAAGGGCCTGGAATTCTAATAAAAAACAATTAATTTCCCTTTTACCCCATGAATGAGGTATGAGATAGCTTCTCGCGTTGTTGTGAATTAACACGCTTTCTATTTTGGATTCACAACTAACGGCACCTACTTGTTTATCGACGAATGCGAACGTCACCGTTTGTGAAGCTCTTACTAGACATGCCGATTGACTCAACACTTATACTGCGAAGTTGCTGTCGACAACATCGAGGAAGCCGGCAATGAATGAAAAATGTAAAAGGCTAGAGGCGGGAATAGAATCTAGGATCACCCGATCTAACCAATATGCCACGCCGGTCCTGGAATTCTAACAGGTCATGGCACAGATCATTTTCTGTACGGGACTACTGCTGAGTGTGTGTGAGGACGAGGAGGCGTCCGATACGATGGAACATCTTCTTTGTAACTGCCCCGGTCTAACCAATAGGAGGCTAAGATATTTAGAAGAAAGTTATACAGAAGATCTAGAGTCTCTCTCTCCTCAGTCCGAGTAGGCGGTTTCTATATACAACTTACTTAATTTTCCTTTACACCCCATGCGTTGTTGTTTATCGACGAATGCGAACGTCACTGTTTGAGAAGCTCTTACTAGACATGCCGATTGACTCTACACTTATACTGCGAAGTTGCTGTCAACAACATTCGAGAGGAGCCGACGATGAAAGAATTTTTTTTTATGATGACTAGAGCCATCTGTTGAACCTGTGATCTCCCGCATGGTAGTCGCGTGTTCTAACCACTATGCCACGGTCGGTCCCGATCTATATATATATATATATATAAATATTTAATTAATCAATGGGTATCTATTGATCTAGTCAACAAAAAAATTTCAGAATGTTTTATGCGGCTAACTGGGCTAAGATGACGATTGGGGTTCCTACGATTCTCTTTTCCTTCTCTATTCCTCCCCTCCTCCTTCTTTGTCATCGCCTTGCCATTCTCCTTTTTTAACGGACAATCATTATGGATATCTGCTGATATAGCGGTGTGTGTCACCATGCGCTCAAACGGAGTGAAGAGTATATAAATTTTATTTTTCCATATGTAACGCCCATAAGTAGGCGTGGTAGGTATGACAATATATATCTATATATAAATGATCAGCGTCAAATTCTGAGTTGTTGTACGGATGTCCGTCTGTTCCCGCAATTACAGCCGTGGTTTAAGAGATATCAAGCTGAAATTTGGAATACAAGCTTATATCCTCAAAGCGGAGGTTAGTTCTAAAATGAGCCCGAATGGGTAAAACTACTCCAACCCACAATGCAAACTCCACCTTTTTGGAGTCTGTCCCCTCTATTACAGCTGTAGTTTAAGAGATATTAGACTTAAATTTGGAACACAAGCTTCTATGCTCTAAGCGGAGGTTAAGTTCTAAGATAAGCCCGATTGGTCAAAAACTACTCCCACTTACCATACAAATTGCCCTTTTGTGGGGGTCTGTCCCTGCAACTACAGCCGTAGTTTAGGGAATATCGAACTGAAATTTGGAAAGCAAGCTTCTATACTCTAAGTGTGCAAGATCGCAAGATCGGACAAAAACTACACCCATGTCCCATACAAACTCCCCTTTTTGGGGAGTCCCTCTATCTGTCAGCCGTAGTTTTAAAAAAAATCTACCTGAAATTTGGTATGTATGCCTCCATCCTCTAAGCAGAGGTTAATTTCTGAACGATATCAAACAAATACTACTCCCATCTACTATACACACCCTTCATTAAAGGGTGTTCGTCTGTCTCTCCAAGCTTATATCCTCTAAGCGGATGTTAAGTTCTAAAATGAACATGACACCACAAAAACTACACCACAATTTCATACAAATTCCCCCTTTTTGGGGGTGTCCGTTTATCTATCTTCCCGAGTGCGGTAGTTTTAGAGCTATCGAGTTTAAATTTTGTATTCAAGCTTTCATCTTCTATGCGGAGTTTAAGTTCAAAGATGAGCATACAAACTTTAAACTTTAGTTATAGTGCAAATAACCAGTTTTATCACCATTTTTAAACCATCACCCTTAGGGATGAGGGTATATATCATTTGATACGACCCAAAAGTGTAACACATAGAAGGAGTCATTTGAGACCCTAGGTTTCTTTGAACCAAATTCGATTCATGACTTTTTAAGTCCTTTGAGCCATGTCCGTCTATCTGTATGTCCGTTTGTCTGTCTGTCTGGCTGTCCGGCTGGTGCGCACGATAACTTTCGAAAGAGACAACCATGTTTTGAAATTTTTCACGAATCAATATTTCTCCAAAACTACTTACGGTATTGCAAATGGGCTACATGGCCCACCCCTTCTGGTAACTCCCATACAAATACACAATTCCGCCCAACTTAGAAACCGAGTAATAATATCAAAACACCCAACGGGATCGTACCCAAATTCTGTACTTAGTAAAGCTATAACAGGATAAAGTTTTGGGAAAAAATTGGAAGTCTAACAAATGTACCTTTCCGCCCACTTTAGAGATGGAGTAATAATATCAATAAATTCAACGCAATCGTACCCAAGTTATTTATTTAGTAAAACTATAGCAGGATACAGCTTTTGAGATAAAAACTGGAAGTCTAGCCACGCCCCATCTGGTACCTCCCATACACATCCGGCACCGCCCACTTTAGAAATCGATTAATATTATTAATAGACCTTACGCGATCGTGCCCAAATTCTGTATTTAGTAAAGTTCAAGCAGGATAAAGTTTTGGAGAAAAAATCTGGAAGTCTAGACACGCCCCTTCTGGTACCTCCCATACAAATGTACCTTTCTGCCCACTTTAGAGATGGAGTTATAATATCAATTCACCCAACGCGATCGTGTCCAAATTCTATATTTAGTAAAGCTATAATAGGATAAAGTTTTGGAGAAAAAAATCTTGAAGTGTAGACATGCCCCTTCTGGTACCTCCCATACAAATGTACCACTCCGCCACTTTAGAAATCGCGTAATAATATTAATATAATAAAAAACATTTTTGTTTTACTGAGGGTGATGGTATATGTAAGTCGGGTTGGCCGACTAAAACTTTTTTACTAGTTATAAATGGTAAAGGGTATCATAATTAATTACATTACTAGTTTGATCTGCAATCGTTTAACTGAAAAATTTCCAGTGTTAACTGACATAAATCTTTTTGCGCAATCAAACATATGAGGAATTATCCATAATCTTTCGTTATAATGTTAAATAATTATATTATTAAAAAAACAGTAAATCTTACACAAGATTATTGTTTTACTACCCTACCCATCCCACTGTGCACACGATGACTTGCGCCCCAAAGTATACCACAAAATCTGTTCGGCAAATCAGATTGTTTAACAACAATCTCACTCTATCCCCCTCTCTCACTGTCTATCGTACATCACATTTTGACTCATCGTTTAGCATTTTCAAATATTTCATGAATTTCATATTGTGGCATCTTTTGTCTTTTCCAGTTATCCGATGTGGAACAAGGTGGCGCCACCGCTTTCCCCTTTCTGAAAATTGCAGTTAAGCCAACCAAAGGCAGCGTTTTGTTCTGGTACAATTTACATCGTTCACTGGATGGTGATTTTCGGACCAAACATGCGGGTTGTCCCGTTCTCAAGGGATCGAAATGGAGTAAGTTCGTAACAGTACAGTGAGCCATCGTAGTTGTCGTTGTTGTTGTTGTTGTTGTTGTTGTTGTTGATGAAGTTTTGCAACTGAATACCCCCAAGTCACCATTATAACATTATGTACTGAGATATGGTTTCTATTCTCCAATTGTTTTACAGTTGCCAACGTGTGGACACATGACCGTAGTCAAGATGTAAGTCGTCCATGTGGTCTGTATCGGGATCATGAGAGCTCTTTGGAGTATGCGACAGTTACATAAAAACTCAGGCAGCACCCAGCCGCCTTACGCCAGCTTTAAAATGATGGAAATGTGATCTTTAAGGTCATTGTGATACTATTTAGCAGCAACAATGTTTATGTCGTTATCCTTACGGCTATAGTATTAAATTCATATGATTAAGTAGATTTAGTTAGGATGAACTCATAATGTATGATAATGAATTGTTGAAGTAAAATAAAAAAAGAAAAATAACTAAGATAATGTATAGTTTAATGGTTGATAGGATGAGAGTGAGGATTGGTTGCCGGTTTATTAGCGGAAGTGTCAGGTTGTAATGACTATGAAACATAAGGAAGAGTTGTCGGTGATAAAATAGGACATAAAGATAAATAATGTTGCAAGGATCATGCTACTTTAAGGAAATGGTTATAAAGCCATATTTGTATTATGAGCGTGATTTTCCTGCACCTTGTACCCTACATCTTATCAGTTCTAATCAAAAATATCCAAAGTTTTATTGTTTCCTAGCAACTTTATGTTTCTTTACAGGCATTAAAAGTTACAACGCGTAGCTAATAAAACAACATTCCATGACACCTTCAAAAAATACTCTTTTCAAGCCATCCTCATGCATCGCTTGGCTAAAAACCATATGAAGTATAAAATAAGCAATAGCACAATGGATCATTACCTGTTGGTCACACACATGCCCAACACTTCTAATTATTTACACTCTTGAGTAAGAATATGTTCAAAACAAATGAAAATAAAACACATACATAAATATTACCTATGTATCTGTACATTATTTGCACACCTGGACATAGAAGTACTCAAATGGCTAGAAGGTAGCCAGTATAGAAAGAAATCAAACATTAATTCAAAGATTATCATGGTTTGTTGGCACCAAATCATAAATCATTATCATACAGCCAATTGAGAGTTTATTGACTCGCACCACCTCGTCATTGGTGTTGAGTAATCAAGAAATATTACAGCACGGCCACGAGCAGCAGCCAACAAAAGTTATGAAAACAATGATAGAAGTTATAACCACTATGAGTTATGGAATTTCTTACACCATTCACAAAACAATTATTCTGTAATTTCACAGTGGTGAAAACAATTATACAATTTATTGATGAATTCATAATAAAAACAGGTAATGAATGGACAACATGAATCGTAATTGGAGAAAGTTTTGACTAATTATTGTTTATAAACCCCAACCAACTGGTGGACAGAAGAGTTAAACTGCATGTAGTGGTTTGGATTTAATTGCAAATGTCAGGCGTTGACTTTTACTTGTTGATTTCTTACATTGTCTGTAATTGTCAAGTTAAAAACCAATTGCATTATAATTTACAACAAGAAAATTACATATCCAGTTTGTTTCAAAACTGCAAGTTTTTCATATATTAATTCATGACAATAATTGTCATCGCTTTAATGTCAAGATAATGGAAATATCTGGACAGGCATACTTTATTAAAGACGCACAGTGGTTTGAAATGATATTTTCATATTTTGAGAATTACGCATCTATGTTAAACCTTTGTAAAAGGCATTATTACCCTAATAAAGTTGAACAACCGACCATGGAAAGCATATGTGATTAGTTTTGATCACCACGTTGTTTAATTGGAATTTGTCTAGTAAAAGCTTCTTAAAATGCTTACGTTTGAATTTGTCGTTAAACTGCATGCTCTTGTTATGACACAGTGGGCGTGATACCTCTCACTCGAAATATTTGTTGCAATATACTTGCAATATAAATATCAACAAACATATATCTAGAAAATGGAAACAGCAAAAGGTAGAAAATGTCAATACCAATTTCTGTTGTCATATAACAGTGCAGTGCAATGGAAACGAGAGTTAAGAAACAATTGCACAATGTTAATATTTCTATACATTTATAGTAAAAGTTGATATGGACCAATTTACACAATTTTACAATTATAATGACATATGGGCTTTAGATAAAGTTACTGCATTCACTCCCAGTTTTATAGTCTGCCAAAAGAGCATTTTAGGACATAACAACTTTTTTTAATCTGTGCACCCTACGACCCCCCGAAATAGTACTTATTATGATGCATCGTCATTTGATGCCCGATACAGACAAGGCGTATATCGCTATTCATGGTTTTTTTGGACTACATTTTGCGTTTTGGACATTTTTTCATTCAACGTCAATTTTATTTTTCTTTATCAAGCGACTCTTACTAATAGGCATATCAACTTTTAATACAGCAATTAAATGTACTTCTTCTTATCTCAGACGTGTCACCATTTGGAACTTTTTTATAAAGCCCTAAAGGGTATATTAAATGAAGAAACCTATTTGTGAAAAAATCGGATATATCAACCAAAAGATATTGTTATAAAGATATATTACACAGTGCAACATTTCTAAGGTCATCGTCTGGTGCCACCTTCGTACCCAGCTATTTTTGAAGTATATTCCAAAACTAAAAAAATCCCCAAAGCATTTGGCCCCATTACATCGAAACATTTTTTTATGGATACTCCAATATTTTCACCCCAACACAATTTTTATCATTTTTACGGAGTCCATATTTCATTAACCGTTCGAAAATTTTTCTTTTTGTCTTGTAGATTTTTTGTTGTAGATCTAAACCAGAGCAAAAAAAGTGTCGAACAGGCCGACCCAAAAAAATTGCATCCAGTGCATGAAAATTGCAAAAATATGGAAAAACATGATATTTTTCATGATGTTTTCCACATAAAATTTATTTCGTTGTACTCCGTGGCGTATGATTTATGTGGAATATTACATATTATAATCATAATTTTATGGTGGAAATATCATAGCCTTTTTTCCCATATTTTTAAAATTTTCATGCAGTAGATGCAATTTTTTAGGGTCTGTCTATTTGAGATTTTTTTTGCTCTGGTTTAGATCTACAACTTTGCCGAAGACGAAAAGAAAAAATTCCGAACAGTTAATGAAATATGGACTCAGTAAAAATTGTCAAAAAATCGTATTGGGGTGAAAATATTGGAGTATCCATAAAAAAATGTTGATGTAATGGGGCCAGATCCTTTGGGGTTTTTTTTAAGTTTCGGTATATACTACAAAAATAGCTGGATACGAAGGTGGCACCAATTTATGTGTTGCACTGTGTTATTATATATATATGGGGGGACACAATAGCAACAGTAGCCTACCTTGGCACGATAGCTTTGTCGGCTACAACATTTGGAGGTAACACGACCGTGCAGATATAATAATACAAGGGAACAAGGTATTTGTTGATTAATAACTGAATTGTTACTGAGGACACTAAATCCGAATCTGCACTACCAGCTCGACTTTTCGTGATATACCGATATGTCAAAAATTAAGGCATTACATATATTTGAATAATTTAAAAACGGTTCACCAGATTCAATTAAAAAATAAATCCGAAATTCGCCAATAAAATTATCTTAACGCCGTGCCTTCACTGGTTTAAAATTTGTTCACTAGTTTCAAAGATATTGTTGAAGTTTTGAAAAAAAAAATCCACAAAAACATAACAAAAAAATGTTTGTTCTTCAAAAATGTAAAATAAATAAAAGACATATTTTTGGGAAAATCGATTTGAAATTAATAAGTATCGTATAGGGCAATTTGACACGTTTTAAGCTCTTTTGTTTGACATAACACAAATACTATATGATTACCATAAGTAATATTCCATGTAAATCATATGCCACGGAGTACAACAGTTTTATTGTAACTGCTACAAAATAAACCCAGTTCAAAATCATTTGATGAATGGAAAAGTGAAGCTTTTGCTTATGTAGGAAAACGCCGTCCATCGACTTCACTGACGAAGACTTTTCGAGCTGGAGCATTTTCGTCCATGCGTAAAATACGATCTAGCCAACGCAACCGCTGCACCTTAATCCAATGATAGGCCCATATATTTTACGGAGTATTTTTCTCTCGAATACTGCCAGAACCAATTCATCCGCTTGTATCATCACCCAGGATTCTGAACCATACATCAAGACAGGTAGAACCAGTATCTGGTATAGATGGATTTTTGTTCATCGAGAGAGGGCTATGTCATAAAACCGCTTGCTTAGTCCGTAGTAGCATTTATTAGCAAGCATGATTCTTCCCCGGATTTCGAGGCTGACATTATTTGTTTTGTTGATGGCGGAGCCTAATTAGAAAAAATTGTCTACCACCTCGAAATTATAGTTGTCAACGTCCAAGCAGTTTCCCAAACGAGTATATTCTTTGTTCTCTGAAACTAATAACTTCGTTTTGTCCTCGTTCTCCATTAGAACCACATTAGCTGATTTCTTCTGTATACCTGAGAAGGCTGCAGTCACATCTTGCAGTTTTCGACCGATGATGTCTACGTTATTAGCGTACGCGGGTAGCATGTGGGTTTTGTTGAATATCGTCCCACTCGTGTTTACTGCAGCTTTTCTCATTATCATATCCATCACTATGTTGAAGAGGTCACACGTTAGGCAGTGTTTTAGTCCTCGTCTGATATAGAATGGCTCCGTTAGGTCCTTGCCTTCATTGAAGACTTCGTGTCAGTCGGTGTTATTCCGCAAAGGCGTATCAGCTTCGATGGAATACCAAACTAAGCCATGGCTTCAAACAATTTCTGCCGTATCGGGCTGTCGAAGGCAACTTTATAGTCGACGAAAAGATGGTACGTGTCGATCTGTTGCTCTTGGGTCTTTTCCAGGATTTTTAAAGTTAGAATATCTGGTCAGTTGTTAATTTACCAAGTCTAAAGCCAGACTGATAACAGCCAATCAGGTTCGCTAAAATGGGGTTGTCTGCGGTAAGAAAAGGCTGATCCCGCGATAATTGGTACACATACATGTATTTCATAAGCCAAATCGTGTTTCTGAGCTGGTATATGTACGTTGTCAGCTCATCGCCGCCGGCTTTAAAAAGCTCTGTTGGCAGTTCATCTGCTTCCGTAGCTTAGTTGTTTTTAAGCCGTGCAATTGTCGTGCTGATCTATGATTGTCGATGATTGTCCGGATTTCGTCACTTATTCTGCCTTCGGGAACGAGCGGAGATCAAAAGTGTTTCCTCCATATTTACAGAACACTCTGAATTTCAGTGACCAGATTTCCGTCTCCGTCCTTACAGGTGCGGAACCATGGTCCTTTTACCTTTTAGTAGAACTTTGGGGCTTCACATCTTTCTCAGTAATTTCCGATATCCTCTTTATTTTTTTCCACAGACGCTTTTTCCGCCTGAATAGGCGTTTGATCTCCCTTCTCTTCACATTTTAACGCTCCGCACTCGCGTTGCCATTGGCTACAGTTTTGCCCTGTATGCAGCATCCTTATCTTCAGACATTTCGCGACATTCCTCATCGTAGTGTTTGTCTGTCTGAAAGTGGTTTTTCATAGCCCAGTACGGTCGTTGCGTTAGCGGTCATAGAATTCGCAATATGCTACCACAATGTGTCGGAATGATCTGAATTTGGGCAGGGAGGTTATTTGAAGTAATGATTTAGTTGGTTGGAGTTGGCATTGACTATCTCGGTAGTATGCAGCTTTGTGATGTCTAGCTTCCTTTGCGTTTAGTTACGACCGTTTTAAGCATTACTTAGTCGCGTGCTTACCTTTTCTGCAACTAGGTGTTGATCTGAGTCAATATTTGCACCGATTACCACGTGATCAATGTGGTTTTAAGTCTTTTGATCAGTGGATATCCAGGTTGACTTGTGGATATCTTTATGCGGGAATCTGGTTCTTCTCACTATCATGATTCTTGCCGACGCGAAGTTCACCAGTCTGAATCCGTTATCGCAGGTGTTGTTGTGTAGACTGAATTTTCCGACTGCTGAACCAAGAGCATCTTCCCTTTCTATTTTAGCATTAAAATCTCCTAGAACAATGTTAATGTCATGTGCAGGGCAACGGTCATATATATCTCCAGGCGCTCATAGAATGCATCTTTAAAGTCCTAATCTTGGCCTCTGTCGGGACGTGCACACAAATCAGTGTAATGTAGGAATATTTCGCCTTGATGCTGATGCCGCGATACCAGACGTTGAAGTCTCTTGTCGACTATGAATCAACATCCAAGTTTGAGTCTTTCTGCATGGTAACTGTAAAAGAAGTCACAGTTCTTTCGTCGTGTGCATCCCTGCCCCGTCTGTCTCATTTTCTGTATGGCGGTGATGTCAGCCTGCATTGTCAGCCACTTCCAAAAGGAACATTTGTCGAACCTTCTATATATTGGTTTATCAATGACTACAGCAAAGGCAAACATTTCAATACCATTACTATGTATTAGTTTAACGCCGAGAGCATTAACCCTTAAAGAGAATTGTATTTAAGCTATTACCACTGCTTTGCACACATGTGGAATATAAGGAACCAATAAAAAATATCTACAAGTCACGGTAGGTGGATTTCAATTGTGCTCGGCGTAACCATCTATTCAATCAAGAGCGTTAACGGCTGAGATACAGATCAGACAGTAAACGGTACAATCAAGTACATAAATTTAACAGCAAAGCAAGTTCAATGCTAGATTTTGAGCAGAATCTAATAACAAAAAAAAAATTCTTAAACCATTTTTTTACTCCACGCTCTACCAAAAGAAAGATGTTCGCACCCAGTTACCAGTAATAATTATGATATTTTCCGTAAATATGTATAGACTATTTAGGGGCTTTCTAATGAGGTGGAGATTTCGCATGTTACTCTCTTGTACTGGTTCGCTTAGACTGATTTTATTCTTAATTTGTAGAAGAAACAACAACCATGGCCGCCACAAAAGCAGCAAAATTAATAAAACAATAAGTAATAAGCGTTATTGCTCTTAGAAACTCAACGATGATGATGAGGTTTATTTTGGGCGAGCAACAAACAACAAGCAGAATGATTGAAAATCATTAAACCGACACAAAAAATAATAGAAATTAGTTTACATATAAACACCGGCGTGATAAGATCGCTTGACCGCCCACCAACGGAAAGGGAAGCGAATGCGGATTCGGTCGAATTTAAAACGCAACAACTGCATACAATTATTAAAAACATGTTTGCGCATTTGCATAAAATCATCATTTTGCATTTATTTATTGCAAATGCTTTTGCCAATCCAGAGACTGAGGAATATTTCTCTTCGGTGGCGGGTTTGGAGGATTTACTGCACACGGAACTTAAATTGGCAGGGGAAATGCAGAATTATATTGATAATTTAATGGAACACATTGAAATGTTACAAAGGTAGGCGAAAGAAGTGAGAAAGAGAGTGAGTGAGTGAAGTAAAAACAAGTGAACAAATGGGTTATTGGTTTCCTATAACTATTTTATGCGGTCATGCTTGCCATGGAAATGCACAACGTGTGGTTTTTCCTATGTAACTAAACAAATATTTATAAACTCAAATGCTCCAAATTGGCAAATAAAAAGTGGTCAAACTGGAAAATAGTTCAAATATTTGTGGAATAATTTTCCACATATGTTATGAAAATAAATATTTATGAATGAAATTCATATCACAGAAAAAAATAAATTGGTAATATATTTCTGCTGAATGATGGTGCATATACAAAAAAAGTGTTCAGACTATAATTGTGGCTTTATTTAGTAGCTGAATATCTAAATACCTAATAATTATGAACATTTGACCGGGTTTATGTGTATGGAACTTTAAAAACATGTTACGTGGCCGTATGTTGGGGAATGTTTTTTTATTAAGACGAAGTTAGTATGAGTATTATATTCCATTTGTATAATGTTGAAGTGTAGGTAGTTTACCTCCGTTCTTGCTCATCGTGGAACTCCGCTTAGAGGGTATAAGCTTGTATATCAAATTTCAGCTCGATAACTCTTGTACTACGGCTGTAATCGCCTGGACAGACAGACGGACATCTTTAAATCGACTCAGAATTCGACGCTGATCATTTATATATATACAAATGAACCAGGTAATGCTTCGTTATTTGACGAATACGAAACCTTATAATAAGCTTGGCTTGATTTCTTGAAGGGCTAAGTTAAAGCGATCGATCTTGTAAGCTCTGTAAACAATTTGTTACTACAAGTTATTCCTTTACCTGATCAAACTAACTAAGTCTCACTAACCGAAATTAAAAAAATAAGTCAGCAAATTCATGTCTATAGCGCCAAGTACTATCTGTATACCCAACATTACATTATATAGTCCTCAAAACATTTTGTCCATATTCCCTTGTGCCCACCGATAGCAAATAAAGTGTTCGCATTAATATTCCCACTGGCGGAAAATAAATATTATGTCGGTATATATGTCTGCATTGCCGGGTACTAAAAAGGCTCATTTACACCTCTGACATCATTGTCAATATTTTCCTTCAAATGTGTCAACATCGTTTAAATGATATTGTTTTGTCAGAATTTACCGACATACTTTTTACTTACTTTTTTTAATATTTCCTAACATTTTTGATAAAACAATCTGACTAGCAGTGTAGTTCACAAACTTTACTGACACAATTCTGAAAACATGTTGTCTTAATGCTGAAAAAGTGTCAACAAATAAAATTTAAAAATATTATGTAGTTATCCTTGCTTTTTTAATAACAATAACAATAATTTTCGGCACAATTAAAGAACTTTTAGATAAAATCAAAGTACTTTACATGTGTATAATAGAAGTACTTATAAGTACATTAAAATTACTTGTAGGTACAATAAAGCTACTCTATACAATTATTAGTCTTTTTGTTTACAATAAAAGTACTTTTAAGTACAATAAATTTTATTTTTTTACAATAAATGGAACTTTTTGGCACAAATAAAGTACTTTTTGATACCATAAAAGTACTTTTTGATACCATTAATGTACTTTTTCGCACAATAATAGTTTATTGGCAAATTGTAATTTTTGATACAATAAATGACCTTATTAGTACAATAAATGCACTTTTTAGTACAAAAAATTAACTTATTTGTACAATAAATTTAGTGTTTAGTACAATAAATGTACTTTTTGGTACAATACATTGAACATTTTGTTACAATAAATTTGCTTTTTGATCAATTAAATTTTACTTTTTGTTTAGGGCTAAGGTACAGTTATGCCTGCTTTTGGGTACAAAATAAGTATTGTTTGATACCATAAATGTACTTTTTGGTACAGTAAATGTACCTTTATGTACAATAATAGCTTTTTGGTACAGTAAATTGTACTTTTTGGTACAATAAATTACCTTTAGTACATTAAATTTCATTTTTAAATACAACAAATGTACTTTTTGGTACAATAAATGTCCTTTTTCTTTTAGTGCAATAAATTTTACTTTTTGATAACATAAATGTACTTTTTGATACAATACATTTACTTTGTACAATGATTGTACTTTTTGGTACAATATATTTATAGTGCAATAAAAGTTTTTTTTTTGGTACAATAAATGTACTTTTTGATAAATTAAACTGTACTGTTAGGTATCAAGTATTATCTGTGTATCAAATATAATCGCTCTAGGGCTAAAATACAGTTTTGCCACGCCCACTTCGCCCACTGCTTGAGAATTCAGTTGCAAATTTTAACCTTAAGTGCCGAGTACTATTTTTGTACCAAATGTTATCTCTCTAGGCCCAAAATACAGTTTAGCCATGCCCACTCCGCCCACTTATCCAAAATTAATATTGCATTTTCATATTCATATTCGTGTTGTCGAGTACTATCTTTGTACCAAATTTTATATCTTTAGGGCTAAAATACTGTTTTGCCACGCCCCCTTCACCAAATGATCCAAAATTAAAATGTTGTCGCCATATTCTTATTCGTGTTGTCGAATACAATTTATGTACCAAATTGTATCTCTCTGGGCCTAAAATACAGTTTGATAACGCCGACACCGCCCACTGATCAAAATTTAATTTCGTCGCATATTCATATTCGTATTGTCGAGTACTATCTTTGTACCAAATTTCAGCTCTCTAGGGCTAAAATACTGTTTTGCGACGCCATCTCTGCTCACTGTTCCAAAATTAAACTTTCATATGCATATTCATATTCGTGTTGTCGAGTACTATCTTTGTACCAAATTTCATATCGTTAGGGCTAAAATACAGTTTTGCCACGCCCCCTACTCCCACTGATCCAAAATTAAAATTGTATCTGCATATTTATATTTTTGTTTTCGAGTACAAATTGTATCTCTCTAGGGCTAAAATACATGTTTCCACGCCCTATATTCGTTTTGCCGAGTACTATCTGTGTATAAAATTGTATCTCCCTAGCTCTAAAAAATTATTTTTCCACGCCCACTCCGCCCACTGATTCCAAATTTAAATTTCAGCTGCATATTCATATTACTGTTGCTGAGAACTATCTGGGTATTAAATTTTATCTTGTTACCTCTAAAAAATGATTTTGCCACGCCCATTCCGTCCATTGGGTCAAAATTAAAATTTCGTCCGCATATTCATATTACTGATGCCAAGTACTATCTGTATATCAAATTTAATCTCCCTAGATCTAAAAATATGTTTTGACACACTCCTCCGCCCACTGATCCAGAATTAAAATTCCGTCTGCATATTCAGGTTGCCCAGCACTATCTGTGTATCAAATGTATTTCCCTAGGTCCAAAATTAAAATTTCGTCCGCATATTCATGTTCGTGCTGCCGAGTACTATCTGCGTATCAAATTGTATCTCCTTCGCTCTAAAAATATATTTTGCCAAATCCGCCTATTGGTCCAAAATTAAAATTTCGTCCGCATTTTCATATTCTTGCTGCCGAGTACTATCTGTGTATCAAATTTTATCTTCCTTGCTCTTAAAATATGTTATGCCACGCCTACTAGTCCAAAATTAAAATTTTGTCGGCAGTATCATATTCGTGCTGCCGAGTACCGTCTGTGTTTCAAATTTTTTATCCCTAGCTTCAAAAAAAGTTTTGCCACGCCCAATCCAATTAAGTCTGAGAATATTTACGGTTGTATTTTTACACCGGTGGGTGGCGCTGGTGTGGATTTATATCGACAATTTGGATGGATGAACCAATTTAACTGAAACTTTGAAAGTATGTTTGTTTGATCATGAGAACAAGTTTTATGAGCAAATGGACCCGACAGGGGGCGCTGGGGTGGTAAGGTACCAGAAGAAATGAGATAAAATGAGCCATTTTAATAGGATAAATTAAGAGATTCGAAATTATAAGACAGACGAAATTTCAGGGTTGTGCAGATCAACAACTTACAGACAAAGGCACACAAGTATTGTTGCACCCATTTTCAATTTCAGATCACGGCTTGAGAAATATTAACTGCATATTTTTATTTGAATCGGTGCAGATTTATTGTGTTGTTGGTGCATTCAACCCTGTCGCACCTTTAATCCAATGAACTCTTTTTTCAAATATAAAAAACCAGTACAGACATTTTAGTCAGGTGTATTGTCTGATAGATAACTTCACCCATATGACTTTCGTTCGAATGGCCAGACGAGATATATAGTAAAACTGTTACAGCAAACTTTCGAGGAAACCCAATGGTTATAATATTCGAAAGATATGTTCTTTGGAAAAATTTCACTAAGAGTCACCGAAGACAAATAGCCTCTACGAGTCAAATGTTATCAAATAAAAGCAATCAGTTTCGGCCAAAAATGTCCCATGCGGGTGGGAGCTAGAGGGTTAAATTGTTTCCAGGAATAATTCACACGCAAATTTTAATATAGGTCTCCGAAGACATGAACTATCCCAAATATATTTTTACAAATTATTTTTCATATTCTTTGATTCGAGTTTTGACCGAAAAAAATAAGATTTCAACCCATTGTGAAAAAATTGTGTTGTAGTCGAGCAAAATAGAGTTTAAGGTTTTGTTACTTAGGTCGAATGCTATCGTTTCATATTGGTTTGGTTCACTCCCCGAAAAAGTGTGTTGCACTGTGCTATTTATATATGTTCTTACGCCAACTACTCTTTTGTCAATTCCACTTAGCCCACAGACCGCAACAAATTGAAATAATTTGTAACATACAAAATAGCACCCTAACATCCTACAATAACGTTAACGTAGTGCATTGGATACATTTTGTTCCGAACATCCTAAGAATATCGAAAGTAATGCAGTTCAACTGATATTTTCGGTTGCTTTGAATTACTCTTGTGGAAATTTGTGAATCCCACTGGAGGCAACAAATATATAGTCAAATGAATGAAAAAAAAAACAAATTAACATAACAGCCGCCCTATGGTACACACAAATGCCACTTATATATTAATTAACACCAATATCAATACACATCACGATACATATCACGATATTGCTGACATATTAAATGGAACTGTAAGGAAGATGAAGCAAAAAACCGCCATGAAGTACAATTGCATTTTATATTGATTTCCTAAAATGTGGTTAATTAATCAGAGCAGATTGAATGAGATTTTCCAGTGATTGCGGTTTAACGTAGCAGCAAAATTGTCGCGTCATATGTCGCTCATTGCAATTGCGGTGTGTAAATGCAGATGACGTTGTTACAATTGTATTATTTATGTGCATCGCAAATTTGATATTTATATTCATGAAATCAATCATGTGTAATGTAACGACATAAGTTTTTTTTCATAAATGCGTTAAAGACACTAAGAGTTTGAGGAAAAAGTTAACTGCGTTTAACTTGCAGTTGCAAAATTAATATTTTTTTTTTAAATTATTTCAAGCAGAAAAATCATCTAAAAAAATGGCATAAAAATTCTTCACATTTGGTGAAAAACTAAAAAAATTAACATGGGTTTGTCATAGGATCTTACAAATTTGCATATGCATATGCAATTCATTCACGGCGCTGATATAGCTAATGCCGGAAATGTTAATGCTTTGCACATAAAATTCAAGACAAATTCTAATTTTGTACTAAGCAAAAGCGTTTTAATACTTTTATCTATAAATGACTGCGACACTTTTATAATGTAACAACATTAATTAACTTCTAAACTTTATTACCGTGATTGTGTACGCGTAAGAATAATAATATAATTTTATGTTACTGACAGAATTCATTTAAAACCAGTTTCATTTAATTGATAATATGTTAAACAAACGAAAGAGATGTGATTGTGGTATGCGGTCTCGCATTTCGATTTATATCATCTATGTCATTCAATCATATATTAAATTGGTGCGAACTCAAACTGGTTTAGATATGGAATGGTGGGAATTATTGTACCGCATTGGTTGTAAATAAGCGTGCTGAATGTTCAAAAGTATCAACGAAATTTAAGAAAGAAATTCAGAACAAATCAAGTGAAAATACTTTAACCGGCTAAACGGCTGAACCGATTTCAATGCATTTTTGAGGGTAGTAAGCATACAGTATTAAAATTACCTAGACTACATATTTTTCTCCAATGGGCGAAGTGGGCGTGGCAAAACTTTTTTTTAGCTAGCGAAATAAAATTTGATACCCATATAGTACTCGACAACGCGAATATGGATATGCAGACAATGGGCGTAGTGGGCGTGGCAATACTTATTTTTAGAGCTAGAGAGATACAATTTGATATCCAGATAGTTCTCAACAACACGAATATGAATATGTAGCCAGAATTTTATTTTTGATCCATAAGGCGGAATGGGCGTGGCCAAACTTTTTTTTAGAGCTAGATGAATAAAATTTGATACACACACAGTACTCGACAACGCGAATATGAATATGCAGACGAAATTTTAATTTTGTACCCAATAGTTGTAGTGGGCGTGGCAAAACTTTTTTTTAGAGCTAGACATATACAATTTGATACCAAGATTCTACCTGACTACATTACATTTGACCAAACTGTATTTTAGCCACAGAGAGATAAAATTTGGTACACAAATAGAACTCGACAACACGAATATAAATATGCAGGCGAAATTTAAGTTGCGGATCATTGGGCGGAGATGGCGTGACAAAAAACTATTTTAGCCCTAGAGAGCTGAAATTTGATACTTAGATAGTACACGGCAACACGAATATGAATATGCAGACAAAATTTTAATTTTCGATCAGTGGGTGGAGTGGGCGTGTCAAAACTTTTTTTAATACCAAGATAGTACTCGACAACGCGATTATAAATAAAAGCAGATGAAATTTTAATTTTGGACCCAATAAGCGTCGTGGGCGTGCCAAAACACTTTTTAGAGCTACAGAGTTAAAATTTGATACCCAGATATACTCTAGAACACGAATATAAATAAGCAGACGAAATTCTAATTTTGCGGAGAGGGCATGGCAATTTTTTTTAATGCTAGGGATATACAATTCAATACCCAGATAGTACTCAACAACACAAATATGAATATGCAGACGAAATTTTCAGTTTTGTTCAGTGGGCGGGGTGGGAATGCCAAAACACTTTTTAGACCTAGACAGATAAAATGTTATGCCTATGTAGTACTTGACACCACGAATACGAATATGCAAACAAAATTTAAATTTAGGGTCAGTGAGCGAAGTGGGCTTGACAAAACTGTATTTCAGACATAGATATATAAAATTTGGTACACAGATAGTACTCACCAACACCAATACGAATATGCAAACGAAATTTAAATTTTGGATCAGTTGCCGAACTAAGCGTGGCGAGCAGTATTCTCGCACTAGAGAGATACATTTTGACTCCCGGCAACAAGAAAATGAATATGCAGACGACACACAGTGGGAAAAACACACAGTTGGACATTTGAAATTTTAGGCCGCAATTCTTGACCGATTTTTAAAATTCTTTTTTTTTTGTATTATTGGAAACAAAATTGTGCACAGAATGTAGGTTTTTTCTATTCTGAATTCCTCACCGTTATTTTTTTTTAAATTTATCAAAGCCGATGTAAAAAGTTTGACTTATTAGTGTGCTTTTGATTTAAAAAAACTAATCCCCACTGCTGATGCTGCTTATATGGCAACGCTACAGCCTACAGTTGTAACCCGTGCTGTTAGGGAACGGCATAAGGAGAAAGTAAAACGGGCGAGACAGCTATTTAGGCGAAAAAAACGTCAGATGAAGGAACGGGAGAACGAGGATATAGAGCGATACAGGGATAGAGGTGAGGCCCGAAAATTTTACCAGAAAGTAAGAGCAAATGGATACGGTAATGGCCTCCCCACCTGTAAGGACAGTGATGGAAATCTGGTCACGGATACGCAGAGTGTGCTGCACATATGGAGAGAACACTTCCAGCAACTGCTGGTTCCAGAAGGCAGCGCACGTGAAGTTATCACGCCAATTGTCGACGACGGCTTAGATTGCCCACCACCAAGTCAAGCCGAGGTAAGAAGAGCAATATCGCGGCTGAAAAACAACAAAGTAGCCGGTGCCGACGGTCTGCCCGCAGAGCTCTTCAAGTCCGGTGGCGAGGAGTTGATAACGAGCATGCACCAGCTCCTGCGCACGGTTTGGCTTAAGGAGTGCATGCCCGACGATTGGAATGTAAGCGTATTATGTCCTGTGCTGAAAAAAGGTGATCCAAGTGTGTGATCCAACTACCGCGGGATCAGCCTTTTACCCATCGCATATAAGGTCCTGTCGAGTGTGCTATGTGAAAGACTAAAGCCAGTGTTATCCAACCTGATCGGGCCTTATCAGTGTGGCTTTAGACCTGGAAAATCAACAACTGACCAGATTTTCACACTTCGGCAAATCCTGGAAAAGACCCACGAGAAACAGATCGACACGTACCATCTTTTTGTCGACTATAAAGCTGCCTTCGACAGCCCGATACGGCAGAAATTACTTGAAGCCATGGCTGAGTTTGGTATTCCAGCGAAGCTGATACGTCTTTGCGGAATGACGCTGACTGACACGAAGTCTTCAGTGAAGATTGGCAAGGACCTTACGGAGCCATTCTATACCAGACGAGGCCTAAAACAAGGCGACGGCCTATCGTGCGATCTCTTCAACATTGTGATGGAGATGATAATGAGAAAAGCTGCAGTAAACACGAGTGGCACTATATTCAACAAAAGCCACATGCTACTCGCGTACGCTGATGACGTAGACATCATCGGTCGAAAACTGCGGGATGTGACTGCAGCCTTCTCAGGTATTCAGAAGGAATCAGCGAAAATGGGCCTAACGGTGAACGAGGACAAAACGAAGTTATTAGTTTCAACGAACAAAGAATCTACTCGTTTGGGAAACTGCGTGAACGTTGACAACTATAATTTCGAGGTGGTAGATAATTTTGTCTACCTAGGCTCCGCCATCAACAAAGCAAATAATGTCAGCCTAGAAATCCGGAGAAGAATCCTGCTTGCAAATAAATGCTACTACGGACTAAGCAAGCGATTCAATGACAGAGCCCTCTCTCGACGAACAAAACTCCAGCTATCCCCGATACTTGTTCTACCTGTCTTAATGTATGGCTCAGAATCCTGGGTTATGACACAAGCGGATGAATCGGTTCTGGCGGTATTCGAGAGAAAAATACTCCGTAAAATATATGGGCCCATCATCGTTAACGGAGAGTATCGGCGTCGTATGAATCATGAGCTGTACGAGCTGTACACTGACATTGACGTGGTCAAACGCATTAAGGTGCAACGGTTGCGTTGGCTAGGTCATGTTGTACGCATGGACGAAAATGCTCCAGCTCGAAAAGTCTTCGACAATGAACTCGATGGACGGCGCAGAAGAGGGCGACCTAAACTCCTTTGGAAAGATCAGGTTACTGAGAACCTTACAGAACTTGGTGTGACTAACTGGAGAAGAAGCGCAGAAGATCGATCGAGGCGCTTATAATATTTTTCTACGTGCGATATATAATCCACTGGGATTGCATAGAGGTACCAGCTAAGTAAGTAAGTAATCCCCACTGTGCGACATTAGAATTTTGGATCAGTCGGCGGAGGGGGCGTGAACAAACTGTATTTTAAATTGTTATTCTCATTCAGTGGGCGAATGTGACGTGGAAGGTGTCGCCCTAAAGCGATAAGCAGATAATACAATATGAACCAGTACAAAAATTTCAGTCAGGTAAACTGACTGATTAGTACCATCACCCAATATAAAATATTGTTCAAATCTTAAGTTATTGAATTTAATAGATTTTTATTTAATATAAAATTACTTATAAATTATTTTTTGCATGCTTGGTGAACAAAAACGTAAACGTAAACATCAAATAGTAACGATTTCTGATATTTTGCCTCCTATTACAAGATAAATTCACTAACCAAATTTGATTATCCCCTAGGTGCCGGTTTGAAAGTTATGGGAGAAATATTAATTTTCCAAAAATAGGTCAATTTGTATGGGAGGTAAGAAGGCGTAAACCGATATAGTCCATATTCATTCCTAAGTCAAATTTTCATAAGCGAACATCTTACCAAAGTTTGAGTGAATTCAATGTACTTACAAAAAAGATATTTGTGTAAAACTATGAGGATCAATTCGGTCATTTGTATGGGAGGTATGAGAAGGGATGTAGCAAAGGTTTCGGTTTTCTTAGGGTTTGTCTACCCTTATAACAAAAATAAACTGGCCAAGTTCAAATATCCTCCGGATGTCCGTTTAGTCGTTTTGCAAAATATATTGCAGCCAGCCAGACAGACGGCCATAGCTCAATCGTCTTAAAAAGTCCTGAACCGAATTTGGTCTTAAGGCACTTGCGGCCTAACTCGTCTCTTTTAATGCATTACACTTTTTCTAGTATTAAATTATAATATCACCCCTAAGGGTTCTAAAAAGTACTATTTTTATAAAAACTCAAATTTATTGAATCAAAATTAACATTTATTGTACTCTTAAGTAGAATTTATTGTACAAAGAAGTATTATAATTGCACAAAAAAAAATTATTGCACCGAAAAGTACATTTATGGTATCAACAAGTATATAATTGGTTCCAAAAAGTTAAATTTATTGTAATAACAAGTACAATTAATTGTATAAAAAAGTACTTTTATTGTCCACAAAAACAACATTTAATTGTACCATAGAGTACCTTTATTGTACTAAAAAGTTCTTTATTGCACTAAAATATACTTTTTTGTACTAAACAGTGCTTTAAATGAACTAATAAGTACTTGATCAACAAAGTACTATAATTGTACCCAAAAGAGCTTTCATTGTGGTAAAAATTATTTTCATTGCACTTTATTTTAAGTACTTTTATTTTGTATCCAAAAGTAATGTTGTTGAAACAAAAGGCAAGGACTGCATTGGGTTTTTCTTAACTTTATAACCAAGGCAACCGGATATATGCACTAAAAATCGTGTTTTATGCGCCTAGGCCCTAATAATTGAAAAATATGCTTTTAAAATGATAAAATATGCCTTAAAATCGACAAAAATTAAGTCACACAATGTTCTTCTTCTTCATCGTTTAAACTTTTATTTCGCAAAACTGTTTCAGTGCCATTACTGATTACTTAATATTACAAATTCAATTTTTATTCAATTTTAAATTTTGAATTATAAATTGTACTTTGTAATGAATTTATAGATTGTACTTTACCATGAGTTTAATACATACTTTCATGTCTGAATAGTACATTTTTTAAAATTGTAAAAATTTTCCTTTTTATTGTGGATTATATTTTCGAATAAGATTAACGAAACCGAAGTAAAGATAACAAACAAAAAAAACATTAAATCTGTCTTGTCACCATCCAACTCTCAAGCGGTAAGCTCCAAGCTTTCTCCCTATAGAATTCTATGGAATAAGTCATAATTTTTTGCCTTTTTTAAAATCATATAATTTGCTAACAACTCTGAGAAATTGTGATTCAAATCAACAAACCTAACCGCTAATATTTCCTGCTTTGAAGAAGAGTCGCCTCTACGACCCGCAAATATGGTCCACTTTACATCAATTCCAACTGGGTCTATTGACGTTTATTAAGCCGATCAATTACCTATCCCCCAGTCAACTATCAGTCTGCTTATTTTCACTTCTTGCATATATATTGAATATATTTGCGCTTGACTTGAAATCTGCGATCTGATGCAATTATTTTCAGCTCACAAGTCGGAAAACTCTTCTGGAAGCGCCTTTAGGATTGCCCAGGACCTAAATCAGTGGTTGTTGAAAAACTTTCTTGTGTGTTTTGTTTGTTTATTGAACAAGAACGAGCGTGAAAAACAAGATTTTTAAACGCTTTTTATGGAACGAAAAATGTATGTAAAAATTATGAAATATGCTTTAAAAGGGATATTTTAAAAAAAAAATATTGTCTAAAAATATGAAATATGCTTAAAAAAGGATATTTTTTTAAATATGCTCTCAAAATCAAAATATGCTACAATATGACTTTATAGGTAAAATATGCAAAAATATGCTCTAACTAATATGTGTCAAAATACTTATAAGAGTATGAAACATATAAATATCTCACCCATTTGATAATATCTCGCTCCAAAAAAAAACATGCATTTGCATATTTCCGGTTGCTCTGATTATAACCTTTAAAATGTTTTTATTTTTGATGAAACATTTTCGCCATTTTTGCAATATGTTTTTCAGAATTGTGTCAGTTAACAATTCGTCAGAAAACTGTACGTCGGTAAATTCGGACAAAACCTCATTTACAAGATGTTGACACATTTTGAAGCAAAATACTGACAATGAAGTCAGTAGTGTAAATGAGTCTTTATAGTAATCGGAAATGCAGACATGAATATACCGAAAAAAAATATAAATTTTAGGCCAGCGGGAATATGAAGGCGAACATTTTATTTCTGATCGTCGGACAGAAGGAAAAGTGGGCAAAATGTTTTTTAGACAATATAAGGTAATATATAATAATATGTTCGCAATATTTAATATTTTCCAAAAATTCTATGAATTTGCAGACGGATTTTCTAGTTTTGGTAAGTGAGACGTTGTTAGTGTAATCAGGTTAAGGAGTAACTAAAGGTAACAATTTATTTACATTTACAAGATCGATGCGTTAACTTAGCCCTTTAAATAAGCAAGCCAAACATATTACCCGTCTTCGTTAAGTTTGAAATAGAAAAGCATTGCCGGGTCCACTACTTTCAAATAATTATGATAATTGTATAAACACTAATTAATCGATTTAGAAATCATAACTTCTCATCAAACGTAAAGAAATGCAGTCAATTCAATCAATTCATCCCTTTTCATGCATAGTTGAGCGTAAACTGTGAAATTATTTCACACATTTGCCTCTGAACAAAGCCACACATCCCAAAACGTCTACCAAAATATATCATGGTGTGATATATTAATTAATATTTTTCCCAAAATTCTATAAATGTATAAAATCGCAATTTGTTATTTGAACAAACCGCTATAGTCATCATTTGGCTTCACAGTAAGTGATCCACCATGGGGCATCCATAACAATGATATGCTTGAGTTACAGTTCACATAAATAAAAAGTGTGTGTGTGAACTTAAATCCAACAAATACGGAAGAAAATTAAATATCGGCTTGAAAAAGAGCAGCAATAAACACTTATAATTAATAACTACAATTATTAAGCGCTAATGCTGTTAATTTACTAACCCGACTGATGTTGTGTGACAAATGTTTTCATGAACTCATATGCAGTGTTAGCATTAAAGTGTAAGAGTTCACACTCACAACCAATTAATTTATGAAATATTTTATTATTAATACGGGGATGAAATTCACCTTTGTATTGTCCGTCACTTATAATTCCGCGAGCATAAGTTTGGTTCAATGTGATCGGTAGGAATTGATTCTTGGTTCTGACAATGAATGCAGCGATTGTTGAATGCTTAACGGGGAATCTTTCTTTGTTGCTTATAAAATTAAGATATGATGAATAAATGTTGAAATGCTTTTACACCGTGCTGTATATTAATTTAATAGTCTCTGCGAACTATGACCTTTTTAACAAATGCCCCTAATGGAAAATGAAAAAAAACCAACAATTGAATACAATAACACTTAAATTTTATGGGTTTTACACTTTTTCTTAGGTCTGTTCTTGGTTTCTTCATGGGGGTCAAGTTGCATTTTATACTAAGTTAGACGCCGATTGACAAATCTTCATTGTGCAAACTACTTTCATAATTTTTATACAAAACTACAAAAAAAAAACGCTACAGAAATATTAAAAAAGAAGATCAAACACATTTTGTATACAATAGTCTTGTTTCAAACAATAAAAAACTTGTTCATGCCGTTAATAAAATTTAATGACACACATGATTTAAAGCGTCTACATTCTATTTAAGTACTATTAGATCCACAAATGTCTCATACTGTTATTACCGTATCAATATGTTTATTAATTGTTTTCAGCCTGTTCTAATGACACAAAACGCTAATCAAAAAACAAGTTTGAGATAAACGAAAAAATCCGTTTCTAGAGCATTGATTAAAAAAAATAATCTACAGATTTTAAAATTAACTACGCTACACAAGATAGCCAAGATAATGAGATAACAAAAGTATTTTTGTATAGCTTAAAACGCACATTTTTTTATAATTGTATATTCGAACTATCTATATGGTCGATCCCTTGGAGGATATATGAAAAAGTATATCTGAAGAACATAAATTTAATATAATTATTTATCTTTTATTCATCCTAATCTTTTATCTTTCTCTTTGTAGCGAATTGACAGCAATACGCCATGAACACTTGAGCGCCTCAAAAGATCTTGAGGGTTACCTTAACAATCCTATAAACGCCTATCGTTTGATTAAACGCCTCTACACAGACTGGCCAATGCTGGAAGAATCTATTGTGGCAGACACAACACGGTCAAGTAGGTAAACCTTTGACAATGTCATTAGACAAAAGTACTTGGTGTTTAAACATAGTAAACAATTGTTAACTAACGCCCATCATGGTAGTCCAGAGCAGGCACAGTGGGATAAAAGTGCAAGGCTTGTTGTTAACATATTGTTAATTCAGATAAAAAAATATTATTAAACTATTTCTTACATCTCCATACACAAAAAGCGATGGAAGTAACAGCGATTTATATTATGCCGGGTCGAAGAAAAAATTGTTAATGCTTACTGCTCATGTCAAAACAATTTTAAAGTAGCCAAAAAAAATTTTTGTTGGCATATCAAAACTCCAGATTCGGGGATTGCCCCATGACATCGTTATTAGTAGCCCGGTTATTAAGTCCATCGCACCATTGAATAGTTATTAACAAGAACTTTGCTAGTGACTTAGATACTTTGAATTTTGCAGTATCTTACAGTGGTATCCAATAAACTACCCCGCATGGTAGTCGTAACAACGCAAAATTTCGTCGAATAGTAATATTTTTCGCGTTTTTCCGGAATTTTCCGAGTTTTCACCAATTATTTTTCTATTTTTCCATTCGAAAAGTCATTTTGGAATAATTATTCAAAATTACTCACAGTTACATCGTCAAAATATTATTTTTGGAAAAATAATATTTCTAGAATAACTTCAAACGTATACCTCGGGGATATTTAGATCTGTTCAGTTTAACTTTCTTGTAATTGCAGACACACCCTTAGAATACCAAAACATTTGCCATACCACTTCTGATACCTCCCATAGATTTGATGTAATTGACTCTCATAGATCACTGAAGTTATTCGTATTTTGCATAAGATGTACGCTCCTGAATATTTTGACTCACGAATGAATATAAACTATATCGGCTGACTGCTTCTGGAACCTCCTACAAAATGGCCTATTTTTGGAAAATTAATATTTCTCTCACGGTTTGATCACAAAAACTTTCACAAGGCAAACGTGGATATCTCCCGATCAAGTTACGAGAAATGAAAGGCACGCGTGAAGTGTCTTAGACGTACGAATAATCAGGGGTACGAACATCAACTCGGATCACCACCTCACTGCATTGAAGGTGCGTACTAGGCTAAGCAGGGCGAAAACAATACATAACCAGGCACAGAGAAAGCTGAACATCGCTAAACTACCGACCACAGAGATAGCCAATGCCTATTCCAACCAACTTACTCAACTACTTCCCGATAATACTAGCTCGAAATGGCAATATATTGCCCACTCGATGGAAAGGACTGCGCGATCCGTACTGGTTTATGTGAAGCCCTGGTACGATGACGAATGCCGCAATGCCACTCGGGAACAAGATGCTGCATACAGGGCCAGCTGTTCATGAAACGTATAGGGAGAAGAGGCGGTAGGCGACTCGACTCTTCAGGCGAAAAAAACGAGAGCTGAAGGAGTAGAATAATGTGTGCATTAAAGAATACAGAAACAGACGAGAAGGCCGAAAAATCTACCAGAAGATAAATGGTAGGGTACATGGAACAGCTCTTCCGTCCTGTAAAGAGAAGGTTGGTCATCTCGTTACCGACTATGACAGCGTACTGAGGATATGGAAAGATCACTTCTGCAGCCCATTCATGTCTAAAAGCTCGGTTGCTAAAGACTGTGTACCAATTCGAGACGATAACATCGAGTGTCCCATTCCGAGCCAAGCTGAGATAAAAACTGCCATATCCCGCTTAAAGAACAATAAAGCCGCTGGTTTTCCAGCTGAGTTGTTTCAAGTGGGTGGAGATGAGCTTGTTTTAAGCATGCAACAGCTCATAGAGGATATTTGGCTTCAGGAGTGCATGCCAGAGGATTGGAATCTCAGTGTACTATGTCCCAATTACAAAAAAGGTGATAGTAGTGAGTGTAAAAACTACGGTGGAATTAGCTTTCTACCGATTTCGTATAAAGTCCTCTCTGACATACTGTGTGAACGTCTAAAGATAATTGTGGAAAGCCTTATTGAACCTTATCAGTGCGGCTTTGGACCTGGCAAATCCACGACGGACCAGATATTTACACTACGGCATATTCTGTAGAAAATCCATGAGAAGCAAATCGACACTTACTACCTCCTTGTCAATTACAAAGCTGCCTTCGATAGTCCTATCAGGTATCGACTATACGAAGCTATGTTCGGTATCCCTCCGAAGATAATTCTTCCTTACGAATACAACATCTTCTTTTCGGATTGGCAAGGATCTATCTGCGATACGACGAAAGGTCTTAGACAGGGTGATGGTTTGTCATACATACTGTTCAACACAGAGATGGAGAAGGTGTTAAGGAAATCAGATGTAAACGCGTCTGGCACCATATTTAATAAGAGCCACATGCTGTTCGCATATGCCGATGATATCAACGTTATCGGTAGGACGAAGGTAATGCTATCATCGAACAAAGTGTCCAACCGTTGGGGACGCAGCGTCGATGAATTAATTTACCTCGGATCCGCCATGGACAAAAACAACAGTATCAGCCTAGAAATAAAACGGATAATAGTGCACGCCAACAGGTGTTTCTTTGTGCTACGCGAGCACTTCATAAATACCACCCTATCTCCAACTACCAAAGTTCAACTGTACCAGGTACTAATTTTACCGGTCCTGTTGTATGCCTCCGAATTTTGTGTGCGTACATATTCGGATGCAGCTCATCCGGCGGTGTTTGAGAAAAAAATAATCCGCAAAATATATAGACCCATTTGCGTAAACGACGAGTTCAGAAGTGCGACGATTACGCTGGCTAGGTCATGTCGTGAGGATGGATGAGGATACTCCAGCGCAAAAGGTATTCTATCACGGCTCAAAAGAGGGAAACCGCGACTACATTGGCAGGACCAGGTGGAGGTATCACTGACGCTGCTTGGTAGGACTGACTGGAGACGGTGCGCACAAGATCGGAGTGAATGGAAATCTCTTATCATTTCAGCCTCTAACCTAGACACTAAGATTAAAAATATATATGTTGTCAAGTTGTTTTTAAGGCTAATTATAATAATAGTATTTATCCCATAACTTTCAAACAGACAACTGGGAGATATTTAGATTTGGTCAGTTAATTTATTTTGTAATAGGGTTAAACAATATTTTACATTGGGTTAGGGTATTTAGCAGTCAGTTTACAGTTTACATTCCATTGCTAAAGAAATTTGAATAATATCGATTATTTGGTGTTTCTGAAGCACGACGGAACTGCAGTAGAGAATAATAAATTGTGCGTTAACTGTGATCAGTCAGCTTTCAACGATTTCCCAAACTTTCAATGAATTTTGTATTGATCAATGCGAAAAACCGATAAGAAAGTTTCAGTCGGGTAACAAGACTTACATATACCCTCAGTAAAACTCAAAATTTTCTATTGTATTAATATTATTACGCAATTTCTAAAGTGGACGGAATGGTAAATTTTTAAAAAGGGGCGCGGGTACAAGAAGGGTCGCGGCTAGACTACCAATTTTTTTCTCCAAAACTTTGTTCTTTTATAGCTTCACAAATACAGAGTTTGGACACGATCATGTCGAGTGTATTGATATTATTACTCCATCTCCAAAGTGGGTGGAGTGGTACATTAGTATGGCGGGTCCCAGAAGGGGCGTATCCAGATTTTTTTCTCCAAAACTTTGTCCTGTTATAGCATTACTAAATACAGAATTTGGGCACGATCGCGTTAGGTCTATTAATAATATTAATCGATTTCTAAAGAGGGAGGTACCAGATAGGGCGTGACTAGACTTCCAATTTTTTCTCCAAAACTTTATCCTGTTATAGCTTTACTAAATAAAGAATTTGGGTACGATCCCGTTGGGTGTATTTATATTATTACTCCATCTCTAAAGTGGGCGGAAAGGTACATTTGTATGGGAGGTACCAGAAGGGGCGTGGCTAGACTTCCAATTTTTTTTCCAAAACTTTGTCCTGTTATCGCTTTACTAAGTACAGAATTTGGTACGATCCCGTTGGGTGTATTTATATTATTACTCGGTTTCTAAAGTGGGCGGAATAATGTATTTGTATGGGAGGTATGTATGGGACCGGCCGTGGCATAGTGGTTAGAACACGCGACTACCATGCGGGAGATCGCAGGTTCAAACCTGGCTCCAGTCATATTAAAAGAAAAAAAATAAATAAAATTTTCTTTCACTGTCGGCTCCCCTCGAATGTTGTTTGACAGCTACTTCGCAGTATTAAGCGTCGATACAATCGTCGTGTCTAGTAAGAGCTTCTCAAAACAGTGACGTTCGCATTCGTCGATAAATAAGTAGGTGCCGTTAGTTGTGAATCTAAAAATAGAAAGCGTGTTAATTCACAACAACGCGAGAAGCTATCCCATACCTCATTCATGGGGTGCAAAGGGAAATTAAGTTTTAAGTTTAAGTATGGGAGGTACCAGAAGGGGCGGGGCCATGTAGTCCATTTGCAATACCGTAAGTAGTTTTGAGGAAATATTAACTCGTGCAAAATTTCAAAACATTAGGTTGCGTCTTTTGAAAGTTATCGTTCGAACCAGCCGGACAGCCAGACAGACGGACATGGCTCAAACGACTTAAAAAATCATGAATCGAATCTGGTTCAAAGAAACCTAGCGCCTAAAGTGACTCCTTCTATGTGTTACACTTTGGGTCGTATCAAATGATATACACCCTCATCCCTAAGAGTGATGGTATAAAGAATGAGGTCTCTTGATAATATGCCAGGCAAGAGGAAACACTTCGGTCATTTGCGCTCCTTAGATAGTTCGTCACAATAAGTTTTGATGACAGGTCTTTTATCTGGTCCATCCAACGAATGTTTAGGCCCCCCCCCACTCCTGCGCCGCCAATGGATTCGTGTTTTTGTGCATAACAGCTGTAAAAGAAGTCACAGTTCATTCGCCGTATGCATCCCTGTCCCATCCGTCGAATTTCCTGTATGGCGGTCAAGTCAGCCTTGTATATGTCGAGGACATCCACCAATTGTATAAAGGCACAATCTCGGCAGAGAGCCCAACGCATATATATCTCTAACTTTAAAAAAATATCACACGATATTGACAACTTAATACCGGTTACTATTTCCACTTAGCACTACTGTGCCTACCGAAGCAACGCAATGTTTGCCTTTTCTTTATCTTCTTCACCATCTGCCTGTCCCTAACAACCTTTGTTAACTATATAACCGCATATGAATGTTTGCAGATTTTCTCGAAAGCTATGAAACCACTAAGCGAAACTTAAGTTTTCCCACACAAAATGATATGGTCGGCTCAACTATGGCCCTGGTGCGTTTGCAAGAGACCTATCAGCTGGATGTGGCACAGGTAGCCAGCGGCATTCTCAATGGAGTTAAGTACGGGTAATTTATGACACCAATTAGCAATTTGACACTGAGCTGCTTATGAAATAACTCATCACATTTGTTATAATTCCACAAAATAGAACATCCATGACCTGGCAAGATTGTTATGCAGTCGGTGAGTACTTGTATGCCATGGCTGATTACAATCATACCATTCCATGGTTTAAACAGACCACCAAATTGCTATTGGCCGATGAAAGTATACGAGAAGATCAAATGATTTTGGATTTTGTAGAGGCATTAGCAGGATATCACAAGTCAATGGGTGAGTGAAGGTGATTTATAGAAAAGTTATTGATATAATTTTATTTGAAGATCTATCTATCTGATGCAGGAGATTATGAGTCGGCTTTGGAACTATTGAAATTTGTTATTCGTCAGGACCAGGGTCGTGAAAGTGCTGTCAAGGCTATGCTGGATTTAGAGCAAATGATTAAAGCGGGGACACAGCGAGTACCATTACCAGTGGAGGCATATAATAAAAATGAGTATCATGTAAGTTTGAACACAAACGAAAACTTCTGAGTAGTTAAGTGGGTATGTTTAGTAAAAGATTTTCGGTAAACTGTAGGTCCCGTTGTGTAAGTCTAAAAATAGAAGAGTGCTAACTCACTCTAATGCGAGAAGCAAAAAAATTAGTAGTTTTTATAAGACGCCCTATGCTCCAATGGGAGTTAGAGGAACACATATATATTAGAGAACACTTAGAAACCAAATTAAATAACTGCTTGAATGTGCGATGATTTGTATCTCCCCTACACACATTCAACTTGTGCAAAAATATTCGACTTGTATCATCTGATTATATCTATCTTCCAGGAAACCGCCGAATTCAAACGTTACGAACAAGTGTGCCGAGGCGAATACGACAATATTCGTTTACCGCAGCAAAATCTACTCTTTTGTACAGTTTACACCAACAACGATCCGTACCGCTTCCTGCAACCGTATAAAATGGAACAGTTATCCATTGATCCCTATGTTATCCAAATCTATGATGTGATCACAGACCGACAAATAAGAGGAATAAAAAGATTAGCTAAACCCTTTATGACTAGATCAAAGGTCCATGGTGACGATGAAGATTCTCAAATTGTGTCCCATTACCGTACCAGTAAAAATGCCTGGTTTGACTATGAAGAGCACAATTATATAGAGATGCTACGGACGCATGTGGCCAGCATAACGGGTTTAAATTGCAGTGGAGCAGAACCTGTACAAATAGCCAACTATGGCATAGGAGGACACTATGAGCCACACTTTGACTTTTTCACGGTATACGAGTATTACAAAAGAAAATAAATGTTCTACTATTGCTTAATATTAAATTCTGTTACAGGAAGCAAAATGGTTTAAGGCATCGGTCGGAAATCGTATTGCTACAGCAATGTTCTATGTATGTATGCAATTTATAATTGAAGGTAGAGCATCTTTTACCTCATTTTTGCCTTTTAAGCTTTCTGATGTCGAAGAAGGCGGCGGCACAGCGTTTCCTTTTTTGAAGATTTTAGTGAGACCCCGCAAAGGTTCTTTGTTATTCTGGTATAATTTGCATGCATCAGGTGATGAGGATTATCGCACCCGCCATGCTGCCTGTCCTGTGTTAAAAGGTTCCAAATGGAGTAAGTAACATTAGATCATACGTTGGTTGTAATTATTTGTAACTTGTTTATTCTAATTCTTAGTTGCCAATGTTTGGCTAAGAGAACGAGATCAGTTGCTGGCAAAACCCTGTGATCTAACAACAAATCATGAAGTGTCATTAAAATTTAAAAATTGTTGCAATGAAACAATGGTGTAGACAGTTGTAGAATTAGAAAAGAAAAAAAGTTACTAAATAAATTTCGAAAACCAAAAAAAAAACTAATTTGATATGAAAATTGCGTTCTTCGAAAAACATGACTAACTAAACCATTTCTTAACCGATTTTGACAAACAAATACATATGTGTTAACGTAAGGGTGGTCTTTTAGAATTGTGGTTAAACCAGTAAGAAAGTTTCAGTCGGGCAACCCGACTTACATATACCCTCACCCTCAGTAAAACAAAAATTTTTCTATTATATTGATATTATTACTCCATCTCTAAAGTGGGCGGAGTGGTACATTTGTATGGGAGGTACCAGAAGGGGCGTGTCTAGAATTCCAGATATTTTCTCCAAAACTTTTTCCTGATTGAACATTACTAAATACAGAATTTGGGAACGATCGCGATATTAATCGATTTCTAAAGTGGGCGGTACCAGATGGGTATGAGAGGTACCAGATGGAGCGTGGCTAGACTTACACTTTTTAAAAAAAAAAACTGTATCCTCCTATAGCTTTACTAAATAAAGAATTTGGGTACGACCGCGTTGGATTTATTGATATTATTACTCCATCTCTAAAGTGGGCGGAAAGGTACATTTGTATGGGAGGTACCAGAGGGGGCGTGGTTAGACTTTCAAATTTTTTCCAAAACTTTATCCTGTTATAGCTTTACTATGGCGGACATAGGCCCCAAAATCGTTTTGGGGATTATGTTCGTGGGGGTTATGTCCGAGCACCGTATTGATATTATTACTCGATTTCTAAAGTGGGAGGAATGATGTATTAACTCGTGCAAAATTTCACAACATTTGGTTGCGTCTTTCGTAAGTTATCGTGCGAACCAGCCGGACAGCCAGACAGACAGACGGACATGGCTTAAACGACTTAAAAAGTCATGATTCGAATTTAGTTCAAAGAAACTAAGGCTCCAAAGTGACTCCTTCTATGTGTTACACTTTTGGGTCGTATCAAATGATATATACCCTTACCCTTAAGGGTATAAATATGGTATAAATAGTGACAACAATTCAAAAGTTTGCGATTTAGAGCCAAAAACTGACAGATATGACAAGTTAGCTATATAACTACATGTATCGTTGGAAAAGCCTCCGTATCCCCTTTCCCAAAGCCGCAAAGAGACTCGAATTCGGTTCATTTTTTTGTCTCACTTTGTAATTCACGCTGAAAATCGTAAAAAAATCATCGCAAGAAAATATACACGGGTTTATTCCATTTTTTAACCAAGGTGAATTTTTCAACAATAGTATACTTATTATGTTTGGTAGGGATGTTCCGAATTATTCGCATCGTTCTGCACATTCGCATTCGCATTCGAATAAATATATATTTCAAAATTCGCATTCGCAAAAACATTTTCAGTACTTGCTTTTCCGACATAGAAATCCATAGAAAATTTCTTAAATACAGTCTCTCATGCAAAATAATTGTTAGCTGCCTACGATAAAAAGAAAAAAATCTTATTTCAGAAGATCCTTTATTGTGGTGGAAACGGAACAGCTCGAAATACCAAAAGTTAGTACTTTTGGCACGCCAGTTCTTAGCTACACCTCCGGGAAGTGTTCCCAGCGAACAGTTGTTTAGTGGAACCGGACCTATCTATGATTCACTAAGAACTAGATTGCATAGCGAAAAAGCTGCGAAGCTACTATTTGTTAAATACAACTTGGCTCTACTAAACTTTGAATACTGAATACGTCAAAGTTTTCTAAAGTAAATAAAATTATTGTTTAGTTACCTTAAAGACTGAATTTATGAGAATTATATTATTTTTGTTTTACTTTGAAATCAATATTTTATGCTTAATTACTCAATTGGAATACATATTTTTATTTGAAAAGGCAAACAGTAGGAATGATACTAAATTTTTCGTTTACGTAAACCATTTTTTGTCATTCGCTAAACAGTTTTGGAATATTCGCATTCGCAAAAACCAAAAATAAGTATTCGCTTCCGCAAAAAAAATATTCCAATATTCTCATTCGCTAAAGCACATTCGTTACATCTCTAATGTTTGGCCTTGCCAAAGTTCAAACACCCTTCAACATTTGTAAAAATTACGATAAAACTGGTTGTTAACACTACAACTGTATTTTATTAAACTTTGTACCGCAAAAAAAGGGAAGTTTATATGAGAGGTGGACGTTATTTTTTACCTCTCGCATCCATTTTTTTGTCAATAATTTTTCACTGTATGAATTGTTTAACACCCGAAAAGGGGGAGTTTTGTTTGGGGCACGAAGTTTTGAAATGTGACATAAAAGTCGTATACATAATCAAAAGCAGTGCCTTGTGTACCCGTGTTGTTGAAGCTCTGTGTATGGATCTTTTGATTTTATTAGGCAAAATGAAAATTGCGTTCCTCGAAAAACTTAGATAACTTAACCAGTAGTTAACCAATTTTAATAAGAAAATATGCGGTTTACTTGACAACATCCATTTTCTGTATAAAACAATAAAAATAAGGTGTCTCAATAAAATAGGCGCTAAAAATTTCTTTAAACTTAAAAAACATTGAAAATACCTAAAAAGTATTCAATTTCGAGACAAAAACTGAAATATGTGAGAAGTTATTTGTAGAACTGTATATACCGTAGAAAGTTTTGAGCTTTTTCTTTCCAAAACTGTTAATTATAATAAATTAGTATTATTATTGGCAGGGCGGATAGTTCGATAGTTCCCAAACTATCATAATCAGCACCCTTTACTGTGCCTTCTCCACATGTTATCACAATCTTATGTGTTAAAAGCTTCAAGAAACCATCGAGAAGCCCAAACACACCGGTGCGAAAATGGTATCATTGAAGACCACACGTCAACAAAATCCACACAAGGTCTTGTCTGTGCTTTGGCCATTGGACAAAATTGCATATAATTTTTTTTTGCTCTTGTTTTGTATTGTTGATCTGTATGTGTAAATAATGAATGTGTTTTCATCGTTCGGATCAAGATCTATTCTATTATTGCTAATAGAATTTGTTTTACAGGAGTTTAGGTGAAATGGATTATGTTGATGGATTTATTATTTGAAAAAGCTGTGATTACCAAGAAAAGAACTTGAAAAAACTGGTAGATACTGAAAGAACTTGTTGTCTGCTTAGAATGTCCATTGGGAGACAACGACAGGTGAGACCTTAGGAATTTGAGCTTTTACAAAATTATGACTTTCAGGTTATTTTTTGTAAAATTTGCCGTAGAAAGTTCACATTTAATGTGATGTAGGTAATTGTTTTTATTGGGTTTCAGAAAAAAAGACGGGTGTGACCTAGGAAAATAAACTCCAAAAGTATGAAGAAATTAAAGTTCTGATAGAGTTCAATTATATAACAAAGGTAAACATATAAGAAAATAATAAGACATATATCTGTACTATCGTATACCTCATCATCATTTTTTCTGGACCAAGCGGTTATCTAAATCGTAATCTACGATGAATTCTAAGAACATTTGCCGAAGGAATTATGGGTCTTAGATCAAAATCGAACTCACGGTTATTAACGAGAAACTTTTCGTATTGGGGAAAAAATCCACATCAAGCCCCGGAATTGTGAGAGAGTTCGTTATATGCTCATGACCAAATTGATTAAATTTAAAATAACATAATTTTTTCCATTTGTCCGTAATTGTCGTTCTCTTGAACATATTAATAGACCGATTTTTATTTAAAATATGGAATTATATTTTGTCCTGTATAGGCCCGTTGTACGTAGAATCGCTCTCTTACGGAATCTAAAAAACGTTAAAGTGTACCAAAAATCAACAAAATTCGAGACATGAGTAGAATTTTTTATGTACATTTCATTCATAACAGTACTGATCACGATAAAAGTGAACAATTTTTATCCTTTCGATATTTTTAAAAGTTTTTCCAAAAAAAAAAAAAAATGCACAGAAAACGTATTTTTATTTGGTACAACTTTTTAGATAACTCTAATACAATCTAATAATGTTATATAGACTTTAGATTAAATTAAATTTAGAAATTGTTGGTATGTGTCAAATAAAATATAAAGGTTTTTTGATAGAAGCGTATACTTAAAGCATATCTTTAGGAGCAGATTTATTGAGATACTCGTGGAAGTAATTATTGGTATTTTTCTTGCACATTATTTTTTTATAAATATTGTTAAGTTAGCAACAACATTTATTTAAAAAATTATATTAATTAATTTTAATAATTATTTAATTTATTTTATTTTTTATTTAAATTGTTTTCTACAAATTACATTCGTTAAAATGGTTTGTATTTTTTGTTAACAACACCATGTTCTCACTTACCTTCAGTATTTTACGTTGATATAATGATGAAATTCATAAAATATATACAATAAATAGACAAGTACTGCTGTAGTTGCTTTCGTTTGTTAAATATCGACGATCAGACGACGCGTTACAGAATTTTGTATGATCTAAAACCCGAGCACACTCTTTTTTTACAACACTGATCAGACTGCCTTCATAGCTTATATCCATTTCACACATTTCCTTTTTGCACTTGCATTGTTCTCTTTTGTTTTAGATCACACCACTTTCGTTAACTTCACCGAATAACGTTAAGCTCAACAATATGAATCGACAATTTAAACGAGCCTTTGAAAATATTCTGCAAAAACCCGACATTATTCGCACTTCATCAACTATATTAACAACAACTCAACAAACAAGTATTAAGTAATAACTTTAAGAACTTTTTACGAACTATTATCGATATTTAACGCGATAATATAATTAATTTAAAGGATTATTTGCAATTACGCGTGTTATGCCCCAAAATTCTGATAAGACTGAAGAGAAACGAAGATACCAAAACATAGAACACAAAAAAAAAACAAAGTATGAAGTGTAGAGTTGCCATTAGCTGGTAAAATATTTGGGTATTGTCGAAAAATGCGCCATCGGTATACTTCGAATGATGCAAACATGCAACTTATCACTGAAAAATAGAAAATTGCAGATATTTGTAATTGTTATGCTATGTTTTTTTGTTTTTACAGTGAGGATTTATAACGACTGCTGTTAAAAAAGATAAACAAAACTATTAATGAAAAAAAGACTTCAAAAACATTTTATTTTTTGTTTATTTGTCGTTACTTAACTTTAACAATGATAACCGTCTATTTTCAGGTGATATTGCCATATGATTTTCAACCGATTCCAAATTTATCAGAATTGTATTGAATAGTACAACACATTAAAAATAAGTGAATTGTGCTAGCTGGTAGAGGGAATCATCATAAGAATTGAATTTCAAAAAAGAAAAAGAAAACAAAACCTAAATTCATTTCAAAAGACATTTTGATGTATTTTTGTTATAACACCAACAAACCGCTTGAGAGACAATATAAACTAAAAAAATTAAATATCTTAAACTGTTTGATTGTTAATTTTAGTCGATCGTGTTTTATATATTAAATTTACGTTAAGTGTATCAAATGATACATCAAATTCGGCTTACGATCAGAAAAGTGTTTTTATTTTATTGTTTAAATACTTTGGTCAAAAAAACACTTTTATGATCGTAAGCCGAATTTGATGTATCATTTGATACACTTAACGTAAATTTAATATATAAAACACGATCGACTAAAATTAACAATCAAACAGTTTAAAATACTCTGGCACGGCACGGCCTAAAACTAAATACCTTACTTTGACATAGAAAAATTTAAAGTAATCTTAGTTTACCAACAAAACATTGTAAAGAAGCTTCTTAAGCTTTAAGGTAAAAAAGGGGAATCGTGGGGAGAGAATTTCCTCCATTTCTCATGTTTGAATATTAACGGTCAAATTCAAAAAATACAACACTGGTGCTGAACATTTTCGGCTGATATCTACTTCGCATGTACATGTTTGACATAATTGTAGATATATATACAGCTGATGATGTACCATTGTGCATCAGTTGGTCACAAAGGGGTCTGAAGATGAACTCGTCATGGAGTTCGAAACGCGTCATCCTAGTGCGTGACACACTGAATTTGACCAAAGTATTTAAACAATAAAATAAAAACACTTTTCTGATCGTAAGCCGAATTTGATGTATGATTTGATACACTTAACGTAAAATTAAATATCTCTTGATTTTGACTTAATCTTTGAAAACGGAGTATGCCACGGTGTTCCACGGCCCAAAATTAAGTTTGGGTGTATCGGCGTTTTTCTGTGTCGTTTCGAAAGTTGAAATTTTACTTACAGTGTTTTTTATGTACAGGAATAATCCCGAAAGATATTTTCTGCCGTATTTTTTTACAAACAAACATAAATGCAATTTTTTAAAATTATAAACTTTAATTTAACTTCAAGATTTATAAAAAGTTTTTTAAATATAAGATATTTGAACTGAAAATACAAGATTTAAATTCTTAATGGCTATATTTGTTAAAGATCTTTCAAAGTGGATTATAATAGATAAGTTGTCAGCTGACCCAGCAGACTTCATCCTGCCTGCAATATTATTGATAAATATGTCGAATGCTGTCATTGTCTAATCACGATTTTTTTTCATAATAATCATATTATTTTTTTTCTAAAACCAGTCGTTTGACCGTAATGCTTATTACTGTCAGGCCTACTTTTTCGCTTCAAATTTAGGTAACCAAAAATTCTTTTTTTGTTGAAATGTAAAATTTCAAAAATTTATGTTTTTACTACATTAGGCGAACATAATCCAAAAATTTCATGATTATAGGTTCACGCTTTTGGTAACAATGGCAATTTATCTAATTTAGTGTCACTCCTATTTCTATCGCCCCTATTTGATATTTCAAATAACCTTATATTCACTATTTAGTTTTTAAGAGAAACTACCACACAAAATTTAATGATCCAACCTTGAACCGTTTGGTCTGGGTGATTCCTCCAGTTTCATCTCATTATCGGCCTTTTGATCCCTAAAAGTACGAATTTTAAAAAATCCCTATAAGAGGTATGCCCATACAGATTTTCAAGATTTTATCTACAGTACGATTTTCGAAAATTCCCTTCGTATATCACAACTATTTTACAAACTAATAATAATTTTCGCTACCCTAGCTTTTGCTGTTTGGTCTCGGCCATATTATCAGTTTTATCCCTTGTTTGACCTTTTTACTGCTAAAAGTAAAAAATTTCGAAAAATAATCTTTCTAAGTCGATAAAAAATATGCCCATTTAAATATTCAGCATTATAGCTTTAGTCGCGTTTGGGACCGGCCGTGGCATAGTGGTTAGAACACGCGACTACCATGCGGGAGATCACAGGTTCAAATCTTGGACCCAGTCATCTTAAAAGAAAAAAAATAAAAAAATTTTCTTTCATTGTCGGCTCCCTTGAATCTAGTCGACAGCAACTTTGCAGTATTAGTGTCGAGTCAATCGGCGTGTCTAAGAGCTTCTCAAACAGTGACGTTTGCATTCGTTGATAAACAAGTAGATACCGTTAGTTGTGAATCTAAAAATAGAAAGCGTGTTAATTCACAACAACGCGAGAAGCTATCCCATACCTCATTCATGGGGTGAAAAGGGGATTTTAGCTTTAGTCGCATAGTCTTCTAGGTCCTATCTTTAGCCGTTTCATAGAAATTATGAACCTTTTTTTATAATCGATCCATTAACACCATCGATATAACGATTTTTCTACACGGAGCGTGACACCGCCCATTTGTGTGAGAGCTGTCAAGTCCCTTTATTTCCACTTATCTTTCCATCCTACGTTGTACCACACAGTAAAAATTTCATTGCAATCGGCCCATTTATTTAGCCGATATCATGCTTTTTTTAAAATAAGGCATGTCACCGCCCGCTTTCCACAAAAAAGGAATTTTTCTTTTACGGCCTATAATGGTTTATGAGATACATTCGTTTAAAATTTGGGCAAATTTTTTTAATTTTTAAAAACTTTATAGTAAATATTTAGGGGCTAAACAAATATTTAAACAAAAAAATTCAAAATTAAAGCACAGAAATTTTTTAAATTAAAAACACAACGTTCCTTGGTTTTGCATTTTTTAACAGCATCGCTTCTATACGATTACCAATTTTTTTTCATAATTTTAGTTATTATTGACATTTATTGTTAAGAATTAAATTAATGTTAATTCTCTTACGCTTAATTTTACCACAAGAAAAATTATTTGAGAACTTTCAAACCACTCTCATAAAACGGTAGTATAAACTACTTTTTCTTACTAGTTGTTCGTTTATATATGAAAGTATTTTATGCTAGTGCTAACAGTTATACTGTTGCACAATTCCAATGGCTAAAGTTTAAGAAATTTGTAGTGTTTATTATTTTTCATTTGCTTTTTTTAACAACACTCAAGAATTTTTGCAATTCCTTACACTCTCTTATGTATACTTAACCTAAAACAAGATTTTAATGAGAGCTATTTGAAATGTAATACTATATAAGAATTTGCAAATCCTCAAAAGCTTACATTATATTGTTTAAGCTTTTTAGGATAAAAAATGCTAAACGATTAGAGAAATGGAAGATAGGTAACTCTGCTAAACGGTTTTCTTCTATCTCTCTCTGTTCATATTCATCTCTCTGATAATGCAAACTGCAGTTAAGTCAACCGCTGTTGCGTTTAGTTTAACTTGAACTTTGAGCAAGGTGCGTGCAATTCTACCAACACTGATTGGAATTAAACTAATTTTAACGTTAACAAGTAATAAATTGAATGGAATAAGTTTTGCGTTGAATTATATTAGTGTTTTTATCCGCGTAGTGTAAAATTTGAAGGAACAAATTAGAGAAATCTGTCGCGTTTTCAATGTTTCGCTGGATGTTTTTTTCAAGCAAATGCCGGTTTGTGTTTTTGTTTTTAACGTATTTCTCCATTCATTTTGCGGTGATTTAAAGTCGGAATGTTAGTTGCTCGTTGTTGAGAGCGATGAGATTGAGAATAGGCGAGAGTGTGTAAAACGGAAATACAAAACAAGGAGGCATGTAAAGGTAATACCAATAAAATTTGCAATTTTGTGTTTCATTTAGTGTAAATCATAACTTAGCTAGGTATCTCATAGTTGCTCTATTTAGAAAAGTTAACATTGTAAAGGTGAGAGAACCAAATCAAAACATATTTTGATTTTTTAAATTAAAATGATTTAATTGAAAATTGTGAAAATGTTCCTGAAGGCTCCAATTGCGATTCAATGATCGAAGAGAAAATTGAAAAATATGTCGAGGAAGATGTATTTTTGCAGGAGGAGGAGTACGACTGCGATGACGATATTATACCAGATTCGGGTGATGAAAATAAACGTGAACCACTAAATTTGTTCCGAAATTACTAATAATGTGTAAAAAAAACAATTCGTGGGAAACAAATAAAATTTTTGGTCCACTAAAAATAAAATGATTTAAGGCGTGGAATAAATATATTGCATCAAAGGTGAGAACCGACTAGTGAAGCAATTGGCCGAACTAACCCCTTATCGTACTTCTAACAATTCGAATGCGATGATATTTCGGACGAAATTGTAAATTAGAAGAATGTTGAAATTGAGAATCCCGTTCAACGACACGAGTTTTTGAATAAATAAATTCTGGCCTTTTTGAGTCTCTTTAATCAATAATAGAAGAAAAAAATTCTGAAAACAACTATTCATGAAATTGTCGAATGTTGAAAACGAAAAAGAAGAACAAAAAAACGCTAATTTTGTAAAAATTGTTCTAGCGAAAAAAGAAAAATGCAAAAGATTTTTTTGTTATACCTATATGTGGGAAGCACAAATTCTAACTTGTGTCTACAATAATTTTTCGAAGTGTTTTTTGTTTTAATTGATAAAATTAAGTGTATTGTAAATTTTTTTGCACAAGTTATTTTATTTTATACTAAGGAACTATTTAAATACTAGTATCTACTTGAGACCAAAAAAATGGGCTGAAAAGAGACATGATCGAAAATAAACCAAATAGCTTTAAAAATATACAGTTTTTGTGTTTTCTTCTTCGATAGAGTCTATAATTGATTAAATATGACGTTTCGGACTGATACGCTAGATTTTTTGCTAAGAATTTCCAAGTTAAATAGGACCTCGTCGATTCGACGAAGATTACCCTTAGTGTGTGCAAAATATGATTCTAGGGTTAAGCAAATTTAGAGAAAACAGTATTCATAATCGATTCACATCTTCAAAATGTTAAAGTTGGATTGTCCCTACTTTAATCATGATATAACTATTTATTGTATATTTAGAAATTTGAGATCTTATTTTGTCTTTGTAATCAAAAAGTTTCAAATAGACACTTTTCATTAATTAGTTGCATTTCAAAAAATATGTCTTTAAAAATCTTCAACAATTATTTGTAAATAATTAAATAATATTCGTGATGTATAAATAACTCAAAAGAGCAAAATGCAGTTTTTTTTGTGTTGACTGGAACTTTATACCTATTTTTTATTAATTTGGGGTCGATGATTTGAAATCAAATTAAAAGTTTTAAAAAATCATAATTTCATCTTCATTAACCGATTTTTAAAATTGTTATTTTTTAAGGATGTAAAACAAATTTTTAAATTTTTTAAAATTGTAAAAAAAAATTCGCTGAATATGATTGTTTTTAAATAAAATTTTTGAAGCTATCTAAAAAAAATAAAAACTTACTATTGAAAAAAAAATCATGAAAAAAGCAAAACGGAAAAAAGTGTCAAGTCTTATTGCTGACATGAATGATGGCAATCGATGAACGCGTTTTGCTTTTACTCAAAATTATGTGAAGGTATCTTTGTTATTTTGCGAAAATTATTATTAATCGATTTCTAAAGTGGTCGGAATTTGTATGGGAGGTACCAGGAGGGAAGTGGCTAGACTTCAAATGTTTTCTCCACAACTTTTTTCGGTTAACGCTTAACAATACACAGAATTTGTTTAGATCGCGTTGGCGAAATGGTACATTTGTATGGGAGGTACCAGAAGGAGCGTGGCTACACTTAACATTTTTTATTCAAAACTTTATCCTGTTATAGCATTACAAAGTACAGAATTTGGGCACGATTGCGTTGGGTGTATTGATATTTTACTCGATTTCTAAAGTGGGAAATCGCGATTTATATCAATTCAGTTTGCTCAGTAAATTCTAAATAAAATTAAGTGACTTAGCTGTTAAACAAAAACTGATGACACCTTTTTTCAAAGGGCTCACTGATTTTGAAAATCTTTTGGGATCCATAATAAAAAATTGGTCACCAATCTCGCCAAACTAAGTATAGGGTTTTATTACCCTTCGATAGTAGAATCTAACCCATACTGCCAACTTCTTGTACTTTACAAAAAGTCTTCATTTGTTGCATAGTGTAATAAGATTAGAGAGCTTAACAAAACATCAACAGACGGAACACGATAGTAACGGTCAAGAATATTTCACCAATTGGTGATTTTATAATAAAAATCAGGTACACTAAGTATTTTATGATTTTATTTGATTTTAACATATCAAAAGTTTTGATATTGACTCATTGAATTAATGAAATTGAAATCCCGGTAGTTTTTCCGGAAATTTTTTCCAGGGAATTCTTGGGATCTGTCTTGTCACCAAATAGCTCTTAAGCGGGAAGCAGTAAGCTTACTCCCAATGAAACTACTATGCACATTGGAGGATCTGTGAAAAATTTTGCCTTTATATGGGACTTCCAATGGGCATAAACATGGTACTAAGGGGGTTTTTGGGGTTGCTGATTTCGAATCCGGGGTCAAATTTTGAATAAACAAAACCGCGGATACAAAATCGCGAACATTTTTTAAAAAAATGTTTGAATTTAACCGATATTGGCCTTTGAGGGATTTTTGGGGTCGCTGGTTTCGAATCTGTAATCAAATTAAAAAAAAAAAACAAGATTGTGGATACAAAATGCCACTCATTTTTTTCACAAATTCCTTGCATTTAACTGATATTGTACCTAAGGGGGTTTTTGGGGTCGCGCTTCTTCTCCAGTTAGTCACTCCAAGGTTCTCACTAACCAGGTTTTTCCAACGGAGTTTTGGTCGCCCTCTGGAGCATTTTGGTCCATGCGTACAACATGACCTAGCCAACGTAACCGTTGCACCTTAATGCGTCTGACCACGTCAATGTTAGTGTAGAGCTCGTACAGCTCATGATTCGTACGACGCCGATACTTTCCGTTAACGATGATGTGCCCATATATTTTACGGAGTATTTTTCTCTCGAATACCGCCAGAACCGATTGATCCGCTTGTGTCATAACCCAGGATTCTGAGCCATACATTATGACAGGTAGAACCAGTATCTGGTATAGCTGGAGTTTTGTTCGTCGAGAGAGGGCTCTGTCATTGAATCGCTTGCTTAGTCCGTAGTAGCATATATTTGCATGCATGAATTTTCTCCGGATTTCTAGGCTGACATTATTTGTTTTATTGATGGCGAAGACTAGGTAGATAACATTATCTACCACCTCGAAATTATAGTTGTCAACTTTCATGCATTTTACCGAACAATTAGATTTTTTTCCGTTGAAACTAATAACTTCGTTTTGTCCTCGTTCACCGTTAGGCCCATTTTCGCTGATTCCTTCTGTATACCTGAGAAGGCTGCAGTCACATCCCGCAGTTTTCGACCGATGATGTCAACGTAATCAGCGTACGCGAGAAGCATGTGACTTTTGTTGAATATAGTGCCACTCGTGTTTACTGCAGCTTTTCTCATTATCATCTCCATCACTATGTTGAAGAGATCGCACGATAGGCCTCGTTTGTGCAGAATGGCTCCGTAAGGTCCTTACCAATCTTGAATGAAGACTTCGTGTCAGCCAGCGTCATTCCGCAAAGACGTATCAGCTTCGCTGGAATACCAAACTCAGCCATGGCTTCGAGAAATTTCTGCCGTATTGGAGGCAGCTTTATAGTCGACGAAAAGATGGTACGTGTCGATCTGTTTCTCTTGGGTCTTTTCCAGGATTTGCCGAAGTGTGAAAATCTGGTCAGTTGTTGATTTTCCAGGCCTAAAGCCACACTGATAAGGCCCGATCAGGTTGGATAACACTGGCTTTAGTCTTTCACATAACACACTCGACAGGACCTTATAAGCGATGGGTAAAAGGCTGATCCCGCGGTAGGTGGAGCACATACTTGTATCACCTTTTTTCAGCACAGGACATAATACGCTAAATTCCAATCGTCGGGCATGCACTCTTTAAGCCAAACCGTGCGCAGGAGCTGGTGCATGCTCGTTATCAGCTCCTCGCCTCCGGACTTGAAGAGCTCTGCGGACAGACCGTCGGCACCGGCTGCTTTGTTGTTTTTCAGCCGCGATATTGCTCTTCTTACCTCGGCTTGACTTGGTGGTGGGCAATCTAAGCCGTCGTCGACAATTGGCGTGATAACTTCAGCAGTTGCTGGAAGTGTTCTCTCCATATGTACAGCACACTCTGCGTATCCGTGACCAGATTTCCATCACTGTTCTTACAGGTGGGGAGGCCATTACCGAATCCATTTGCTCTTACTTTCTGGTAAAATTTTCGGGCATCACCTCTATCCCTGTATCGCTCTATATCCTCGTTCTCCCGTTCCTTCATCTGACGGTTTTTTCGCCTAAATAGCTGTCTCGCCCTTTTTGCTTTCTCCTTATGTCGTTCCCTAACAGCACGGGTTACAATTGGCTGTAGCGTTGCCCTATTAGCAGCATCCTGTTCCTCCGACGCTATGCGACATTCTTCATCGTACCAGGATTCGTCTGAGCGCCGCTTTTCATATCCTAGCATGGTTGTTGCGGCGGTTGCCATGGAATGCGCAATATGCTGCCACTGTGTATCGGGAACGTCAGAAGTAGAGGCGTTGTGTCGTAAAAGTTGGGAGAGCTCGTGTCTTTCTGCATGGCAGCTGTAAAAGATGTCACAGTTCTTTCGTCATGTGCATCCCTGTCCCGTCCATCTCATTTCCTGTATGGCGGTGATGTCAGCCTTGTATTTGTCGAGGACATCCGCCAGTTGGATAGAGGCACCATCTCTGTAAAGAGTTCGGACATTCCAGATGCATATCCTCAAATCATGGTTCTGATATCGTTTGAGGGGGTCGTCAACATTTGGGGGGGTTCTTGTTATATTTGTTCTCCGTGTTTTCATAATAAATTTTGTTTAAGGAGGGTGGCTTATTAGGTCACCGCTCCCGATCCTAGTTTCTTGGGGCTGCCAAAGCCACTAGGAGAGCCTGTGTTGAGGTTCAGTAACTTCTGTTACCTACTTCCTAAGACGCATCGGTGGTAGCATGCCGATTAGGTTACTCAACGTTTCGCCTTCTAACTCTAGCTAACTTCTAAGCGGTTGCTATAAAGTCATTGCCCAGGAAATACTTGGTCTAAGACCGGAAGTAGTTAGCTGCTTGGACAGTGCCGCAAAGGAATCGATTCTGGTCACTCCCAAGTGAGTGACAATCAGTAACTTTCAGCCTCTGGGCAAAATCCCATTGACCACTTTAATCCACAAAAAAATTATATTTTTATTGTTTAAACTAAAATCTTTCGTTAGTATTAATTCACCATATTTTGCCTTAATATTTTATGCAACGAATACCCAAAGCATAAGTTATTTTTGAATTGCTACGGCATTACGGTAAATTATTGTTGTTTTTTCATCTTATTTGGAGTGTTTACTTTATATATAAACCAACAAAAAGTACGAATAGGACAATTTTATTTTTTTTAATTTCGGCAAGAAAATTCCGATTTCCGATATATACAAATTTGGTGAAAAGCTTCTTTTAAACGTTTTTTTAGGAACGAAAATTTGTAGATCATGAAGATATTTTGGTTTTAAAATGCTCTTAAAATTAAGATATGCTAAAATATGACATGGGTAAAGTATGCAAAAATATGCTCTAACAAGTAGGTGTCAAAACACTTGTAGGACCATAAAACATATCACATACCGTACCCATTTGTTAATATCTAGTTCTAAAAAAACATGCATTTACATATTTCTGGTTGCCCTGGTGATCACATAGTGATTTTTTCACCAATTTTCGAATTTGGCTCTGTCCACAACTATGAATTTGATTAAGTCCTAATAACAACTTCAATTTTATTAAGTAATCTTTATTGACAATATAAAAGTAAAAAATAACAATTTTATGTGGACTTTACTGCAGTTTACAATTTTACTTTGTCATCAGTGAGACCACAAGGTCTTACAATGTCCTGGTACCAAGAACGAGTCCATACATTGGCAACTGAAATTTAATCAAATAATATATAATTAATTTTAAGGAATTACTTTAAAATTAAAAAAAAAACTTCAAGTTATCTTCTGAATCTACTTATATTTGGGATATTTTCAATAGTAATATTAACGAAAATTCTTAAGAATCATTATAAGCATGATAATTTTACTCACTTCTTTTGGATCCCTTCAATACTGGACAACCTGAATGCCAGGTGCGAACGTCGGGTTCAAGTGATTTGTGTAAATTATACCACATAACCATAGAACCCTTGACAGGCTCTAGGCTGAGGTTCAGGTAAGGAAACACAGTATGACCGCCCTTTTCAACTTCAGATAGCTAAGGGAATTTAAAGAAAGTAGAATTAATTTATAATATGAAAGACAATGTTAAAATAATCTATATTTAACAGATACCTACATATATCATATTGGTAGATATCCGATTGCCATATAAACCTACAACTTTACTTTCATTCTATGAGAAAAAAATAATACAAAATTTTAATTTATAATAAGCACAACAAAACAACAACTATTAATGTTTACCACAAAATAATCATGATGCGGTATATATTGTCCACCTATACCATAATTCGCCACCTGCATATGTTCGGCATTGGTCATATTGAAGCCCGTAATGTACTTGACAATTTTGTAGATATATTTCGTCGTTGTACTCGAATCTGGCATTAGCCAAATCTGTTGACTAACTCTTGATTCAGCCACCACTGCTTTGCCGAAGTTGGTAACTTGTGACCTAAAGAAGTTACCTTTGGTTTTTTCTACTATTTTCGAAATTTGCTCATCATTCAACAGTTTGTGATACAATTTAATTGGCGGATTCTCGTGTACTGGTTCGATTTGCAAAGGCGATAGGGTGAACCAAGGATGCAGCGATGAGTCCAAGCGACATTTTAAACCTGCATTTGGCTGAGGTCCATTCAAATGTGCTTTACCCTGACACAGATTGGCGTAGTTCACATGAAAATCACTTTCTTTTTTAGGCACATAATTCTCAGTTTTGTTAGGTAATCTGCTTAGATAATTTTGGGTCAACATTGTATTATGCCTGGGCTCATTCTCGAGTATCTGTTCTAAATGTTCGAGAGCATCGTCTTGGGTACCCATGACCCGGTGGATAAAGGCAAAGTTTTCTTTAATTTGCATTGAAAATGTATCTTTAATTTGTGCTGATTCTGTACTATTTTGAAGTTTAGTATTGCCTATTTTAAGCCAAGACAAAGCTAAATCAAAGCGATTATTATCCGAATAGGTGGTGGCGATTTCAAAGCATTCACGCCAAGTCAGAGAAGATCTATATAGTGGGGAGATACATTTAAAGATAAGGTTGGTGAAGTTAGTAAAACATGCATGTGGACATTACAAAGATTCAGTATCAATATATTAGAGCGACTCATTTTGTATGGGGCCAAAAAAAGTATCTTCGGTCCACCCCCCAAAATGTACCTTGGCTTGTTTTATGATGAATCACAAACAATTTTGTGCCTAGGATTAAGATCCAGTGAGCAGGACCATTTAAAATTACTCAACCCACACACTTAACAGAGCTCTGTTAATCAAAGTGGTTTGTGTCTTACCAAGTGGCCCATTACAACTTACGAACGTGGTCATAAATTCAGGCCGGAAGTATAAAAGAATTCCACACGCTTAAGTCTTCTGCGTGCGTACTCCAGTTAGTCCTACTAGATGGTAGATGGTAGCACGTTGCCTACCACTTGGTCTTTCCAACGAAGTTTGTTATTTTCATCCATTCTGGCAACATGTCCCAGCCATCGAAGTTGGTGGATTCTGACTCTTTTAGCTACGTCGATGACGTGGTAAAGCTCATACAGCTCATGGTTCATCCGATGGCGAAACTAGCCGTCGACACAGATAGGTCCATATATTTTTCGAAGTACTTTTCTCTCGAATACTCCCAGGTTTTGTATGTCTGTTGTCGTAAGCACCCACGATTCGGCAGCATACAACAGAACGGGTAGAATTCGCACCTGGTATAAATGTTACTTAGTAGTTTGAGATAAGGCGGTGTTACCAAAATGCTGCCGAAATCCGCTTGATTTCTTGGCTGACACTATTTTTCTTATTGACGGAAGATCCGAGGTAGGCCTCAAAACAATAATTGTCAAAGTTTACAGCGCGTATCCCTCGAGAGGACTCTTTGTTCATCGAAATCATTATTTTTGTTTTGCCCTCGTTGACCGCAAAATCCACTTTTACTGATAGAAAACTGCAGTAACATCCCGAAGATTTCGTCCAATGATGTTTATATCATCGGCATAGGCTAGTGTTGAATGGTTCAGAGTGATCCTTACCAATCTTAACCGAGGATTTGGTGTTTTCCAAGGTACATCTGCAAAGTCGAATAAGCTTTGCAGGAATATCAAACTGAGACATGGCTTCAAATAACTTATTCCTTATCGGAGAGTCATCTGTGTCGATCTGGTTTTCATGAGTTTTTTCCCCAGGATTTGTCATAAAGTGAACATTTGATCCGTCGTAGATTTACCAGGTCTAAATCCGCACTGATAAGGTCCAAATAGTTTTTCCTTTATTGGCTTTAGACGTTCACACAATATGCTCGAAAGGACCTTATACGCAATTGGTGATAGTCTTATTCCACGATAGTTCCTACGTTCACTACGGTCTCCTTTCTTGTACACAGACTGAGACTCATAACAGACTGAGACTCTTATCCCCGACCATGTTCTCCTCCAGCCAGATGATTTCCATGAGCTAATGCATGCTCCATATCATATGCTTCATATCTTCAGATATTTGGGTCCGTCTCTAGCTGGCCACCGCTGTCCATGTAGGAGGGCAACCCTGTTCCACGCATTCTCGCCTTAACTCTCTGGTAGAATTTTCGGGCTTCACCCTCTACTACAGAGAAGCGAACGGCAGCCCAATACAACCACAATATTAATTTGTGTTGGTGAGTTGCTCTCTTTCCTCTCTCACTGTAGTGAAGGAAATTGTTATATAGTTTTTTCATAACTATGAACAAAATTGTGATATAAAAATCCAGGAATTAATTGATAAATATTACTACCGTGCGCGTGTTAAAGTACATTAACATATTACAATTAATTTTTACCGAAAAAATGCATTTTTTTTATTGTCGTGCTAACAACAAGCGTCGACACAACCACGTCGGACGAATGCTCAAGCGAGACTGAATCCATTTGTTTGTTTTCGTTCAATGTGTGTGAGAATACATGTGTGGCTCTTTCGCTCATGTTGCCCATGGGCTACCTTAAGACGTTAATTGAGTAAGAGCTATTCTGTCTATTGATCCTGTCTCTTTTTCAGCTCCTTCTTTTTCCATCTAAAAAGACAAGTCGCCTCTTGTCTTTTCTGCCTGTGCCGTTCACGAACAGCTCGCGTTGCAATTGGCTGCAGTTTCGCTGTGTATGCATCATCCGTCTCTCTCGTGGCATTGCTTTGAGTACCCAAGTACGCTTTTCGCAGTCCCTTCTTTGGAGTCGGCTATATATTGCCACTGCGAGTTAATATTACCAGGGGTTGAAGTATTCTGTATCAGTTGAGTTAGGTAGTTGGAGTAGGCGTCCGCTACCTCTGTGGTCCGCAGTTTACCGATGTCCAGCTTTCCTTGCGCCTGGTTACGTACGTTTTTCGCCACGCTTAGCCTTGTGCGTTCCTTAACTACGGTAAGGTAGTTATCAGAATCAATGTACGCACTTCTGATCACTCGTACGTCCAGAACACTCGATGCGTGCCATACATCGACTACCACATGATCAATCCGATTCCTGGTCAATTGATCTGGAGATAATTATGTTGTCTTACGAATATTTCTGTAGTCAAATCTAGTGCTGCTAACTACCATATTTCTTGACGCAGAGAAATCAATCAGTCTGATGTCATTGTTCGACGTTTCGGTGTGCAGACTAAATTTTCCTATGCATAAAAATCGCCTAGTACAATTTTGATGTCATGGCTTGGGCTACGGTCATATACATTTTATAGGCTCTCGTAGAACTCGTCTTTGTCCTCATCGTTTTTTTCTGTCGGAGCATGGACACATATAAATGTTATGTGGAAAACTTTGTTTTGACTCTTATGGTGGCTATTCGTTCACACATTGGATTATACAGTTGAGACTAGATGTCTCAATCTCTGCCCGACCACAAATCCACATCGTGCTTGTCCGCGTGGCCTCTATAGTAGATGCCGCACACTTTCCAGGCGTCACCACGTGGAGGATCTCCGTCCGCAGTTGTATCACGAATACGGAGCTCTGTGGGTAGACTTGAAATGTAATTGGCAAGCATCATTCTGGGTTTGCCAAGTAAAACCGAACAGAAGCTTTACCTTGTATCACACTCTCGACGAAAAGGGCCATATATTCCAAATTTCAAGATTCTATCTTTAGCCGTTTGTTCTGGGCAGTGATTAGTAGTTATGGTATTGTAGATAGGCATAGGCCTAGGCCTCTTGAAAATAACATTGAAACGGAAAACTAAAGGATATTTGAATTTGAATTTTGAAGACCTTAGAAAACCGAAATGTTTGCCCCGCTCCTCCTGGCACTTCTCATACAAATGAGCGAATTTAATCTTTCAGATTTACATACACATCCAAGTTATTCCTGTACGTCACGCTCTAATTTCTTACATCATATGTTTTATACTACAATCCACTGTCACAGAAAACTAAAAATTTCTACTCTAAACCCAATTGAATTATTGGTTTCTATGAAAAGTTTTTGAAACCAATTCAATAGTTTTGCGTTATTTCATTGAAGTTTGTATATATATAAGGAACATAAACTTGTGCAGCCATAGTAGAGGATACAAAAAATCTAAGTAAACTTTATTTTGTCTCCTCCCACTATGTTTTTTTTTCTAACATATTTTTCATAAAGTGTCAAGTACCTGAGTCCGAAAAGTTAGAAAATGTCTCATACATATTGAATGTATGTCACATTTTATTTTCAAACAATTAATCAATATTTATTCGTAAACTTTTCACACTTGGTTGAATATTTTATAAATTTAATTTATTCTTATTATTATTTTGTTATACGTATGCTATGCTCCACTCACCCGTAACCCTTTCCATTGGCCATATCCTCAGCGTTTAGACTGTAAATATCCTGTAACCTGGCCAAACCCATAATAGCTCCAGTCAATTCATTTTCATCCGGCAAATCGTAGCTTTCCCTTAATTGGGTCAAAGATTCCATGAGTCCTAAAAATAAAATACACATATTATACGAACAAAGTTGATAAACCACTCATATACATAAAGTATGTGTGATATGCATGTCTGTGTGGGTGAATGCGAGTATAACAGACATATTATATAAGTATTAATATACTATATAGATGGATATTATCATACACCGCTGTACATATTATATGTAGTAAATGCTTATGTTAATGTATCTATTGGTTGTGGTAAATTTATAGATATATTTCAAACGGAAGTGGTGGTGCTGTCATTAATAGCGTATTAGGGTGACATTTTTGGTGGAATGTTTCATTGATTTGGAGGAAAATTTTTCGCAAACGAACATAAGTGAAAATATTAACTACATTGTGATAGTCGAAAAAAATTACATGACCGACTCGACGGTTTTACCCTAATCGGACACAAGGAAGCGAACTTCACCATTAGTTTTTTGAGTTAGTTTTTTGCTCAGTGTAGTATTTTAAGGAGTTAAATAGATTTTTGACAATCTATAGTTGGGTTTTCGGATAAGCTTAACTTATTTAAAACAATTTTGTCGAAGACGGCTTATTCGCCTTAAGGATTTATTAATTAATTCCAAAATTTTGCAAAAATTAGAGAATTTTTCTTTGATTCTCATTTGGACTCTTTCGATAGTACCATAAAAATTACCGTATGTTCAAGGATATTGAATTTAACATTTTACATATGTGGGCTGTAACTTTTTCCACATTTTTACTATACCTTTTGTCTGAAGATTCGACAAAAGTCGTATGGGTGATGGCATTTATCAGTCAGTTCACCTGACTGAAATTTCTGTACTGGTTTCTAAATCATACATGTAAGATGCCACCCTAATTACTTTAAATATATGTACCCGTACGTAATGCCTACATATACATACATATATATCTGTGTGTGTACGCCTTTGTATACATACCATAATTTTCATCTATCTAGTTAACATACCATTTTCAATATATTCGAATTTAAGCAGATCCTTAATGCCACCCCAATCTTGTACCACACGTTTAATTAAGGTAAAAGCATTGATGGGATTTCCTAAATAATCCTCAATGTCCTTCTTAGCCTTTGTATGATAAAATTCAATACGTTCCATAAATCTGTATTGGACGAAAAATATTGAAAGAGAAAGTAAAAGGGAGAGAGATAGAAAGAGAAAAAATAAAACACTTATAGAACGAAGGCGAACAACATGATTGAAAAAAAAAAATTAAAATAAAAAATAGAATTTCGAGGAAATCATGGCAGGGCTTTAAAGCGCAAATGACCAGTTGATACACGATTGAGTATAATACTTACCATAAATGCACAGTGATTTAAGGAAACTGATTTTATAATTTGAAATACAAAATTACAAAAATTTTGAAGATTTCTAAGTATAAAAAACTTAATTTACCTTTATACCTCATGAATCAGGTATGGAATAGCTTCTCTCGTTGTTGAGAATATTCACAACAAACGGAACCTACTTTTTTTTATAGACGGATGCGAACGTCACTGTTTGAGATGAATGAACAATTTAGATGACTGGAGGCGGGAATCGCACCACGGATCTCCAGCATTGTAGTCGCGTGTTCTAACCACTATGACACGGCCGGTCCCTAGTATTAAGTATAAACAACTATGTTCCCATAAATTTTATCTTTGAGGATACATGTTAACCTACACGATTTGTATTAGAATATATTATCGCACTCTCCGCTTTATAAAAACTTATAAATGTAGGCTTAGTAAGCCTCTTTCCTGAAATAAACTAATTATTGTGAAAACACAAAGTTACAGTAACAAGATCTACGATTATTTCTTATAATACCGCTAAGAAATTAAAACTCGGTTAAAATTTGACTGAGTTATAAGCCTTCAAGTGATGAATGTAACGAAAATCCGTTTTTTTTAACCGTAAGCCAACTTTTTGAGGGTACTCGACCATACCCAGTAGGAAGTGCCTTTAAGACATCCTCAAGGGTAGGTGCATGACCATAGTAAATCTTTGATGACTTTTAGGGGACCGTCCATACAAATCATCGACGAAATTTTCATACAAGTGTCCGCTTTGTCATGCACGACCTGATGAGCGACAATGTCGGTTAAATTTTCGTTGATGACTACATAAGCGACAGGTCGCCTACACAATCATGCACGACTTGATGGGTGGAAATGTCGGTCAAATTGTCTTTGATGCCTATGTATGTCTTGAATTGTCATTACATTGGTGCCATTTTACTAGATGAATTATTAGCTGTTATTTAGCTTTTTATTAATATGACGAATTGTTAATACTTTTGGAAAACTACTGACCAAGAGAGAAGTGAATTATATAAATATTAATACGGCATTCACCTTCATTCGAGATTTCAAACTATAAAATATAATATTTGATGTTAACTCGTCCGTTTAATAAACAAAAAACTTGTACGTTATATTCAATTTTTTTGTTCCCATTGTCATAGAACACATTTTTTGCCCTTTGTTTTCCTTTGATTTTGTTGAATGTGTTTGATGCACGACAACATTAGTATTTTGTCGGTCAGCTTGTCGTCAACCGAGTGTTTTGACGACAATTACATCAATATTTCACATTTTTCTTCCTTAGATTTTGTTCATTGTGATTGATGCACGACAACATTAGTAATTAGTCGGTCAGCTTGTCGTCAACCAAGTGTTTTGACGACAAGTACATACATTTTTCACATTTTGTCTTGAGGACAGCGTTGACGACAAAGTCGTGTATGACGGAACTTCCTATTGGGTACCTACAACATGCACTAGGTCACTTCCCAAGTTTCTTAAAATTTTTCCATTCTATAGCAGGATGTTGTGAAAACATTTTTATAAAACGTTTAAGTAATGTTGTTTTTAGCTTACAAGCGGAATATTGTGTTTAAGCTGTGTCCCAAAGAGGTCAAAGGTCAAATCTATATATATTAGTTTGTCTTTGTTTGCATTTTTTAGTACCGTATGGACTCGAAAACGGCTAGACAGATTTTAATGAAATTTTCACAGAATGTAACTGTGTGGTCGACAGTGAAAAATGGGCAACTTTATCTATATATCGTCGTCCCGAAGTTATCTTCACGTACATCACAAAATCAAAAAAAAATGACTGTAATCTCAGGGACAGACCGCCCATCTCAGAACATAACCTTCGTTTAGGGGATCTCTTAATAAAGTTGTAACAGATAGGAAAGACAGACGGACGCCCCCAAAATAAGGGAGTTGGGAATAGTTTTTCTCCGATGTTGCTCATCTTAGAACATAACCTCTGCTTGGGGGATAGAAGCTTGCATACCAAATTTTAGCTCTATAATTTTCAAACCAATCGCCAGCGGCGATGACCTGGCAACATGCATGCACCAGCTCATAAAAACGATATGGCTCAAGGAGTGCAAGCCCGATGATTGGAATCTGAGTGTCCTATGTCCCGTGCTTAAGAAAGGCGATCCTAGTGTGTGTACCAACTATCGCGGGATTAGCCTTGTACCCATCGCATACAAGGTCCTGTCTAGTGTGTTATGTGAAAGACTAAAGCCCATTCTGGCGAACCTGATTGGAACTTATCAGTGTGGCTTTAGACCTGGTAAATCCACCACCGACCAGATATTCACGCTACCACAAATCCTGGAGAAGACCCAAGAAATGCAGATCGACATCTACCATCTGTTCATCGATTACAAAGCTGCATTCGACAGTCCGATACGACAGAAATTGTTGGATGCTATGGCTGAGTGTGATATCCCCGCGAAAATAATTCGACTCTGCGGGATGACACTGACTGACACGAAGTCCTCAGTTAAAATTGGCAAAAAATCTGTCAGAGCCATTTTCTACCAAGCCAGGCATTAGACAAGGCGATAGTCTGTTCTGCGATCTCTTTAACATCGTAATGGAGATGATCATGCGGAAAGCAGCAGTAAACAGGAATGGCACCATATTTAACAAAAGCCACATGTTGGTCACGTATGCTGATGATATAGATATTATTGGACATGGATTGCGAGATGTTTCTGCGGCTTTTTCGAGCATTGAAAAGCAGTCGGCTGAAGTGGGTCTGGTGATGGTGACGAGGACAAAACCAAGTTAGTTGTTTCAACGAACAACGAATCCACTCGTCTGGGACGATGTGTTAACGTTGACAACTATAACATTGAAGTGGTAGATGATTTTGTCTAGCTTGGCTCTACCATGAATAAAAATAATAATGTCAGCCTGGAAATAAATAACTAGTATTGATAGCAAACCGCTGCTACTATGCGCTAAGAAAGCGATTTAATGACAAAGCGCTCTCTCGTAGAACAAACATCCAACTCTACCAGACTCTGATCCTACCTGTCTTGCTCTATAGCGCAGAATCCTGGGTAATGACACAAGCGGATCATTCTATTCTGGGAGTCTTCGAGAGAAAAATACTTCGCAAAATATTTGGACCAGAGAACGTCAAGAGTGTCACTTTTTGGCATCCGAATCACACTTATAAATTTGGAGTGCTTGTCGCACTCTCACAAGCAGCAAGAAAAGAATAACACACCCAAATGCACAAATCGCTTTCCGTGTTTCGTGTTTTTGCATTTCGTCACTCATTCAAACAGGAAGCATCGAATCTATTTCACCAGACACCCAAAAATTTTGCGTAGATAAGTGAACGGCACAGTGCACTTAAAGCTCTCAATGCTCTCAATTTCGCTCAATCCTTTTGCTTTAGCATTTTGATCGGCTTAACTCATGTATACATGCAGAAAAATAGCACGAAATCGGTTTGCGATTGTGCTTATGAGCATGTTCGAAATTATCAGTACAAGGCAACAACCCTTATTTTAGAGTGCCGATCACACTGTAAACGCACAAATGATTCGGGTACACTTATTGTTAGGGTGTACCCTTGCCGTTCTCTGATTTGGACCTATTATCGCTTTGAAAAGGACAGAATTCGCTGGACAGAATGCACTGGACACGTTGTACGAATGGAAATATTCCAGCTCGAAAGGTTTTCGTCAATAAACTCGATGGGCGGCGCAGAAGGGGGCGAGAAAAACTTCGTTTAATGGACCAGGTGAAAGAGCTGTTATCTATACTTGGTGTGAACAACTATCTATGGAGCGCAAAAGACCACAGCGCTTGGAATTCTTTTCTACGTGCGGCTGAAAGGTAAATTTTAAATAGTTGACCTATTCTTGTACTAAAACAATTTTTTTGAAACATTTACACTTTAATGTCAAATAAACTATATTCAAGGACAATCTGTCTTTACTGATTTAAAATTTGATGTATAACGTTGAACAAAGTTCGCACTTTCAAATACGTTATAATTATCTAAAATTGTAAATGATATTTCAAACACAATAAAAGAAGAAAATAACATCACGCACATTTTTCATCTATGAACATATTTCGTTAACAGTATAAAAAGATTTTTTTTTGTTTCGATATCACTTATATTTCTACATCATGTCTAACTATTTGTTTATTAGTTCGCTAATTTTTAAGAACTGTGTAAATTTTTTTAAATCATTCAACTTATTGTTTCATTTTGTCAAAATATATTCCCTGTTCACCTAAACCACTGTGTCTCTCGTGGTGCTACCCATTGGTGTATGTATTGTATATACACTGTTGTGTCCTACATAAAAAACTTGTCCTATTACTTTTTAGGTCACTTTATCAATGGTGTGGAACAATTTCTTTGTTTTTTTTTTCAATTTAATATTCTTTTGTTTTTGATGTATTACAATCCTATTTGCTGTATGTGTTGTTGCTGTTGCTGCTTCTACTGCTGCTATTGCTTTCATTCTATGTATAAAATACTTTTAACCTTTTGCCAGAGATATCTTCTTTATGTTACCTTAGCACAGCGTCCAAATCCTCTCGTTGCTCTTTTAAATATTTCCGGTAGCTTTGCAATAGTGTCGATTCAATTCCGCCCAGTTGTTTTAAACTATCAACAGATGAATAGAATTCTCCATTAGCCGAAAGACTGAATGTGGCCAAGACCACCAGCAACAGTCCCCAGAGACCAAAGGTGCTGCTGCAAAGCGGCTTTAACTTTTGTGTTGCCCCCATAATGTCAGCACACTGGACAATAAGCAAATTGGCAGATATGGCTACGGGGGTGGGTGACAGGTGGCAGTGAAACAACTTATCCAGAGGATTGAGCCAAAGTTGATGAGGTAGATGAGCTGCTGGTGATGGTGATTACAAACTACGTTGTTGAGGGTGTGAAGTTATTTTCGTAACTGAAATTCGATTTGAAGGGGAATTGTGCGGAAGACTACTACAATTGATTTAGAAAAACTGAATAGGGGGAAGCCGAAAAAAGACCAAAAAAGAAACGTGTCCGAAATTGTCTGTGTGTACCTGTGTGTGTGTGCGTTTGTATATGTTGTTTGTCATCTATGTTGTTTAGTTTTATTTGGTATCTGAACCATATTAGGTGAAACAATGAACAAGCTGTGTAAATAGGTGTCTTAGACGACTAGAAATGTGGGATATTAAGTGTGTTCGTTTTTTCGTTTTTGTTGTTGTACCTTTCTTTTCTTTCTATTTGTAGAGCAACGAGTGGCGCAGGGAGCAGACAACTTAGTACAAATCTCTTTATAAAACTTTTTAATAGATATCATGAAAAGTTAAAATGACTGAAAAATGAAAAGTTATATTAACTTTAAGTAATTAAAAGGTTGTTAGTTATATTCAATTTGTGGTTTGTGGCGTCAATTGTCGAGGGGATTGTGTTGAGCGATGGTGTTGAGGAGGTTGATTTTTAGTGAAGGAGACGTAAAGTATAAACAAATAAACTAAATTTCAAATCTTAGTTTAATTGTTTTTGCGTGCAAAAAATGGGGAAAGTTATAATCATATTAAGGCTAATTGTGAATAAGTTAATTTTGAGTTCGTTAACTTAGTAAGGGAGATAAATGATAACCCACCATGTATGTAGATTAGACCATTTCATTTTACCAATTTTTTGGAAAAGTCATTGGGATAATATATTTTCTAATTCTACTTAAAAAAAACAAAAATTTTGGTATATAAAATTTGAAAATTGATCGACGTTTAGGGGTCGCGCAAAATCGTTTAAGGTTTTTGGCTGCAAAAAGGCATGTTTCAAAAATACTGATTTACTTATATGATTAAAAGTTGTGATACGCTTGACCGATTTTGATCCGAATAGACTTGTTTTAAAGGTAATAATATTTCACACATTTTTTGTGAAGACATCAAAACATTTCAGATAGTAGTTTGAGTTTAAGAACCCTTCAAACCTAAAAATTTAAAAACTTTAATTCAAAATTTACCTACTTTTGCCCATTAAAAAATTATTTTTTTTAGTTTTGGCTCTAATTTTTGTATATCTTTAAATGCACAATTGACAAACACTTCCTAACGATACTTTTGATGTATAACATAATGAATAGAATTTTTAATTGTTGCTGAAATTTTTACTATTTTGCTGGTGATGAGCTAAATGGATTAATTCAGATCAACATTTTTGTGGTCAAAATTTACATTCAAAACTTGTTTTAAGTGTCCTCTTGAAACACAAGCCCCATTAAAAGACATTTTGTTTATAGAGTCTTAAAAAAATACCGCAAATCCAATGAAATGATAGCAAATGTTGCACCTCAAAACTTTTGTGTGGCATTTATGGTATATAAGTGACATCGCGTTCGGCTTTTTTCTTTTCGAGCCCACGCATACCGAAGGAACTTTAATTAAAATTACATCTGAATTAAAGCATCCTGGTGACCAAGATTGCGAAGGAAATGTTACAAAAATGATTTCAGAAAATACTATGAAATTCTTCGATATTATTGGAGTAGGCAGCAGTTTTCTTGCTATCCACCCGTCAAATTGGCCCAAGAATGAGAATTGTAAACGGATAAAAGAAATTGTGAAAAACATCAGCATTGTCAACGATTGCTATTGGGCTTATTAAAACTGTGAACAACACTTTGACGAAGGATAATAACCAGCAAAACTAATTAGTACAAGTCGTCTAAAAACGCAATAAAACATACAAAAAGAACACAAAAGGTGTTATCGTATCCAATTTGAAAAAAAATCTTCTTTTTTATTACCAAAATCGTTTTCCTTACTAAAAATATACATAGTAAACAGTTTTCGTTTAATTTTTATCACTATTGATTACACAAGGGAACAAAATTGAACTTTTTGAGTGTTGTTTGGAATTCGATAGCTGTTTTTTACTAATTTGGGGTCGCTGATTTCAAATCTAATCTCCATTTTTCTCCATCAGCTCGAATTTTTAAGTTACAGGTACTAATCGTATTTTCGACTTTTTTCCAAAAAGTTATAGTTCAAAAAATCATAATTTTTTTTTCATAAGCCGGATTTTAAAATTTTATTTTTTTATTAAAGATATCGTTGTTACCTTTGAAAAAAATCAAATTTTTTAATATTCCAAAAAATAAATGACTGAGTAACGGCTGTTTTATTCAAAAAAAAAAAAAAAAATTACACAAAAAATTACACATTTTAATTTTCTTCACGCTGAAAGTTAATCGGTTGGGGGCAAATTGTTATTTTTATTAGCTTTATTGAATATCATATTAAGATAGCTTTCTAAAACATGTATGTACATAATAATCGATTGAAAATTGAATGAGTTATGCTAAATTCGGTGATAACAGATTTTTCGCAATTTTTTGTTTTTACCCAAAAAAAATTAAAATTTTGTATTTTTAAAAATCATGACAAATTTGCAAATTTATTTATAGTTTAATTTTTAGTTTTGCCTCCTATTACAATATTAATTAACTGACCAAATTTAATTAATCGGCAGGTTTCAATTTGGAAGTTAAGGAAGAAATATTAATTTTCCAAAAATAGGTAATTTTGTATGGGAGGTACCAGAAGGGGTGATCCGATATAGTGCAAATTCATTCCTGATTTATATTTTCATAACCGTAAAACTTCCGCATAGTTTGACTGAATTCAGTGTACTAACAAAAAAGATATGTATGTAAGACTATTGGGGTGAGTTCGGTCATTTGTATGGGAGGTACCAGAAGGGGTATGGCAACGCTTTCGGTTTTTCTAGGGTTTGTCTACTTTTGCAAGATAAATAAACTGACCAAATTTCAATATCCTCCGGTAGTCTGTTTATCAGCTATCGAAAATATATTAATTATCCAAAAATAGGTAATTTTGTATGGGAGGTACCAGAAGGGGTGGGGCTATTCCGCCCATTTACAATCCCATAAGTTCGTTTCGAAAAATATTAATACTGATAAATTTTCATAACGATCCGTTAAGGTTTGCTCGAGTTACACTTTCACAAACATATTAATAAATGTTATTTCTGTATGGAAATCGCGATTTTTGTAAATTTAGTTATCTCAGTAAATTGTTGACAAAATCAAAAGTTGTGCAGATATTTTAATGAAATAAAGCTCATTTGATTCACACTATATTAAACTAAATGTTTTAAGACAAACACTGTGATTTTTGTGGCAATAATTTTTTTTATGAATTTTTAAAAAACAAAAATTTTTTTTTTTTTGTAAATTTTTTGTTTTATTTTTTAAAACTACAACGATATCTCTGAAACTACTAAGCCAAATTAAAAACAATGTAGGCACGGATTAAAGATAATTTTGTTGACGAGTTTAAGTTTTTTTTTTAATTGAATATGGTGAACCGTTTTCAAGTTATTTAAATATTTGTAGTGGGAGTGCCTTAGTTATGGACATAACGGTATATCTCGAAAAGTCGAGCTGATACAAAAAAACCAAGTGCAGATTTGGATTCAGCGTCCCAAATTACCTTTAAAACAATATTCAGTTCTTAAACAACAAATACCTTGTTCCCTTGTGTTATTATTGCTGCTGCTGAACATATGTCATTTGCATGGTACTGCCATACATCAAAAGTATCGTTAGAAAGTGTTTGTCAATTGTGCATTTAAAGATATACAAAAATTAGACCCAAAACTAAAAAAAAAATTTTTTTAATGGGCAAAAGTAGAAAAATTTTGAATTAAAATTTAAAAATGTTTAGGTTTGAAAGGTTATTAAACTCAAACTATTATCTAAAATGTTTTGATATCTTCACAGAAAATGTGTGAAATATTATTACCTTTAAAATAAGTCTAATCTGATTAAAATCGGTCAAACGTATCAAAACTTTTAATCATTTAAGTAAATCAGTATTTTTGAAACATCCCTTTTTGCAGCCAAAAACCTTAAACGATTTTGCGCGACCCCTAAACGTCGATCAATTTTCAAGTTTTATATACCAAAATTTTTGTTTTTTTAAGTAGAATTAGAAAATATATTATCCCAATGACTTTTCGAAAAAATTGGTATAATGAAATGGTCTAATGTAGATATCAAAAGCAGTTTATATCAACATTAAATCAAAAACGACATTTGAATGCAGTAATTGGTGCTGATTTCGATGCCATCGTATAAGCTACCGCTATTCTACTGCTAACCACCTCGCTTACCAAGTTGTGAAGTCTCATACCTTCAGATAACACAGTGCAACAGTGAAAAAAACACCCGAACGAGACTATATAGGTTCGATAGTACAACCGGAGCTGAGTAAAACCCTAGCTCAGTTTGGCTACCAAATTTTTTTTTTGGCCCCCTAAACTTTTTGAAATCCCTTGGACCCCTTGGAAAAACGTGACATCAATTGTTGGCCAACAGTTTCTACAGTTTTTAATCTAGCTCTTTCTCTTCTTCAACAAAGTTTTAGCTAATAGTCCGCTTAAGAAACTGATATAATAAAATTTCCCAAAAAAATTAGACTTCCCTCGTTTATTTTCAAAAAACTTCGATAAAAATTCTAATTTTTCACTATTTTTTATATAAGTCGTAGGGAATCCAAATTTTTTGCATACTCTATTCAGTGAAATTGTAGTTTAGGTAACACCGAATAACTTCTCTGAACAAGTCTAGGGATATTAAATAGCTCTCAAAACACACTATCTACTTTAAACAAATCAGTTTTTAAGGAGTTTTGGGCCATTGTGCAATGTTTTTACTTGCTATCTTTACCAAAAACGTACTTATTGTATAACTGAATAACTTCTGTAAACAACCAATATGATCGGAATACTCCACCCCCTTAATTGTTCACAAAGAGCATTAGGGTGTTCCTTATATGGCATTTTTTCTAATTTCGTTAAAAATATGTATTAATCGCGATGTTGGTCATCTGTCTTCACCTTACGTTTCTTTTTGCCAATATTAGGAATATATTGTGAGAAATTTTGTATCGATAGTTGGACATTAGGGTGTGCCGCAATGAGGTTAAAGTATGAATTTGTTCTCAAATCAGTTTATTGCCGCTGGGTATTTTTCTTTCGTATATAGACTAAGTAGTAACAAGCCGTTCAATAGCTGAAATAAAGACCTAAAATAATATGTGTTTGCTTTTACCATATCTCTTATAGACGCCGAGATATTTGATCTAGAAGTTGGGGTATTTTTAAAAAAATTATTAAAAATTTTGAAATTGAATTTCGATGTAGATTATTATGGGCAATTATATATTTCATTTTTTGAAGGTTAATCAAGTTAAAATCTATATGTTTAAAAAGTATTATCACTATCTCTATCAATTCTCGAGATATTAGGCGTTAAAAAACGGAATTTTTGACTGTATGCATAGCAATTTCTAATGAACTTTTGTTCCATCTGAATACCCATTGAATACTTACCAATAACGATTTTTATATGATAAAAATAAAAAATCCCCTCAAGGACCTTTGAATATTATTGGTTTTGGTGACATTTGTAAGCATACACAATGGATATACAGATGAAACAAAAGTTAAGTAGTCATTGCTATGCTTTTTAAGCCCCTGATATCTCGAGAATTGATAGAGCTAGTGATAATATGCACATATACTTTTTAAACATATAGATTTTAACTTGATTAACCGTTTAAAGTTGAAATATATAATTGTCCATAATAACCTACATCGATTTCGAAAAGTTCAGGGGGCCAAAAAAAAATTGGTAGCCAATCTAGCCAAACTGAGCTAGGGTTTTACTCAGCTCCGGTTGTACTATCGAACCTATATAGTCACGTTCGGGTGTTTTTCAAAAAGTTTGATTTTGTGTCATAGTGTAATTAAAATATCAAACATATTTCATTATTATTTGCTGAAAATGCAATCATTGCTTATCTTCTTTATTCAGCTGCTGTATCCAATAGTTTGAATAATTCAACTGCTTCTTCAATTTCATCCAAAGTCTTAAGGACACCATCCACAACGGTATAGGCCGTCTTAATATATGGCTTAGCCTTAACCCAGGCCACAGAAACATCTTTACGGAAATGTGAAAATACATGTCCCACATCGTCAGCAGCTACCTTAACACCATGAGCGGTTTTTTCAGCCGCTACTTTCTGCCGTACAAATCATAATTCATTAAAATCAAAAATATCAAATGTTAATGCAAAGTACATACCACACCGTGACCGACATCTTCAGCGCCATCCTTGACACCGTCAGCCACTTTGTCGGCAGCATGTTTCTTTAATAATATAGTAGTATATTAAAATATCACTCCTTAATCTGTGCATATTATTTGTTACTATAACTTACAATATCATGAGCAAATTTCTTGAAAATACTCTCGCCCTGACATTGATGCACCGAGGCAATGGCCACCAACAGGAATATGGAAACTATAACAAAGCGCATTGTTGCCTTTGTCTAATTGACTTGTTGTGATGTGAATTGAAATGTTATTTTGATACTACTACGTCCGTCACTCGAATTTTGCATTGGTTTTATAGTCCACAGAGAAATTTGATAACTTTTTTTTTATCATAATGGCAATTAGTGAAATTTGTTATGTTAATTTTAGAATGCAAACAATGTTATGATCGATTTGAAAATAATGAATTTATTATTCGTTATATATTTTAATGTAATCTGTTATCCATCATTTTTTAAATAATTTTAATTTCGCATATAATATGTAAACAACATTTGCGCACAACTTTTGAATTCAATTAGTCCATTAAGAATTTGAAAATGGCATAAAGTACGAGCAATTTTATCATGACATTGAAGTGGCCAGATTGGTAACTTTTAGTTATTTTGGTATTAATTCAGTATGTCCCTAGAACTTAATCTCTAAACATTATTTCTTTGTTAGTACTTTTGTACATTTTTGTGTTGGATGCTAAACAAGCGTGTGTGGTTTTGCTTTCATAACACTCAAGCAGATACTGACTGTTTTAAAATGTTGTATTCAAAACGACTATGACTAACACAAGGTGCGTTACGGACACACACAATATTCCATAGCCACTTAACGTGTCTATGACAATTTGTAAAATTTAGCAAAATTTCTTATGTGATCAGTTTATGTTTTTTGTAAAATAATGAAGACATGTTGAGGTTTTATAAACAACTTACTTCACATTAAAAATACTTTTACCTTTTATGTTACTTCAATCTAAAAGTGCGTTGCGGACACACGCATTATTCTATAAATAACACAGAGTGACAAAATACCAATACCCAGGAAATTATACTATTTTTCTGGTAGGGGCTGTTGAGCACTACAAGAATCTGTTTTCAAATTTAACAAATGCCCCAAATTTTGAGTTAAGGCAACGCGGGTAAATATGAACCGATTTAAAGTTTCTCATCGGATTTGGAAAGAGAAGACTTTCCAACGATATATACAGTTTGCTTTTTAAAGTTCAACAAATGCATTATATGATTACAAAAGGTTAAAAATATAGCAATTTTTTACTATGAAATCGTCCGTTCTTCCGCTGAAAATACCCATATGAAAATCAGATTGTCTTAATTTGTTTGCATTTTTAAATACCGTATAGACTCGAAAACGACTTGAACAATCTTTTTGAAACTTTCACAACATTTAGCTATGTGTTCGGTGGTGGTACTTTCATTTTTGATATATCAAGTGGGCGAGGCCCAACCCATTAGATCCTATTCTTGCAACCGCAATATCTTGAGGACTGTTTCTCCAATCGCCTTGAAATTTGTGTAAATACATTTGGCAGCAAAGTTTGTGATCCAACAAAAGAAGCAACCTTTATAACCATTATAATAATAACACTGTGATAGTTTTTGACAAAAATTTTCAAAGACATGGCCAGACTCGATGGTTATACCCTAATTCGGACATGAGAAACCGAACTGCATCATTAGTTTTTTGAGTTACAATGATACAAATATTTTTTTTTAAATTTTTTTTATTTTGCTTTTTTGGTGTATTAAGTTTAAATTTGCATATAGATTTTCGCTTGACTTATTTAAAACAACTTTGTCGAAGATGACATATCCGAAAACCCAACTGTAGTCCGCGAAAATCGACTTAATTTCTTAAGCCCCTCCCCTGAGAAAAAATAGTTTTTATAATTTTTTTTAGTTATAACGAGTACTTTATACAAATTTTTTGTTGAAATATGTTTTTTCAAGGGTAGGGGTTTATGAAATCAAATTTATTATCGCAGACAATAGTTGGGTTTTCGGATAAGCTTGTCGAAGACGGCATATCTTTAGCTTGTCGATCTATTTAAATCTATTTAACCCCTTAAAACGAAAATCAAAGTAAAAATAACTTTAAAAAAATTTGTATGAAACCGTCATTTTAACTCAAAAAACAAATGATGAAGTTCAGTGTAATTGATTGTCTTGAAAATTTCACAGAGTAGTAGAAATACAAGGCTATTTAAAACCATTTGGGCAAAAAGGGCCCATTACTCAATATGACTATATCATACTTACGACAAAAAAATACAATAACTTAATCGAACGTTGTTAAAAAAATTTAAGATTTAGTAAAAATTGTCTTTGACCTCTGGGACACGGGAAATACCTGGACCTCGTAGAATATTAACTAAGCCCATTTGCGGCTGACTACCTACACTCGATTGAGTATGCGTATTGCATATATATGTCACACCCACTGTGTTGTTATTGATTGGTGAAAAGTATTAAGACTTTCACTGGTATAGATACCTCGTCCATTTTCGGCTTGACTTTATAAATTCACTAGTGGACCCGGCAATGCTTCGATATTGCATAATTGACTAATATTACCAAATTAACTTAATATAATACCCATAAATCAATTAGCTCAAAGTTATAAAATCTGTACATATGCCGCTTTTAAACATTATTTGGGAACGTTTCCTTAAATCGATAATAATATGTTTGGTACTATCTGTGTACCAAATTTTATTTTTCTGGGGCTATGATTTGATTTGAGCATGCCTCCTCCGCCCACTGATTGAATTTTTAAAATTGTTGCGCATACTATTATCTATTTATTGTGTTGCATCTCTCGAGGGCTACAATAAAATTTGTAATTGTGGTGCCAATTTTGCCACAACCACTCTGCCAATTGGGTCAACAGTTAATGTTTCGTCTGCCTATACATATTCGTGTTGTCGAGTACTACCTGGGTATCAAATTACATCTCCCTATCTCTAAAAAAGTTTTGCCACAACCACTATGCCCATTGTATTTAAAATTAAAATTTCGTCTGCATATTCATATTCGGCTTGTCGAATACTATCTGAGTATCAAATTTTATCTCTCAAGCTCTAAAAAAAAGTTTTGCCACGCCTACTGCGCCCATTTGGGTCAAAAATTAAAATTTCGTCTGCATATTCATATTCGTGTTGCCGAGTACTATCTGAGTATCAAATTTTATCTCTCTAGCCCTAAAAAAATAGTTTGGCCACGCCCACACCGCCCATAGGGTCAGAAATTAAAAAAAATTATAGCCTACGGCAATTTCCACATTGTACACCAACTGTTCTCCAAATTTTATTGAAATCTGTTCAGCCGTTTAGGCGTGATTGAGCAACAAACATACAAACAAACAAACAAACAGACATACATACATTCACATCTATAATATTAATAGGATAAAAGAAGCTTATATATAATGTTTCCTGATCGCTATCACAGTTTTATAGATATATATTTATATTGTTATTCAGAACGAATGGTGCCACGCCCACTGTTTTAATTATGCCCATTTTTGTTGGCCTTAATTTGATTAGGGATGTAACGAACGTTCGCATTCGCATATGCGAAATATATATTTCAATATTCGCATTCGCAAAAAAAATATTCCAGTATTCGCATTCACATTCATACAAGTAGTAGTAATAGTGAGACTGATGACGACATGCAAGAGATTACATTTTCAGTCTCTCATGCAATAAAATTGTTAGCTGAATACAATAAAGAGAAAAAAATGCATATTTCAGAAGATCCTTTATTGTGGTGGAAACGAAACGGCTCGAAATACCAAAAGTATGTAAGTGTCCCCAGCGAACAGTTGTTTAGTGGAGCCGGATTTATCTATGATCCACAAAGAACTAGATTACATAGCGAAAAAGCTACTTTAAACATGCTATAACTTGACATTTGTACTGCTTATTGTATATTTATGAATTTGAGATCTTTATTTTGAATTTTTCGCTATTTTTAATATGATTAAGAGCCGTTGCATGTATTCATTGTGTAGGAAATTGTCTTCATAATCGTTCTGCACATGGAAAAGTATCTAAAAAGACACTTTTCATTCATGAATTCCATTTTAAAAAATATATCTCCAAAAATATTTTGTAAATAATGAAATAATAATCGTGATGTAAAAATAATCAAAACAAGGAAACAACGTAATCGGTATCCGATTATTATTTTAACATGAGGAATGGAAAATGCAATCTTTAAATGCAATTTTTACTTTAACGTCTTTCTAACCGTCATGAGAATTGTAGTTAAAGTGAATTTGAGCTACAATTATGTTCATAGTTATTATATGTGCAAATAAATGTTTGGTAACCGATTATAAAGCTTTTGTATCCGATTATAAAGCTTACCTACGGGAAAAGTGGTGTTAATTTACCTAAGTGTACCTATCTCAGGACGAGTGTAGAGGGGATGTGTCACCAAATTGGTTCTAAAGTGTTAAAGAAAAGTCAATTTGACTGATCTGTAGTATTCTGCGGCGTTGTGTTTTCAACGGCTTTGTTTACAAATAAGTAGAAAAGTCAGAAAATTATAAATTTTTATATATCATTTTACCCTAGACAACTAAGTTATTTATCAAAAAGTTTCATTTAATTTTTCCACCTTATTTTAGGGCATATTACCAAAAAACAGATATCATACTTAGGTGACTGGTTTTTTGTGAACCTGTCGTAGGGCTTGTACTATTGAACCTGTTCAAGACACATCACTAAGCTTTAGTTAGGTGTCAATTGACACATTAGTGGCCAACCCTATATAAAACGTACCGGTTCTCTACATACAAAAGTTCCGGAACTAGAACCGGTTCATGAACCCCAGGGAACCTGTCCCGTGACTGGTACTGTACCGGTTCATTTTCCCGTAGGGTTCTTTTTATACATCATTAATGACCAATAACAGTCGGCGTGGCCACCGGAGCACATAAAGCTAAAGTACTGATAAAAAACGTTTATGAATACAATTTCTTATTAAAGGTTTTTTAGAGCTAAAGAATGCTTTAGCTAGAGAACGCTTCATACCTACTTTAGAATTTATGAATAAGGTCGTGAATTTCTGAGAATTATATATTTTTTTGGTTTTACTTTGAAATCAATATTTTATGCTTAATTACTTAACTGGAATACATATTTTTATTGAAAAGGCAGACAGTAGGAATGATACTAAATTATTCGTTTACGTAAACCATTTTTGCCATTTGCTAAAGAATTTTGGAACATTCGCTTTCGCATTCGCATTCGCAAAAACCAAAAATAAGTATTCGCATTCGCTAAAGCACATTCGTTACATCCCTAAATTGGATATGCTTCAGACCATTTATTGAACCTGTCAATAATTGTTAATATATATATTTTTCAATCTGATATTGGAAATGGACCAACAATATACATGTGGACATGTTCAAATCTTCCTGAAGGAACGTCGATTTACTGAACAGGAGATTTAGTGAAAGGCAAGAAGTACTTGCTGGTTATAAGCTTTGTAATAGCACGAACACAAAGATCTAAAAAAGAGTGTAGGTTCAAAAATTCTTGAGGACATAAAGAATTTGCAACAAAGGGGCGATTTGTTCTTCCTGAAATGTCACACCAAATTTTTAACCCAAGTAATGGAGCCTTAACTTCACGTAAGTTATTTTCGGATTCGCTTTTAAAAATAATTTCCCCTAATTCTGTTCTCATACAATATCTTCATACTAATGTTGTTGCCTGTGAATACAGGAAGTCTGAATAATGCATCAGCAACAGTATTTTCTGATCTATTTATAAAACGAATATCCGAAGTAAATTGAGCTATGAATTCCAAGTGTCTCGTTTGACGAGGAGATCTTTCAGCTATGTAGTCCAAAACATAAGTTAAAGGCTTGTAACCTGTAAAAATTAAAAATTTTCTGCCCTCTAAAAAATTCATAAAATGTTTATTAGATGAAAATACAGCCAAATATACGTTCAATGGTTGAGTTTTTACATTCAGATATGCTATAGATCCTAAATTATCCTATCCTATTCTTGGTCTGCTGTAGTACAGCGATGATTGCTGAGTTTGATGCATCCACTGCTAAAGAAAGATGAGCTGACTGATCAAAATTAGTAAGCAACGTTTTCTCAGAGATTTTAACGTTCAAAGTTTCACACGAAATCCTTAGACGTGTATCGAACCTTGAATTTTTGGAGTATGAGGGAGGTGTTACGCCCACCAGTACGATCACGAAAACTGACCTATTATGTAGATTAGTTTACATAGAGTTCAAATGCTGTGACTGTAATAATATTCCAACTATAAGATGATCGCCACGACCATTTTTTGGAAAAAAAAGGTACACAATTTTAAAAAGGTAGCTCACACAAAATTTCAAAGCTCTGAAAAACTCCTAATAAAGTTTTGCCATAAAAACATATTCTTAGCCCAAAACATGAAATTATGTTCATTTAAAGCTTAAAAGCAGCAACACCATCTTCTTACAATTTAGATAGGGTATAGTTATGAATAGTTATGTATGTATGAAAGAAACAGTAGGATACATTTAATTTTGATATATGAATTGGGAGTTGTCCTGCTCGAACAACGCAATAATTAAAAATTCAATACCTGGAAAACTTTTGTGCCAATGGTCAGGCAATTTGGTGAGAATTCATTTAAGGTCAGTTACGTATTATAAAGAAATGCAATATCCGTCATACTATCACCCTAAGTGAAATGGGCGGGATAAGATTAGTAGGCGTAGTCCCGTCAATAGGGTCCTAGTAATCAGTATACGTATCGGATCAATTGGTCTACGCCCAGTCCACAAAAATATTTATTTTTCGAAACAATTTTAAACACCCAAACATTGCTGGATTTTCCGTATTTATTTCATGACTTCGATCATTTTAAGAATTTTTAATGAACATTTAATAATAAATACTTTCCAGCAGATAGTGAATACAGAAACGACTTTAGCTTAGCACCGTACGACATTGAAAAATTATAATGCATTAAAGTAGAAGAGTTGGGCCCCTAATATCTTAAAACAAAATTTGTTTCAGGACTTTTAAAGAGGATTGAGTCGTGTCCATCTGGCCGGCTGGCTGGAGGGCACGATAAGTCGAGTAAACCTTCTCTGATCCTTATAAAAAATGTACTAGAGTTGATTTTTTCCAAATTGTGTTATGGACTTGTAAATGGGCAGAATCGCTTCACCCCTTATGGTAACTTCCATACAAAAAAAAAAACAGAAACCTTTGCCACAGCCTTCGGTCACCAAACGACCGGATTCACCCTTATACGATTAGTTTTAAATACGACGTACGCTTACAAAAATTTGATGCAAGAATGAAAATGGATCATATCGGCCGACTCATTTTGTTAGTACCTACCATACAAAATTACCCATTTTTGGAATATAAAAAGTTCTCCCATAACTTCCGAACGGAAAAATGCGGGATTTTTAAATTTGTTTAGTTTGATTATCTTGTAATATTAAGCAAAACCTCAGAATGCCGAAACATTTGCCACTCCCTCTTTGTTACCTCCGATAGAAATGATCGAAATCACCCTCTTAGTTCTAAAGGCATATCTTTGTGTGCAAGTACACTAAATATCCCAAATTCCAATTTTGCAGAATGTAAACTTTTATTGAACGTAGACTTATGAATAAAAATAGGAAACGTTGTGCTGTACCAACTGGTGACTCCTTTAAAAATTAGCCAATTTCCAAAAAAATAATATATTCTAATAATTTTTAAATGAAATTCCTCAACAATATACTGCAAAGTTGTTGTCGACATCATCGAGAGGGCCGGCAATAAAAGAAAAATATCGATGACTAGAGATGTCGAGTGATCTAACCATCATGGCATGTATTCTAATTTTATAATTTCCCTGATGTCTTCTAATTACATAAATACTATACATAGTGATCTTAAACGTTGTAATCATTTGATGCTGAATTTTTAGAGTATCCATCTTATCATCTTGAATGTACTTACAAAATGGAAACTTTTTGCTCAAAATCATTTTTTTACATTTATTACTCAAAAGTTCAATATTTCAAATTATTCAGATTCTTTTAAAAGTTTTAGCAATTGCGATGTTTCTTCAGCATCATTTAAAGATCTTTTGTGATTTTTTACGACAACGTAGGCATTACTCAAGTAGGGTTCAGCTCTAGCATAGGCACTTGCGACTTCGGCTTTGTAGTTAGCATCGGAATTATCCTGTAATAAAATGCAACATAACTCATAATTTTTTTAAAGAAATTAGAAATAATATGTAGTATTCTATAGTTTTGAAAACTTACAACTCCGCTGTGTGCATGACCCTCACATAGGGCACAGAGCGCCAATAATAAAATTGCAAAACCAAATGTAAAACGCATTTTCAGTAAGTGGTGTCACCAAGTGTACTAATTTGTAAAAACTACAAAATGAAACCATTGTGGCAATGTTTTTATAGCTACCTCGAATATTTTTTGTTCTAATGAAAACATAAATTAAAATAACAACAATAATATCAAGCAAGAAGAATAATCTTTGGTCTAGTTAAATTTAAATACAATCAATTTCAATTAATGTTTCGTCGTGGGGGCACACGTTTACCAACTTCAACTGTACATATTTTTTTAAATTAGCTATTTGATTAAATACTTTATAATGTTAATCAGTAAAAGTTCTAATCGATAATATGTTTGTGAATTAAAAAAAACAGAAATTCATTATAATATATCCGAAATTGACAATAGAAAATTTTGAAGACAATTTCAACGTTTAACATTATTATTCACACTTGTATTAGACCTAGAGATATACAACAAAATGTAATAATCAATCATTTTTTTTATCACCACTAGGGATTAAAATAATGAAAACCTAAGAATATCACTATGATCGATTAAATTCATATCAATCAAGTGGCAATAATTTCGTGACATCTTATCATTTGTTGGTCAAGATATCATGTTGTAATTATTTTTTATTTGTCTAAAATTTAAATAAAGTACGAAAATTAAACTTTTACACGGTTGTTAATATGACGACTGGCATTACCAAGGGATAAAGGAAGAAGAATACTCATATTTTAACAATTACAAAGTAATTACTTTCAGAGGTTAGGTTAATCTGGCAGCTGCCTTCAGCACAATTCACTTGGGTCCGTTGTGATACCTTTTTGAATTCACACACTAATTAGTCCTACTCTATTTGGTAAACGTCGCTCTCAAGCCATTTTGTTGCTCTAAAAAAGGCATTGATGATGGGCAGGCATAGACCATAAGTGTTAGATGACCTAGATTTTCAAATATGGTCATATTTACTAGGTAAGGTTAGGTTAATTCGGCAGCCACGTTGAACACAGCTCACTTGGGTCCTAGTATGAGTCCCGTTGTGATACCATTTTAAGATTTTCGCACCAAATGTTCCTATTCTATTCGGCCAACGTCGCTGTCAAGCCATTTCGTTGCTCTGATGAAGACATGGATATTCCGCAAATCGCCTACGGAAATACAGGTATTGTCTAGAAGTGTCCGATGACCAAGCTTTTCGTATCTCAGGTCACCAAAAGCAGGGCAGTGACATAGAAGATGCTCCGTGGTCTCCTCTTCTTTCTCATCATTGCAGCTTCTACAAAAATCGTTTTAGGGTAGTTTCAGCCTCTTAGCGTGTTTACCAACCGGCCAGTGACCAGTTATTACAGCTATGATGTTCCTCAAGTGGACTCTGGACAGATTCAGCACAAATCGTGCAGGTGGGTTCTCTTGCCCATCTCTCTTCAGCAATGAGGTTTAATTTCCCCGCAATGAGCTGTTTCCCCATTGTGAGAGGGATCCCAATGAGACCGTAAACTTCGCCCGAGTTCACGGTTATGTCGGCCCTTGCCAACGTATCGGCCATTTGGTTTCCATATATGTCCCCATGTCCTGGATCCCATGTTAGGGTAACCGTCGAATGTGGTGTACACGTTCTCTAGGGATCTGATAGCCGCTTTACTATCAGTAAGAATATGAATATTGCCGTCCAATATCCGAAGATACTGAATTTTCTCTACGGCTATTCTAGTGGCCGCTATTTCGGCCTGAACTATGCTACAATGGTCCGGTAGCCTGATTGTTAGACTCAAATTCAACTCTTCCGAAAAGATTCCACAGCCCGCTCTTTCCTTTGATTTTGAACCGTCCGTGAAAGTTAGGATGACATCCTCCCCAAAGTTTAGGGCATTATCATTATCATTATAGTAGAACCTATCCGGGATGTTCCTTATAAAACCCAGATCGAATAGAGGTTCAGGTATGGTGTATTCCGTGTGGCAGATCACATTGATTAGGTTCAGAATTTTGGCATGTCCATAATTTCTGTGCATCCATGCTTTAGTGGCGTCTAAACGCATTGCGGTATTCGCCTCTATTTTCCTCGCCTCAATGTCCGGGGGTTACCAGTTTAGGATCGTGAACACTGCCTTAGTTGGAGTAGTTCTAAGTGCCCCTGTTATCATGACTGCCATCAGTCTCGTAATGCGTTCGAATTTCAGCCTTTGGGACACTTTATTTAGCGCCGGCCACCAGACTGCCGATCCGTAAAATAAGATTGGTTTAATAACTGATTCGTATAACCAGTTTAGGTTCTTGGGGCTAATTCCCCAATTGAGGACGATTGCCCTTTTGCAGCAGTATAGAACCGTTGCCCCTTTGCTAATTCTGGTCTGAGTGTTCAGATTCCAATTCAGTTTACTGTCCCATGTTAGCCCGAGTTATTAAGCACTATCAGAGAGTGTAAGTGCGCCTCCATTAAATTTTGGTTTAGCAAATTGAAGGATTTTGTATCTTCGTGTAAATAGCACCAGTTCTGTTTTACTCGCTTCAGTAATCTTAACTACTTTCCACTCCTGTGTGGGTAGTTGAGGATTATTGTACTGTAAGATTGACAGGATTTCCATAGGGTCGGAGGGTTCAGCGGGGATCTTGGCAATAGATCGTGGCCTCTGTGGAACATCAGCCAGATGTATTGCTTCGAATTTCGCACCAGGAAAAACCTCTCCGAGCGACTCAATAGCAGCTTTGTATAGTTGCGCTGAGCGCTCATCTGTAGAAGCCACAAGTTTGATGTGTCCCTGATACCAGCTTACATCATGACATTGTGGCGGTGGTCCGGGTCGCTACCGGACGAATTTTAAGAACGCCACAGTGAGGGAGACAACAACTGATTTCCAATTTCTAGAGGAAATAGTGCCGTCGCTGTTGTTGCGGTCTACAATCGCCCATATAATATGGATATCTTTGATCCCGGAAGGGTAGTGGCCTCAGACCGCTGCCGTTAGAGCGCTACGTCAGATGACTTCCGTGTAGTATTGTCATCCTTCGCAGGAGGTACGCTACCTTTTAGATCCTCAATATAGGATTGTGCCCACTGGAGAGAACTCTTTTCCTGCTCCGTGAGCTCGTCGACCGGTTTATCACCGAACCGACTGTTTATTCTGTAGGCGGAACGCCTGGTAATAAAGGCCCTTCTGGAAGGTGTTTTTAACCCTGTTGGGTTTAGTATTAGAAGTGGAGGCCGTTGAGGCCGAGGGAGGTGCTTTGAAGAGAATCGAATTATTCGCCTTTTCTCCTTGCACAGCTGTTGGCACCAAGGAAGCTGACTTAGCGACTCTCTGCAGACCTGTTGCTTTATTAGCACCTGAAGCATGGGTTTTGACAGGATTACATCTCATCAGGACCTTATATTTACTAACACAGTACAACACATGATTTTGGGACTCAATTCTGAGAACTCCACGTGAAGTTAGCCCCCAAAAGAAGAAGTTCTGCATCATTTGTTTTGTCAAATTACATGCCATAATAATTTAATATCGATTTGAAGTTAGTAAGTATCGAATAGGGGAATTTGTCACCTTTTAGGCTCTTTTGTTATATTGTTATATGGTTCAAAATCATTTGATGAATGAACAAGTGAATCTGTTGCTTATGTAGGGCGACGGTATATGAACAAATTAAAGGAATTGGAATTCTTAATTTTGTTTTTTAATTTGCTTGAGCAAAATCGGACTAGAGGTTCTCGATTTATGTCAAATAAAATAGCCTAATACGTGACAAATTCCCCTACACGATACTTACTGACTTAAAATCGATATTAAATTATTATGGCATGTAATTTGACAAAACGAATGATGCAGAACTTCTTCTTTTTGGGGCTACTTTTACGTGCAGTTCTCAGAATTGAGTCTCAAATCAATGAGCTGGAAAATGTTGTACTGTGTAAATAATATTGTAAAAAAAAAACTTTACCATAGGAAATGTATTTTCGACTATTTTTATAATCGTGGGACGATAATACATAAAAAATATATATTGATGATGTTTTTTTTCTGGAGTTGTATTGTCTTGTTATTATTCACTAAGTTTGGTTTTACTTTCTGTGATCAGACTTTCAATACTTACTTGTATACCATCCTGCCTTTCTTTTAATCCAATAATGAAACACTTGGCCGCATTTAACGCTCATATATAATATTCAAAAATTGTTTATTTTTCTTAAATTTAAAAATCTTTGCATTTTTACAATAATCGTTATATGTAGGTATGTTTCAATTATTTTGTACAATTAATGAACAAACAAAAACACAAATAACTGACAGCAATTATAAAAAATTTACTAAATAATATAAACTAAAGATAAAGTACAAATTTTCTTTTTTACTTAAAAGTTGTTAAACTTTAAAAATTGCCATAAAATGTTTTCATATATTGTTTTTACTGTTTTTTTTTCGTATGTAATTTTTGGTAATTTTCCGTAGTTAACGTAAATAACAAATTCGTCAATGATACTACTACAAGTCTTGCATATTTATTTCAGTATAAATAAGAAATGTTGCCTCATTAAATGCAACAGTTGCACGAGAAATAAAATAATAAGTAATAGAATTTGGACAAAAAAAAAAAAAAAAATAGAAAATAATATCATAATTATAAAGTTTTGATTTTTTTTTTTTTTTAAATTAAATGGAAAAATTGTATAACGAGATTCATAAGTAATTCATGTACATTTGCATAAATGTATAAAGAAAAGCATAGTCTAAAGCAATTACAATTTTTTTTTTTTGGATTTTCATATAGACTTGGCCTGGAATAAGTAGTCTAGAGAGAGAGAGAGAGACAGAGATTATCAGCCATGAAGAGAAATGTTTAATATTTTATACAAATATTTAATACAAATCATGTTAGAGAAATATTGTCAATGCCTTTAGAGAGCAGTTAGTAGGAATTTATGCGCGAGTCAATGGAATCTAGACAATTTAAAATATATTTAGTATTATTTAGGAAATTGCACTAAATAGCAAATTCGCCGTGATCAGGTTCCAAACCACAGGGACGTCTGAATTCTTGTTGGCGTTCGTGGATCCATTTATTGGAAACTGAAAAAAATGCAAAAAAGAAGAAAAATTAGATGTTAAGCAAATAATCAGAAATACAAGTTGTTTTTTACTCAAATTTGAAAAGTTATTTCGGCTATGTAATTAAAAAAAGATTAAACCTTGGATTGCTCTCCTTATACAAAAAGTAACCAATTGTAATGACTTCGACTTCCAACAACGTTAAATTGATTACCGGCCCATTTATTTCATATATTATATCTCTTCATAATCAACAGTTTCGCAGTTTTAAATTAAGTTTTGAAAATAAAAAATTTGCCTTCAAAATTACATTTTTAATTTTTGCTCACTACTTTCACGTATTGTCGCATAACGATAAACAAAATGAGATATAGATCATGAAAATCGATCAACTGGCGTAAGTCCTCGAGGAATACAATGCTAACATAACCGCTTTACAGGAAATCTGGTGCACGGACCACGGGTGCTGGCCATGCGGACAAGTACGAGTTTGGATGTGGATTTGTGGTGTTCAACCCGGTGTATGAATGAATAGCTACCATAACAATCAAGTCAAAGTTTTTTCACATAACACTCATATGTGCCCATGCTCCGACGGAAGAGAAAACCGATGAGGACAACACTCATATGTGCCCATACTTCGACAGAAGAGAAAAGCGATGAGGACAAAGACCAGTTCTACGAGAGCTTAGAAAATGTGGATGACCATAGCCCAAGCCATTTTACTAGGCGATTTTAATGCTAAAATAGGCAGGGAGACCGCATTTGACCCTATCATCGCAAAATTCAGTCTGCACATTCGAAACGTCGAACAATGGCATCAGACTGATTGATTGCTCTGCGTAGTGGTAGTTAGCAGCACAAGATTTGACCATAAAAATATTCATAAGGCAACATAGTTATCTCCAGATCAATTGACGAGGAATCAGATAGATCACGTGGTAGCGGATGGAAGGCACGCATCGAGTGTCCTGGACGTACAAGTAATCAAGTACTACGAGAGGCGTACTTGGGTACTCATAGTCATCTCAAGAAAATGCTTGGTACGATGATGAATGTCGTAATGCCACGAGAGAGACGGATGCTGCATACTGGACGAAACTGCAGACAATAGCAACGTGAGCTGTTCGTGAACGGCACAGGGAGAAGAGGTAACTCGTCAGCAGAGGGGAAGTCCGAGAATTCTACCAGAAAGTTAAGGCGGGAACATTATTGCCCTCCCGCAATGACAGCGATAGCTAGCTAGTGATGGACCCTGATAACGTTCTAAAGATATTAATAGAGCATTTCAGCAATCTTCTGGATACGGACACCATTCCAGAAGACTCTGCTCCAATCCATGACGATAGTATTAACTGTCCACCTCCGAGCCGGAGGGAGATACGTGTGGCAATATCCCGCCTTAAAAAATAACCAAGCGGCTGGATTTAATGGTCTCGCTGTTGAATTGTTTAACGCAGCAGGGGAGGAGCTGATAAGGAGCATGCATCAGCTCGTGGAGAACATCTGGCTAGAGAAGAGCATGTCCGGGGATTAGAGTCTCAGTCAGTTATGTCCCTTATACAAGAAAGGAGATCGTAGTGAATGTAAGAACTACCGTCGAATAAGCCTGTTACCAATTGCGTACAAGGTCCTTTCGAGCATACTGTGTGAACGTTGAAAGCTTATTGTAGAAATTGGACCTTATCAGTGCGGCTTTAAATCTGATAAATCTACGACGGATCAAATATAGACTTTGCTGCGACAAATCCTGGAAAAACCTCATGAAAAGCAGATCGACACCTTCCACGTCTTTGTCGACTATAGAGCTGCCTTCGACTCTCCGATAAGTAGTAAGTTATATGAAGCCATGTCTGAGTTTGGTATTCCTTCAAAGCTTATTCGACTTTGCAGATGTACCTTGGAAAAGATTGGTAAGGATCACCCTAAACCATTCAACACGGATAGAGGGCTCAGGCAGGGTGATAACTTATTATTATGTGCACTATTTAAATTAGTTATGGAGAAGGTGATGAGAAATGCTGGTGTCAACATGTCTGGCTCCATATACCACAAGAGCCACATGCCATTAGCATATGCCGATGATATAGACATCATTGGCCGAAATCTGCGGGATGTTGCTGCAGTTTTCTCATAACTGGAAAAGAAGTAAGCAAAAAAGGGCCTTCGACGAACAAAGAGTTCTCTCGATGGGGACGCACAGTGACCGTTGTTTTGAGGTAATAGATGGATCTACCTACCTCGGATCTTCCGTCAATAAGAAAAATAGTGTCAGCCAAAAATCAAGCGGACTTCGGCAGCAGTTTATTAAAAAAACAGCTATACCAGGTGCTAATCTTATCCGTTCTGTTGTATGCTGCCGAATTATGGGTGCTTTCCACATCAAATACAAAACCTTGGAGTAATTGAGAGAAGAGAACTTCAAAAAAAAGACCAATCTGTGTCGACATCGAGTTTCGCCACCGGAGGAACCATGGGCTGTATGATCTTTACCGACGCAGCTAAAAAAGTCAGAATCCAACAACTACGATGGCTTGGATAAGTTGCCAGGATGGATGTAATTTCTCCAGCGAGAAAGATGTTTTAAGGCGAACCTGAAGGACGGCGCAGAGCAGGGAGACCCAAACTCCCCGTTGGAAGGACCAAGTGGTTGGCGACGTGCCACCATCTGGTAGGACTAACTGGAAAACGCACGCCGAAGACCGAAGCGTGTGGAATTCTTCAATTCATTCAGGCCTCTAATTTATGAACCACTTAAGTAAGTAAGTAAGTGATTGTAGGATCACTTCTTCACATGCCAACCATGTACGCCGATCGTTATCTGCTGTATTCGGCCCACAGCGTTCTAACAGTTATACAGTCCGTTCCGAATGTCCAAAGTCTGCTGGCTGATCAGAAATAGTAAAGCCTCCTCTGGTCAATAGGTCTGTTGATTCATTTCCATAGATCTCGCCATACCCTGGTACCTGTCAGAGCCTGACATACAGAGGCTTTCCGCCGTCATTCCATTGCGATCTTTTTAAAGTTGCAACGTTTACTTTACGGAAATTTAATGTACGGATTAATGACAATCACCATCTTCTCCCAGTCTAATAGCCCCTCGGCTTTTAATAGCCTTGACGTACAAGTTCAGGGCCAGAAGGTCGAGGAATACATCCAAAGTCGTTTGCAGTGTGCTCCTTCTAGCCCCAGTAACCCCATTACAGACATCCTACTATTTTTAGATTCATGCTACTATTTTTAGACTCCCACAGCGGAACCTACAGTTTAACGACGATTCAGAACGTAAGTTGATTGGGTAATTTTTACTAGACTCGTCGATTGACTCGAAAAGTCCAAAAATTTAAATTTGGGCGCTTTGAAAATTATCTTTTTGATATGTCGTAGTCTAACTTTTTTGTCCTCTTGCCAAAAGCTATCGACCCACCATAATGTAAATATAGTAGTTAATGTCTTAAGACGGTTCAGTTCTCCTCAAGCTAAAAATATGTTTTGTAAAATATGTCTGATATGTCACTTACCCCATTTTGAGCCAGTAAGTACAGGACAGGCAGCGTGTCTGGTACGATAGTCACCCTCACCGGAACGATGTAAATTATACCAGAAGGCCGCTGTGCCCTTCTTGGGATACACGGAAGTATTGATGGCGGTGAATACGGTGGCACCACCTTGTTCAACATCACTCATCTAGAGATATAATCAAAACAAACAAAATTAATCATATATAGAAATCCAAACAAAAGTTTCGACCACTTACATAGAATAACACAGTCGCAATACGATTACCAGTATTCAAACCCTGAAAAGCTCTAGATTCTTCACGCTGCAAAAAAAAGACTCTTTAATTATTGCTTTCATTTGTTTATAAAATCTTCTCCTACTTACTCTGGCAAAATCAAAATGTGGCTCATAATGACCACCAATACCGTAGTTGACCACCTGCAGCTCTTCGGCCGTTATCATATCCAAACCGGTCATATCTTCGGTACGTTGCACAATTTTCTGTATAATGGGATGTTCTTCAGTCTTTAACCACGCCGATTTACTAATACGATAATTGGCCGTCTCCAATTCACCAGTCACGGAATTTTGTACAGTTGCACGGCGGAAACGTGGCCTGGCCATTTTCTTGACAATTTCAATTTCCGAATCGAACATAGCATCGTGATAGACCACAATGAAGGGATCCTTAGAGGCTTCTTCCAATTTCAAAGGGGCAATCTTAAGGAAGGGTATATTATTGTCTACATAACGACAACGTAGAGCTCTCTGTTGACGTGCGGTGGGTTTAAGTTTGCCTTGACACAGGAGTTCATAGGCTTTGCGTTCGTTCATATCAAAGATACCGGGTTCCGCTTTGGCAATGGGCTATCGGTGGAGGAGGGAGTGAGAAGAAGAGAATAAGGTTAGAAGATTAAAGAAAATCAAAACAATGTATATAAAAATTTAAAGAATATAAAAATATTTGCACAAAATTTGAGTAAAATTTCACTGCATGACATGCAATGTGTGAACATTTACAGGAAGCACGAAAAAATTTTCTGCAGTACTATATATGTGGCATTATGGCAAAAGTTGATACATATGTCGGTTTTTTATTTAAATTGGGGTTCATAACTCGGCAAAAGTAAAATTTGCGTTAAATATGTTGACTTACATTTTTTTGACTTACATTTTTTTTAATCACTTGCAAAAAATATATTTATTCAAAAAAATTTTAAAAGGACCATGATTTATGGATATGCACTGGAATGTCCGAACTCTCTACAGAGAAGGTGCATCTATCCAAATGGCGGATGTCCTCGACAAATACAAGGCTGACATCACTGCCATACAGGAAATGCGATTGCCGAGACAGGGATGCTCACGTCGAAAGAACTGTAACATCTTTTATAGTTGCCATGTAGAAAGACACGAATTTGGATGTGGATTCATAGTCGGCAGAAGACTTCGAAATCTGGTCTCGCGGTTTAACCCTGTAAGTGACAGTATAGCCACCATTCGCATCCGGGCGAAATATTTTTACATTACGCTGATTTGTGTACACGCCCCGACGGAAGACAAAGACCATGATATCAAAGATGCATTCTATTAGCGCCTGGAGGATATATACGACCGCTGCCCTGCACATGACATTAAAATTGTTCTGGGAGATTTTAATGCTAAAATAGAAAGGGAAGATGCTCTTGGTTCAGCAGTCGGAAAAACCAGTCTACACAACAACACCTCTGATAACGGATTCAGACTGGTAAGTTTCGCGTCGGCAAGAAACATGGTTGTGAGTGGAACCAGAGAGATGTCCAAAAGGCAACCTGGTAGTGAATGGAACCAGATTCCTGCATAAAGATACCCAAAATGCAATCTGGTTATCCCCTGATCCAACAACAAGAAACCAGATTCATCACGTGGAAATCGAAGGAAGGCATGACTCAAGCGTTATGGACGTGCGTGTGAAGCGCGATGCAAATATTGCCTCGGATCATCACTTACTTGCAGCCAAGGTACGCACGCGATTAGGAAGTGCTAAAAGCGTTCGTAAACAAACGCAAAGGAAGCTAGACATCACATAGCTGCATACCACCGAGATAGCCAATGCCTACTCCAGCCAACTCTCTCAATTACTTCGAACCAAACCCTCTAATTCTGGTGTTCCCAACACCCAATGGCAGCATATCGCGAATTCTATGACCTCTTCCGCAACGACCGTGAAAAACCACGCTCAGTCAACCACTGGTACGATGAGGAATGTCACGAAGATGTCGTCTGAAGAAAAGAATGCTGCATTCAGGGCAAAACTTCAGCCAATGGCAACGCGTGCAGTAACGGAGCATTATAATGAGAAAAGGAGGGAGAGGACACGCATCTTTAGGCGGAAAAAGCGTTTATGAAAAAATTGAGAGCCAGGATATCGAAAATTGCAGGCATAGAGGTGAAGCCCGAAAGTTCAAATAAAAGGTAAAAAGCTAAGATTTTGGACCAGGGATCCCCACTTGTAAGGACGGAGACGGAAATCTGGTCAATGACATTCAGAGTGTCTTGCACATATGAAGGGAAAACATTTGATCTCTACTCGTTCCCGAAGGCAGCATAAGTGATGAAATCACACCAATCATCGACGATGGAATAGACTGTCCACCATCGAGCCAAAACAAGATCAACAGGCAACTGCACGGCTTAAAAATAACAAAGCTGCGGGAGGCGAAGGACTACCGGAAGAGCTTTTTAAAGCCGGCAGCGATGACCTGGCAATATGCATGCACCAGCTCAAAAACACGATTTGGCTTAAGGAGTGCTTGCCCGGTGATTGGAATCTGAAGTCCTGTACTTAGAGAGGCGATCAGAAGACCCAAGAAATGCAGACCCTACAAAGCTGAGTTTGGTACCCCTCGAAAATGATACGTCTTTGCAGGATGCCACTGACTGACTCCAAGTCTTCTTGATCGCCAGCCGCTGCTACAACGTGCTGAGCAAGCGTTTAAATGACAAAGCCCTCTCTCGACGAACAAAAATCCAACTCTACCAGACACTGATGATATCTGTCTTACTGTACAGTGCAGAATCCCGGATAATGACGCTGACAGATCAATATATTCTGGGAGATTTCGACCGTCGTCGAATGAATCATGAGCTGGACAACGCCATCGACGTAGTCATGCGCGTTCAAATAGACCGAATGGACGTAAATGCTCCGGCTCGAAAAGTGTTCGGCAATAAACTCGATGTGCGTCGCAGGAGGCGGCCACCAAAACTTCGATGGATGGATCAGGGAAAGAGCTGTTATCTAAGCTTGGTGTGACGAACTATCTACGGAACTCAAAAGTGCTTGGAATATTTTTCGACGTGCGGCTATTAATAGATAAATTTATGTTTTTGCTGCCATTAAAGAAGAAGAATGTAAAACTATGAGGGTCAATTCGGTCATTTGTATGGGAGCTACCAGAAGGGCTGTGGCATAGGTTTTGGTCTTTTGAGGGTTTATCTATTATGACAAGGTTGTAAAGCTGACCAAATTTAAATATCCTCCAGCTGTCGGTTTGGAAATTTTTGGATGTTTGAGAAAAATTTTAGAAGGGAAATACTAGAGGAGGTCTGTGATACATGTTATCCCTTTAGCAGGCACCGTAGGAGCGGCAGGAGCTGATTTCATAAAAATATTATAAAAAAAAAAAAAATTATGGACACATTAAGGGTTCAAGAAAGAGCGTTAATATGATCTGAGAAATTGTTGGGGTTGCAATAATATTGGGGGTCGGTCTTACATTTGACTCCTCTAGGCGCACCTTGAGGGAATTTTATAAAAATGTAGGTATGTATAGGAGGGAAAAATTACTGGGGGTGGGTCATACATTTGAACCCTCTAGGGGTAATTCCGGGGCAGTTGCAGGGCTTGTTGTGGATTTTTGCCCCAATACGAAAAATTTCTTGTTAAAAACCGGGGGCTCGATTTTGATTTTAGACCCCAGGTTTCATGGGCAAATTTTCTTAGAATTCATCAAAGATTATCATTTTGATAACCTTAACTTAAAACTTAATTTCCCTTTGCACCCCATGAATGAGGTATGGGATAGCTTCTCGCGTTGTTGTGAATTAACACGCTTTCTATTTTTAGATTCACAACTAAAGGCACCTACTTGTTTATCGACGAATGCGAACGTCACTGTTTGAGAAGCTCTTACTAGACACGACGATTGAATCGATGCTTAATACTGCGAAGTTGCTGTCAACCACATTCGAGGGGAGCCGACAATGAAAGAAAATTTTATTTATTTTTGTTCTTTTAAGATGACTGGAGCCAGGTTTGAACCTGCGATCTCCCGCATGGTAGTCGCGTGTTCTAACCACTATGCCACGGCCGGTCCGGTTTTGATAACCGCTTGGTCTAAAAAAAATTGACACACCCTATTGTACAATAAGGATAATAGTCAGACTAATACGTTTTGCAAAATTTGGTCAAAATGATTTAATTTAATAGGTTGTTATAGTTTGAAATAGTTTCAGAGCCCACCCTAACGTATGAGTGGGAGGTTCCCAAGGGCGTGGCACTTTTGGGACTAAACTTAGAGTTTTTCTTAATTTTGGTACCAAATGTCATATATTTTCATGTTGCTGCAACCACTCCTTGTAGTTATGACCCATCGAAGTATGGCGACAAAACACTGTGCGACGTTTTCTTTCCTTCGTCTACTTTTACACTAGATGTCAATTTAACAATTCTAACAAACACTTTTTATATTTCCTTAGTCTTTAAATTATACCACAACAACTACATACTATTATTACTTACCAAATCCGATTTGGGTGTATCATCTGTACCATCATCACCTTTCACCTTCTTCTTGGCCGACAATTCCTTTAGCTCTTTTTCATAGTAGACTTTGTTGCCATTGGCACGTTCGTGATTTGGTTTCAGTTCCAACAATTCGTTTGTCATCGTCAGAGCACTTTCAACGTTACCTACAAAGTTCACACACAGAGAAGAAGAGAAATGCAATAAATATTCACAATGTCATGTCACAAGTATTAAAAATATATCTGCTGTATCAGTATCTGACGCTCACATCTGTGTGTTTAAAGGATCTAATGTGCATGTGGTGCAATATATGCAAATTTTATGCGAGTGTGCACACCTGATGAAGTTGTTGTGTTGCAAATGTCCTTGCTGCATCCCACACTGTAATTAATTTAAATCTTCGTTTGTTGTGGCTGTGGCCCCCAATCTTAATTAGTGTCATTTATATTCATAGTTAAAGGCAATATGGCAGCGCACAAACAAAGACAAAGAGTGTGAGAGAGAGTGAGTAAGTGAGAGTGAGGGTAGTAGTATTTTGATGTATCAATCTGCAGGACTGAAGCGGATTTGTTTTTGGTCGCATGAAGAAGTGAATGTCAGTAGGTGTATTTTGAAAACCACAAAATTATAAAAGAAAACACTAAATAAGAGTTTATTATGAGAAACCTTGAAATGTATTTCTATAACAGTTGGAAATAAATTACAAAAATAGTCGATTCTAATTTTGATATGCAAAAATTTTAGTTTTAAAATCGAATATAATCGAAATTTTATCTTATTTATATAGTTTATTTTTTAATACCATCATAAAAAAGTAAAAAGTCTTTTTTTCTATACTGTAGTATATGAGTGCTTAACTTGCCAAACCGACCAAGTCCATTTTTTGAAAACTAGAAAAAAATTCCTCCTACAACAAAAAAAAGATACACTTCTAAACATTGCTTACATCGATAAAGTTTTTATTTAACTTATTTGACTTTATAATTTAAAATCATATCAACTTTTTTTCATATGGACTTGGTCAGTTTGACAACTGAAGCATCCAAATTTTAACATAAAAAGTAAACTCTTTTTTTTATATCCCACCCACTATGATACAGCATAAAAACGAAATAATTACCAGAAATTTTAATTGACTTAAGTTAAGTTTCGTTCAAAAATACAATTTTAATTAAAACTCTACGGAACTGCATTACAACCAATTGGTCTCTTCAACATCTTTGTTTGTTGCCTTCATTAGCAGCACAAAAATGTCCAGCTCACTTGAAAAAAAACCCTACGCATTAAATACAATTCGTCTGACCATCATCCATTGAGTCCTTGCAACCAACAACTAATTGCATAAAATAAAAATAAAACAAACCACCGACTGCTTACTTCTTGTTGCTCTAAAGAGTTTTCACAAAAATTTATATAAATATTTTTAACCGCAACTCAGAGACAGAGAGAGAGAGAGTGTGTAAGCAAAAACCATCAACAATTTAAATTGCAAAACACAAACAGTTGTTCATTCGAAGAAAAAAACAAAATATTAAGCAAAATATCCTAGCGTATAAATATCAAAAGTGGTAAGAAAAACTACACGTAAAACATTTATATTAAAAAATGCCCTCCTCTTAGACCTCCTGGATGTGGGTGATACAAAAACTTAAAAAAATAGTGGGAGAACATTTTTTTTTTTACTTTTTGTATGATAGTCTTATTTATCTTTCTACGTTGTAGCTGACAAAAAAAGTTTCCGGTAAATAAAATCTGTTGCAATTTTCAGAATTCTCCCGTAAAATGCAAATATTTGAGACCAAGACGACAGTTCGCAGTCAAAAAAATATATGTATATGATTTGTAAGCATTGACCCAATTCCGCAAAGTGAAAAACATACCATGATACAAAGTTTATGCTAAAAAAATATTCCTTTTTGAAACTCTAAAGCACAGTGTTGGGAATGATGGCAGGAGGATATTTTTTTTTTTTATTTTATAGGGGCCTATGAGCGTTGTTGTGGCCGTACATTTAAATCGACAGATTACACTATGACACAAAATCAAACTTTTGAAAAACACCCAAAGGTGACTATATAGGTGCGATAGCACAACCGAAGCTAAGTGAAACCCTAGCTCAGTTTGGCTAGATTGGCTACCAAATTTTTTTTTGGCCCCCTCAACTTTTTGAAATCCTTTGGATCCCTTGAAAAAATGTGACATCAGTTTTTGACCAACAGTTCATACAGCTTTTAATCTAGCGCTATATCTTCTTAAGCAAAGCTGTAGCTAATAGTCCGCTTAAGAAATTGATATAATAGTATTTCCCAACAAATTAGACTTCCCTCGTTTATTTAAAAAAAAACATCGAAAAATATTCTATTTTTTTCGCTTTTTTTAATAAAAGTCGTCGAGAGTGTGATGCAAGGTATAGGTTCAGATCGGTTAAACTTGGCAAACCCAGAGTGATCCTTGGCAATTGCACTTCAAGTCTACTCACAGAGCTCCGTATTCGTGGTACTACTGCGGACGAAGTACCTCTACGTGGTGACGCCTGGAGTCGTGCCTTTGACACCCGTCAGAGCACGGCTAACTGTGAGGGGCGAAACCTAAAACCCAGGCACGCCTGCTCAGAGTGAGCTGTACCCTGGTCATCGTCTGACCCAGAATGGGCGGCTGTAATAAAATTCTGGCAGGAGGAGGAAACTGCGACGTGATGCGGTGGGCTTGCAACCCGCCACCGACGTTTGAACAATTGCAATGAAAATAAGTAAGAAAAGAATAAAATTAACCCCCCAAAATGTTGACGACCATCACTAAGAACCATGATTTGAGGATATGCACCTGGAATGTTAGAACACTGAATAGACCAGGTGCCTCTATCCAACTGGCGGAAGTCCTCGAAGAATACAAGGCTGACATAACCGCTTTACAGGAAATCCGGTGGACGGGACACGGGTGCTCGCGCATGAAGACGGGCGACATCTACTATAGTGGCCATGCGGACAAGCACGAGTTTGGATGTGGATTTGTGGTTGGCCAGAGACTGTGACACCTAGTCTCAAGATTCAACCCGGTGTGTGAACGTATAGCCACCATTAGAGTAAAAACAACGTTTTTCCACATAACACTTACATGTGCCCATGCTCCGACAGAAAATAAAGGCGATGAGGACAAAGACGAGTTCTACGAGAGCCTAGAAAATGTATATGACCGTAGCCTAAGCCGTGACATCAAAATTTTACTAGCGATTTTATAGCTAAAACAGGCAGGAAGACCGCATTTGAGTGTACCATCGGAAAATTCAGTCTGCCCACCGAAACGTCGAATAGTAGCATCAGACTGATTGATTTCTCTGTGGCAAAAAATATAGTAGTTAGCAGCACTAGATTTGATCATAAAAATATTCATAAGGCTACATATGCATAAGGCTACGAGGAATCCGATAGATCACGTCGTAGTCGATGGAAGGCACGCACCGAGTGTTCTGGACGTACAAGTGATCAGGGGTGCGAACATTGACTCTGATCACTTCCTTACCGTAGTTAAGGTACGCACAAGGCCAAGCATGGCGAAAAACGTACGTAAACAGGGACAATGAACTTTAAGAATATGCCTGGTACGATGATGAATGTCGGAATGCCACGAAAGAGACGGGCGAAACTGCAGCCAATGGCAACGAGAGCTGTTCGTGAACAGCACAGGGAGAAGAGACGGAGGCAACTCGTCTTTTTAGAGGGAAAAAGAAGGAGCTGAAGAAGAGACCGGCCGTGGCATAGTGGTTAGAACACGCGACTACCATGTGGGAGATCCCAGGTTCAAACCTGGCTCCAGTCATCTTAAAAAAAAATGTTCTTTCATTGTCGGTTCCCCTCGAATGTTGTTGACAGCAACTTCGCAGTATTAAGTGTCGAGTCAATCGGTGTGTATATTAAGAGCTTCTCAAACAGTGACGTTCGTATTCGTCGATAAACAAGTAGGTGCCGTTAGATGTGAATCTAAAAATAGAAAGCGTGTTAATTCACAACAACGCGAGAAGCTATCCCATACCTCATTCATGGGGTGCAAAGGGAAATTAAGTTTTAAATTAGAAGAAGAGACAGGATGAGTGCACATAGTAGTTCCGAAGTAGAGAGGAAGCCCGAAAATTCTACCAGAGAGTTAAGGCAAGAATGCGTAAAACAGGGTTGCCCACCTGCAAGGACAGCAATGACCAGCTAGTGACGGACGCGGATAACGTTCTGAAGATATGAAGAAAACCTTTCATAAATTTACTGGATACGGACACCACCCCAGAAGACCCCGCTCCAACACATGAAGATGGTATTAACTTTCCACCTCCGAGCCAGAGCGAGATACGTGTGGCAATATCCCGGCTTCGAAACAATAAAGCGGCTAGAGCCGATGGTCTCCCTATGAATTGTTTAAGGCAGGCGGGGAGGAGCTGATTGGGAGCATGCATCAGCTCATGGAGAACATCTGGTTAGAGGAGAGCATGCCCGGCGATTGGAGTTTCAGTCTGTTATGTCCCATATACATGAAAGGAGATCGTAGTGAATGTAACAACTACCGCGGAATAAGACCAATTGGGACTATTGAACAAGGTCATTTCGAGCATATTGTGTGAACGCCTACAGCCAATTGTGGGAAAACAAACTAAACCTTATCAGTGCGGCTTTAGACCTGGTAAATCTACGACAGATCAAATATTCACCTTTCGACAAATACTGGAAAAAAATCATGAAAAGCAGATCGACACCTACCACCTCTTTGCTGAATGCAAAGCTGCCTTCGGCCATGTCTGAGTTTGGTTTTCCTGCTAAACTTATTCGACTTTGCAGATGTACCTTGGACAACCCAAAAATCCTGGGCTAAGATTGGTAGGGATCACTCTGAACTATTCAACACGGAAAGAGGTCTCAGTCAGTATGTTCTGTACACTATTTAATATATGTAGTTATGAAGAAGGTGATGAAAAAGGCTGGTGTCAACATGTCTGGCACTATATTCCACAAGACCCGCCGCTAGACTATGCCGATGATATAGACATCATTGGCCGAAATCTGCGGGATGTTACTGCAGTTTTCTCATCACTAAAAAAGGAGTCAGCAAAAATAGGATTAGCTCTCAACGAGGACAAAACAAAAATAATGATTTCGACTAGCAAAGAGTCCTCTCGGTGAGGACGCACCGTGAACGTTGACAAGTTGAGGTGGTAAATGAAGTTACCTACCTCGGATCTTCCGTCGATAAAAAAAAATAAGTCAGCCAAGAAATCAAGCGGAGAATAGTGCTCACCAATGCATGTTTTTACGGACTTCGGCAGCACTTTAGTAACACTACCTTATCAAGGGATACTAAAAAACAGCTACACCAGGTGTTTATTTTAACCCGTTCTTTTGTATGCTGCCGAATCTTAGGTGCTTAGGACAGCGGGCATTCAAAACCTAGGAGTATTCGAAAGAAAAGTACTCTGAAAAATATATGGACCTATCTGTATCGAAGGCGAGTTTCGCCATTGGATGAACGGTGAGCTGTATGAGCTTTACCACGCCATCGACGTAGCTAAAAGAGTCAGTATCTAACGACTACGATGGCTGGCATAGTTGGATGTAAATGCTCCAGCGAGAAAGGTGTTTGAAGGCGAACCTGAAGGACCTAAAGGGCGCAGGGCATGGAGACCCAAACTCCGTGGTAGGCGACGTGCCATCATCTGGTAGGACTAACTGGAGAACACACGCAGAAGACCGAAGCGTGTGGAATTCTTTATTACTTCAGGCCTCAAATTTATGAACCACTTTCGTAAGTTGTAATTGGCCACTCAAGTAAGTAAGTAAGTAATATTCACTTAAGATTCAAAAATATGCACTAAAACACAAAAAATTTATCAAAAATTTTTTTAAATTTTAGTAAAAAAAATTTCGGGAAATAAGGACACCAAATTCATTTTTTTACTCTATCGATGTCGAATCGGAATCGTGGAACTCTTTCACTGTTTCGCCAAAATCTTCGACATTTTTGATATAATATTTGACTGCATTATGCCATCTTGTTAAAATAGGCTCTAGAGGCAGCGTCATACCAGGACATCTTTCATTCAAAATCAGAACACGCGTTAATAAACTTCAATTCAATAAACAATCCACATGCACCAGCGTTGTAACCCCCTTGCCGTCTTTATTATCTAGGCGCTGCGCGGTTAGAAGAAAAAAAATTTACATTTGTCGAAAGCCAGGCAGTGGTTGATTGGTATTGTCTATTGACTTTGAGCATAAATTTTTTTGAAGCTTATGTCTTACTTTTATGTAAAATTCCCACAATAAAATTTGCTTTCTATATCCCCTGGATATCGGGGTAAAATTTGTTTGTAATTCAGATGAATATTGTAGAACAAATTTAAAGCTACTTTTACTTAAAGATGTTTTACAAAAAGTTGATGGCGTTTTACTCTTTAAAGTGGTTGTTAATCGAAAAAGCAAAATTATGCAACAAAAATATGCATTTATTGAAAAATTTGCTAAAATATGCTAAAACACATTTTTTTCGTAAAATATGCAAACACGACTTAATGTAATTTAAAGGGAATTTCATGATTCGTAAAGATTACTTAACCGTTTCTATTTTTGGATGTCTAGAAAAAATATGCATTTGAATGAAATTCCTTGCTATAATTATAAGTTTGATAAAGTACTCAACGTCTTTATCAAATATTTTGGAGGTAGCATGACTAAAATTATAATTAACTAACCTGACGGAATTCGTCTTGCCCCTGCAGTTATACATACATACATATTTCGTAATGTTACTTTGGAAGGTGCCACGCGTTCTATTGTGGTCGATACCATTGTTCGACAAATTACGCTTCATTTCCATATTAGACAGACAGTATTATACTTGTCCTGATATCTTATACAAAATATATAATTTATATGGGAGTTGCCACGCCTACCTGTACGATATCACCCATTTTTCGGCCAATTACACATATTACTGGAATATGAACTCACACAAAATTTGAAAGCTCTCACTTTCATGTTAAGTCAGTTAAAAATGTCGTATGGTAAGAGCCACAACCCTTGATATGATCCATCCCATTTAAATACCCAAAATACTTAGACTAATCCATAGTAGCAAATCTATACCAGATATTATGATATGCCACGTCTACTTATCTTTTTTGGCCAGGTCATGCATTTTGCTGTTAAATGCATCTACAACTAATTTTAAGTAGCCCAGTTTATTAGTGCGCCAGTCGTCTTAATTCGATCCCACCCATTACTCCATAGAATAAAAGTCCTCTAGACATTGCGTTTTCTCAAATAGGGTCCTATAAGTGGGACCACGACGGCCACGTGATATATCAAAGTTTCATGTAGCTTTTTGTTGTCAAAATTTTGTCAAGAATACTACAAGATTAGCTTCCTATAAGCTTGAAATAAGCACAATTTAATTTTTATATAAATAAATATTTCAAAACTCGGGAAAACTTTTGTGTGGTCGTATAGGACGAAAATCGACTTCATGAATAAACCGAATGTACCTAATGCATTGTTTTAGTGGTCTGAAATTATTTTCGCGTTGAATTTTTTTCTTCAAAAATTGCGTTTTTTAAACACTGTGCACTGAAACCAGAAAAATCTACAATATTGTAGATAAAAAAAGAAAGGAGCAACAAAAACAAACACTTTTATATAAATTGGTTGTGTAGGTGTGTAGTTGTCGTTGTTATTGCAACATAAAATCCCGGTTTTGTATGCAGTGGGTGCCACAGCGTCCCATAAACCCTTATACATGTCTGTGTACGAAGAATATTTGAAAACGACAACCGACCGCCCAATATCGCCTCTGAGTTGGAAGATTTTTTGCACTGATTCTCATGTAACTCGCAGTGATGATGATGATGCTGATGTTGATAGTGCTGTGTGGATGCAGTTGTTCACTTTTATCATGTCTGCATTAATACCCTCAGGGAGGGTGAGGGGTGAAAGAAAGTAAAACTTAAAACTTTAGCAACACAAAAAAAAAGAAGAAAACATGGCGTCATATCCTTTTTCACTTTAACGTTCACTTTGTCTTCGCCAATGTCGGGTGGCAAAGAATGTTTTTGCCATTTTGTGTGTTGCTGCTATGAAAACCGGATGTTAAGTTTTGTGGTAAATTTAATGTATAAAATGCTTGGCTAAATGTGTTTAAACTACAACGAGATGATGTTGCAACGAGACGATGTTGAATGTTGCTGCATCGCAGCAGCAACACTAACCACCCCACCACCCATATAACGTATAAGTTTGTTGGTGATGAGCTGACATCAAAGATGTTAATGCTGGTAATACGATAGGATGTTGCTACGATGTAATAAAAATATAAAAATTAATATAGATGTACGAGTAAGACGACAAAGTAAATATGTTGATTAAGTGTTTGAATACCGAGTATGCAACGACGCAATTCATCTGAAGCAGTAGTTTAGTAATATAAAAGGCGTGAAAAATATATGAATTTTCTAATAAACATAATACAGAGGAAGAACATGTTATTTACTGGTGTTCTAAGCTGTGTTGGAAATACACTATAGGGCAGGGAGAGATGTGTATTTGAGAGGTTTTTTTAAGATTGATGGTGAGTACATGATGTACGTTTGCTCCTATTAGTTTTGTGACTCGAAAGTATTTTATTTGAAAATATATTCATCGACGTTGATTTGGCCGGTGCCCTTAGAGTCGGCCTAGAATCGAACCCGCCACCTTTTTAAGTTTTAATAAGATCTAAAACCCATCATGCTTTTAAATGTCTAAGCTGCTTTTAAATCATTTCGCTTATACTTAAGCGGTGGTGCGTAAACTTATTTTATAAAAGACACTCGTCACGGTTTCCGTACACGCTAATCTCAGTAATCGTAAAGCGATAAAATGTTGTATGTGTACATTATACATTCCTGCTTAAAAGATAAGTATTTTTTGAACCGATAGGTGGCGCTTTTGTTGAAATTTATGGGCCAAATAAGTTTAGCCAATGCGTTTATGAATTCAAATTATTTTTTTAACTACAATAATCCTGACAAACTCTCCCTGAAACTAGAGCACCCTACTTTATGGTATTTTCTGCTAAATTCTGAATCTTTGCAAAGTAAATACTATCCCCTCACACGACCTTTGCCACTAACCTTTTTTCATTACTGGCTGGCTGTCAACATAGCAGCAGTTAAAGGGCACGCAAAGAAACACAACAATTTGCTGCAAGCAATTGAATTGCGACTACGCAAGTTTTTCATACATCTTACACGTTGATATATAAAAACATTTATTCATCCTTTTAAATGGCGATGTTGTGTCTGTTTTTCCTTGAACCAAGGACACTATCAAGTTAACTACAGTGCACAACATCACATGAAGGAAGAAATTTCATTAGGGGAAAAACAAAAAAACATTTACTTGACACATGAATTGAATGTGTTGCTGTTTTGTGGCGCCATTGCTCCCAGGAACACAAAGTTTTCTACAAGATACAAATGGCTGAAAGCCATCACGACTGATGAAATTGAAATGCAACGAGAATGCATTAAAGGTGTTCAATGTTCAAGGCGATAATTTAATGAGCACAGCTGCTAGCTGCATGGACCACAAACTTTGCAATTTAATCAAAGTATACATAAGACATAGAAAACATTGATCCTTTTAACATACACATACTTAAAAGACATTGTAACGTGTGCGACACATACCTTGTTTGTAGGTGGAGAAGGCCAAATATTCTAAAATATCAGCCTTGGTTATAGATTGCGAACGATTGCGTGGTTCTTCCATCATGCGGGATATGGCCTCGTTCATCCACAGCACAGTGTGATAGTAGTCTTGATTAACATACGACTGGCGACCCAATTCGAAGCAATCATCCGATGACATTTCAGTGCTAAAGTAAGATATAATAGAACAACAAGAACACGTAAAAGTATTTCTTTATTAAAACATTAAGGCATTAACTCACCTATACTGTACACCATTGAGTTCTCCCCGTGCCACACTGGATGTATCTAAATTGTAAGTGTCCTGCAAACGCATCAGCGCTACTGCAGCACCATTTAAATCCTCTTCCGAGGGGAATTTCAATACATTACGGTAATTGGAGATGTTGCTTAAGAAATCTATAGTATGTGAACAGGGAATGCATTTTTATTGTAATGTTTATGGGGTAATTTAGCTAAATCTTACCGGCTCCTACATCATGGGCCATTAGATTTTCTACTTGTTTCCAATCGGTCGTTAGACGTTTCGTTATCAAATAGGCATTGATGGGATTTGAAACGTACTTCGTAATATCTGCAGCCGCTTCACTGTGTTCTTTTTCATATTCTTGTATTTTTCTGTAAGTAGAGAAAAAAAAGTAAAAAATTGTCAGTAAAAGGCAATACGTTCAGGTTAATAATATTTATTTTACAACACATGATTTCGGGACTCAATTCTGAGAATTGCAAGTGAAAGTAGTCCCAAAAATAAGAACTTCTGCATCATTCGTTTTGTCAAGTTGGCTGCATTAATAATTTAATGGTCATATGAATTTTTTCTTAAGGTGGATTTTTAGCGCATTTCCTATTTTGTACGGTCGGTAGGTGGAAGTTGTTTTTGCACAATCTTGTTCACTTTAAAACTTAACCTCCGCTTGGCGCATAGAAGGCTGCATATTAAATTTCAGATCGATATTTCTTAAATTACGGTCCTAATCAGGGAGATTAGGACACTCCCAAAAAAAGGGAGTTTGTATGAGAGGTGGAAGTAGTTATTGTCCTGTCGTGCTCTTCTCATAACTTAGGCTCCGCTTAAAGAATAGAAGCTTGCAAATCAAATTTCAGTTTGATAGTGCTTAAACTACATCTGTAATCGGGGAATAGATAGGCGGACACTCCCAAAGGTTTAGTTTGTATGAGCGGTGGAAGTAATTTTTAGCCGATTTTACTCTTGTTAAAACATAATCTCCGCTAAGAGGATATAAGCATGCATACCGTATTTTAACTCGATAGAAGTTGTAATAGATAGGAAAGACTGACGGACATCCCCCAAAAAGAAGTAGTTTTTTCCCGATCTTGCTCATCTCAGAACTTAACCTTCACTTAGAGGATAGAAGCTTGCATACCAAATTTTGAGTTTAATAGCTCTTACACTACGACTGTAATTGATCGAACAGACTGACGGACACCCTAACCAGTAAGAAAGTTTCAGTCGGGAAAACCGAATTACATATACCCTCACCCTCAGTAAAACATACAATTTTCGAGTATATTGATATTATTACTCGATTTCTAAAGTGGGCGGAGTGGTACATTTATATGGGAGGTACCAGAAGGATCGTGGCTAGACTTACAGTTTTTTTTCACAAAATGTGGGCACGTTGGGTGTATTGATATTACTACTCCATCTCTAAAGTAGGCGGAGTGGTACATTTGTCTGGGAGGTACCAGAAGGGGCGAGGCTAGACTTCCAATTTGTTTTCAAAAATGTATCCGGCTTGAACTTTACTAAATACAGAATTTGGTCACGATCGCGTTGGATCTACTAATAATATTAACCGATTTCTAAAGTTTGCGGTACCTGATGGATATGAAAGGTACCAGAAGTGGTGTGGATAGACTTCCAGTTTTTTCTACAAAACTTTATTGTGCTACAAATTAACTCAATACTGAATTTGGGCACGATCGCGTTGGGTGTATTGATATTATTACTCTATTTCTAAAGTGGGCGGAATGGTACATTTGTATGAGAGGTACCAAAAGGGGCGTGGCTAGATTTCCATTTTTTTCCAAAACTTTATGCTGTTATAGTTTTACTAAATATAGAATTTGGGAACTATCGAGTTGGATGTATTGATATTATTACTCGATTTTTAAAGTGGGCGGAATTGTACATTTGTATGGGTGGTACCAGAAGGGGCGTGGCCATGTTGCCCATCTTCAATTCCGTCAGTAGTTTTGGGGAAATATTAACTTGTGCAAAGTTTTAAAACATTTGGTTTCGTCTTTCGAAAGTTATCGTGCGTACCAGCCGGACAGACAAACAGACAGACGGACATGGCTCAAACTACTTAAAAAGTCATGAATCGAATTTGGTTCAAAGAAACTTGGGGTTTGTAAGTGTATTCATTCATTATTCCTTTTTTTTGTCAAAAAAGCAGGCATGCAGAAGCAGGCATGCAGAAGGCCTCCTGACACATTCAGGCATCATGTAATCTGGCCTTGTTTTCAAATGTCTGAAAACACCCCGCAGGGAGGTCTCCTCTGGGAGGCCTTTGGGGAGTATCGCCCCCACGGACCCGAGAGAACCCCCAATGGACCTCTTTCTGGCTCTGCATGGCGAAAAGATGGTAGTACATATGTACCTCTTTACGAGCTCCGACCAAGGAGTCTTAAGATGGTGCTACGGGAGGTCAGGTGTATCCAGGGTTTGCCCTAGGCAAACATCCTGTCTGATCGTTTGGATAAGAAACAGCTTTGGCTGTGCCACGTTGTGGCTGTTGTTAGACCAAAAGAAACGCTGGTAAACTAAGAATTTGATGCTCGAGGGAAATGGGACTGGGTATATCTTGATACCATATGAGACTCACATCTTTCATTGTGCATGGGATATCTTTTTGGTTGAATGTGGCGTTGCATTCTCTGCGTCTTTATGATAGATAGCACTAAACCTCTGACAAGGGTGTAACAGCGATTCCAGGAACACTGTTTCGTTGTTTAGGACAAAACAATACAAAGCGAACGATTATAATTGTGACAGGTTCTTAGAGCTCTTCCTATCAAGTCAGACAGTAACGATTCATTTTATGTTTGTATATTGCCCAAAGCGTGTTAAACTTGAGTTTAAATTGATGATGCCAGCCGAATGGGTACTAAGGTGGAAATTGTGGTCAGCCGGATGGGGAGCTTTGCTCCTAGCTGAAGGTGACGAGGAGTGAATCGGCAGAAGTATCAGAAGTATTCTGATTGTAGATGTGTGCCCGGCCGGATGGGAAACTTCGGTTCCTAACAGATGACGGTTTGCATAAGTGTTTAGGATGGAATGGTTGCTGTCCATATGACCAATAATAGAATTTAATATCACCAAGTAGCAAATAATATTAGTTTGGGGCCCAATCGGACGGAGTGCAAGCCTCGAGTTTGTACACGACAGTCAATATGGTACCTCCACATAAGAATGATGCGCTTTCCTGCGCAACCAGGCACAGAGAAAGCTGGACATCGCTAAACTGCAGACCGCGGAGATAGCCAACGCCTATTCTGACCAACTCACTCAACTACTTCTTGATGCTCCAACTCCCGAAAATACTAGCGCGCAATGGCAACATATTGCCCACTCGATGGAAAGGACTGCGCGGTCCGTACTAGGGTATGTGAAGCCCTTTAACGATAATGCCTGGTACGATGACCAATGCCGCGATGCCACCCGGGAACAAAATGCTGCATACAGGGCCAAACTGCAGCCAATGGCAACGCGAGCTGTTCATGAAAAGTATAGGGAGAAGAGGCGGGAGGCGACTCGACTCTTCAGGCGAAAAAAACGAGAGCTTAAGGAGCGGAATAATGTGTGTATTGAAGATTACAGGAACAGAGGTGAAGCCCGAAAATTCTATCAGAAGATAAAAGGAAAGGTACATGGAACAGGTCTTCCCTCCTGTAAAGACAAGGATGGTCATCTCGTTACTGACTCCGAGAGCGTACTGAGAATATATAAAGACCACTTCTGCAGCCTGTTGATGTGTGAAAACTTGACGGAAGACGACTGTGCACCAATCCGAGAGGATAACATCGAGTGTCCACCTCCGAGCCAAGCTGAGATAACAACTGCCATATCCCGCCTTAAGAACAACAAGGCCGCTGGGGCTGATGGTATTCCAGCTGAGTTGTTTAAGGCGGGTGGAGATGAGCTTGTTTTAAGCATGCAACAGCTCATAGAGAACATTTGGCTTCAGGAGAGCATGCCAGAGGATTGGAATCTCAGTGTACTATGTCCAATCTACAAAAAAGGTGACCGTAGTGAGTGCAAAAACTATCGTGGAATTAGCCTCTTACCGATTAGGCTTTAGACCAGGCAAATCCACGACGGATCAGATATTTACACTACGGCAGATTCTTGAGAAAACCCATGAGAAGCAAATCGACACTTACCACCTCTTTGTCGATTACAAAGCTGCCTTCGATAGTCCCATCAGGCATCGACTATACGAAGCCATGTCTGAGTTCGGTATTCCTGCGAAGATAATTCGTCTCTGCCGGTGTACCCTTACGAATACCAAATCCTCTGTTCGGATTGGCAAGGATCTATCTGCACCATTCGATACGACGAGAGGTCTTAGACAGGGTGACGGGTTGTCATGTATGCTGTTCAACATAGTGATGGAGAAGGTGTTAAGGAAAGCAGCGGTTAACATGTCTGGCACCATATTTAATAAGAGCCACATGCTGCTCGCATATGCCGATGATATCGACATTATCGGTCGAACGATGCGAGAGGTAACAGCTGTTTTTACATCAGTTGAAAGGTAGTCAGCGAAAATGGATTTGGCAGTGAATGAGGACAAGACGAAGTTAATGGTATCATCGAACAAAGTGTCCACGGCGAGTTTAGGATTCGGATGAACCATGAGCTGTACGAGTTATACCACGATATTGATGTCGTCAAGCGGATCAAAGTGCAACGATTACGCTGGCTAGGCCATGTCGTGAGAATGGATGAGGAAACTCCAGCGCGAAAGGTATTCTATCAAGACCTCGAAGGACGGCGCAAAAGAGGGAGACCGCGACTACGTTGGAAGGACCAGGTGGAGGAATCACTGACGCTGCTTGGTAGGACTGACTGGAGACGGTGCGCACAAGATCGAAGCGAATGGAAATCTTTGATCATTTCGGCCTCTGACTTAGGCACTAAGATATAAATATATATGTGTCAAGTTGTTTTAAAGGCTAATAATAATAATAATAATAACATGTTCACTCCATTTTTTAAAATACCAATGCTGCAGACCTGCTTGGAGGAGGGAGAATAAAGTTCTCTTATTATTTATTACTAGTGGGTCGGCAATGCTTCGCTATTGCATATCCCGTTATATTGGATGTCCCGTTATATTGGAATACAGAGAGTTATTTAAAGAATTTTTTTAAAGGTTTTCCCATGGACGTACGCAGGTATCTTAAAAGAGTACACAAAGTTGTTTATCATCGATTGATAATATATTATTTTTAACTTCTTGTAAGCGCGGAATACCTTGTGTTATCGAATATTGCCATTTTCACCCCCTAAATCCAAACAATGTGTAGCCTATGTTACTCGCGGGGTTATTCGGAAGATTCCCTGAAAATTTCATCAAAATCGGACCAGCCGTTTTCGAGTCCATACGTTACATATATACACACATCCTGTTTTATATATATAGATTGCACCATTCCGTGGGTATACACATTCCGTCTCGCTTCTCAGAGAAGTCATGAAAAGAAAAGGCAACGAGAAAGGTGCTTGTTTGTTTTTCTTAAAACTGTTTATTATCAGTTGCAGTCGCTCAATTCGAAGGGATCTTCCATACGCCAGATGGTACAATGGCTGACTAACAATCGCGAGGTAGTGGATTCAAACTTCAGCAAAGTTTACAGTCGTTGGAATAAAAGTAGAAGAGAAATATATAGAAGTAAGAAATATATAAAAACAAACCGATCAACTGCATATTATTTTATGATTTTGAAGTCCTTTTTTTCATGTATATGCACGCCTCCCATTAGGCTTCGATGGAAGGCCTTGCCTTCCTACGACACCTTATGTTATTTGGAAAGGAACAAGGAATGTAGAGGGTAGGCCTACTGACTGCTTTTGAAGGCGTTCTATAAGGCCTCCTAGGTCTTCCTTTCGCTTAACAAGTTAATTATTAGTTTCAGTTTCTGAATAAAATATTCCAAAGTAATGTCGCTCTGCAAGCAGCTTTATAAAATCAAATTAATTTTTACAACATTTATTAATACATTTCCTTACATAGGTTCATCTTAAAAATAAAATATTAAATTACAACAAATAATACATCATTATCACTTTTAAAACTTAAAATAATAGAACTTTAATATAACTTAAAACATAAGTATAAATATAATTTCTACAACCCTTGATTACTTAGTTAAGTCTCAAATAACTCAGAGATAAATATACAACAATAAAACTATATAAACTAACTATACTTTATGTACTATACTATATACAACTTCGAAATTGGAATCATTTTAATCGGAACTTAAACTATTTTGTGTTGGTTTTTTGGTATTTTAGCCGTTAGATATTTGAAAAAAACAAAAACTATTTCTGACTGCTGTTGCAAAGAAAAGGAATCAAACTTATACTAGTTAATACTAATTTATACTAGAAATTTACACAACATTAACACGGTTATCTGGTGGTGGACGATAGCACCACAAGGTGCCAATGACGCCTAATCCTATAAAGAACATGGTAAAGGTAGATAAACCCAAAATGATGCCCGTGGTGACATCATGCAAAGGCAAGCCAGGATAAGGATCCAAGACCAGTATTACCAAAAGGCCACAACATTTGAGTAAACAAAACGTGGTTACCAAAATGTAGCCCGAGGTATAGCTACGATTAGGCAACCACTCACAATGACGTGAACGGAAGCCAAGGAAACCCAGGCCAACGCCGCTGATGGCGGCAACTAGGCTGAATTGAAGATAAAAGGATTTTCCCATCTAAAAAAAAGAAAGAGACAAAAAAGTTGTTAGTTAACAATTGTATATGTTGCTTTAGCTTTCCACAACTTACATGGGCTATCATATAGACAATAAGCGCCGAATTCATGGAGCTACCCAGCACCAACATTAGCGAGACTATGGCCAGGGTTACCGTAGCACTTACTACTTTCTGTGGGTAGGAGGAATTATTATGCACTGCCTTGCTTTGTATGCTACCGCAGTCTTCCTCGTCTATTTGCGGATATATTTTCGAACCAGCCACTCTGGGTTGTATTATCGCCGTGGTGCGATCATTTTGATGGGGTGGCGTCACCACCGGCTTCACTGTCTCATAGTGCAAACGTTGAGGTGACAATTGGGAATTTTTACGTGGCATCAAAGGAGGAGCTGGTGTAGAACCGCCATAGTTAAACTGCTGCTGCTGCTGCGTTTGTTGGGCATAGTGTATCCTCAGATCCCTTTGGGATGTATACATATTACGGGGTGTAGTCTGATTAGAACGGTTTATAGGGACGGAGAATTGAACGGGTGTTTTGCGTGGTGGTGTTGACAGCAACTCATGCAACATTTTGGTGGCTTGGGGATTTTTCATAGGTGTATTAGGATACGAGCAAAAATTGGTCATTGATACGCCTTTCTGTGGTGTGGAAGTGCGCATGGGTGTGCGGCTTTGTTCGTAGCCAGCTGGAAGGAAACTTTCACTGCGATTTAGATCAGGATTGCTAAGGCAGGTCTCTTCTTCATTGCCATCGTCGTCGTAGTCATCCTCATCTTCGGTGGGTATAACGGCATAACGGTGAGCTTTACCATTGTGCATCTGTATGATCTCATGATTGTCATCGACCAGTTCCTCATCTTCAGCTGTGGGCACCATTTGATACCGTTGATTTGAATTTTTGTCCACAATGAGAAAGGACTTGCTGCCAAAATCACTGGAAAAGGCATGTTTAATTTTGGCCGGCTGACTGACGAGATTCTGCTGCGATGTCTGGCGATTTTGTAGAGACGTCTTACGTTTGGGCTGCAGTTTACCCGGCTCCAGGACAGGAGGCAAACTGGCATAGGGTCCAGCTGCCGAGGGATCCTCATGGAAGGAATGAGGCTCTTCTTGATCCAGTTGCTGGTGAGAAGTGTAACGATCCAAATCATCTTGAGACTTGGCATATCTTCTAGTGCCCACCAGAGGAGAAGACCTATGGGTGGGTGTGGCCGCCAATACCGATGGGCCAGGAACTATGGCATAACGATTGTTTAGATTAGAGGCCAACTCCTCTACCGGCACTAGAGCATAACGTCCTGAACCGGAACGAGTTTCAAAAGCTTCATTCATGTGATTCAGCGGGGCAGGTCGCATAGGACGTTGTATTTGAAGCGGCTGCTGTTGCTGCTGCTGATGATGATGTTGTTGTTGCTGCTGCAGTGGTTGTTGCACATGATATTGGTGCTCAGGTTGTTGTCTATGGTATTGTTGCTGCTGGTGCAGCTGCTGATGTATGGTCGGTGTAGACTCGACCTTAGCTTTGGTCTTAATGGCCACCGAACGCGTCGACATGCTTCGTTGCATGCGCAATGGTCCCACATCGCGTGCTTCATAGCGTGTCGTGTTGCCGCTAAAGTCTATTTGCAAGCTACGATTGTAGATCGATTCGACATTTTCTTTGTTGCCACCACCACCACCAGTGGCGGCCGAAGGAACTGGATAGAATTCACTGTTTTGGCAGAAAGCCGGATTGGTATAGTTGTGTTTGGTAGACATTGTGGAGAGTAAGAGAAAGGTGGTTAAGGTGTTTAGGTGAAGGGAGCAGAGTGTTTGCTGTTAACTTATGAACGCGGCATTAAATTTGATATAGGGAATTATTCTCAAATATCTCTTTGGAGGTGCGTAAACGTTTTGAGGTGGTGGCCGTTGATTGTTAGAGCAATTTGTTTGTTTGCCGTTATAAATATCGCAATTAAAGTTGGAATATTTGGCAATATGTTATATTTTTCGAGTTAAGTTATTGGTGGTTGCGTAGATCCTTTTGGTATTAGACGATTTGCTAAATATTCAGCTAGAGGATCAGGTTTCATATGCTGCTTCCAATTTCTGCAACGTTATGTGTAGTACTTGTTAAATTTGTGCGTTTTCTTCCGTTCTGAAAATTATCTTTATACGCAACAATTTTTGTGTGTCTGTGTGTTGCAAATTAACTCCTAAGCCACTGATACATTTGTAATGAAATTTTGCTGGTTTATGGCCGTAGTGTTAGAGAAGGTTTCTAGTATCATAAATGTGGGAAAAGACGCCCGTCTCTAGGAGTTCTATGGTGATAAACAACTCAGGTTAATAAATAAAATATGGTCCCCAAAGAAGCAGCAGCGTATGAGCAAATGGTTATGCAGAATAATGGTCAGCTCACAATTACAATTCTATGTGGATTTGAGTTTTTTTGTAATGGTTTTTTTTAATTCTTTTTCTAAACTTTACTAAATTGTTTAGTATATTTTTTAGTTAGCATTTTTATAGTTGTGAGATGTGTTTGGATTCCTTAACCGTTGAATAAATTGTTTTCCACATATAAATTTATATTTGATGTAATAAAAATTTCGTTGAATTTAGATAATTTTTTCAGGTTTTTTTCACGAATTGTTCTCGACGAATTTTTTAAGATTTTATTTTTTGTTACGTCTTTGATTGTTTTTTTTTTAAATTTTATATTTATCACTCGTTGATTTTCTGCAACTATATCCAAACAATTTGCCCCTTTTTAAAATTTGCTTCAAATTTATTTTTTTTAAACATATTCTCACTTCACTTCCAACAAAAAAGTTTGCCCACGATCGTCTCTCTCTCTCGATATCGACAGTTACCAAGACGACTTTCCACACCGAACGATTCTTCAAGACTGAACTATCTCAATTGCAGCCACTGCCAGAAGTTCGCCTCTAAAGAATCGACCGAAATGCGACACAAGACACAACAACTGGCTGACAAACCAAAAACAACGAAAAACGGACGTTAAAAACTCATTGATGTATATCACTACAACAACAAAAAAACACATCATACGGGGAAGTCTTGATACCAGCTAGCTTAACTCAACTCGACTCAGCTCAGCGCAGCTCAGTTCAAAACGCAAAACTCCCCTAGTTTAAGTAATACCAAACACACACACGGTTAGTACACGTGTAATAAGGTTGGCGCGTTCCGCTCAAGGAAACATCTGCTCCTGCTGCCACTGCGCACAAAATTATGTATTTCTTTGGCCTCAGCTGAGCAGCAGCTATATAAAGTCGTTGACTCGTGTTATATGCGCCACAGCATAATCCAGCAGCAGCAGCAACAGCAAACCCAACAGCAGTTCACTCACAATTAGGGTTGTTGCAAAGCGAAATATTAGTTTTGTTAAAAACGCAAACGCAGCCGGCTTTTATTAACATTTTTGGTAGAGCCATGTATATGGCGTCGAAACGTACAACTATTATATACACATACTTAAGTAAATACATCGTCGCGTTTTTGGTTACTGCTGATAATAATTATCATGGAGCTGAACACACACAACAATTTCCCCTTCTAACGTTAGCGCAATTTAAGGACGACCGTTACTTTTTTTTCGCCTTTGTTTCAAATCGATTTCCGTATTGATCGTTACCATTCCACCCTATCTTTTGATTTAGGGTAAGAACGGAGAAGGGGTGTTTAAGTATGAAATAAAAATTGACCCCCACACCTAGTTAGTAAACAGTGCTATTGAGTGCGACTGCTTAATGGATTTTGTGATTGATTTCATCTTTTTCATTTATAGCCTTAATAGCACCTTTATTTCCTTTGTGGTGGTAGTGGTGTGGAAGAGAAAAATCGTCATCGTTTATGTTCAGAATTTTTGTAGGTCACACTAAATGTGGTGGCGCCTTTTGGCGGTGTGTAGGTTATTATAAGATTGAGTTAATTGAATGAAGACTTAGTATTAATAAACCCCTATGGGCCCTCATTATGCTGCAAAAGATTTTAAGATTAAGTTCTTGGAATCTGAAGAAATTTGACATACTATCAAAAGGACAATAATGTGCCAGATAATACCATATAGTTTGTCTACATTATGTAGAAAGGCAGGAAAATCTCATGTTTTTTACATATGGAAGATAAAATAATCAAGCAATTTCAAATTAATATTCTGTTAAAAAGCTGAATTATCATTCGAAGATCAGATAAAATAGATTGAAGTTAAAAATAGTTATTTAGAAATTCCATTACAAAATTACGATGAATGAATTAGGAATATTATTCAAATAAAAGCAATAATTTTTACATCGATTTTAAAGTAACTTCAATTTTATGTTTAGTATTGATATTGGAAAGATCAACTAAAATTGGAAAAAAATAAAATTCAAAAATTCGTTATGATACTAAAAAAGCATATTTAAAAGATATGAATTTCCATACAAAAAATATCATAATAAGCTGGCCATCAAATAATTAAAATTCAGTGGCTCGATTTGACATTCAAAAGGTTTGGAAAATCAGTATTTTTTTGAGAATCAAGAAACAAATATAAAAAAAATTTTAATTCACTGAGAATTATTACGAATAAGAATTTCCATTGAAAATAAAGTAAAACTAGTAAGGTAATTATATTCGGCTAAGCCGAATATAGCTAAAAAGAAAAAAATTTAGATGACTGGAGGCGGGGATCAATCTCGTGATCTCATGCCATAGCCGGTCCCAAATATTAAATTTGAATTGCTGATATGAACTGAGAATATTGTTATGAATTTTGTAATCCCCAGAAAGGGGATGTTTTGTATGGGAGTTGGGAGCAGCTTTTGTCCCATTTTGCTTCTTTTAGGAAATAACCTCTGCTTGAGGGATAGAAGCTCGCTTACCAATTTAAGCTGATGGCACTTAAACTACCAATGCAATATCAGGGGTAGACCAACATAAAGGGGGACTTTGTATGGGATGTGGGAGTAGTTTTTGTCCGATACTACTCATCTTAGAACATATCCTATGTTAGAGGGATATAAGCTTGCATACCTAATTTCAGCAATATAGATCTTAATCTACGACTGTAATAGCGGGGACAGACCCCCAAAAATGGGCAATTTGTATGGGAGGTGGAAGCAGTTTTGGACCGATCGTGCTCTTTTTGGAACACAACATCCGAATAGAGGATATAAGTTCGCATAGATGTAATCGGGGGACACACTGTTTTGAGCTTCCATTGAAAAGTTTGACGTTTTTTCAGTATAAGCATTAGGGAGGCAGCGAAATGAATGTATGTAATAATTCTTACACCAGTGGATAGCTACGTTATCCCTGAGTGCTATGGGCTACATTTAGGGGTAAACAGCCCGAAAAGGGGACACATGTGGTAGATCACCCAGACGTAACAGCCAAAGGTAGAACGCGAAAATTAAGGAGCATATTTATTTTATAGAGTAGTTGTTCGATACAAAGGAATTTTTTTAAAATTCGTGCTTTTAGGGCTACAAAGACCGAAAAGGGGATAAAACTCGTACAATCACTTAAACCAAACGGCTATAAGTATAAACGCGAAAATCTATATGGGCTTGCTTTCTATAAAATGGGAGAGCTTCCTGAAGAATTTTTGGAAATTTGTACTGTTGGGACCAAAAAGCTATAAAGCTATAATCACCAAAATTCATATGAGCATGTTCCCCATAAAACTCTAGAGCTGCATGAAGGGATATTTTAAAGTTCGTACTTTTAGGGCTAAAAATTACCAAAAAGAGATAAAACTGGCACCATTACTCAGACAAAACGGCTAAAGTTGCAATCGCGAAAATCGTATTGTAATTATTGTATGGCAAAATATAAAAACTATTCAAATATTGCAGTTGTAAATATTAACAAGTCACACGAACTCTAATGGGTGATCGTGACAAACCAGCGGTAAAAATACCCATTACTTAATCGCTAATGTCAGCTATATTTAGTAGTAATCAGTGATGATTCTCTAGCTAATACTCCCCCATAAATTTAGCATAGGAGTGTCATAGGCCGTTTAATCAGTGAGCTTTCACTTACAAAGTAATCGAAGATGTCAGTAAGTGTCATTTCAATTGCAATTACGTTATAAGCGTAGTTTGAAGCGAGCTTGATATCTCGGTTGATTACCAAGTAAGTGACGATGTCAGTAGTTGCCATTTCAATCGGAGTTATAATGAGTGAACGATATTTTTAACATTGCACATGCGTGACTTCTAAGTACTTAGATCGCTCGCTTACAATGTCATACTGATGTCATGGATTACTAAAAAATTACTTCGTTTCATCTACCCCTGGAAACTTACAATCTTTACGATAACGCACTTATTTTCGAAATCGTGCTGAACATTTAAAGATGTATATAGATCTAGTTATGACTCAAGTAATGCCGTCGACAACTTTGATATGTAGTAGATGACTGAGACAAGAACCGGAATATAGTTTTTGGGACATATTAAAAAACTATATTTTAGTCAAACTGAAAACTTATTCAATCTATAGAAAAAAAAATAGAACAAGAAGGAACCCACAACTAAGTCTGCTGCCTTGGTAACAAGCGTATGCAACTAATTGGAAATATTTTTGTTTACAATTATTTCCCTCTACAACTTGTTTTCTACAACACTCCATTACACCATTCTAGATCACAGATTCTTTAGTTTATATTAATTTCAAAATTTGTTCTCACGGTATCACTTGAGGGGGTGGCTCTGCTCTTCAGTCCATCCCCATTGTTGCACACTACAAGTGTTAGCAATCAATTTTCAATACAATATAAAACTTATACTTTACTTGCGCTCTCAAAGATTTTCTCTCTTGGGGTTAATTTAAAATGTATTGATGATTTGTTTATTCTATTGAGATTCAAAATATACTGTTATCAAGTTACGTTTTCGACCATTTTCAAAATTCCTACAAACACCCACATTTTCAAATCGGTGAAAGAGCGATTGGGAAGATACAATTTCTTGTTATTTAATAAAAATCGATTTTCTCTATTGCGGTAGTCTGCCCAGATATTTTTCTCTATGAGAAATATCTACCTCAGACTACCCATAAGGTAAAGTATCGATATGAACATTGTGTTAAAAAACTATTGTCTACTAATACACATCTTTTATAAATTAAAAGTTTTGCCAACCAAAGTTTGATGCGCCCTTCATTAAAATGCATTTGACGTAAATACCAGAATGTAATTCCACCTAAATACTCTTAAACTTATTACAATTTGTCTCTTGTTACCGTACAATATTTGCCAGAATACTTTCTATATTTCCTCGTAAAGCTTTACACAATAAATCAAAGAATTTTCTTTCCCCAATAAAACACATGTGTTTTGGAAAATTTCCGCAGCAGATAAAAACTTTAAACTACTTCTACCTCATTATCTCTCATATTCCACTCAAAAACTCAACAGACAATGTTCTTGTTTTGTTTAAGTTTTGACAAAGGTGTTCAAGGATAACATTACTGGTGTTCCTTATATGTATAAATGTTTTCATTTCCACGTCGTCGTCGTCGTCGTTGTCGACCAAGTAAGGAACAAGTTCTTATCTTTTGTCTTTTATTATTTGTTGTTGCCACTACACTAGTAGTGGAAGTTATATAGCTGGTATATAAAAACAAAACATATTTAATTTCCCCATGCTCTCTCATGTGGCAACAAAGGAAACAGGATATACAACTTTAACTACTTTTATATATCGACAGCGAGAGAGCAGGAGCAAGAAAGAGCAACAACTAGGGCCAGCAACTCCTGTCGATGGCATAAAAGAGCGCAATTATAAAAAACGGATGTGGTAGGAACCTAAGAAAATATTATCGTCCACAAATGCTGCATCACATCGCATTTGAAGATTAAAAAGTTTTATTTTATTTTATTAAAATAAACAGCAGCAATACACGAGTAGACAAATATGCCGCTGCTGCATATGCACACGAGCCTTGGTAATGACAATGAAAATGATCCATTTGCGATCATTATTCAAACCGAGTGTTCGATATTGCGAGGGATGGTATGATATGTATGGGTATTTTAAAAACAACAGACAGTCATATGGGATTGGGGGGTTCTCTAATTTGAGTCTTTTTGATCGTTATTCACTTGGGAATAATCGGAAACCCTCTTTGGAAGTGCCCAAGCATCTCACAACAACCAAGTAATCACGTATTTCCCGGGCAATGCGATTGAACATCCGTTCTCAAAACTAAATTTCCCTTTACACCCCATGAGTGAGGTATGAGATGCTTCTCGCGTTGTTGTGAATTAACACATATTCTATTTTAGACTCATAACAAACGGCACCTACTTGTTAATCGATTAACGCGAACGTCACTGTTTAAGAAGCTTTTACTAGACATGCCGATTATCTCGACACTAAGATCGAAAAGAATATCGACGATAATGGGAAGAAAAGAAAAAACCAGAACCACCAAATGTTGACGACCCCAGCAAACGTTATAAGGGACATGATTTAAGGATATGCACTTTGAATGTCGGAACTCTCTACAGAGATGGTGCCACTATCAAACTGGAGGTTTAACCCTGTAAGTGATCGAATAGCCGCTATTCGCATCCGAGAGAAATATTTTTAAATTACGATGATTTGTGTCCACGCCTCGACGGAAGACAAAGACGAGGACATTAAAGATGCATTTTATGCGCGGCTGGTATGTTCCGGGATATTTTAATGCTAAAATAGGAAGGGAAGATGCTCTTGGTTCAGTAGTCGAAAAATTCAGTCTACACTAAAACACCCACGATAAGTCATGGAGTCATGGTATTGAGTGGAACCAGAGTGATATCCACAAGACAACCTGGGTATCCCCTGATGAAAAGACAAGAAAAACTTTGATCACGTGGTAATTAGTGGAAGGCATATCTGAAGCGTTTTGGACGTGTGTGCGATGCGCGGTGCAAATATTGACTCGGATCACCACATAGTCACAAAGCTGAATACCACCGAGAAAGCCAATGCCTACTCCAACCAACTTTCTCAATATTTTCAGACAAACCCCCCCTAATTCTGATTTTCCCGACACCAAGACATCATATTGCAAATTCTGTGACCACTGCCGCAACGCCTGTACTGCGATATGAAAATCTACTCTCGGACAAGCCCTGGTACGTTGATGAATGTCGCGGAATGTCTGAGGAAATTGATGCTGCTTACAAGGCAAAACTGCAGCCAACAACAACGCGTGTGGAAACGGAGCGTTATAATGAGAAGAGGAGGGAGAGAGAGCGAGGATATCTAAAATTACAGGGATAGAGGTGAAGCCCGAAAGTTCTACCAAAATGTAAAAAGCAAAGGATTTGGAACAGGGATCTGTAAGGACAAAGATGGAAATCTGGTAACGGACAATCAGAGTGTGCTGCAAACATGGAGGGAATACTTTAGGTCTCTATTCGTTCCCGAAGACAGCATAAGACGAAATCACACCCATCATCGACGACGGAGTAGATTTTTCACCACCGAGCACGGCGATCGCAAGGCTTAAAATTAATAAAGCTGTGATAGCCGATAGACTGTCGGTAGAGCTTTTTAAGGCCGGCGGCGATCAGATGGTATCATACATGCACCAGCTGATAAACACGATTTGGATTAAGGAATGCATGTCCGATTGAGTGGCACCTACTGATATCGTTACTTACTTCGGAATGAAGCATGTTACCAAGCTCGCGTAAAACTCCGCTTACTCTTGCATCTGAAATGACACTTGCTAACATCGTCGCTTACTTTGTAAGCGAGTGCGCACCGATTAAATGGCCTATGACACTCCTATTCTAAAATTAAGGGGAATATAAGCAAGACAATCATCACTGATTGCTACTAAATATAAACTGACATCTGCGATTAAATAATGGGTATTTTTACCGCTGGAATGAGATGTATAATGACATCGACGTAGTCAAGGGCGTTCAAATAGACCGAATACGCTGGTTTGAACACATTGAACGAATGGATAAAAATGCTGCAGCTCAAAATATATTCGGCAACAAAATCGTTGGGCGGCGCAGGAGGTTGCAACAAAAACTTAGTTGGATGGACCAACTGAAAGAGCTGTTATCTAAGCTTAATGTGACAAACTCTCTACGGAGCGCCAAAGAACTAAGCGCTTGAAATTCTTTTCTTATAATTTATCATTTCATTTTCCATATCCCACCATTTCCCTAACATTAACACACTATCCACCTCTACAATGCGATACTTTTGTCTCTCCCCCCTTTTAATGCACACTCAACTTATCTTTCACATGTGATGTATGTTGAGCGCATTTTTGTGGTGGCTGCTGTTGCTGCTCCTTTTCCAAAGCAGCAGCATTTAAAGACTCAACGCAGTAAAGGCAAAACAACTACACTCGTACATCTATAGGAAAAACATGACAGGATTCAACAAACAGCTGTCAGCTGTTTGAAGACTATAGCCTCAATGATAAGGATGTCTGTATTGATATTCGAGAGTATGGCACAGCCTACATTTATTTCCTTTTTATGATGTTTTCCTGTATGTGATGTGTCGGCAGCAATAAGGATACAAAGGATGATGGTGATGAGGAAGAACAAGCATATGATGGCTTAGTGTATCATATTGAATGTGCGTGTTGGTAGATGTGTGTGCGTATGGCTCGTGCCACATGTAAAAAATATATACAATGCCCCATCATCAGCATCGAGAAACTGGCTTGGGCTCATTACCATTGCACATTGTCCTATAGACCAACATTTGTTTCATTTAATTGTCTTAATTGTTGTGTCAGTTTTGTTGTTTATACCTTTTGCGCCACTATCATTTGTTGGATATGGTCTTACTCTCGTTCTCTCCAATTTTCTCTCTCTTAATGACTCTCTTTTCGTTTCCTCACCTTCACGATCCTTAAACTGAAATTGTTATACGATCGTCATATGTTTGTTTGGTGGTTTTCACTTAGGATATGCGCTATTGTCCTTTTGACAAACATTTCAACTAAAGCTGATAATACACACAATGACATTAACAGCACATGCATATTTTGTCAGTCGTCTGGGGCATATGTGCCCTTATATTTTGCGGATAATTTTGCGAGTTCAATTTTGCATTAGTTATACGAGTAGTCCTGCGAGTTATGTCTCATTTGCCAATGTTTACTGTTTACGCTTTTGGATAAATCTTGTTTGTTCCTTTAATATTGGCAGCAACAGCAGTTGGTGGCCCCGTATAATGAATTTCTTGAAATTGCGGTGAGAACTGCGTGTGTCCAACCCGAGTCCTTTGTGACGTCATGGTGATATTTATTTAATTATTTAGAGTTGGTCAATCAACAATTTTTATTTGTATTATTATTTTGTACAAATTTACAAGTAACGTGCTGGTAAAATATGCAATTATATTTGTGATATATTGTGATTAGTGATATTTATACATTGTATCACTTCAAAGTATTAATTAACTGACACTACTGACACCGTCACTTACTTCGCAATCAAGCGTGTTATCTAGCTAGCTTAAAACTCCGCTTATAACGTGCAATTGCAACTGAAATGACACTTGCTGACATCGTCGCTTACTTTGTAAGTGAGGGTCGATTAAACGGCCTATGACACTGCTATGCTAAATTTAAGGAGGAATATAAGCGAGATAATCATCACTGATTAATACTAAATATAGCTTACATCAGCGATTACGTTATGGGTGGGTAAATGGTGTTTAGCGGACTTCTTGTGGCCAGAAATTAGGCATATGGCCCTGGACGATATGTGGTTACACACAGTTAACTATACAATGGCTCCTTTGCGCGAGCAATCCAATGACCGTGGTATCTCACGTCGCACAGTGCTGTGTCACCATACATCAATGGATCAAAAATAGAAGCAGTAGTTGCAGCAACATGAAAATTAGTAAGTTTTGATATCAAGCTAAAATTAAGAAAATCCAAAGTTTGGACCCAAAAGAGCCACGCCTTCGGGTACCTCCCGAATCTTGGCAAGAAAGAAGACCGGACGGCAATCACATTTGATGCTACCATAGTGACTGACCCAAAGAGGTGCACGTGTTATTTTAACCGGCAATTCATTAAGCACCCCGAGAGTGAAAGGGCGAAAAGGAGACTAATGCGTCGTATTTATGCTCTCCACCACAATTTACAGTTGGAGAAGTTGCAGATGTCATCCGCAGCGCAAAGTTATCCAAAGCGCTAGGCCCTGACGGAATATGCATGTTGATGCTGAAGCATTTCGACATACCGAGAGTCGTGTGCTTGACTTATGTCCTCAACTAGTCCCTGTCCACTCTTATTTTACCCGAAGTCTGGATAATGAGCAGAGTGGTCCTGCTATTAAAACCTGGCAAAAATGCAAGTAAGGGAGAATCATACAGACCTATTTCTCTTCATTCGCCAGTAGCAAATACGATTAAGGCTTTAATCCTCCCGAGTATGACAGGAAATTTTCTAATTTCTGATCATCAGCATGGATTTCGTAAGCAGCACAATACTACTACTGACTTACACGTCATCACCACACACAAAAGTCGCGGTCTCAACAAGAACAAGCTCAGTAACAGGACGGTTCTCGTCACGCTTGATTTATCAAGGGCTTTCGATACTGTCAACCACGCCCTCCTGAACCGTTTGAAACGTGAGATCGTCAATTACATGTGTGGACGCCAGTCGTATTTGGAATTCGGAAACAATAAGTCTATGTCCCATTGAGTTAAACAGGGAGTTCCCCAAGTTGGGTTGATATCTCCGGCTCTGTTTAACCTCTACCTTTCTGCAATTCTACCACCACCTGAGGATGTTGATATCGTATCCAATGCTGATGTTTGTACGATTCTGGTGTCTGGTTCCTCGATTGATGACATATGTATGTGGAAGGCTGAACGTCTACTTAGCTGAAATTGCCAATTTCTTCGCTGCGAGACAGATGAAGATTTCCGCAACCAAATCATCGGCCGCAGTGGAAAGTGTCACTACATGGACACCGCAAGTGAAGGAGCAGCTCAACGTAATAGTCGATGAAAAAGCAATTCCGATATCTGCAATAAGATGAGAAGTAGGAACAAGGTCCTCAAGTCACCAGCTGGCAGCACTTGGGGAACCGACAAAGAAACATTGTTGACCTCTTACAAACCGATAGGTCAGTCTGTGCCATGCAGTCCATGCAGTTCCAGTGTGGTCAGCGAATGTGAAAGAGACTCAGTGAAAGAATCTGCAGACATGATCAAATGCCCCCTGAGAAGTGCGACAGGGTTCCCCGTAATGCCTTTTGTGGACCAACTACATGAGGAGAAGAAGGTCATACCCGCGTGCCGACATAATTTTCTTCTGTCGATGCAGTATCTGTTTGGCTGTTACCGGTCCAGTCATCCCAACCACCACCTGGTTTGGAAAGATCTTCATGATCTAGAGCTCGAGGTTCAACGTTACAAGAGAGAGCCTCTCGATCAAAAAACTTTGCAGGCAGATTTAGCATACATTCACTCGGACGCAGTCGTCAAAGCCGTAACCAATTACAGAGTGAATGTTGTGCTCGGGGAGCACCCTCTATCAGTGGCTTTGGAGGAAAAGGAATTACCGGTGCAGACAAAAGTTGTTTGGCCCAACTAAGATCTGGCTGGTGTAGCCGCCTCAATTCGTACTGTAGTCAACTTCGTAGTTCATAAGGTTCCATTACAAAAAGGTCTTACAACAACGAATAACAAATTAAATAAATACAATTGCATTAATAGCATGTAAATATTTTCTATTTAATCTTTCCAAAGAAAACCCAACCATTGCTCTTTTTTAATAACCCCCATATATAAACACAATACGACTTGTAGTAATTATAAAAATATTCCTTTTTCTCTTCATTTGACCAGGTGCCACACGCATTTTATCGATCGTTTTGTCAGCTGTTGCATAAGATGGCAAATACCAGCAACCAAACGTATCCTGCCTTACGAAAATACAAAAACAAAACACAATCGATAACTGATACAGAGCACGTGTTCTACAGACAACACGAGACATCATCAGCAGCACACGAGATATCTTAAGATTATGCAGTGACACACAGGTAAAAGATACCGAGAAATTCCATCATTCCGATGATAATTACACACAGCAATGTATAATCAAGGATAATTGCAATTGTGACAACAAATAGTACGAGAGATAAAAAAAGAACAACTAGACAATGAAAACCCTAACATATGTTGAGGCAATAATCCAACCCAAGACAGTCGTTATCATCAAACAGGTATGTAATACTTGAAGGGACAAATTATTTATAAATAGTTTAGGTATATATGTATATATGATTAATTATATGTAAGTAATATGAGTAGCATATATGAGTAGATTGGCTAAACATATTTAAATTTTTTATATTTTTTGTGAAATTTGTTTTTTTCCACTATTAATGTTGATTTTAATTTAAAAGTTAAAATTGTTACTTACTTGTTTAAATAATCTAATTTTTCTTGCTCCACTTTAATGAATCCTCTTAAATTAGTCATTAATAAATATTCGGTATCAAGCAGTTCTTCCATATCCGCCAAGGAGGTATAGACCTCGGTGTTGATGGATCTGATCGTACATATCACAAAGAAGAATGAGGTCATCAACAGCTGGTTCAGCAATAAATTTCGTCGTTGTTGTAACATTTCTGCTGAGTTATGTTTAGGGATTGTTGTAGGGATTATTTACAGTATATTTGAGGTGGAGATTATCTGGAAAGAAAAGGTATCAAAAAAATAAAAATTAGTTTTATTGTAAAATTTTTTCCAAATATGCTGCCGATTATTAGGGTTTGCTCCCTAGTGACCAGAGACGTTGGACAATTATTTGGTCTTCATTAAAAGTATGCAATTTTGGCAGTTATAACCAAATCTCTCTTAAAATACTATCAATTGTCAATATCTTTTAAAGGTCAAACTTAAGCAAAAACTCAAATTAAATTGTTTCTTTTATTAATTATGGTCTACTTTTTCTCACTATTGAGATTAACCACAAAGAGATTAGATAAACAAGCATATCATCCTAATAAATATAACTGTATTTTGATACATATATGTACATTTATAATGATAGCTATTAACATCTTTATACTCAAGACATCTCATCAAAACCTGTCGCTTTCAAATTGAAACCAATATTATAAGTCTGGTACGTCAATGAATTATAGGAAATTACTCACATTAAGAAATTCCGGTAAATTTCAATATATTAACTGACGACAAAGATGGGAAGTGAAAGAAGCACACGTTGTCTACAAGTACCAGCATAATTCACTTAGCGTCAATTAGTAGAGCAAAAATAAAATCTGCTGCTGTTGGCATACGTATGTGCTAATTATTACGTTTAGTGCTACAATTCAGAGATTTTTGCTTTAAAGACAAAAACAAACCTATGCAACTGAATGTTGACAATAATTTAATTAAAGTGTCTTAAGCTTATAAAAGTAAAATTTTGTTTGGTTATATTCAATATTTTATTCACCCAAAACAATTTTTTTCGCTTGGATGGATTTTGCCACGAAGAATGCGTAGGGATGTGGAAATATTTTCTGAGGGACACGTGAACACATGGAGTCAAAAACATATGATGTAAACTTTGTTATTTATTAATGGTAGAAATTTAAAACATGTAAAAAAGTTTCAATCGGCTAAACCGACATACATACACCCCACCCTCAGTGAAAACATAAAAAGGACTTGCATAGACTTCCAATTTTTTCACTAAAACTTTATCCAGTTATTACTTTACAAAATACAGAATATGTGTCTCATCGCGTTGGCTGTATTAATATTACTACTTGATTACTGAGGGCGCACAGTGGTCGATTTGGGTCGAAAAGGCGCGCATGGGGTATTGATGGCCCCCAAAAAGCATTGGCGGCATATTGACTTATCAAAACCAATGAAAAAACCTTGAAGGATCCTTGACCAAGGTTGGACGTCAATACGGAGACACTATCTAATAATGTATGTGGCCAATTCCACGGCAAAAATGTCTAATCAGATTAAAGGTTCGGAGGATTTTTTCATGCACTTTTTCGTGTATTTGGCGAACTTTGAGCCAAAATTTCATAGTATAAAAATGGTTCGAAATAATATAGGGAAGCAACCAACACCCATTTTTTTTAAATTTTTGATGAAATTTCTGATCTATGAAAAGCCGTCAAATTCAATAAGGTCAATTTGAACAATCAGAAAATGTTACGGGAAATTCCATAAAAACTGATTTCTCTTATTGGCATGATCCAGAATATTTTTTGATTGAATATCATCATATTTGCAAAGAAGGTAAACCCCATGTTACTGGAATGGAAAATGCAATCCTTTTGAAAAGCGTCTCAGTCGAAAGAAACTAGCTGTTTTCTTTGTCAAACATTATTTTACTTCTGAAATTAAGAATATTCATAAATTCTAAATCATTCGAGGAATTTCTGTATAGTCATCCAAGGTGGAGGTAAGAGAAATCTCTCTCAGAATTCATCCTCAACAATATCCATATTTTCCTCCTTCCCATCTCCAACCTCATGTCTAGCCTGGTTGACTAAATTCCGATATTACAGCAACCCGTTGTGTGTTGTATGTGTATCCCTATGTTCAGTCAGGAAATCTTCGATATCTTCATTAGTTGCAACTTGTTGCAACCAGAAGAAGTGACAAAGTGTAACCAAAGGATCTACATTTAAGGTGAAATTAGTTTCTGAGTGTTCCGAGATGTTCCAAAATAGTGACATATGTTTTAAAATTGTCAAATGGGATTTTTCAGTCTTCGACGAATACTTTCGGGGATTTTCGGGTTGCAAAATATAAATCGACCCGCCAAACAGTGGAATTATCTCTGAGGAATGTTTAAAGAAGTAGAAAAACAATCTAGAAGATCGAAATTGACCAGTGGCGTATTGCATTTCACCCTTTTCGGGTTAGTGTGGTTCACCGTATTTACGCCGGAAAAAAGCTTTCCTAAAACATTCGACCGCAATTTATGGGTTAACATTTAGCTATCGGGGTGCAAAAATTTGTTTTTGGACTACCTTAGACTATCAAGGAAAAGTAGACATAGTTAGAAAAAGGTTTCTGGAACTTCCAAAAATGACCCTCATGCGCGCCTTTTTGAAGGCAATCGACCACAGTGAGACGTCGGGAGGGTGATGCAAGGTAAAGCTTCTGATAGGTTTAATTTGGCAAACCCAGAGTGAATAGCCACTATAAGAGTCAAGACAATGTTTTTCTACATAAAACTTATATGTGCCCATGCTCCGACAGAAATAAAAAGCGACGAGGACAAAGACGAGTTATACGAGAGCCTAGAAAATGTATATGACCATCGGAAAATTCAGTCTGCTTATTAAAACGTCGAACAATGGCAACCGACTGATTGATTTCTCTGCGGCAAGAAATATGGTGGTAAGTAGCACTAGGTTTGACCATAAAAATATTATCTTCAGATCAATTGACGATGAATCAGATAGATCACGTGGTAGCGGATGGAACGCACGCATCGAGTGTTCTGGACGTACGACTACCTTACCGCAGTTAAGGTACGCACTAGGCTAAGCATGGCGAAAAACGTACGTAACCAGGCACAACGAAAGCTGGACATCGGTAAACTGCGGACCACAGAGGTAGCGGACGCCTACTCCAACCACCTAACTCAACTGCTGCGGAATGCTCCAACCCCTGATGATATAACCTCGCAGTGGCAATATATAGCCGACTCCATAGAACGGACTGCGAGAAGCGTACTTGGGTAGTCAAAGCCGTCTCAAGAAGATGCCTGGTACGATGATAAATACCGCAGTGCCATGAAAGAGACGAATGCTACATATATTGCGAAACTGCAGTCAATGGCAACGCGAGCTGTTCGTGAACGGCACAGAAGAGGCGAGGGGCAACTGCTCTTTTTAGACGGAAAAAGAAGGAGCTGAAGAAGAGACAGGATGAGAGCACAAAATCGCTTTGAAGTAGAGGGGAAGCCTGAAAAATCTACCAGAGAGTTAAGGCCAGAATGCGTGGAACAGGCTTGCCCTCCTGCAAGGACAGCGATGGCCAGCTAGTGACGGACCGGATAACGTTCTTAAAATATTCAATCCAAGACGATGGTAATAACTGTCCACCTCCGAGCCAGAGTAAGATAAGTGTTGCAATATCCCGCCTTAAAAATAACAAAGCAGCTGGAGCCGGTGATTCCCCCGGCTGAATTGTTTAAGGCAGGGGGAGAGGAGCTGATTAGGGGCATACATCAGCCCATAGAGACCATATGGTTGGAGGAGAGCATGCCCGGGGATTGAAGTCTCAGTCTGTTATGTCCCATATACAAGAAAGGAGATCGTTGTAAATGTAAAAACTACCGTGGAATAAGACTATTGCCAATTGCGTACAATGTCCGTTCGAACATATTGTATGAACGTCTAAAGCCAATTGTAGAGAAACTAATTGGACCTTATCAATGCGGCTTTAGACCTAGTAAATATTCAAATATTCACCTTACGACAAATTCTGGAAAAAAAAAACGCAGAAAAAAAGCAAATCGACACCTACCATCTCTTTCACCTTACGACATATTCTGAAAAAAAAACTCATGAGAAGCAAATCGGCATCTTTCACAGTTTTGTCGGCCACAAACCTGCCTTCGACCTTTCGGTAAGGTGTAAGTTATATGAAGCCATGTCTGAATTTAGTATTCCTGCAAAGCAAATCGGCATCTTCCACATTTTTGTCGACTACAAACCTGCCTTCGACTTTCCGATAAGGTGTAAGTTATATGAAGCCATGTCTGAGTTTAGTATTCCTGCAAAGCTGATTCGACTTTACAGATGTACCTTGGAAAACACCAAGATTGGTAAGGATCACTCTGAACCATTCAGCACGGAAATAGGTCATAGGCAGGGTGATAGCATATATACACTATTTAATATAGTTATGGAGATGGTGATGAAAAAATCTGGTGTCAACATGTCTGGCACTATATTTCACAAAAGCCACATGCCACTAGCATATGCCGTTGATATAGACATCATTAGCCGAAATCTGCGGGATGTTACTGCAGTTTTCTTATCCCTAGAAAAGGAGTCAGCAAAAATGGGTAAAGCGGTCAACGGGGACATAACAAAAATTTTGGAATAGATGAGTTTACGTACTTTGGATCTTCCGTCAAAAAAAAATGTCAGCCAAGAATAGTGCTCGCCAATAGATATTTTAAAGGTCTTCGGCAGCACGTTAGTAGCACCACCTTATCTCGAGATACGAAGAAACAGCTGTACCAGGTGTTAATTTTACACATTCTGTTGTAAGCTGCTGAATCGTGGGTGCTTATGACAACGGACATACAAAACCGGGGAGTATTCGAGAGTAAAGTACTCCGAAATATATATGGACCTGTCTGTGTCGACGGCAAGTTTCGCTATTGGATGAACGAACCATGAGCTGTATGAGCTACCCCGACATCGACGAAGCTAAAAGAGTCAAAATCCAACGACTACAAAGGCTGGGACATGTTGCCATGATTGATGTATATGCTCCAGCGAGAAGGGTGTTTGAAGGCAAACCTGAAGGAGACCCTGAGACCTTAACTTCGTTGGAAGGACCAAGTGGTAGGCGATGTGCCATCTTCTGGTAAGACTAACTGGAAAAAGCATGTAGAAGACCGAAACGTGTGGAATTCTTTAATATTTCAGGCCTCTAATTTATGAACCACGTTCGTAAGTTGTAATGGGCTACTTAAGTAAGTACTTAAGTAATGTAAAGGGTTTTCCAATGAGAGGTGTTATTGTGAATGGCCCGCTATTTCGGTAGCTGTCACTTTTTAAGCTTTTATTCTTTGACATTTGACAAGTAGAAACTACGCCATTATTAAAAATGAAACGATACACGCTTTAACAACTAATTGAAATTATTAAAATTCACTACAAATATTGTGAAAATCTTGCAGTCACAGTTCGCAAAACTAAAGCATTTTTTGGTCGTCGTGAAGCACCTTGTCGGACCGCAATACAGAAATTGGTGGAAAAATTCAAGCTGTTGGGACAAGTTAGTGATGTGAAGAATAAAACCCGTGAACGTCGCTTAAGAACAACTGAGAATATTGCTGCTGTAGCCAAAAGTGTTGAAGAAAACCCAGATTTGTACATTCCTCGTCGTTCTTTGGAATTGGACATTTCACAAACCTCATTACACCGTATTTCGCATAAAGACTTGGGTCTTAAGGTTTATAAAGTTTAGTTAACACAAGAACTAAAACCGGCCGATTTTGTTTTCAACGTCGTGTCTTTGCTGATTAGGTCCTTGAAATGCAGGAAAATTATCCGGAATTCCTTCGAAAAATCATTTTGACTGATGAGGCCCATTTTCAAAATTGACGCATCTGGGACTCGGAAAACCCAAGAGTTATTGTGTGACTGTTTTGGTGCGGTTGGATTTTACTTTTTCGAAAGTGAGGTTGAATCAACAGTTACGGCAAATGGATTGCGCTATCGAGAGATGATCGGAGTTGGATGGTATAGATGTGGACAACGTTAACTTTCAATAAGACTGCGCTACGTGCCACACAAGCAGCGAAACCATTGATGTGTTTTGAGTGTAGTTTCCGGACCGTGTTATCTCTCGAAGAGGTGATCACAATTGGCCACCGAGATCTTGTGATTTAACACTTTGCGACTTCTTCCTTTGGGGCCACGTGAAAGATAAGGTCTACGCCAACAGCCCATCGTCGATTCAAGACCTCAAAGATAAAAATCTTGAGGCTATCGAGGACATAGGTCAGCCACTTTGCGATTTGGTTATGGAAAATTTCATGAAATGGATATGGTCCTGTAAGCGTGCTCTTGGTGGCCATTTGGCTGATGTTTTTTTTCATTGTTAACGGCATACATTCCTTTTTATTATGAAATAAACATCACAGCATTTATCTCAAAAAATGGAACTTTTCTACGAATACAAAAATAACACCTCTTATTGGAAAACCCTTTACTTCAGGCCTCTAACTTATGAACCACGTTCGTAAGTTGTAATGGACCACTTAAGTAAGTAATCAAGTAATGTATTACCAATTCAATCATACAATCATTCCTTACGAATATCTCCTGGCTTATAACTGAACTATTTCCAAATATGCTTTGACGCAGTTTTCTTCAAGGAATACATAAATATGTTTATATGGTACCCAATATTTAAATCACTCCAACGAGATACTGATTGACCTCTTTTATTGCTTCAGCAAAGGAGTCTTCAGCAAAACTCCGCATTTGTAGTGAGAGAAAATCTACACGTGACAAATAAATTAACGTAACTAGTTTTTACAGCAGCTACCAACGTTAATGACATTTAAACATTTTACATAATGAAATCAAACTAGACCATAAGGACGACCTAGCATAACCGCATTAGTTATAAGATCATTGCCAATGTCGAAATGTCAAAATGAGACTATATAGCAAACATATCAGCTAAACAATAAAACGAATTATTAAAAAATCATTAGTTCCCCGTAAACTGGTATACGATTTTATTACACTCAGTTAACATTTAATTAAAACACTATATTTAAACAAGTTTTATGGGTCGTTGGTTAAAAAGTTGGTACGTGTGCGTGCGTGAGTGTGTGTGTGATTTTTTCGAAACATAAATAAAATTTCAAATTGATCGTTATCTCTAGGCTAAGCCAAATATTTACATCTTAAGATGAGCTTAGATAAATGTGAATTGGTTTTAATGTTTACAAATAGTTTGAACAAGATAAATCTCAGGCAATTAACACCCGGCACACACACATAGTTCGTATTAACTGAAACAGTCTATTATGAGGGTGTGTGCTAAGGTGCACAATATTTGAAAGAGGTTTTTTTATTATTAAATGTTGTTTGTTGACGTTATTAACTAATTAAAATTAGTTTAATCCGTTATATTATTTTCGGCTGCATGGCGACAAACAAAGCGCTGACCGTAGCTGTGCTTATTTATGAGATGTGTTAAAAAGTAGAATTATTAACTATTATTAACATTTCCAAACTTGTTATAATTGTATGCAACTCATATTGCTTGATTAATATTGATATGTCACCACTCCAGACAGTTAATATAGAGCAGCTTAATCTGCATAATGTTAGCCTATAAATGACCCAATTTAATTACCTGCGTTTTTTTTTTTTTTTTGTTTTGCTTAGCCAAGAATTATATCCGTTCTACTTCCAGGTTATTAAATTTACAAAGTTTTCAAGTTCATTGAACTAAATTCGCATACAAATCTACAAATAAAGTATAAAAGACTTGTAACGGTATTCGCGATATAAAATAAAAACAAAAAGTTTTTTACCGGTAAAAAATTAAAATAAACAAATTACTACAAGTAGCGTTTTTTTGTGATGTGCCAAAGCCTACGCATAAATTTCAAAGTGATTATTTTGCAATAAAATTAAAGAGTATCTCACTAAAGTCAACAAAATACAAACAAATGAACTAAAGCTTTTGTAAGGGCTATTGTGCAACACGCAAAGTGCCGTAATTTTTTGCATACAAATAACTTTTTTATTGTAATCTTTTTAATTTCATTTTAAATTCATTTCAATGTGAATGTTAATACTCATTGTTTTTCACTGGTTCTGTTAATCTGCCACAAAAGCGAAGCCAAAGCAAACGCATTAGTTTGCAAATTTGCATATGAACTGGAGATAGAAACAATTGGGTTCTCTCAGTCAGTCAGTCATCATCATCATCATTTTCCCGTTTGGTGGAACAAACGACGAATTTGCATAATTTACTATGAGTATTTACCATAAATGTCACTGTTATGAGATATGATTTTATTTCGAATACATAGCATATAATTGAAATGGGGTTTTTGAACTTGTTTAAATCATAAATGTTGATGGATTGGTAGCAAAAGAATAGGCGATATTTGGATTATAATCATATACTAAAAGCTTAAAACCTGACAAATTCCCCTAATATGATACTTACTAACTTCAAATCGATATTAAATTATTATGGCATGTAACTTGAAAAAACGAATGAAGCCGAAATTTTTCTTTTTGGAGTTACTTTCACGTGCAGTTCTCAGAATTGAGTCCCAAAATTAATGAGCTGAAAAATGTTGTACTGTGTAAAATTTTGCGTCAGTCATTCATTCTTCTTCTTCTTCTTTACTGGCAGCAACAACAGAAATTCATCTATCAGTAGCCGCACGTAGAAAACCATTCCAACGCTTCGGTCTTTTGCGCTCCGTAGATAGTTCGTCATACCAAGCTTACTTAACAGTTCCGTCACCTGGTCCATCCATCGGAGTTTTGGTCGCCCCCTCCTTCGCCGCCCATCGAGTTAATTGCCGAAGACTTTTCAAACCGGAGCGTTTTCGTCCATTCGTACAACGTGTCCAAGCCAGCGCATTCGGTCTATTTGAACGCGCTTGACCATGTCGATGTCGTTGTACAGCTCATGATTCATTCGACGACGGTACTCGCCGTTCACGATGATGGGTCCAAATATTTTGCGGAGTATTTTTCTCTCGAAGACTCCCAGAATAGATTGATTCGCTTGTGTCAGTACCCATGATTCTGCGCTGTAGTGCTAGACAGGTAGGATCAGAGTCTGGTAGAGCTGGATCTTTGTTCTTCGAGAGAGCGCCTTGTCGTTAAATCGCTTGCTTAGCGCATAGTAGCAGCGGTTTGCGATCAATACTCGTCTTTTGATTTCGAGGCTGACATTATTATTTTTGTTTATGGCGGAGCCAAGGTAGACAAAATCATCTACCACTTCAAAGTTATAGTTGTCAACTTTCACGCAGCGTCCCTGACGAGTGGACTCTTTGTTCGTGGAAACAAATAACTTGGTTTTGTCCTCGTTTATCACCAGACCCACTTCAGCCGACTGCTTTTCAATGCTCGAAAAAGCCGCAGTAACATCTCGCAATCCACGTCCAATAATATCTATATCATCAGCATACGCGAGCAACATGTGGCTTTTATTAAATATGGTGCCATTCCTGTTTACTGCTGCTTTCCGCATGATCATCTCCATTACGATGTTAAAGAGATCGCAGGACAGAATATCGCCTTGTCTAAAGCCTCGCTTGGTAGAAAATGGCTCTGACAGATTTTTGCCAATTTTCACTGAAGACTTCGTGTCAGTCAGTGTCATCCCGCAGAGTCGAATTAGTTTTGCGGGGATACCAAACTCAGCCATAGCATCCAACAATTTCTGTCGTATCGGACTGTCAAATGCAGCCCTGTAATCGATGAACAGATGGTAGGTATCGATCTGCATTTCTTGGGTCTTCTCCAGGATTTGTCGTAGCGTGAATATCTGGTCGGTGGTGGGTTTACCAGGTCTAAAGCCACACTGATAAGGTCCAATCAGGTTCGCCAGAAGGGGCTTCATATCCCATCGTACTATGAATTTATTTTTATATTTTAGAATAATTATTAAAACTTAAAACATTTTATTTATCATACAGCCCTCGTACACCGAGGAAATGACACAGCTAATATCAATTATAAACTTAGTTTTTACCAATTTTTCTATACAAATATGTCACTCCAAATACATATAAAATACCCAGCCATGGGTGTGCCCATCACATCAATTTCTACAATGCTACGCTTGCGCACTAAAAAAATTGAAACTTAATCGTTTGCGTTTTGCCTGTGCTAAATTTTATTTCACTTTAATTTTAACTTAAAGTGTGACGTCGATAGTACGTTGGCTATTCAAATAAAGTGATGCTATAAAAGTGCCTATCATTTACCGTTCTGTGTGTGGGGCTTTCTCACCAACGCTTGTGGATGTTAAAGGTGAATGTACCGGTTTTTTGTTCAAATGTTAATAAGTCTTCAGAACAACAGGTAGTATAAAACCTAAATGTGTCGATTTTTTTTCAAGATAATGATATAATTATCTTGTTTTGTATCGAATTTAACAAATACATTCTTGTCTGCACTAGAATAGATAGTAATTTCTAGGGAAGCCAAAGCGAATGTAGTATAAAAAAACACCATATAAAATAATAAGGCATATTAAATAATAATATGGAATCTTGGTAATATACTACGACAATGGTTTTATATTAAGGTACAGATGAATGAGGTTAGGTGTTACTAATAATAACTTAGCTCATAAAATCATACACCTTACATAGTAGGGTTTACTGTTAAAGAGTACACAGTTACACAGTAAGTTACCGTAAACAGTTAGTACTCGGCATTATACCCACGTAAATCAGACGTAAATTAATATTTCGATCTTAGTCGACTGATACATATAATAATGCATATTCATAGTAGCTTTAGTATTAATCAGTAGACGGAGTGCACGTGACAAACGATTGCTTACAGATTATCTAGATAAATTTAATTGGTTGAGCTTAGGAAGCGTTCTCAAAGTTATTTTAGATCTATCCAGAAAAACATATCTAAAGGATGTTTCAGCCAAAAAATGTTAGTTGTAAATAAAACAAATTCAGTTCAACAAAATGACTTCAATTCACAATTCACTTCCAGCAGCATTATACCATGTAGGCTCTGCATCGGTTAGAAAAAGTATAACTTTATATTTGTCGAAAACCTCACCTAGCCTGGCAGTTGTAGATTGGTTTTATCTATTGAATGGTGCTGTCTATTGACTTAGAGCAAAGATTTTGTTTATCTCGCATATCATCTTCTCATATAAAATTGCCACAATAAAATTTACTTCATGTGTCCCCTAATTCAGATGAATATTGTGTAACAAATTATAAAGCAACTTTTACCCAAAGATGTCCCACAAAAGTTAAATCCGTTTTACTTTTTAAATTGGTTGCTAATCCAAAAAGCAAAATTATAAAATAAAAATAAGCATTTATTGTAAAACTCGCGAAAATATGTATAAATATGCAAAAACACGTATTTTTCGTCACATATGCAAAAACGATTAAATGCAATTTTAAAGGAAATTTCATGATTCATTTACATAAAATTCCTTGCCCTAGTTTTGAGTACTCAAATTTACTAGTTTTAGAAAATGTCGGTATATAAATGTGCTAAAAAAAATTCATGTTCAATAGAGTGTAGAAAAAAACCAAAAACTACTTTTTTAATATAGAAAATTTTGACCGATGTGTCTCTGATATATTACTGATAACAGCGTTTAATTATATGAAGTTATCTCAGAGGACACGCCCACCACCCATGTATCATGAAATGGAAAAAACTTATATTTTCCAAAAAAAAATTATAACAATGATGAATTATATGAAATTACCTCAAAGAAAACACCTATCCCCCATACAAATGCAACATGTGTGAACTTTTGACCGTGTCTTTGTGAAAAAGTTAATTATAGCCGGCCTCGCGAGTCTATGGGATGCCTAACACTATTATTTATATTAGGCTGGGTCAAATTGTTCGAGTGAGAAAAATAGCAAAAGGCGTATAGCAACAACGAAATCTATGCAAAATTCTAAGAAAACTACCCTAAGAAACTACGGGACTGACATTAAAATCTGGCTCCCACCGAGAACTATAAAATTTCAGTGTGAAGTAATTGAAAAAACTGCATATTTGTTTGGGCTTTTTATACCATTAATCTAAGGGATGAGTATTATAATTTCATACAAGAAAAAGCATAACACATTAAAGGAGACGTGTTAGACCCCAAGTAACTTAAGGCCAAATACGTTTCTAGACTTTTTAGAACAATTGAGACATATCTGTCTGTTTGATAACTCGAATAAACTTTAACTGATTTTTATGAAAATTTATCAGTATTATTATTTTCCAAAAATAATAAAAATATTAGTGGAATTCGATTCCCTGCTCCAGTTATCTACATTTTTCTTTCATTGCCGACCCCCTCAAAGTTGTCGACTGACTATTGAAATCTTCTCAAACAGTGACGTTCGCGTTCGTCGATAAACAAACAGGTGCCGCACTGTGTCGCGAGGGTGGCCAAAAATGGTTAACGTCAATGTTAGAATTTGAACGTATGTTTTTAAAAAAATGTTTTTAAACACTCTGGTTAGATGATATCTAAAATATTTTTTTTTAATTTTTATAAATTTTAAAGTTACAGTAGTTCAAAGTTTAGGTTTGTGTACAGCATACGAAATTTATGGCAAATCCCAAATTTTATGTTCATTTATAATACTAAGAAATAATTTATTTGAATGTAACGGCTACCAAAATGTGTAACGCGGTTGTTAGTGAAGCTTTTTCTTATAATTACAACACTGTTTTTGTATACAAATATTGATCATATGTCAGATACAGTTAGAAAAAAGGTAGTAGTGAAGCATTGTCAAGATTTTTCAGCAACAGCGAACTTTCATAGAGAATTTAAAAGAAAATAAAAGTAATACTTTGTAATTTTTGTTGCATTTTGTAGCTACAAGTATGTACTTTAATATATTTAAAATTCACCAGCTCGATTTTGCACAAATTTCTTTTATGATTGTTTTTTAGTGTCAACCTCGTTGCTGATTCGTACTAAGAAAAGCATTTTAAACGCGTATTATTAGAAAGTGAACAACAGAAAATACAGCTGACTCTATTAAAATTTTCTAAGAATTGGTCTAAATATCATCGCATTAGAGACAGATTTGAAACTGAGTATTTTGTGGATTCATTTGTAATGTAAGTATCCGTGTAAAGTTTTGGTTTTGCAATAAAACTAAATTATGTTATACTATATTAGGAAGCAAGTACAAGTAGTAGAGGCCGACCGAAAGTTTCTTATCAGGCGGGATCAATGCGAACAAAAAGGAGGCGTGTGGAAGAACTTGTCGCTTCTACTTCATCTGAAGCTCTTAAAAAAGCCGCAGAAAGGGTAACAGGTTCAAACACTAATGACAAAATTTCTGTTGAAAGTGCTCTAGCATAATACATTGATATGGATTTATCCATGAGGGAGTACAATATGATGAGAAGAGTAGTAAATTCTATTCACGAAGATTGCTTCCCATCTTACTATATGATTGCAGATGCCAAAAAAAAATGTTGCCTGATGACATTCAAATAACAGAATCTTCTGCAGAGGTACCCTTACAAAAGATTTTAGACAAAACTGTAAAAAGCATTTTAGATGTTCATGATATTAATACCAAAAATGATATAGTCCAGGAATGCAAGTGGGTATTTGATGGTAGTAGCGGTCATAGTGTATACAAACAAAAATTTCAAGATGAGGAAGCTAGTAATGAAATTATGTTTGTAACTTCTTTCGTTCCTTTACGCTTGTTGGATTGGGGAGATAACCAAATAGTTTGGGAAATAGACATTCATCTTCGAGGTTATGTAGACCACTTAAAATTATTTTTACAAAGGAGAATCCAAATGTACTCAAATCAGTAAGGGATAGCATAAATACAGAAATTGAAGGTCTAGATACATATAATTACATTTCAAAAAACAAAAATCTTAACGATCACTATAAAATGCAGTTGACAATGATAGATGGTGCAGTTTTAAATGTATTAAGTGGAAACAGTAGTAGTTCAACTTGTGCTTTATGTGGAGCTAAGCCATCTGAAATGAACAGCTTATCGATTTTCGAAAGGCCTGTGAATGAGCAGTGCTATCAATATGGATTAGCGACATTACATGCATGGATTAAATGTTTTGAATGCATTTTGCATATTTCTTACAAACTGCCTATAAAGAAATGGAGAGTGGTAGGAAAAGAAAATAAAGATCAGGTTGCTGAGCAAAAGAGAAGTATTCAAGCAAAATTTAAGTCTAAAATGGGCCTTATAGTTGATAAGGTTAAGACAGGGTATGGCACAACGAATGATGGCAATACTGCAAGGCGTTTCTTTTCCAATGTGGAACTTTCAGCACAGATTACTAATGTAGATGTAAGGTTAATAAAAAATTTTTCTATTATTTTAAGAACACTTTCAAGTGGTCATTATATAAATACATCAAATTTTGAAACGCTTCTAAAAGACACTGCACTTTTGTATTTCGAATTATATTCTTGGTATTATATGCCTTCAACTGTGCATAAAATTCTAGTTCATGGTATAGATTTTATTAAATATTCCACTATTCCCATTGGAATGTCATCAGAAGAAGCAATAGAATCAAGTCATAAAATTATAAGAAATGCAAGATTAAAACATACGAGAAAAATAAGTAGGATTGCCTCCATGAGAGGCCTCATAAATTATCTTATTCTGCAGTCAGAGCCATCAATTTCGATGCATAGTCAGAAAATACTTTTAAGAAAAAGTGATTTAAATGATCTGAAAGAGTATTTAGTTACAAAAGAAAGATTTAACGACATAAACACAGCGAATCTGGTAGAATCTGAAAGTGATGACAGTGATAATTTTTAATATATTTTGATTGCCTGTAATATCTATAAATAATTTTTGTATGTATATATATTAAATATGTTATGTTAAATAAATAAAATTCGTAAAATTTTGCTCTTATTATAATATAGGTTTTATTATTATAATAATTAAAATTCCACGACGAATGCACACGAGAATACAAAGCAGAGTAGATTGTAATAAAGACTTAATACTGTACCTTATTAATAATTTAGAGGTTTTTTTAATCTTTCATATTTTCATTCAAGGATATATGAGAGGTGGGCATGTCCTTTGAGATAATTTCATATAACTCACCTCAGTTATCAGTAATATATCAGAGACAAATCGAGCCAAATTTGGTTCAATTCCAACAACAATTTTGGAAAATATAAGTTTTTTTCATTTCAGGATATATGAGAGGTGGGCATGTCCTTTGAGATAATTTCATATAACTTACCTCAGTTATCAGTAATAGATCAGAGACAAATCGAGCCAAATTTGGTTCAATTCCAACAACAATTTTGGAAAATATAAGTTTTTTTTATTTCAGGATATATGGAAGGTGGACGAGTCCTTGGGCCGATTTTTTCAAAACTTTGTTTTTTTCCTTTCCTACTTATAATAGTAATGTGTACCAATTTTCATTCTTCTACGATAACTTATTCTATTTTTGGCCGCCGTTTATATGAAAACACGACACTGTGTGCCGTTTGTAGTGAATCTAAAATAGTAAGCGTGTTAATTCACAACAACGCGAGAAGCATCCCATACCTTATTCATGGGATATAAAGGGAAATTATGTTTTATTAAGAATAGCTCCACCCCTTCTGATACCTTCCACACAAAATTACCTATATTTGTATGAATAATAAATATTGCTTTTATAACTTCCAGCCTTATAACAGACAAACCCTTGGAAATCCTAAACTTTTACCACACCCATTCTGGTACCTCTCATTCAGGTACCTCTCCCATTTTTTGAAAATTAAACTGTGGCAGTCGAAAAAATGACAAGACCGGTCTTGACGGTTCGGACACAGGGAATCGAACTGCACTAGTTATCGAACTTCATCATTAGTCTTGTTCCAATGATACTTTATAATTTAAGAGCCTATTTGTACCTGCTACGTTTTTTTCATATCAAACGAACATCCGTACGCATGGGTTAAATGATCTGCTTCGTTAAACTTAAAAGTCAACAATCATTAAATTGTTTGCAGATTTTGAGATGTGCGTCAATAGATCGTTCTTATTATATCACCAAGTGAAGGGCATGTTGTCAAGCCCTTTTCTTTGACCATGTTATATTTATTCAAATGTCTTCTATTTCATTTCATTTTATAGTTATTGCTTTCTAGAATTTGCATTTTCCTTTGTTTTGGAGTTGGTGTTATAGTTTGTAAAATTCAAAAGAAAACTAAACCTAAAAAATTCTTTGACTATCACATAAGAACATAAAAACTGTTGTTTTAATTATGTTTTATGGATACTATCTCTAGTTTCTCTAGTTCAAAAGAAACAGTACATTCACCTTTCGAGACCAAAGGTGTTAAAGAAGAAAGATAAAAAAGACAACAGCCAGTGATGGACACACTTTAGTAGTAATACAAAACTTTAATGGCCTATCAACAAGCAGACATACTATGGTAAAATCAAAGTTTAAACCAGATTAGCAATGGTAAAATAATGATTGTAGTTTAACAGTTCCAATCGGGAATATTAAATGAAATTTAAAGGCTGGCGCACCCTATAAAAATAGGTTGTAATAAAAAATGGTAAACTTTAAAATTCAAATATTATGTATATAGACTTAGCTATAAAATGCCTTAGAAGAGCCATTATTGTAAAATGATTGGTTTATAGTCTGTTTATAAAGTTCGAAAAAAAATCAGATGTTAAATATGGATAATAAATAATAAACTGTTGACAACATAAATTCTTAAACTAAACAGAACCAAATCACAAAATATTAAAAAAAATTACACAAATTATTTAATTATTATGAATATTGTCAGCTGAAATGCATTATACCGTGAATTTACGTAATATACTGTTGCCATAAGTTTATTGTATCAGAATATCTCTAGTTGCTTATTACAATTAAGATTTTAATTGTTAACTTGATTGCGCAATTTCTAGTTGTTTATAAAATCTCTAGAAATTAATTAGCATTCTCACAAAAGATGTTAGTAACAATAATTACTTGTCGTGTTTATAAACTTATAACTAATTTTTTATTTTCTATAAACTTGTTTATATACAAAGATGCTAACTATTCGTAGTGACAGCTTCATCTTCCTCATCATTCAATATTAAATGAAAAAATACCGCATTAGATGAAATATTCAAGCGATAAATGCTAATTATATATTCAAATTTATATGCAATTTATGTTTCTAAATCTTTATTTAGTACTCCCCTCACCCCTCAATCATATGATTGATTTGTTCGAAATGCAAAACATATTTAACACGTATAGATTATCAACAGCAATGGATTGAAATGTTTAATAATTTTAGCTCTTGCTGCTGCTGCTGCATAAATTGACGTGAAGAGTCATTTATTCATGTGTGGCACTGCCTGGTTATGATGTAGCATACGTGTGTGTGTCTTTTTTTTCGCCGTCTGCCTTGCGTTATGTGGCAAGTTGAGTTGGCAGCATGTTACTCATTATTATGATTGCCACAACAAACTGCTGTGCAAATAGGAGCTAAAACTAAAAGTGTGTTAAATTAATAATTGCACTTGATAGCTGTAATGACGACGACGATGATGATAATACATATAAGTCGAATTGACTCGCGCAAAGCGGTTAAAGTATAACTTTTAGCTATGTGGTTGGAGTATTTTTATTTTGTGTACAGTAGTTTAAATGAGCGTGGGTATAGACTAATTTGGAAATGGTTAATATATATAGTCAAAATAGGAAAACCTATATGTGTGGAGCTTAAACAAATCGAATTTTCTGTTTCGCAGAATATTTCTAGAACCCAGGCCCAATATTTAGTGGTTTTAGTCGAAATTTTTTTTTATTTTGCATACTCTGAATGTAATCTACAGATCCAAAGTATTCGTTATTTAAGTCTCATGCCTTGTTGAACGAATCGATTCAGTAATCGAGTACGGAATCAGATGTTTGTATTCTGCTTTATCGGGAAGACAGCAAAGGTGACGGAATCACGGTAATCACCGATGGCGTAGTAGATTGCCCACCACCAACCAAAAACGAGATCCACACGGTGCCAATGGACTGCCGTTAGAGATGTTTGAGGCCGTCAACTTATAAACACGAATTGGCTTAAAGAAAGCATGCCCGATCATTAAGGTATGTGTGTTCTATGTTCTGTACTTAAAAAGAGAGTCCAAATGTGTACATAAATTACCACAGGATCAGCCATCTACGAATCACATACAAGGTCTAGTCGAGTGTGTAATGTGGAACAGGCCTGATTGAACTTAATCAGAGCGGCCTTAGCCAATAGTCTTTCATGCGATCTCTTTGATATCCTACGGCGAATGAGCGCGACGACCAACATCCAATGGAAACACATTCAGGAAAGGACATCACAAGGGAAAGTGTTAATCGATGCAGTGTGATGCGATATAATTCTCAAAAAATCGAGACATCATTCACTTACTTAAATGATCGAGCATTTTGCTTGGTAAAGTAGTCGGTTGCTACCGCAGCGATGTTTATTGCTTAGTTGCTCTGTATCCGATCTCCCTGCCATTCTCGGGACAATAATTTATCGAAAGAAATATTCTTTTGTTTAATCGGACTTTGGTCTGTTGAATCAACCTTTGTTGGTTTAACCCAAATTCCATTGGTTTAACTTGACTACGTTCTGTAAAATCGAACTTCGGTCTGTTGAATCAGACTTCGGTCTGTTAAATCGAACTTCGTTCTGTTGAATCGGACTTCGGTCTGTTACATCGGAATTCGGTATGTTGAATCGGACTTTGGTCTATTGAATCGGAATTCGGTCTGTTGAATCGGACATCGTCTGTTGAATCGGACTTCGGCAAGTTGAATCGGACTTCGGTCTGTTAAATCGAACTTTGGCCTATTAAATCGGACTTCGGTATGTTGAATCGGACTGCGGTCTGTTGAATCGGATTTCGGTCTGTTAAATCGGACTTCGGTCTGTTTAATCGGACTTTGGTCAGTTAAATCGGACTTCGGTCTGTTGAAACGGACTTCGGTCTGTTGAATCTTATTTCTGTCTGTTAAATCGGACTTCGGTCTGTTGATTCGGACTTCAGTCTGTTAAATCGGACTTCGGGCTGTTGAATCGGACTTCAGCAAGTTGAATCGGACTTCGGTCTGTTAAATCGAACTTTGGCCTATTAAATCGGACTTCGGTATGTTGAATCGGACTGCGGTCTGTTGAATCGGATTTCGGTCTGTTAAATCGGACTTCGGTCTGTTTAATCGGACGTTGGTCAGTTAAATCGGACTTCGGTCTGTTGAATCGGACTTCGGTCAGTTGAATCTGATTTCGGTCTGTTAAATCGGACTTCGGTCTGTTGAATCGGACTTCAGTCTGTTGAATCGGACTGCGGTCTGTTGAATCGGACTTCGGTCTGTTGAACCAACTTTTGTTAGTTTAACCTAAATTCCATTGATTTAACTCGACTACGGTCGGTTGAATAAGCCTTCGGTCTGTTAAATCAGACTCCGGTCTGTTAAATCGGACTATGGTCTGTTAAATCGGACTTCGGTATGTTGAATCGGACTACGTTTGTTGAATCGGACTTCGGTCTGTTAAATCGGACTTTAGGCTGTTAAATCGGACTTCGGTCTGTTGAATCGGACTTCGTCTGTTGAATCGAATTTCGGTCTGTTGAATCGGACTTCGGTCTGTTAAATCCGACTTCGGTCCGTTGAATCGTACTTCGGTCCGTTAAATCGGACTTCGCTCTGTTAAATCGGACTTTGGTCACTTGAATCCGACTTCGGTCTGTTGAATCCAATTCCGGGTGGATATACCGACTCGTCGGTTGCACAGATTAATGTCTGGTACACGAAGATACTCTTCGCTCCTGTAGCATTGAATTAAAAAATAGCACCGAAGCATTTTGAAACTTAAACTCCGTCGGATACGATTATTAGTTCGGTCGCCAATTCGGAATTAGTACAACTACGAGTTGCAAAAGTCGATTCGCTGAAGCACGCGCTTCATCAACAACATCCTGAGTTGCGGATACCAAGCTGATTTCCGACGAAAGCCGAATCATCGATACAACTACGAGTTACAAATGTCAATTTGCTGCAGAACGCAAGTCATCAACACGATCCTGAGTTGCGGATATCATAGTGATTAACCGACGAAAGCCGAAGCATCGATATTAACTGAATACTGAAAATAATCTGAATATCCGACAAAACCCGAATCACGTAGCCGGCCACGTAATCTTGATATAAACCTAAACAACCGACAAACCCGAGTCATCAGTCATTACTTGCTGATATTAACCTGAAACCCCGACAAACCCGAATCACCAAGCTGACAACGTACTGTTGATATTTAGCGTAACTACCGACGAACCCGAATCATCGGTACGCGACAACTGGACTTACCTCAGACGGCGAGAAAACCACGTTACACGATAGTACTGATTTCAGTGACCGAGTACTGAGTGATATTACTGTGGCATTTTCAAATTACCAAGTTATTTGTTTCAAAGAACAAGGAATATACTCCTTAACAACGCTGAGTGAACGTTGACAACTATAACATTTAAGTAGTAGATGATTTTGTCTACCTTAGCTCTTCGTAAACCACTGCTACAATACACTTAGCTGACAAATTAATGAGACGAGCATAGATCAATCTTTACGATACACTGACCCTACCTGTCTTGAGCTACAGCGCAGAATCCTAGCGGATCTATCTAGCAGTCTGAGAGGCTTTTACTAGACATGCCGGTTGACTCCACACTTGTACTGGAAAGCTGCGGTCGACAACATCAAGGGAGACGCCTTTAAAAGAAAATGAGGATGACTGAGACAGGAATTTAACCATGGATCTCTTGCATAATAGTGGCGTTTTCTAACCATCATGCCATGGCTGGCCCCCGATCAAGTGTGGGCGATATAATGTTCAAAATATAAATCCCCATTTATTTATTTTTGTTATAAAAAAAAAAGTTTTTAACTGATTTGTCTAGTTTTTTTTATCATCGACCTTTGGTCTACACTTTATAAAAACTTCCAATGTTCTATAGATATATTTATTTAAACCAATATTTTTATGAATGTCGTGCAATAAATCATTAGATTATTTGTTCCGTCTAAGTATCTATAACTATAATTAAAATGCAACAATTGTTGCCAATTCATCGGGAATTGTTTTACACAAAAGTATAATTAAAATGCGAGAGGGTGGTCTGGAATCAAAAGCGAAATATGAAACTTAGGGCAGCAAAATCGGAAATTTTTAGATTAAAAACGAAACTGACGTTTTAGCATTAATAAAAAAAAATTCTCACTTTCGACATAATAACTTAGAACTTTATAGTGGAAACAGGACATCACACCACATACAAATCATATCTGTGATGCACATGCACATATCACCTGGTCAACCACTGTCTTTCTGTCTGTCTGCCTGTCTACCTACGACTATTACTTCTCACCTCTGTGAATTCATTTTGCGATAATTTTCAAACCTCATATGTAGTGTGTTTTGTATTACGATATAGATGCGCTCGTAGAAAGAAAAAAATAACAAAACTTAACTGAAAAAAAGCCCCACACATAGAAAAAACAACTGAATATGTAATAAATTTGTTTATTTCCAAAGTATTCCAAAAGTGCTGAGTAAGCATTCAAGTGAAATTCTAATACAAACTGCAAAATACAAATGTACAATTGAAACTCCACACAAAACGAACACACTGTTCGCATCGCAACTGTAGTGTAACATCATCGCAGTACGAGTGGCAATCAAATCACTGGAATCATGCTGTCTGTCTCTCTGTATGTGTTTGTGTTTAGTTGGGTGAAGTTGGTCGGTCGTTTGGTCAGTGATACTGTAAAAGTTATTGCTATGTTCCTAGTATATAGTTTTTCATTACTTGCTATATGCAGTAGGGTTTTGTTTTATTTATTAAATTTTAGTTAGTTTTTGTTTTTTTTTTAAATTCAAAACTAATGAATTCATCATTTACTGCGAAAATGTTAGTTAGTACCCACTTTTGTTGCACTAACTATTGCACAATACAAAATTGTTTGAATTTTTCTTGTGTATTTTGTAAAAGGAAAATAGGGAAAACTTGTCTACATTATGGGTAATTATATATGTTTATGCAATAGAGCCTATATGAGTTGTAAAAAATTTGGCATGACATGATAATTTTGAAGATATTATGCTTAAGTAAGTTATGTTACTGTGGAATATTATTGAATAAAATCATCTTTAACTTACCTTAATTTGTAATTATAAATCTGCAAGTAAAAAAAGAAAAACGTTAGTATGTTAAAATTATGTGGGGTAGCTATAATATACGTTTAAAGGTAAAATGCGAAAATAATTTATTCTTAAATCAATGTAGAACTATTGAGGGCCATTGTAACAATCGGCTTGAAATTTGAGATTAGCCTTGCTATTGCAAGAAAATCTCGACCAGAACGATAGGCATCGCCAGTGCCATAAAATTCTAAAATAAGTTTTATAAACTAGAACTGTAACAGCCATTTCATAGCCTCACGAGCCCAGCAATAATCGTTTTTTTCACATAGACTCACACAGGCAATTCACACGTACTCTGAAGTTAGATTCAAAGCAGTTAATCTTTGCTTGAGTGTTATAAAAACAAGACCACACACGCTTGTTTCGCATTCACCACAAACGCAGACACAAGTACAGACAGAGAAACAATGTTCAACGATTGTTGGAAGAGCACACTATTCTCCGCTTGATTTCTTAGCTGACACTATTTTTCTTATTGATGGAAGAGGTAGGTAAACTCATCTACTACCTCAAAACAATAATTGTCAACATTCACGGTGCGTCCCCAACGAGAGGACTCTTTGTTCGTCGCAATCATAACTTTTGTTTTTTCCTCGTCGCTAAACCAACTTTTTCTGACTCCTTTTCCAGTGATGAGAAAACTGCAGTAACATCCCGCAGATATCGGCCAATGATGTCTATTACATCGGCATAGGCTAGTGACATGTGGCTCTTGTGGAATATGGTGCCAGACATGTTGACATCAGCCTTTCTCATCACCTTCTCCCTAACTATATAAAATAGTGTACATGATAGGCTATCACCCTGCCTGAGACCTCTTTCCGTGTTGAATGGTTCAGAGTAATCCATACCAATCTTAACCAAGGATTTGGTATTTTCCAAGGTACATCTGCAAAGTCGAACAAGCTTTGCAGGAATTACAAACTCATACATGGCTTCAACTAACTTATTTCTTATCGGAGAGTCAACGGCAGCTTTGGAATTGACAAAAAGGTTGTAAGTGTCAATCCGTCGTAGATTTACCAGGTTAAAAGCCGCACTGATAAAGTCCAATTAGTTTTTCTGTAATTGGCTTTAGGCGCTCACACAATATTCTCGAAAGGATATATACGCAATTGGTAATAGGCTTATTCCACTTCAGTTCTTACATTCACTACGATCTCCTTTCTTGTACATGGGACATAACAGACTGAGACTCCAATCCGCGGGCATGCTCTCCTCTAGCCAGATGTTCACCATAAGCTGTAGCATGCTCCTAATCAGCTCCTCCCCACCTGCCTTTAACAATTCAGCAGGCTAGACAATCGGCTCCAGCCGTTTTGTTACTTTTAAGGCGGGATATTGCCACACGTATCTCGCTCTGGCTCGGAGGTGGACAGTTAATACCATCGTCATGGATTGGAGCGGGGTCCTCTGGAGTGGTGTCCGTATCCATTAGATTTCTGAAATGGTCTCTCCATATCCATAGAACGTTATCCGGGCCGTCACTAGCTGGCCATCGCTGTCCTTGCAGGAGGGCAACCCTGTTTCAAGCATTTTCACCTAACTCTCTGGCAGAATTTTCGGGCTTCCCCTCTACTTCCGAGCAACTCTGTGCACTGATCCTGCCTCTTCTTCAAATCTTTCTTCTTCCGTTTAAAGAGACGAGTTGCCTCTCGTCTCTTCTCCCTGTGCCATTCACGAATAACTCGCTATGCCATTGGCTGAATTTCGCCTTGTATGCTACATCTGTCTCTCTCGTGGCATTGAGACATTCGTCGTCGTACCAGGCATCATCATGAGACGGCTTTAAGTACCCAAGTACGCTTCTCGTAATTGCGAGATAATACTATCAGGGGTAGGTTGGAGGATTCCGTAGCAGTTGAGTTATGTGGTTGGAGTAGGCGTCCGCTACATCTGCGGTTCGCAGTTTACCGATGTCCAGCTTCCGTGGTGCCTGGTTACGTATGTTTTTTGCCGTGTTTAGCCTTGTAAGGTGGTCATCGGATTCAATGTACACACTCCCGATCACTCGTACGTCCAGAACACTCTATGCGTGCCTTCCATGGACTACTACGTGATCAATCTGATTCCTCGTCAATTGATCTGGAGATAACCATGTTGTCCTATGAATATTTCTATGGTCAAATCTAGTTCTGCTAACTACCGTTTTATCTTGCCGCAGAGAAATCAATCAGTCTGATGTCAATGTTCGACGTTTCGGTGTGCAGCCTAAATTTTCTGATGGTATGATCAAATGGGGTCTTCTTGCCTATTTTACCAATAACATCGCCTGGTATAATTTGGATGTCATGGCTTGGACTATGGTCATATACATTTTCAAGGGTCTCGTCTTTGTCCTCATCGCTTTTCTGCTCTTCTCTTCTGCCTCTGCATCTTCTGTCGGAGCATGGGCACATTCAAGTGTGTTGTGGAAAAACTTTTTTTTTTTACTCTTATGGTGGCTATTCGTTTACACACCGGCTTGAACTGTGAGACTAGGTGTCGCAATCTCTTGCCAACTACAAATTCACATCCAAACTCGTGCTTGTCCGCATGGCCACCATAGTAGATGTCGCACGCTTTCTTGCGCGAGCATCCGTGTGCCGTCTACCGGATTTTCTGTAAAGCGGTTATGTCAGCCTTGTATTCTTCGAGGACTTCCGCCAGTTGGATGGAGACACCTGTTCTATACAGTGTTATGACTCCAGGTGCAAATCTTCAAATCATGGTCCTTAATTCGTGGTCGTTAACATTTTGTGGGGTCCACTTTATTAATTTCTTACTTCTTTTTATTGCAATAGTTTAAACGTCAGTGGCGGGTTGCAAGCCCAGCGCGCCACTTCGCTGTTTTCTCCTCCTGTCAGGATTTTTTTACAGCCGCCCATTCTGGGTCAGACGCTAACCAGGGTACCGCTCACTCTGAGCCGTCCTGTCTGGGTTTTATATTTCGTATCTTACAGTTAGCCGTGATCTGGCGGTTGTCAAAAGCACGTTTCCAGGCGTCACCACATGGAGCTACTCCGACCGCAGTAGTACTACGAATACGGAGCTCTGTGCGCAGACTTGAAGTATAATTAGCAAGGATCACTCTGGGTTTGCAGGTTAAACAGATCAGAAGCTTTACCTTGCATCACACTCCCGACCGCCGTATCAACAAGTTTTACATAATTTTCCCCCTAAATAGTCAGTCAACTATTTACTTAATAGTTGTTAAAATGATACTCACTCTCAAAAGATTCCCTGACAGCACTTAAAAGCGCTTTCAGAGAAATATATGTAACCTTTGTAGATACCTTTTTTAAGAGCATTTCCTACCCCACTCGCAATTACGACTAACAAACATATATTTGTGCTATTGTCAATCAATTGCCTTTTGTTCGTTAAACAGCAGTTGATTCGTAACTCTTTATACATTTTGTGCACTGCAAGTATTTACTTCTCGTACGTTCGTTGGATGTCTTTAACAACAGTCGTCGATTGTTGCTGACGATGCATTTAAGCGTTGACCTTTTTCTAGCGCTCTAAACACCCTCTCACATACTCACAAGCATACGTATTTGCACAATTGACCTGATGAGGGCTTAAATGATAGAAACTTGTTCTTAAATGCCACAGAAAAGCGTTTTGTCTGGCCGAAACTAAAAATGAGCATAAGCGATGACTGTGAAATGGTATTCAACAATTTACCTAAAGCAGTGGCAGTTGGCCAAAAGGAGATGGTCTAGCGCGAAGTTAAATATAAGTAAAGAAGTAAACGTAAAGGTAAAAATATATGTTACCAAAGAAAAATCTTACAATAATATTATATTACTTTTGCAGATAAGATGTAAAAAGTTTCCCAGAAAATGTTGCTATAGTTAGCAGCTTAACTTTTGCTCATCGCGAGTTATTACTTAAAATTTGGCAACAAAGTATCTTTTTTTCTGCATATGACACATAAATATTAAATGTTATCCTCGACTAGTGGCACCATTATCATCACGAAAATATATTGTGCAAAAAATCATTTAATGTCACCAGATGTTTTATGGTAGTTTTTGTTATTTGGTTTTGTTTCGCAAAAGGTAATTTTGACTCATTTTTTGTATTTTTGTTTTTTGCTTCATAATTATGCGAACAGTTATTGAAGTGGCTTGTTAATTACACAAACTGAAGAAATAAAGGTTTTTACAAAATTATTTTTTCTAACACCTGTGTAATACGACCTTGTGCGGAAGTTCTTTAAGACACACAGGTGATTTTGTTAATGGGAATGTAATTAAGCAGCAATTTTCATAAATAGTTAATATTTCACTAGAATTGAGATGTAAGTGGTGTACATGTTTCTTTTAATTGTCAGTGAGTGGGTTGATATTTGAAGATATTTGTCAGCATTATGGTAATTGGGACCGCAGATACCCTTTTCGGCAGCTCATAACTTAAATTAATGAAAATTTTGTTCAAATTGTCGTGATTGAAATACTAAGATCGTTAGTGAAAAAACTGTTATATACTTGGGTCCGGCCATGACATGATGACTAGAACACGGGGCTATCATGCAGGAGATCCATGGTTCAATTCCCATCCCAGTCATTTACAATTTTAAAAATAAATATTGAAATATTCTGTCATCTAGTTACCTATTCAGGTAGCTAACATATCACAGAAACAGCATTTTTCAGCTCACTGATTTGGGACTCATTTCTGAGAGCTGCACGTGAAAGTAGCACCAAAAAGAAGAAGTTCTGCTTCATTCGTTTTTTCAAGTTACATGCCATAATAATGTAATATCGATTTGAAGTTTAGTAAGTATCGTACAGGGAAATTTGTCACGTTTTAGGCTTGTTTGTTTGACATAACTCGAGAACCACTAGTCCGATTTAGCTGAAACAAATTTAAAAAAATTAAGAATTACAATTCCTTTAATCTGTTCATATAACTTTTTCCTATATAAGCAACAGTTTCACTTTTCCATTCATCAAATGATTTTGAACTTGGTTCAGTTGCAATAAAACTGTTGTACTCCGTGGCGTATGATTTACGTGGAATATTACTTATTATCATACGCCACCATATAACAATATAACGAAAGAGCCTAAAACGTGACAAATTCCCCTATACTATACTTACTAACTTCAAATCGATATTAAATTATTATGGCATGTAAGTTGACAAAACGAATGATGCAGAACTTCTTCTTTTTGGGGCTACTTTCACGTGCAGTTTTTAGAAGTGAGTCCCAAAATCATGTGTTGTACTGTGTATGCAGTACATTGTCTATTTGTAATCCCCTTTACCTACTAACCATACTCTGCTCACTGTGTTTTCCAGCACACATTCACTTTCGTTGATCCAATGCAACAGCAACACCCCTATATTGTAAATTTCTAATTTAATTAGAATTAATTTGTCAACCCAATATTCAACATAATTTATTGCCGCCTTTAACATAGATTTTTCAAAGAGTACCTTCTGACTCAGCTGCTTTTAACATTCAAGGTCACACATTGGATGTATAGTTCACTAAGTGAAATATATAAATATTGACAGATTGGACAAAACTAAAAAAAAAGTATATGTATGGTTAAACATCCATACATGCATGAGTATAAACCTGTTAAAAGTTTTGCTAGATTTATGCTAAACATCAGCGTTAATTAATGTTATCTAAACATTTATTAAACACTAATTATATATGCAAAATAAAAAATAAAAAGCTAAATATATTTAAACTTAAACAATGGTAGGGCGGAGGAGGAGTTAAAAAGTTAAATGACAGAACGGAAATAACATATATGATACTAATGTAGGATTTAAGACTGAGGGACATATTAAGGACGGTAAAAATTCCGCATACTATGTTACACTATAGCTAATCGGATATAGAAAGATACGGGGATAAAAAGATACAAGGAAAAAGTTTATGATATGATAGTTACATAGGTAGAAGTGAAGCAGAAAAATTATTCCTGGGTTCCTATCCTATAAGGATAGGAATAAACCTCGGGTAGCCTATACGCATGCACCAGCTCATAAACATGATTTGGCCCAAGGAATGCATGCCCAATGATTGAAATCTGAGTGTTTTACGTCTTGTGAAAGGCGATCCAAGTGTGTATACCAACTATCACGGGATAGATCTTTTACCCATCGCATACAAGGTTCTGTCTAGTGCGAAAACCTTAAGCGCACCCTAACGAACCTGTTTGGACCTTTTCAGTGTGGCTTTAGATCTGATAAATCCACAACCGACCATATATTCACACTACGACAAATCCTCGAGTAGAACCATGAAACGCAGATAGACACCCACCATCAGTTTAACGATTACAATGCTGCGTTCAAAAGCCCGATACAACAGAAACTTTTAGCTGCTATGGCTACGTTTGGTATCTCCGCGAAACTGATGCGACTTTGCGGTATAACACTGACTGAGACGAAGTCTTCAATGAAAATAGGCAAAAATCTAACAGAGCCATTTTATATCAAGCCAGGCTTTAGGCAAGGCAATAGTCTGTCATGCGATCTATTTAACATCATAATGGAGATGATCATGCGGAAGGCTGCAGTAAACCAGACTGGTATCATCTTTAACAAAAGTCACATGCTGCTCGCATATGCCGATGACATATATAAATATCATTGATCAAAGACTATGATATGTTACTGTGGCCTTTTCAAGCATTAAGAAGCAGTCGGAAGAAGTAAGACTAGTGATAAACGTGGACAAAACCAAGTTATTTGTTCCAACAAACAAATAATCTACTCGTTTGAGAAACTGGGTGAACCTTGAGAACTATAACTTTGAATTGGTAGATTATTTTGTATACCTTGCCTTCTCCGTAAACAAACAGAATTATGTCAACCTGGAAATCAAGAGACGAGTATTGATCACCAACCGCAACTACTATAAAATATATATAAATATCATTGATCAAAGACTAAGATATGTTACTGTGGCCTTTTCAAGCATTAAGAAGCAGTCGGAAGAAGTAAGACTAGTGATAAACGTGGACAAAACCAAGTTATTTGTTCCAACAAACAAATAATCTACTCGTTTGAGAAACTGGGTGAACGTCGGCAACTATAACTTTGAATTGGTAGCATATTTTGTCTACCTCGCCTTCTCCCTAAACAAACAGAATAATGTCAGCCTGGAAATCAAGAGACGAGTATTGATCACCAACCGCAACTACTATGCGCAGAGCAAGTGGTTTAGTGACAAAGCCCTCTTTTTACGAATAAAGATCCAACTCTACCAGACGCTGATCCTACCTGTCTTGCTCTACAGCGCAGAATGCTGGGTAATGACACAAGCGAATATTTCTATTCTAGGAGTCTTCGAGAGAAAAATATTTCGCAAAAGATTTGGACCCAACATCGTTAACGGCGAGTACCATCGTCGAATGGATCATTAGCTGTATAACGACATCAACGTTGTCTAGCGCGTTCAAACAGACCGAATGCGCAGACTTGGACAAGTTGTATAAATGGATGAAAATGGTCTAGCTCGAAAAGTCTTCGGCAATAAAATCGATGGTCGGAGCAGAAGGATGAACCAGGTGAAAGATCTGTTATCTAAGCTTGATGTGTCGAAGTATCTACGAAGTGAAAAATACCGAAACGCTTGGAATTTTTTTTGTTTTGTTCCTGCAATATAAGAAGATGAAGAAGAAAACTTCAACAAACTGTTGTTTGCGGAAGGCTGGAGATCCTTGATTAGATTCCCCGCTCCAGTCACATACAAGATTCCCGCATAAAGTTCTCAGCATGGCAACCTGGATATACCCTGATCAAAAGAAAAGAAACCACAGTGATCACGTGGTAATCGATGGATGGTACGTCTCAATCATTATGGACGTGCGTGTGAAATGTTGACTTTGCTCACCTCCTGGTTACAGCCAACGCGATTAAATAGTGCCAAAAATGCTCGTAACCAAACGCAAAGGAAGCATAGAAAAACCAAAGCTGCATACCAGCGAGATAGCCAATGCCTACTCCAGCCAAGTATCTCAAGTACTTGGAACTAACCCCCCTTATTCAGATGTTTCCGACACACAGTGGCAGCATACTGCGAATGCTAAATTGTGGGAGATCCGTGGTTTGATTCTGGTCTCCAGACATATATATTTTTCTTTCATTGCGGGCCCCCTCGATGTTGTCGACAGCAACTTCGCAGTATAAGTGTCGAGATAATCGGCATGTCTAGTAAAAGCTTCTCAAACAGTGACGTTCGCATTCGTCGATAAACAAGTAGGTGACGTTTGTTGTGAATCTAAAATAGAAAGCTTGTTAATTCACAATAACGCCAGAAGCTATATCATGCCTCATTCATGGGGTGTAGAGGGAAATTAACTTTTTTTTTCTTAAATATGAATAAGCTACTGCGTATTTTAACCACAGTTGCCTTCGAAAGCTTCAAACGGCAGAATCAGCTTTAAGCCATGGTTGAATTTGGTATACCTACGAAACTGATAAGCCTGTTGGAGAATAACCCTTACCGATATGTAGTCTTTAGGCAAAGATCTTATTAAGCCATTCTTTTTTCAAAGAGGCCTATGACAAGGCGATCGCCTATTTTGTGATATATTCAAGGAGATAACGATGATTAAAGCTGCTGTATACATGACAGACACGATATTTAACAGATGTCAACAACACATGCGCACTCTGATGTTATGAGCGCCATAGGTCAAAAGCTATGAAATGTTACTGCAACCCTCTCAGTTATTAAAAAGTAATCAGCCAAAGTGAACTTAACGGTGAACGAGGACAAAACAACGAATCGAACGAAAGGTATAGAACGAATTCGAAACGAACAAAGAATCTACTCGTTTGGGCAGCTGCGAAATAAATCTGTCTGTAAGTTAGAATACTTTTTCGGACAGACTGACTGCTTACTAAAAGATTCTTATTTAAACCAGATACTTGTTTTACCGTCTTGATGAATAATGCAATATATGAAGCTATGATCGTAAACGGATAGTATCGACGTAGTATGAACCGTGACGACGACACAGAAAAGGGCGAACAAAATTTTGTTGGAAAGACTAGGTTATTGAGTAACTTGTAGAACTTGGTGGAGAAGACGTGCAGATGATCGAAGTTCAATTTCGATTCCCGGCTCCAGTTACTTAAATTTTCTTTCATTGCCGGCTCCCTCGATGTTGTTGACAGTAAATTCGCAGTATAAGTGTCGAGTCAATCGGCATATCTAGTAAAAAGCTTCTCAAACAGTGACGTTCATATTCGTCGATAAACAAGTAGGTGCCGTTTGTTGTGAATGTTAAATAGAAAGCGTGTTAATTCACAACAACGCGAGAAGTATCCCATACCTTATTCATGGGGTGTAAAGAGAAATTAAGTTTGATAACTGATTAACTGGCGAAATTTTAAATATTTTATAATATATTCTTAGGTCATGCATATTACGAAAATTAATACCACACTACCACTTACCTAGGTGCATATAAATAACGTAAATGTAACTTCACATCTTATATCACAAATAACGATTGACAGGCTGAGTCAACACTACTCATTTCTGTCCCCTGATATAGCATCACTTTAACATATGAAAATACTACATTGCCATAAATCGAGTTGAAAGTTTACTTAACTACTTAAAGTAGCAAATTGGCTTTTAAAATTGCTGCAGAAGATTTGCAATTAAATAACAATTCGCCACGTCAAACTGGCATTAAAAGTTGTAAGTAAAGTTCAGCCATAAAAAATTATGACCTTTTTCTAATTATTTTTACTTTTGCTCATCTATCATCATTGTAATTAATAAATTGTCTGAAGTTGTTAAACATAACTCATGTACTCTTTATTAGATGATGATAAACCTCAAATATGAAGAGTGAAAGCTACATAGCATGCTAGACAAAACACCAGCAATCTGTGGAGGTGGCACTAGCGACACCAAATTAAGTGTCAACTTTAACACACATTTTTAAATGGAGCAGTGTTAAACGAAGATTCAATTATGATAAATTATTTGTGCTTTTATTCAAATTAGTTTTTTGTTCCCTCTCTCCCTAGCGCTGCGTGTTTATTCTGTGCTTATACGTAATACAATTATTAATTTCCCATGCCATTGTGTTTCGGTTTGTTAACGGAAACAATATTATTTCATTTGGCAGATTTTTTTATTGTTGTGCTTTTGCAGTTGTCACTTTTTCATTAATTTTGTTGTTCATAACATTGGTGCACTGCTGAGGGGGTCTCAGAAACTATAGCTGTTTGACACATATCACCGTTGACATTTAACAATTCTCGTTATAAGTTAATGTTAACCTTTTGAGAGTCAATGTAAAACAAAAAATGTACGATTATTTCTACTGGCATATGGAGAATCGTTCGTTTAGTTCGTGTTCATGTTCTAAACATGATTGTGAAAAGATGCTGTGCCACTGCAAATATTGCAAAATCGTATTGAATTACAATGACATGACCAAGACAGAGAACAGAACACAAATAGAAAAATAAAAAATATTTGATAAAATGTAATTCGAATCCGCAATTGTGTAGAAATGTTAATAAATATTTATTTTATTACGTTGAAGTTGGGTCATAGATTCATTGGAAGAAGACCAAACTTTAAGAAAAGTATTTAGTTGCTGGTATTTCATTTGGTCTAATGGAATTGCTAAACTTATATTTATTTTGGAAGTTTACTTTATATTATGGTGTGTAAGAAATTGTGCGTCGCAATGTGCTTCCTGAAATTTATGAAGAATTCCTATTTTTATATGTAGTTCTTGTTACCAATACAGAGAATTTTTAACTTATAAATATTCTTCAGTGTTGAGAATCTTTTTAAAAGTACTTGAAGTTTGTAAAGATACCCGCAGTTGTTTACATATTTTTTACCTTAAGAAAAATTTTACAGCACACCAATGTAGACATGTATATTTCCGGAAACTTTGCTGTAATAGAGTTTCATTCTTTCGTCTGTGTATCAAGGAACGATGTCCAGGGAAACCGATCAATTGTAAAGGAAATTTTATATGATTTAACTTATATTTTAATATATTATTACACTTAAAAAAACTTAATTTCCCTTTACACACCATGAATGAGGTATGGCATAGCTTCTCGCGTTGTTGTGAATTAACTCACTTTCTACTTTAGGAGTCACAACTAACGGCACCTACTTGTTTATCGACAAATTCAAACGTCACGGTTTGAATGTCACGGAGATTTTTACTAGACATGCCGATTGACTCGGCACTATACTGCAAAGTTGCTGTCGACAACATCCAGATGACTGGAGCCAGGTGTCGAACCTGTGATCTTCCGCATGGTAGTCGCTTGTTGTAACCATCATGCCACGGCCAGTCACAGATATTGTTATGTAGTTATGATTTAATATTGAGCAGTTCATTATCTACCATTTAATAATTTTACCCATTGATAACCCCGCCGTAGAATATAACGTTGGCGAAACATTGATAATTTTAGTAATATATGATATATCATGTCCAGTAAAGACAGCTGTTAGCAACTTTCGCCATCCATCAGCAAAACTTAGTAAAAAATTTCAAACGCTTCGGTCTCTTTTATTTTGTAAATAGTTCGCCACATCAAGCTTAGATAACAGCTCTTTCATCTAGTCCATCCAGGTTTGCGTGACCACCTCCAGCGCCGCTCATCAAGTTTAATGCCAAAGTCTTTTCGAACTGGAGCATTTCCATTCATTCGTACAAAGTGTCCTAGCCAGCGCATACGGTCTAGTTGAACGCGCTTGACTACGTCGATGTCATTATACAGCTCATATAGCTTCATGGTTCATCGACGACAGTTCTCCCCGTTAGCAGTGATGGGTCCAAATATTTTACGAAATACTTTCTCTAGAAGACTCCCGGTATAGATTGATCCGCTTGTGACATTACCCAGGATTCTGCGCTGTACAGCAAGACAGGTAAGATGAGGCACTGGAAGAGTTGGATTTTTGCTTTTCGAGCAAGGGCTTTGCCATTGAATCACCTGCTTAGCTCATAGTAGCAGCGGTTTGCGATCAATACTCGCCTCCTGATTTTCTAGTTCACATTATTATTTTTGTTTAGGTAGCCAAAAATCATCCTCTGCCATCTAAGGTAAACAAATTCATCTACCAAATCAAAGTTATAGTCATCAACGTACACTCAACTCTCCAAGCGAGTAGACTCTTTGTTCGTTGAAACAAATAACTTAGTTTTGTCCTCTTTTACCGCCAGACCCACTTCTGCCGACTGCTTTTCAATGCTCGAAAAGGCCGAGTAACATCCCTCAGTCCGTGGCCAATGAAATCTATGTCATCGAAAATGCTCGAAAAGGCCGCAGTAACATCACTCATTCCGCGACCAATGAAATCTATGTCATCGGCATACGCCAGCAACATGTGACATTTATTAAGATGGGCCCAGTCGTGTTTACTGCAGTCTTTCGCATGAACAGCTCCATTATGATATTAAAGCGATCTCATGACGGACTATTGCATTATCAGAAACCTCGCTTGATATAAAATGGCTCTGTCATATTTTTGTCTATTTTCACCGCCATGTCATATCAGTTTCGCAAGGATACCATACTCAGCCTTAGCATCTAATAGTTTCTGTTGTACCGGACTGTTGAACGCAGCTCTGTAATATATAAAAACAGATGGTAGCTATCGATCTGTGTTTCTTGGATCTACTCCAGGATTTGTCGTAATGTGAATATCTGGTCGGTCCTGGATTTACCAGGACTAAATCCACACTGCCAAGGTCCTGGGAAGTTCGCCTGAATGGGCTTTAGTCTTTCATATAACACACTAGATAGGATCTTGTACGCGGTGCGTAAAGGGCTGATCCCGCAACAGTTGGTACACATTTTTGCATCGCCTTTCTTAAGCACAGGACATAGAACACACTGATTCCAATCTTAGGGCATGCATTCCTTGAGCCTAAGCGTGTTTATCAGCTGGTGCATTCACGTTGCCAGCTGGAGCCAATGGTCTCCCGGCTCAATTGTTTTAGGCAGGTGGAGAGGAGCTGATTAGGAGCATGCATCTTCTCATGGAAAACATCTGGCTGGAGGAGAGCATGTCCGGTAATCGGAGTCTCAGTCTGTTATGTCACATATACAAGTAAGGAGATTGTAGTGAGTTGGAATAAGCTATTACCAATTCGAGCAATTGTGTGAATGTCTAAAGACAATTGTAGATAAACTAATTGGACCATATCACAGCGGCTTGAGAACTTGTAAATCTACGACGGATCAAATATTCTCTTTACGACCAATCCTGGAAAAAAAACTCATGAAAAGCAGATCGGCACCTACCACCTCTTTGTCGGCTACAACAGAGCTGTTTTCGACTCTCCGATAAGTAATAGGCTATATAAGGCTATGCCTGAGTTTGGTATTCCTGCAAAACTAATTCGACTTTGCAGATATACCTTAGAAGACACCAAATCCTCGGTAAGGATCACTCTTAACCATTCAACACGGAAAGAGGTCTCAGGCAGGGTGATAGCTTGTCATGTACACGATCTATATATATAAAAATGAAATGGTCCACGTATGTAATACCATCACTTGAGAACGGCTGAAGCGATTTGACTGAATTTTTTTATTCGATTTGAAATTTTCCGTAGATTGTTTGTGTTGAAAAAAAATCAAATCCAGGTGGCGCTAGGGTGGATTTATATCGAAAATTTGAATGCATGTACCAATTAACTGAAATTCAAAATAGATAGATATTCGTTTGATCATGAGAAAACATTATACGTACAAATGGACCCGGTAGATGGCGCTGGAGTCGGTTTACAATCAAAATTTAAACGAATAGGCCAATTTAACTGAAATTCAGAATCCATGTTTGTTTGATCATCAGAAAAAATTTTATATACAAATGGACCCGGTAGATGGCGCTAGGGTGGATTTATATCGAAATTTTGAATTCATGTACCAGTTTAACTGAAATTTAGTATTTATGTTTGTTGAACCTTGAGAAAAAATTTTTTCTATAAATTGACCCGGTAGGTGTCGCTATGGTGGAATTATAATGAAAATTTTAACGAATTAAACAATTTGACTGAAACTTAGAATGTATATTTGTTTTATTATGAGAATTTTTTTTGTATATATGGACCCGCAGTTGTTTTGGCTGTGGTTGAATTATTTCGAAAATTTATATCGATTGTCCCATTTTACTTAAACTTAAAATATATGATTTTTTTGGCATGAGAAAATTTTGAATATCGATTGTCCGATTTTACTTTAACTTAAAATATATGAATGTATGTTTGGAACCAGTTGCCGGTGTTTAGCTTATGATACACTAAATTTTTGGAATGTCATTTAGTCACTTTTTTTAACATCATAGTTATTCAGAAGTCTATATATATAAAAAAGATGTACATTTTGATGTCAGCACTAATTGTGAAAACGGTTGACCCATTTGTCCCAAAATTATAGTGAAAGTTAAGGATTGGCTGTAGATGGTCACCCAGACCGCAAAAAGGCTTAAAGAAGAATGACTAACTTTTATAATGGCGCACTTCCTACTGAATTAGAGAGCTTCACAAAGTGGGGACAATAACGAAAATTGGAATAACTGTTGATATCACCTAGACCATACGGTTAATGGGGTTGCTGAGCCTAATGAATGCATTTTGGAAATTCGTACTCCTTAGGATAAAAAGGTACAAATCACCCAGTACACCAACGCAGAAAGTTATATGTCAGTCAATCGGATTAAAAATGTGGTTTTAGAATATATGCCTATCAATAAGTAAGTTTTCATCACATCATGGACGACACTGCTGATCCGTTTAGCAATTCTTATAATAATATATAATGACCTTTAAGATGTATGAATAACAGAATCTGTCCGGGAAAACCTCGCCCTTTAAATTGAAATATTTTAGAGGTCAAAAAAATAAACCAATCGTTTTTAGATTTTAACTATACTCAACATATTTTACAAAAATTTGGATGCAGGACGAAGTCTGCCGGGTCAGATAGTTTAATATAGTTATGGAGAAGGTGATGAGAAAGGCTGGTGTCAACATGTCTGGTACCATATTCCATAAGAGCCACATGCCACTAGCCTATACTGTTGATATAGACATCATTGGCCGAAATCCGCGGGATGTTACTGCAGTTTTCTCTACGCTTGAAAAGGAGTCAGCAACAATGGGTTTGGCGGTCAACGAGAACAAAACAAAAAGAATGATTTCGACAAACAAATAGTCCACTCGATGGGGACGCACCGTCAACGTTGAAAATTATTGTTTTGAGGTAGTAGATGATCTCGGATCTTCCGTCGTTAAGAAAAATAGTGTCAGCCAAGAAATTTAGTGGAGAACAGTGCTCACCAATAGGAAGGATGTACCAAATTTCGTTGGTAGGACCAAGTGGTTTGCGACGTGCCACCATCTGGTAGGATATACTTACGCAGAAGACCGAAGCGTGTGGAATTCTTTAATAAAGGTTGGTTAAATTGTAAGGGCCGGTGTTGAATGTGAACCACATCTAAACGTCAGGTTCTTTTCTGCATTTCATTTGACATTTCTCAATTTCAGACTAACTCAATTTGAACACGATCGAGCAACGCGTTAAAGTTATTCAGGCTTATTTTGAAATGGGCGTTCAAATCAAAATGCATATCGAGCACTTCGTGATTTTTTTGGTTCAATTTAATTGTCCAAATGTAAGTACAATTGGAAAAATTGTGCAAAAATTTGAGCAGACCTGGTCTGTAGGAGATGTGAAAACACCAGTGCATTCGCATACATCTCGTACTGCAAAAAATATCAACGAAATGATCAATTTTCGAAGAAAATCATCTTCAGTTATGAGGCACATTTTCACCTCAGTGGATTCGTTAATAAGCAGAATTGCCGCATTTGGGCGAATGATAATCCAAGAGAGATTGGCGAAAAACTAATGCACTTACAAAGAGTGTCTGTTTGGTGCGGTTTATGGGCTGGCGGCATCATCGGGCTGTATTTTTTCCAAAATGAGGCCGGTCAGGCAGTTACTGTGAATGGTTTTCGCTATCGTGAGATGATAACGAACTGTTTATGGCCCGAATTGGAAGATATGGATGTGGACGATATATCACGTGGTGGCGATGTCAATTGACCGCCAAGATCATGTGATTTGACACCGTTGGACTTCTTTTTTTGGGGTTATTTGAAAGAAAAGGTGTATGTCTATAAGCCAGCAACAATTAAAGAGCTAAAGGATGCGATAATTCGGCACATTAACGGCATAGAACCTCAATTATGCCTCAGCATCATCGAAAATTTGGACCATCGGATGGAGGTGTGCCGCCAAGGTCTCGGTTCCATACATAATTGATACATGCCAATATTATCACAATTAAAAGAAATAACAATAATTTCCTAAATATTTTGTGTTTTATTCAAAATCAACATCGGCCCTTAAAATTTAACTACCGTTTACTTCAGGCCTCAAATTTATGAAACACGTTTGTAAGTTGTAATGTGTCACCTAAGTAAATTTCCGCTTTTTTAAACAAACACAACGACACCGTGTTTTATCACCCAAACTGTAGCAAAAATTATATCATATTTGCTATTTCATTTAAAAAAAATCTCGCTTATGCGGTTACTAATGCATTCAAACCAAAAATATTTTTATTACTTTTTACTTTCCACAAAAGTTCAAAATATATATAAATAATAATAAGACCAATCGTTGTCACTTTCTATAGCAAAGCAATAAATATGTATGACATTCAAATATAAATGCAAACAAGTTGACAGTTAATACTACAACAGATATAATAAATAGCAACCAGTTTCACTCATTGATACTTGGCAAATATTGAAATAATTCCTGTAATAAGTGACAGTGAATACCAAAAAAGTCGAATTGAAAGCGTTGGCAATAATTCACTTGGCATTGAGGCCAATAGAACAATTACTAATTAAAAGTATAAGGTGATAAAACGCTCTCTCTCTCTCTCTATATATTTATAAATTAATGGATTTACCAGAAAATGTATTCAAATCTTTTACTCGTCATACCAGCACTCTATCTTGGATGCTTGCAGATGAAATCCATTTCCAGTGAAAACTAGGAACATTAGGATTTAACGCCTTTAAAGCAAACACGTTATAATACATTTAAACTTAAACGGCATTTGACAAAACTCTTAAGTATCGCTATTAAAATAACCATAAAAATTAAATATTTTATGGTGTAATTATTTATGCATGTGCAAACACGTATGTAAGTATTTTCACGCTTAAAATCAGATCTCTGTTGCAGAATGCACACATTCACACCGGATAAAATCCCATAAAGCCTTAAGCGCGCATCCACTGATGGCCAAGAAATCGACAAGAAATGAAAGTGGTGGCCGGCCCCCTCGCATCACAACGACTTCGACGCGGTGGTCTTTAAAGTAACATGGCCAAAACACTTGTACCGTCGTGGTATGAGTAGTTTATCTTCAGTTATATTAAAAGATTTATAATCAGATATCACGTGTAACGGAGTGATATCAACACGCCTTATTGGCCCGGTTATAAGTCGCTGTGTGTGTGTGTGTGTTATGCAGCATCTTAACATTGAAAGCGACAGCAAGTCACAGAAGACGCAACGGCGGCGGTGGCGAGACAACAATTCCTCACATAACATGAGAAAAACATAATTGTATAATGACAGTTGAGACGGACGGACGTACAATGTCGGCGATCCACGCCATCACCTCAGTAAACCGGTGCTACGTTTTTAGTCTTACATATTCCAATACATATGTGCAGGAGGTTTGCGGTTAATCGGACCAGACAAGCGTGTACGTTTCGCATAAACAAAAAGTGGATATAGAAAAATCGGAACCGGCATTAACGAGCATGTGCGAAGCAGCATGGGTGAGCGTTGATAATGACGGGGAGCTACTAAGGCATATAGCCGGCATTGTCTTATGTATCAATCAAAATAGCGCAAAATCTCAAAACTAACAAAAATGTAAATAAAGATGCGAATATAATTAAAATTTTTAGTACATGAGAGTCTTCAAAACTATATCTATTTTATTTTTTTAAACTCGACGCTACATTTTCCTCTCAGTGCATAATTCCTCATTTTACTAAACGAAAAAAAATACGAAACTTCAACAAAATAAATCATATTATTGAACATTGAACATCATTGTAAGCAACAATCTCTCCCTGTGGTCGCCGTCGTCGTCGTCGCCATATATGTTCTGTGTAAACCTGTTGGAATTGTTAGCAACAATTTAAGGTAAGATTCACATATTCATAAACACTTCAAAGAAAATCGTAGAAATATTGACAACCAACTCATAGGAGACATACATAGCTTAACATAAAGGTAGGTAGCATTTTCTGCCATTAACAACGAAAAACTTTTGCTAAACATTATTAGCACATTCATCATCATTGACATTAGCATCAGGAGCCAGCATCATTATAGTGATGATTATTATCATCTTGAGCCAAGATGGCATATCAGTTACTATGTCAGGAAGCAATGTCAGTTAGACACGTTTACAATGGCTTGTCGTCCGTCTCTCGTTCTCTATATTGGGAAGGTGCAAGCTTGTCTGGTGTTTTGTATGTCGCGCTACTCGTTACTAATGCTAGATTTTAATGATGATATTTATGGCTTTTTAATTGTTGCTGGATTGAAAGATGCGACTTTTGTTTTTGTTATTTTGTTGAAAATTGTTTATAGTGGCTGTATTTATAAACAAAAAGTGGTTATTATTAGGTGAAGGCATTTCAAGGTAAGATCGTGATCGTTAGCTATCTCTCGGCTTAAGTACTTTTGTAGTTAAACTAATTAAAGAAATTAATGTTTGAAAGAAAAGTTGCAAAAGTTTAGATAGATTTTAATAGAAATTTTTTGTAACTATTGAATTTGAAAATTAAGGCATTGAATGTTTTGTTAGAGAAATAATTAAGATGGTATCCCCATGAAGCTAATACAAATTAGGGGGATGACACTGACTGGCACGAAGTCTTCAGTGAAAATAGGCAAAAATCTGACAAATCCATTTTTAACCAATTCAGACATGGAGAGAGTTCGCTATGCGATCTCTTTAACATCGTAATGGAGATGATCATGCGGAAGGATGCAGTAACAGGACTGTTACCATCTTTAATTAAAGTCACATGCTGCTGGCTTATACCGATGACATAGATATCCTTGGCCGTGGACTGCGGAATGTTACTGCGACCTTCTCCAGCATTGAGAATCAGTCGGCAGAAATGAGTCTGGTGATAAATGTGGACAAAACCAACTTATTCGTTTCAACGAAAATACACCTCAAAGTGAAAATTACATTAAGCTCCAAATTACTTACTTAATTTCTCTTTACACCCCATGGATGAGGTATGGGATAGCTTCTCGCGTTTTGGTGAATTAACACTCTTTTTATTTTTAGATTCACAACTTACGGCAACAACTTGTTTATTGACGAATGCGAACATCACTGTTTGATAAGCTTTTACCAGACATGCCGATTGACTCGACACTTATACTGCGAAGTTTGCTGACGACAAAATCGAGGGGGCCGCCAGTGAAAGAAAATTAATTTTTTAGATGACTGGAGCCAGGAATTGGAACTTGAATCTCCCGCATGGTAGTCGCGTGTTAAAACCATCATGCCATGGCCGGGTCTAATTGCATTATAAAAATAGCCCCTAGGAAATTTTACACCAAACATAAAAAATAGACCCAAACATTTTGTTGGGGCCTAATTTCGCAGTCGTTTTTTGAAGGTATGCAATTTGACCCCAACAATTGGAAAATAGTTGCCACGATCCCCCGCATACGCCGTAGTTGGACTCGTTGCGTACTAAGTCTCGCTACTCTTTCTCTCTCTCTCTCTCTGCTGCGCGAGACGAATGTAGTGGGGGACACGTCCCCCGCATACGTCGTAGTTAGACTCGATGCGATTAAGTCTCGCTACTCTCTCGCTCTCTCTACAGCGCGAGACGAATGCAGTGGGGGGCATGTCGTAGTTAGACTCGATGTATACTCAGTCTCGCTACTCTCTCTCTCTGTCTTTTTCCATAAGTCATAAGTCATCTCCACTTAGCCGTTTCATTACTTAGAAAGTCATTCTTTTGTGCCCCCTCCCATTCATCACTAAACAAACAAACAAAAATAATGTCTGCCTAGAAATCAAGAGAAGAGTATTGATCTCAAACCGCTGCTACTATGCGCTAAGTAAGCGATTTAATGGCAAAACCCTAGGGTTCTTTCGAAGAACAAAGATCCAAATGTACCAAACACTGATCCTACCTGTATTGCTCTACAGTGCAGATCTTTTCTGGGAGTCTTCAAGAGAAAAACTTTTCAAAATATTTGGACTCATCATCGTTAACGGCGAGTACCATCGTCGAATGAACCATGCGCCGTATGAGCTGTACTACGACATCGACGTTGTCAAGCGCGTTGAAATAAACCGAAGGCACAGGCTTGGACACGTTGTACGATGAATGAAAATGCTCCAGCTCAAAAAGTCTTCGGCAATAAACTCGATGGTCGGCGCAGGAGGAGGCAGCCATAACTTCATTGGATGGACCAGGTGAAAGAGCTATTATCTAAACTTAGAGTAAGTAAAGCTCTTGGAATTCTTTTCTACGTGCGGCTACTGTTGTTGCTGCCATATAAGAAGAAGAAGAAATTGAAAATGTCTAATTGTTGTGCCCAGTACTATCCATATATCAACTCTCTTAGGCTGAAAAACAGTCACTGAATGAAAACAAAAATTACGTCTGCAAATATCAATCTGTGTACTAAATTTTATCTCTCTTTATCGCTACAACATAGTTTTGTTACGCACCCACCGCCCACTGATCGAAAATTAAATTACGTCTGCATATTTATAATTGTGTTGCAGAGAACAATCAGGATACCAAATTTTATCTCTCTAGTACTTAAATAAAGTTTGGCCATGCCCCCTCCGCCTACTGATTGAAAATAAAAATTCCGTCTGCGAATTTGAACCTAAAGTGCCGAGTACAATCTGTGTACCAAATTTTGTCTCTGTAGCTTTAATAAAAAAAAAATAAGCCACGCCCACTCCGCCGCCCATTGGGTCAAAGTTCCAAAAACACATAGCATATGGTAATTTCCATATAGTAGTATATATTTTTGTTTTTTTTTTAACGATTTAGTTTAAGTAGGAATTTTCGATATATTAGAAAAAGTGGGCATAGTCATAGGTGTAGCCAATTTTTTTTTCATAAAAACCTTGGTCTTTTACGGATTAAAAAGGCTTTTTGTCTTCGGTGACTCTTAGTGAAATTTCCCGGAGTATATTTCTGTCGATGATTCTAAGCCTTGACCTTTGTCCAATGTTGACTTATAAACAGTTTTTAAAAATTGGTCCAAAAATGTTCCATACAGGCGGGAGCTAGAGGTTTAAAATGTTCCGAGAAAATATTCCCCTGACTGGTTTAATATAGGTCTCCGAAGACATGAAATACCCCAAACGTATTTTCACAGATGATTTTTCATATTCTTTGATTCGACTTTTGACCAAAAAAATCAAACTTCAAACACCTGTGAAAAAATTTGTGACGTAGTGGAGCAAAATGCAGTTGAGGGTTTTGTTACTGAGGTCAAATGCTATCGTTTGATTTTGGATTGGTTCACCCCCGAAAAAGTGTGTTGCACTGTGATATAATTAAATAGCGATTTGTTACATATGTGTCCCATCTGCCCTTTTTATCTTATCTGTCCTTCCAATTAGACAAAACAATTCCCATCAATATGGCAACCCTTTTTTTATGTAAACCCATAAGTATCTGACATTTGTATCTCAGCTGACTTTTGTATCTCAACAACACATTTACTAAGGGTTGTTTTACTGGCATCTCATTCTAGGTACATTCTTGTCATCATCGTCAAACTCTTCTTTTCCCCAGAACAGGGAACAAAACAAAACAAACCAATAGATAGAGAGAGAGGTAGAGAAAAGAATCCAATAAAATGCACTTGATTAATGTGACATCGAAATGAACAAAACATAGAATAGAGAAAAAAAAACTTTAATGTGCAATAACAATAAAAATTACCATGTAGGTACAAAACACAAAATAGAATGATTTAGAGACAGATAGAAATAAAAAGACGACAAACAGACTGCAACAATAACAAAACAAGAAAACAACATCCTAAATGATGATGTTATGTTAGGGAAATTAACTGATATGAGGTTATTATTGGTCGACCAACAATATGGAACACACACACATCTGAAACATACGCTCACACCCCTTGATGGCAGCATCTTTGCCGTCATCATCATACACTTGTTCCAAGTTCTAAGCATGGCTCTTGTACGAAATTGTACGTGACTATAGCACATGATGCCTTCGAACGCACCGAACATAAAAATAGACCCACCATCAGCAGCGGCAGCATCAGCAGCGCAACAATTTAATGAGAATTTTCAAATTGCTCTTGGAAAGAGTTCATTGATATGATAACAAATCGTAAGTTTAATAGAGAACAATAAAATCCATTTGATTCATAGATTCTGTTGTTCTCCTCTTAATGCAAAGTTCAAATGAACCAAGAGATTATCAAACAAATGTATGTATGATACTCGCCGGCATTGGGTTCCAGTCGTCACAGCGGCCCCTAAGTTGTGATAATGGAAATGTCTAGAATCTGGGTGGAACTATTAACAAGAACATAAATTAAAATTTTAAATTGTAAATAGTAAATCGAAATATAAAAAACGAAATTGTTGGAATGAAATGTTTATATCAAAACATTAAAACCGATATCTTTTGGGGGGTTGATTGACAGGTAATGCGGGTATGATGTGGCTGACCTAAAATGTCGTTAAGACATAAAATGCAACTCTTAAAAAAAGTGCATCATTAGTTACCTGACATAAATTATGGAAAGCGATTTTGTGGAGAAAAAAAATAAATATAGTTTGAACCAGAAAGAGAATCCTGTGTGTGTTTTACATGTAGTATCACCATGAAGTTCTGACCAGATGGTGAGCGAAGTTCCCAGTCAGGCTGGGAGTAGCCTTCTTATGACCTCAGTATGTTTGCTCTGCCGTCATCATTCAAAAATTGCCGATCGTTGTGCTACCAGAATTAGCACTCTCTATCTAGTCCAATTTTGCTTACACCAGTCGGTCGGAATGGAAAAAAGTAAGGACCTTGGGAGTGCTCTATTGTTTGCTGTAGGTCTGGTCGAATACAACATGAATCTGTATACCAAGTTTTCCTATTACTCTCAAAGTCTTGACTTACAGTTAATTAACTGGGGTTTCGTTACTTTCCTTACTTGTAACCTTATGACACAGTCAATTCTTTACCGATACCCTTCACCACGCGCACGAACGTATTATTAGAGTATATTCATTTTTTTTTTCGTTCATTTGGTAATTATGATATATTAGGGCAGCAGCGAAATGTATTGATGATTTTTTTTGGCGAAAATTTAAAAATGTTCGAGCGGAATATTGTCCCATTTGATGCATTTGTAAAAAATACATAACTGAAATTTGAATAAGATCGCACAAATATTTGTTGTGCACCAATGTTCGATTAAGGAACTGTATTTTTTTCTTGCAAAAATATAATACTCAAATATTGACGTGTTTCGGCGGCGCCTAGGCGCTTTTTGCCAACTTGGATCCAAATAGCTGATTATATCTCTACTTTACTTTGATATTTTCAAGACGAGCAAACTATTTTTATGGCTGTTATAATGATTTCTTTTAAATAGGGTGTGGCACAGTTTTAGTTTTATACTACGCCCTGATACCGCTCATTTTTTATTGGATCACGAACTTTGCTGCTAAATGCATCCACACAAATTTTAAAGGCGGTTGGAGAAACAGTGCGATGGCACAACTAAGACACTGTTTACGATCCTAAACTGGTTACCCCGGACATTGAGGCAAGGAAAAATCGCAATGCGTTTAGACGCCACAAAAGCATGGATGCACATGAACTATTGCCATGCCAAAATTATAGACCTAGTCAATGTGAGCTGTCACACAATTTTTACCATACCAGAACCTGTCTTCGATTCGAGTTTTAAAAGGAACATTCCAGATAGGTCCTACTATGATGATAATGCCCTAAACTTTGGGGAGGATGTCATCCTAATTTTGGAAATTAAAGGAAAAAGCAGTCTGTGGAATCTATTCTAAGTAGTTGAATTTGCAACTATCAATCAGACAACCAAATAGCGGCCATTAGAATAGCCGTAGAGAAAATTCAGTATCGTGGGATATTTGGCGGCAATATTTACTAATAATAAAGCGGCTATCAGATCCCTGGAGAACGTGTACACCACTTCAAGTAACGTTCGAGAATGCCGGTCGTCTCTTGAGAAGATAGCGAGACATTAGACGGTTACCCTTACCAACATGGGTTCTAGGACATGGGGACATATATGGTAACCATAGAGCCGATACATAGGCAAGGGCCGCCACAACTGTGAACATGGGCGAAGGTTACCGTCTCATTGGAATCCCTCTCACAAGGGAGAAACAGCTAATTGCGGGGAAACTGAACCTCATTGCTAAGGAGAGATAGGTGAGAGTAACCACTTGCAAGGCGACCAAACGAATTTGGCCTAGAATGGATATGCAGAGGACACGATTTGTGCTGAACCTGTCCAGAGTCAACCTGAGGAACATTATAGCTGTAATAACCGGTCATTGGCCGATTGGAAAACACGCTTAAAGATTGGAACTACCCTACAACGATTTTTGTAGAAGCTGCAATGATTTTAAAGAAGAGGAGGCCACGGAGCATCTTCTATGTCGCTGCCCTGATTTTGGTGACCTTTTATATAAAAAGTTTGGACATCGAACACTTCTAGACAATACCTGTCTACCAGTAGATGATTTGCGGAACATCCGTGCCTTCATTAGAGCAACGAAATGGCTGGATAGCGACGTTGACCGAAAAGAATAGGAATATTTGGTGCGAAAATTTGAAAGTGGTGTCACATCGGAACTATGTTAGCTGTGTTGAACGTGGCAGCCGAATTAACCTAACTTAACTTAACAGAACGATTTCAAAAATTTTATCCAATGGGTGGGGCCACGCCCACTTGATATATCAAATGTGAAAGTACCCTATTATGACCACCGAGATATCAGTATCATTTTGCGAAAATTTTAAAAAAAATTTTGCCTATATCTGTTTTATAATAACTGACACAATATTCCTCCCGGACATTAATGGAAATCCAAAGTTGAATTTTCGCTGCCACCCTTATATATCTATATAACTGATCATCAAAGTCGATTTACAGATGTCCGTCCGTCTGCATTCCCCGTTATTACAACCGTAATTTAAGAGATATCGAGCCGAAATTTGGAAAGAATGCGATATTACAGCCGTAGTTTAAGAGCTTTCAAGGTACAATTTGGTATGCACGCTTCTGTCCTCTATGTGAAAGTTAAGTTCTACCTACACCTGATCTCCACACCCTAAGGGGGTCCCATACAAAATTCAAATTTTAAAAAATTTTGCACCCACCGCTCTAACTGCCCCAAACATGCCCCAAATGTATGACCGACCCCCAATATTATTTTAACCCCAACAGTTTTCAGAACATATCTATCAGGACAAAAACTACTCTCGCCTATCATTCAAATTGCCCCTTTTTTGGGGGTCTATACCTAAGATTACTTCCATAGTTTAAGAGCTTAAAAAAATTTATTTCGCTTTACACCCCATACATGAGGTATGGGATAGCTTCTCGCGTTATTGTGAATTAAGACGCTTATATTTTAGATTCACAACAAACGGCACCTACTTTTTTATTGACGAATGCGAACGTCACTGTTTGGGAAGTTTTTACTAGGCATGACGATTAACTCGACTGCGAAGTTGCTCTCGACAACATCGAGGGGCCGGCAATGAAAGAAAAATTTAGATGACCGGAGTCGGGAATCGAACCCGGAATCTCCCGCATAAGAATAGATTTTAGAGGCTAATAGTTATGTCCACCTTTATACAAACTCTTCTTTTTTGCGGTACAAAGTTTAGTAAAATATAATTGTAATGCAAAAAACAAGTGTTATCACCATTTTTATCTAGAGCTTAGGGCATTAATGATTCGGCATAGCCGATGAGAATTACCTTACTAGTTTGATTTCTTAACGGTTTTGTAGAGAGAGAGAGAGAGAGATCTTAGACCTTTCCATTCATATATACCATTATACCGCAAATAATCGCACCAAACAGTCGTCGTCGAGGAGAAGTATTACAAAAGTGTTTTAGTGGGCGTAGTTTGATTAGTGCACTTGCAATGTGTACTATCTGTATGTAAATGTACAGTGGTGTGCGATGAAATAGAGTCGCACCTAACCAAAATTGTCAAAGCAAGAAAAATTCACAAAAAAATATTTTTCTATGGAACTTTCAGTTATTTTTATTAAATTTCAATACTAATCTAACAAAATCGAATATCAGTGTGGAAGTTCAAAACTTAAAATGGCTCGAACAAATAAAAATATTTGAAATTCCCAGGATTTGGCTGTGAACAAAAATAGAGTCAATGAATTTACCGACCTTAAAGTAAATAAATAAGTTATTTAAATTAAACAAATGTTTAAGTTATATCTTACTTTACCTCAGTAGTTTGAAGAATAGCCATTATTTTTAATTACTGCTGTGCACCGATTTGGCATTGAATCCCCTAACTTTTGACAAGTCTGTATTGGAATATTCTTCCACGCAACTTCAATCATTGCCCATTGTTCGTCCTTATTGGATGGATTCTTTACTTTAAGAGCCATTTTTAACACCTGCCACAAATTCACAACAGGATTTGGGTCTGGCGATTGTGCAGGCCATCTTAAAACTTAATTTTTTTTGTTTTCGGAATTTAGTTTAGCCAATTCCATGTGTGTTTCGGGTCGTTGTCTTGCTAAAACACCCAACGAAGTGGCATTTGCCATTCAGTCTAAGGCATCATGAAGCCATTCAAATTATTTGTGTAAAATGTAGCGTCAGATTTAACCTCAAACCGAAATACAGGCCCAGTACTATAGTACGAAAAGCAACCTCATATCAGTATGTTCCCACCACCAAGTTTCATGGTCATGATGGTGTGTTTAGGAAGATATTCGCTGTTGGGGACGGTAATCGGTGTTGGGGACGGTAATCGGTGTTGGGTGGTCTTTGTAAAGGAAGCTCAATGCGATCAGAGTTAAAAAACTTCACTTTCGTATCATCTGACCACAAAATATTCAGCCACTTGGTTACTGGCCAATCCGCAAGTTCTTCGGCGAACTCAACTCTTCTTTTTTCGTTTTGTTTATGGTAAAATAGATGCTAAATCTTACACAAATATTCTGAATGACATCATAATGTCTTATGCTGAATGGGAAATACCACTACGATGGGTGTATCACCAAAAAAACGACCCGAAACACACATGGAAAATGTCAAATTCGATTTCGAAATAACAAAGTTGGAGTTTTAAGGTGGCCTGCACAATCGCCAGACTTAAATCCTATTAAGAATTTGTGGCGGGAGTTAAAAGTGACTTGTAAAGGAAAAAATCCATGTAATAAGAATGAACTATGGGCAATGATTGAAGTTGCGTAGTAGAATATTTCAATTCAGACTTGTCAAAAGTTAGGGGATTCAATGCCAAATCGTTACACAGAAGTAATTAAAAATTATGGCTTTTCTACTAAGTACTGAGGTAAAGAAAGATATAACTTAACCATTTTTTAAATTAAAGTCACTTATTTATTTACTTTCAGGTCGATAAATTCTTTGACTCTATTTTTGTTCACAGCCAAAACCTGGGAATTTGAGATATTTTTATTTGTTTGTGCCATTTTAAGTTTTGAACTTCCACACTGATATTTGATTTCGTTAGATTAGTATTAAAATTTAATAAAAATAACTAAAAGTTCCATAAAAATATATGTTTTTGTGAATTTTTCTTGCTTAGACAATTTTGGTTAGCTACGACTCTATTTCATCGCACACCACTGTATATGCAAGGGCGTGGCAAATACATAGGTTTCTGAGGTATTGGTAACTATTACAAGGTAAATAATCTGACGAAACTGAAATATACTGTGAGTTTCCGTTTGGAAGTTAAGCAGATATATTAATTTTTAAAAGGAGCTATTCTTCCCATTTACAGTCCCATTACTTCATTTTGGAAAATATTAATACCGCTAAATTTTCATTAGAATCAGCTACTCCACCAGCTATGTAGCAAATCTTTACACTTGTTCTGCTATCAAATGATACCTATATACCCTCATCCTTAAGGGTGAGGGTAAAAAAGCTTCAGTGAAATTTCAGGCTAATATATTGAACAATTTATTGCCAAGAATAAAAAACATTGTCGATAGCAGTCTGTTTCAATGTAATGTATACCGATTCCTTATTATTAAACCAACATGTCAACATTTGTAGTACAAATCTACTATAGTAGGACCCTTCAAACCCATTCTAATAATTACCCTAACGATGTACAGTGCCCTGTCTTACCAGAACAACACATAATTTCTATGTAACCCAATCTTTCTCTTCCATCATCGGCGTCATCATCATATGTTCGCAGTGATGCAAGCATAAGCAATTGTAGTTGATAGTAGGCTGAGATAGTACAGATGAAGAAACAAAATAAAGGCAATAAAGGCCACTCACTCGTCTGCATACATACATATGTATAGTACTAACTACACTATATTCAAATCTGACGTGGACAACGTGTGGACACCATAGCCACATACTCGCCGACGCAGCGTAAAATCAGAATATCATAACGAATTTCCAGAATTTTCTTGGGTTTAGGAAGTATGACCCGGTTTTCACATCATCACAGAAATGAATGAACATAATAAGAAAGTAAACTAATAATAAAAACAAAACATGAAGAAGGAAGCACATTCGAAATGCCGGTTCTAAAAAAAATAGACGCAGATAAGACGTCTGAATAAAACTAACAAGACTCTACAAGACCCTTATCATCAGAATGACTTAATAAATTTCAATGGGTATTAGAAAACCGATCAATGACACAAGAGCTAGCGAGAATTATAGAAAATATCTATTACTTACAATTTTTTCGAAGTTTTTTTTCCGAAGAGCAGCTCTATGAACAACTGTTGGTTGTCAAGGTGCTGTTGGGACCATCGAATGTTGGTGGGCAGGGTAGATATTTTGTCGTTGTTCTTCCAATTCCAATTCTTATTGGGATTCTTGAGGTTTTCTCTGTCACCCGCTGGCCACAAATGTTATGGAAAATATATACACAAACACACGCACGCAGTAAAAACAAAACAAACTAAACTATACTGGCAATGTAATTGATGCCAATAATGATGATGATGATGAAGAAAACAAAACACACGCAAGGGAAAAAATCGGTGGCGTTCTTGTCGTTCGTTCGTTGTCTACACAGGAGAAGTAGGAGGTAGGAGCACCGCAACCGTCTGACGAATGACGGGGACCAAAGAAAATACAAATTAAACCGTTTCACACTTTTCGAACACGCACGTTGTTTATCACGTCTCGTCTACCCGTTCACGTACTAGCTAACAACTAACCAGTCGGACTGCTGCACCACCCCTCGTTTTGATTTGGGTGTGGGGAAAGAGGGCGGTCGAGTAAAGGAAATGACACACAAAATGTTTCACTTAGATACGTTTTTTTTTGCATTTGTAATACCCGTTAATAAAAAAAAGGATACGTTGTGTGTTTCTTTTTTGTTATCCTTTCGTTTAGAAAAATCTCTGGTACTTATTTTTTTGTTTTTGTATCTTTACCTCACACTCTTTCTGAAACAAAATATTCGAGCAAAGCAAAACACTAGAACTGCGTCCGCGCTTTGAGAGTATCTATCGTACACTGATGTTATTTCGGCCTTTGCTTTGTGTAGATAAATGCTTCGCTTCGCCTCGTCGGCCTCATCGTTGTGGCGGCGGTGGCAGTGTAGATTCTTTTGCTGTGTCGTGTTGTGTTGTGTATTTTCCTGTGTATCTTTTGTTTGGGATTTCTTGTTTGTTTTGTTTGTGTATTCATGCGGTGGTCTCTCGCGATTTGCCGCTCTCACAAATGTGCATTTATTTGTGAGATACACAGTGCGGTCGAAAGGTTTAGGTACAGCACTACATATGGGAAAGTTAATGCTGTGATTAGATGTCGGAAAACAGAGGTCACAGTTGAAGATGTGATGTTCAGAGATTGGAAGTCGTTCGACTCTTGTGTGGTTGATAGTATTAGGCGACATTTTCTTATATGGGAGTACCAACAGAAATTCATCTATCAGTAGCTACACGAATAAAAAAATTTCAAGCGCTTCGATCTTTTGCGTCCCTTAGATAGCTCGTCACATTAAATTTAAATGACAGCTCTTTCTCCTGTGCCGCCCATCGAGTTTATTGGCAGTTCCGGTCGGTGCATTTTTCATATTTTCGTGTCGGATGTTATAAAACAACTTTAAACCATGCCTCAAAGGTCAAATCCATATAAACTTAAAAACTTTATTTCCTTTTACACCCCATGAATGAGGTATGGGATGCTTCTCGCGTTGTTGAGAATTAACACGCTTTCTATTTCAGATTCACAACAAATGGCACCTACTTGTTTATCGACGAATGCGATAATGAGAATGAACTAATGAGAAGCTTTTACTAGACATGCCGATTATCTCGACACTTATACTGCGAAGTGGCTGTCGAAAACATCGAAGGGGCCGGTAATGAAAGAAAAATGTAGATGACTGGAGCCGGGAATCGAACCCGGTATCTCCCGCATCATAGTAACGTGTTCTAACCAGTGTGCCACGGCCGGTCCCGGTCAAATCCATATAAGTATATGAAAATGAGTTTATGTTTGTTTATTTACATTTTTAGTACCGTATAGACTCGAAAACGGCTTGACCGAAATTTTCACACAATCTAGCTGTGTGGTCGGTGGTGAAAATAGGGTGCTTTAATTTTTGATATATCAATTGGGCGTGGCCCTGTCTATTAAACCCCATTTTTGAAACCGCAATATCTGGAGGACTTTTTCTCCAATAGCTCTTATAATTTGTGTGGATGGATTTGGCAGCAAATTCCGTAATTCAATAATAATGGGCGGAATCGAATCAGTGGGCGTGGTATAAAACTGCAAACTTTAAACGGCTGTATCTCATGAACTATAAGAGTTATAAAAACGATATTTGGTATATATGTTATTCGTACAGATAGAATTGCATCCAGGACGGAAGTGGGCGGTGCCACACCCCTTTTTCAAAAATCACTCTGACGGCTTTTCTAATAGACCGATTGATGCGAAAATTTTACAAAGTGGTTCTGATGACCTTGTTGATGGTCCTTGGCTATACTTGATTGTGATTGGCAAAAAGGACGTGGTACAGCCCATACAATGTAAAATTTAAAATGGATATATCTCATGAATTTGGGTGCCTTCGGGAATGTGAAGTGAATCTTGCATCTCAAGCCGACTCAAAACCTGGGCAATGGTGTTCGTGATATTTTGTATCATGAATAGCCGCTGATAGTGAGCGACGAACACTGATGGTTGGGCTAGCCACCTGCATTCAAGTCCTTTACTGGCTATGAAAACACGACAAAGAAAAAGTAACCTGGAACGTCCGGACTCTCTATAGAGAAGGTGCCATTATCCGACTGGCGGATGTCGGCGGATATAAGGCTAACATCACCGCCATCCAGGAGATGACAGCTGCCATGTCGAATAGCACGAATTTGGATGTGGATTTGTAACTAGTTGGCGAGAGACTCAGACATCTTGTCTCGCGATTCAATCCTGTTAGTGATGGAATAGCCGCAATCCGCATCAAGGCGAAATATTTCTACATCACTCTGATTTGTGCACATGCCACGACGAAAGATGAAGACGATGAGATTAAAGATGTATTCTACGAGCATCTAGAGGAAACATACGACCGCTACCCTGGCCACGACATTAAAATTGTCCTGGGAGATTTTAATACAAAAATAGTAAGAGATGATGTTCTTGGTCCATCGATCTTAAATTCAGCCTGCATACCGACGCGTCGGACAGCGGGTTTAGGTTGGTTAGCTTCGCAGCGGGAAGGAATATGGTAGTAAGTGGAACCAGATTTCAACACAAAGATATCCACATGGCAAGTTGGCTATCCCCCGATCAAAACACCAAAAATCAAATTGATCATGTGGTAATTAATGGAAGGCATGCATCTAGTGTCATAGACGTGCGCATGTTTCGTGGTGGTAATATTAGCTCGGATCATTACCTGGTTGCAACCAAGGTGCGCCCAAGATTGAGCAGAGCGAAAAACGCACGTAACCAATCAAGAAGAAAGCTGGACATCACCAAGCTGCAAACCGCATTCCGCATTCCGTGTCAGTTGCCCAACAATGAAGAATGTCGCATAGCGTCTGAGGAACAGGATGCTGCTATAGGACAACGTTATAGCCAATTGTAAGCCGGGTTGTTAGGGAGCGGCACAAGCAGACAACAAAACTGGCGAGGGTATTTAAGCAGAAAAAATACGTCAGATGAAGAAACAGGAGAATGAGGATATAGATATTTACAGGAATAAAGGTGAAAACCGAACAAAAAAAATAAGTGCGAAAGGATATGGTTCTGGAGCCCCTCATTTAAAGACAATGATGAAAATCTGGTTACAGATACGCAGAGTGTTCTGCATATATGAAGAGAACACTTTCAGCAACTGCTGGTTCAGGAAGGCAGCACACGTGAAGGTGTCACGCCAGTTGTTGACCGCCACTGAAAACAGAGCACTTCAAGTCCGGTGAAGACTGCGCACGTTTTGGCTTAACGAGTGCATGCCTGATGATTGGAATCTAAGCGTATTATGTCCTGTACTGAAAAAAGGTGATCCAAGTGTGAGCTCCAACTTCTGCGGTATTGGCATTATACCCATCTCTAATGTGGTCCTGTCGAGTGTGTTATGTGAAAGACTAAACATAGTGTTAGCTCGCTTGATCGGGCCTTATCAGTGTGGCTTTAGACCTGGTAAATCAACATCTGACCAGATATACACACAACGGCAAGTCCTGGAAAAGACCTTAGATAGCCCGATATGGCAGATATTACTCCAAGTCATGGCTGAGTTTTGTATTCCAGCGAAGCTGATACACCTATGCGCAATAACGCTGACTATCTTCAGTGAAGATTGCAGTAAACACGAGTGGCACGATATTGAACAAAAGTCACATGCTGACGTAGACATGTATACAGAAAGAATCAGCAAAAGCGGGTTTTACATAAACGATAACAAAACGAAGTTATAAATACCTAGGCTCCGTCATCAATAAAATAGCTTTGTTTTTAATCTAATGAAAGATGTTATTATGAAGAGTTTTTATGATTTGAACATGTTAAAGGTACCAAATATCAAGCTATCATCCAAACCCTACTTTTCATATTCATCAGCTATGGCTGCGTGGAATTTCCAGCAACTGTGTGCGTGCGAACCAGCCGTGGCATGATGATTAGAACACGCGACCACCATGCGGGATCCCAGGTTCTACTCCTGGCTCCAGTCATTTACATTTTTCTTTCATTGCCAGCCCCCTTGATGTTGTCGTCAGCAACTTCGCAGGTAAAAAAGTGTCAAGTCAATCGGCATGTCTAGTAAAAGTTTCTCAAACAGTGACGTTCGTAGAAGTCGATAAACAAGTAGGTGCCGTTAGCTGTGAATCTAAAAATAGAAAGCGTGTTAATTCACAAAAACGCGAGAACCTATCCCATACTTCATTCATGGGGTGTAAAGGGAAATGAAGTTTTCTTTTTAAGTTTGTGTGCGTGATAGGACTTATACTCGAATGGTTTTAGCTGTTTTTTTTTTTTGACTACGTGCTTCGTATCACCTGTAAAACATATAAGAAATTCCAGTTTAAAGGTAAACAGATTAATTCAAATATCTCTGAACAATGCATAAGGCATAACATGCACCTTTTATATAAATTACAAATATTTAAATACTGTGCACATAAGAATATTAAAATTTGCTTAGAAAAATTGTAGAAATATCTTTTTCTTGTCTTGTTTTCATAACTGAAACAATATTTTATTAACTGTAATTTTTGGGTGACTACTTGAAATAAGTCAATATCAGCACATCTATGTTTTTTATTTATTTATTAAAACATTTGCAACTGTATTAGAAAAAAAATACTGTGAAACGTTTTACTCGTGAAAGCATGAAAAAAATTCAAAAAGTTTGCGGTTTCGAGACAAAACAGACAGGTATGTTTAAATGGCCTTAGATGCTTCCTTCTAAAACGTTAAGAAATTGACTGAGGCACAAGCATTCAAGTGCAGCAAAATAACGAAAACCCAGATTCATGTTGTACTTGACAACATGCACTACGTCAGTCCCCAAGATCCTTAAAATGTTTCCATTCTGTAGCAGTGTGTTACGAAATCATTTATATAGAAAGTTAAAGTTATTTTCTTTTAATCATAAACAAAATTTTGTAACGGTACATTATTTTGGAAAAATAATTATACACTTAGATAAACTGCCAAAAATAATACAATTTGCCGCCATCATTAACTCAAAATCACAAAATTTGACATAAGCGATTGCTTGAAAAAACCCCAGAATTTACATCCATATCAAAATAAAATACCAGCAATTATATTTTGTTAAAAGCTTAAGCAAATTCGTTTGAGTCTAAGAAATGCAAATATTTATTTAAATTTATATGACAAACAATAGAACCAATGAATGTTAAATATTTAAAATAATAATATTAATATATCATTGTTCGTAACAAAAGTTGCAATGCGCACCGCACCACCTGATGATAGGAGTTCATGGTCAGGCAACTCATTTTGATATTATGTACCACATTTTATAAATATTGGTAATGCATAAATTATTTGGAATATTCTTAATATAATGCATATGTATATTGTTGAAATTCAGTACAGTTTTGTTTAAAAGGCACTTTTAAGCTATTGTTTAAAATACGGTTTTAAGTTATATGTAAAACCAATGACCAATCAATCAATTATACTTTATCTCAGTAGAGAAGTAAGGTCATAACACATACTGTTGACGGGCATGCCTTAATATTAACAAGTGCAAAAAAATCTATCTACAAACATATTCTATTAAAATAGGTAAGAACTCCACTTCGTGCCTCCATTGCTTACTTAGCTGCACTTCTATGCAATCCTTTGGGATTATATACCGCACGTAGAAAAATGTTATACGCGCTTCGATCTTCTGCGCTTCTTCTCCAGTTAGTCACACCAAGTTCTGTAAGGTTCTCAGTTACCTGGTCTTTCCAATTGAGTTTTGGTCGCCCTCATCTGCGCCGTCCATCGAGTTCGTAGTCGAAGTCTTTTCGAGCTGGAACAGTTTCGTTCATGCATACAATATGACCTAGCCAACACAACCACTGCACATTAATTCATCGGACCACATCAATGTCAGTGTACGGCTCGTACAGCTTATGATTCATGAGATCATTCCCAGGATTCTGAACCATATATCAAGATAGGTAGAACCAGTATCTGGTATAGCTGGTTTTTTGTTCGTTGAGGGAGGGCTCTGTCGTTATATCGATTCTTTTCCGGATCTTGAGGCTGACATTATTTGTTTTGTTGATTGCGGAGCCTAAGTAGACCCATTAGACCCATTTTCGCTGATTCCTTCTGTATACCTGAGAAGGCTGCAGTCACACCCCGAAGTTTTCGATTGATGATGTCTACGTCATCAGTATAAGCAAGTAGCATGTGGCTTTGTTTGAATATCGTGCAACACTATGTTTATTCCTTAAAAGCGTATTTGCTGCGATGGAATACCAAATTATGCCACGGCTTCGTATCAGGCTGTCGAAGACAGCTTTATACTGCCCTTCAATGAAAGAAACTCACATATCCATTTTAGTAGTTTTGAGATATGTAACTTTTATGTTCTATACCTTTCGAGTCTTAAACTAAATATTTTTTACAAATTTTAAAAATGATTTTAATATATTTTATAATAATTTTTGAAATTTTTCAAAAATATTTAATTATAGGCGCGAAAGATATAGAACCTAAAAGTTTCCTATCTCAAAATACTAAAATATAGATGTGACTTTCTATCTTAAGAGGGCAGTATAGTTAACGAAAAGGTGGTGCTTGTCGATCTGTTTTTCTAAGGTCTTTTCCTGGATTTGCCGATCAGTTGCTGATCAGTTGTTGATTTACCAGGTTTAACTGATAAGGCCCGGTCAGGTGGGATAACACTTGTTTTAGTTTTTCACATAGGACACACGACAGGACATTATATGCTATGGGTTAAAATCTGATTCCGCGGTAGGTGGAGCTCACACTTGGATCACATTTTTTCAGCACAGCACATAATACGCTTATATTCCCATCATTGGGCATTCCCTTGTTAAGCCAAAACGTGCGTAGGAGCTGGTACATGGTCGTTGTCAGCTCATCTCCAGTGGACTTGAAGAGCTCTGCCGGAAGCCCGTCGGTGCCGGCTTTATTATTGCTCTTCTTTCCATGGCTTGGCTTGGTGGTGGTCAATCTAAGCCGTTGTCGGTGTGGGCGTGGCAAAACTTTTTTAGGCCTAGAAAAATACAATTTGTTATTTAAGTCCTAGAGAGATAAAAATTGATACCCAAATAGTACTAGGCAACACGAACATGCACACGAAAATTTAATATTGGTACAGTGGTTGGATTGAAATACAATTTAGTACACAGATAATATTCGGTACTTCATGTTAAAACTTTGAGACGACATTTTTATTTTGGTAAAACTTTATTTTAGCCATAGATAGATGCAATGTGATATTTAGCTAGTACTCGTCACTACAATTACAAAATTTCGATAAGTGGGATTGGTAAATCAGTAGATATTTCCAGATATATACAATTTGGTACACAGATAGTAATAATCTACTCTGCATTACAGATTCAAATTTTGAGACGAAATTATTTTGAAAGTATTACAGTACTGACATATTTTGTTGGCTTTTCATGAAAGCTATTTAATAAAAGAATTGTTTTGATCTTAAAGAGGTTAGTAAATATTGGAACAATATATTCCGATAGGTTGTACCAAAAAGCATAAATTATTGTACCAAAAAGTAAAATTTATTGCATGATAAGTACTTTTTGTACAAAAATGTACATTTATTGTATCAAAAAGTACATTTATGGTAACAAAAAGTACTTTAATGGTACAAACTGTAAAATTTATGGTACATAAAAGTACTTTTATTGTACATAACTACTTAAGTTTGTACCATTGTACAACACAAAAAAAATTGTAATGTACCAAAAAGTACATTAATTTTACACAATTAAAGTACTTTTATTGTACCACAGAGTACCTATATTGTACCAAAAAGTATTTTTATTTTATTAAAAAGTACTTTTATTATTTTCTTTTGTTGAAGTCAAAAGCAATAAATCGCCAGAAAAAGGTATGTTGATAAATTCTGAAAAAAAACCTCAACAAGATAAATTTTGAAAGGAAACACTGACAAAGATGTCAGTAGTGTAAATGACTGACATCTACAAAAAAAATCCAACATTTTTGCGGGTCTTTCGTTTCCAAATCGAAATTACCATGTCACAGGCTTATAAGAGCGTAAAGGTACGAAAACCCAGTTTTATACCAGTAACTCAAGATTTTGGGGGTGTTTGGGAAATTTCAAAAACAGATTCTTGTTGTACTCAGCAGCACCTACCAGAAAAAAAGTATCATTACCAGGGCCAACAAAAGTATGCAATGCATACTTGCATATGCATGTTTTGGAGGTTTATGCATATAAAGGCATATTTTGACGTTTTCATGTTTTTTATTATTATTTTTTACATTTTGTATATATTTTTCGCAGTATATACAAAACGTGTTTATTTCTTTAAGATGGGAACATAATCTCTATATTTTTTTCGCAACTGGCGACGCCTATGTTTTGTTAAAGAATTAATATCTTCTACAAAGACTGTATTTCTTAAAGTATGAGTTTCCGGTACTGACTAAACTGAATACTATTTTTGTGTTCATATTCAGGATTCCGTCGTCAAGAATTTCAATGAGTTCTTCCTAGCGTTGTGTTCCACCTGTTCCATCCATTACTCGTTAGTATAGTTGGCAGAACTATCAAAGTACGTAAAGAAAGTTGTGTATTAGTGTAACAGTGAGGAGGCTGAAGCAATTCGTTTAACTTTTCAAATATGACAAATTTTACTACTTTGACTTTCTAACTCCCTCAGAAGCCATATAAATTTGAAAAAATTTCGGGTTTTCACATATAAAACTCTAAGCAAGTTTTACCATTTCTTTCAAAATCAGTTTCTTAAAATCACATATATTGATCAAGATTTCAATAGCGGAAATCAAGAATATGTGAGACAAATTATGGTGAAGGCGTATACATAATATTTATTATAACTTAAAATATTAAGTACTCCTCTGAATTCACCTATGTAATTTTGTTCACAGTCGAGTTATTAATCAATAGTCTGAATCTTATAAATGTAATGTAAAAAAAAAAACTTCATTTATATTTCAACTATTTGTGATGAATTTTTATTATTTTTGCTGGCTTATCGACGTACAACTTTTCTCTCAAATAACCCCAACGGTGTTAAATCACATGTGAATATATATTTCAGTTCTACTTCTGTTGACATTTCGAATGTGCGATACTGATGTGAACCGCATCTGCATCAGTGCCATCTGATGGTTACAAATGATATTATTATTTAAAACGATATGACTGGTGTTGTATATTTGTCATCGACAATCATGTCATCGGTTTTTATCTAGACTAATTATTCTTACAAATCAAATTTATCGATAACAAAGTAGTAGCTTGTGTCCTGAAGTGTTCAGCAACAGCGCCACATATGTATATTTTTGCGTTTTCCATTAGAAGTGAGCCCTTTCAATATTTTTGCAATTATTTCCCATTATCATTATGTCAAATACATTTGACCATTTTAACCCATAAAGTTTAACATGTTAATCTTCTTCTTCGGTCCTCCCTAATACCCACATTAAGTTAACATAATATTTTATTGTTCATTTTTTATTAGCAGTGTTTCTATACAATAGATACAAAAAAAATTCTTACTTTATTCAGTGAAAAAAAACCATCATATATCACATAACCTTAAAAGACTATAAAGTTTTTTTTAAATCAAAAAAAAAACCGGACATCACTTAACATACTGATATTCTAGTGATACTTCATGATCTCTATATAATCCACAAGGTCGCCGCGTTGCTTGATTAATATCAGGTGTCCAAACGTTACCAACTGGAAAAATAATAGATTAAAAAGAAATAGTGATGTTTATATTGCAAAAGGATATGTGTAACTTACTCCACTTAGAGCCCTTTAGCACAGGACAACCAGCGTGTTTAGTGCGATAATCGCCGTCCAGTGAACGATGCAGATTATACCAGAACAATACATCACCCTTGGCGGGTTTGACGGCAATTTTCAAAAATGGAAAGGCGGTGGCTCCTCCCTGCTCGACATCGGATAGCTGAAAAGTGGGGAAATTATTACATGTAAAGGATAGAATAATCACTAGTTTTCAATAGTCGACTAATAATAATATGAGAAACAAATTTAATTATAGGACCATAAATCTCTTTTAGTATAATCTATAGGAGTACAGAGAAAAGACCTCAACAATTCCTTTTAAATGAATCTTCAAGTTGTTTTAGTTTTATTCAAGTCATCAACTGTAGCGTAGTGCTGACAACTACTTAGGTGTGTCGTTATCAAAACATAGAGCTCATAAAATATAACTTATTAAATGAAAAGTAAATTCATTTGCAAAGTGAGTGTATAATAAAACCAGGGATTAAAAAGAGTCCAAAACACGACTAGTCCATTAAATTCTATTAAATTATAATCAAGACAAATATTATAAAAATTTGTGGACGCGTTTCAATATAAGTTTTTTCCATTCAGGATATATAGTAGGTGAGCGTGTCCTTTGAGATAATTTGGTTTAATTCAACACAGTTGTCAGAGACAAATCGAGCTAAATTTGGTTCAATAACAACAACAAATTTTATGTTTTCTCCCCACAGTTTTGTAGTTTGTCTGAAGACAATTTAAGGACATCAATTAGTTCAGCTTACGACCCCCGAAATAGTATTTATTATGTTGTATCGTCATTTGATGACCGCTCGAAACGAGGCCCATATCCTTATTCAAGGTTAATTAAGGGCTGCATTTAACTTATTTGACATTTTTGATCCCGACCTCAATTTTAGTTTTTAAGTTTTTGGTAGTGTGTAGGGTGACCTAAAGCTTTTTAAAACATCTATTACTTTTTTTTAAGAATTAAAATATATACTTTTAAAGCGGCATTTTCATATTTTTTTGCGATCTTATTTATCAGAAATAGGTATAATTAGGGTGTAGCAAAAGTAGTAAAAAAAATCAAAAACTGAAAACGACGTCGGAGTCAAAAATTACCAATAAACAAAATATAGTAATACAATTTAACAGAGTTGTCAAATTTGGTTCAATACTAACAACAATTTTGAAAAATTTAAGTTTTTTCCAGAGTTGTTCGTGGGACTCCATTTCAGGATATATGGAAGGTGGGCGTGTCTTTGGGCCGATTTTCACAAAACTTGATTTTTTTTCTATTTATGCCAGCAATGTGTACTAAGAAGTACCTTCATTCATGAGTCAAATTATAATAAGTGTAGATCTTACGCAAATTTTGAATGAATTCAGTGAACTTTGTCATTTTTATTGGTGGTACCAGAAGGGGTGTGTCAAATAGTTCGGTTCTTTGAGGTTTTGCCTAATTTTACAAGAAAAATTAATTAATAAAATTGAAATATACTGTAGTTGTCTATTTGGATGTTATTAGTGAAATATAAATTTTTCAAAAATAGGTCATTTTGTATAGGAGGTATCAGAAGAGGTAGGCCAATATAGCCCATATTTATACCTGAGTCAAATTTTCATAAGCGTACATCTATCGCAAAATATGGCTGAGGGTCACTTCGGTCATTAGTATAGGAGGTACTAGAAGGGGTGAAGCAAAGATTTGAGGATTTCTGAGGGCTTATTTACTCTTACAAGATAATTAGACTGACCAAACTCGAATATCCTCCAGTGTCGGTTTGAAATATATGAAAGAAATATGAATTATCCATAAATAGACAATTTTGTATGGGAGATACCAGAAGGGACGGGGCTATTCTGCCCATTTACAACACAATTATTTAATTTTGGGAAAAATTAATACTGATAAATTATCATACAGATCAGTTAAGATGTACTCGAGCTATCCTGCCCACCAGCCATTTAGCCCGTATTAAATGATATATAGCATCATCCCTAAGGGTGATAGTATAATAAGGGTAAGACGAGGTCACAAAAGTCGTGGGCAAATATTAAAGATCACATCTAGCCAATTTGAAAAAAAAAAATTATTTTTCTTTTCCAGTTTTCCCAGTTTTTTCAGTTTTCCCCGAAAATCAGCCAAAATCGTTTTTTATCGCTGGTTTTTTTGTTTGTGGCCCTATCGTATACATAGCTCTTGAAGAGTACTACTTTTGATCTATAGATGTCGCTAACGTACGACATCATTTTGTGATGATGGCCGCATTTAAAGCAGTTCCTACCCCTAAAAATTTAAAAATATTTTTTACTAGGATTAAAGCGCTTTAAAACCCAAGAACATTTTGTTTATCAAAAACAAAAAAGTTAGGTAGAAGAAGATGTATTTACAGCATTAACACAAATATTTTTTCAGTTGGTTTGCATTCTAGCGAAAATTATTGCATACTTTGCAGCGATATCGAAAAAGTTAAATATAAGTTATTGCATACTTTTTAGCGCCATCGAAAAAAAAAACATTTTCCTGGGAATTCCTAAATTATAAAGATAGCTGGTAAACAATGGAAGTAATAATAATAAAATATAAACATATTATGCACTTGTTGTATACTTTTGTACGATATGTTAGTGAATCAGCGTTTGCAATGGCTGATAAAAAGTTTCTGAGGTTTATTGTTGCAAAACTAGAAAGTTGTGAACTGAACATGAGTCGCGCTTATATTTGCTATGATTACATATCTTTGCTCTTTTTGGTATTTTATTTGTAATAAAAACAATATTTCGTCGGTAACTAGATTAAAAATAAGTTGTTATCCCAGGAAAATATTTACAGTTTTTTCGATATCGCTAAAAAGTATGCAATCATTTAAGCTACAAAGTATGCAATAATTTTTTAATAAATTTTTTCCCGACAGCGCTAAAAAGTATGCAATAATTTGCGATAATAATGCAAACAACATAAAAAAATATTTCTGTTAATGTGGTAAATACATCTTGTCATATGTAACTTTTTGCTTTTGAATAAAGCAGTATACTTCCAAAGCTAAATGTTCTTGGTTTTAAAAAGGCTTTAATCCTAGAATAAAATATTTTTAAATTTTAGGGGTAGAAACTGCATTATATGAGACCTTCATTAGAAAATGAGGCCACTGATCCTTATTTTAAGATAAAAGGATTTTTCGTTTTTTTAGTCGGACTTCAGGTTTAAGACACTTCAGTCCAAATTTAAGTTTTCTGCACTAAATTAAGCTTTGCTGATAAAAAACTGAAAGTCTTTAATTTTCATTTTTCCCAAAAATTTTATATTTTCCTCACATCTCGCCTGAATGATAAATAGGTTGACCTAAAATATCAACAAAAACGATTAATGGGGTTTTGTTGGGAGTTAATTGTACATTAAAAATCCACTTGAATCAAAATCATAGCTTATCCTTTTTATAAGATAAAAGGATTTTTTGTTTTGTATCTCCGTTTTTTTTTTTGCTTTTTTAGAAGTGACGTTCTTTGCCCATGATTCCGCCATAAAATAATAGAGATTATATATCGTGTTATATATCATTGAAAGCGTACGGATTTCAGCTTTAATACACTTCTGTCCAAATTGATGTTTTCAATACAATTGTAGGCTTTAATAAAAAAAAATAAACATTTGAATTTTAAAAAAAAAATATTTTTTTTATTTTTTTGCGAAATCATGGTGCGAAGAATGTCACTTCTTCCTTTTATCTTAAAAAAGGAAAAGCAAGGATTTTGTGAATTTTTAGTGTACAATTGACCCCCACCAAAATCCCATTTACCGTTTTTGTTGCCATTTTAGGTCAACCCATTCGTCATTCAGGCGAGGTGTGGGTACCTTTAATATTTGCCTTCGACTTTGGATATAAATTGTTACATGGGGTCCGACCATGTCTAATAAGTGTGATGGCTTAAAAAGATGGTCTCAGATTCTAAATAAAATGGCGTTAACTAGTCTTATCACATTTTAGTAAACTAAAAACCGAATAAAATACTAAACTAAGTTTTATTTATCACTGTTCATATTATCATATTTTTTATTTGTATAGATAAACTGATACATACTATTTTTTAGTTCTTTTCAGATTGCATCAATGATTTGAAACCAAACATTTTCGACGTAACAAGGAACACACAAATACTTTTTGGTATGTTGAAAACTATTTGAAGTACTAATTTTCTATTAACTAAGGCGATTACTAATTTTTAATCATAAAAGTTTCGAAAAAAAATAATATATATAAATTTCGAAGATTATTGTAAACTTTTTTTAGACGTTTTAACACGATTTCATTTATAAACTCTTATTAAATATTTAGTACTTACATAGATCATCGAAGTACTCATGCGATTGTTTTGAACCTCATCGACAACAGTCTACATTCACCGTCAAGTGGCATTATCATGAAACATTGTACAAAGAAAACATTTATTATTATTACTACGTACCTACCCACAAACTTACCAAATAAAAATCAAAGTGAGGCTCATAATGACCACCAAAACCATAATTGGCCACTTGCATTTCCTCACTCTGTGACATGTTCAGACCTGTAGCATCGTCCAGATCGCGTAACAATTTCAATGTGTACGGATGTACATCATAGTGTAGCCAAGCATTTTTTGATAGCCGATAATTATCTCTTTTCGAGTTATCTCCATAATCGTTCCGCACAGTGGAACGATACATGTGAGGCAAGGCTGTTTTTTTAATCACTTCAATTTGTTTATCGCTGACCATATTATGGAATACCATAACGATGGGATCTAAATTCATCTCTTCCATTTTAAAAGGAGCCAGTCGGCAGAAATCACATTGACCCCAATGATAGCGGCAACGTAAATTACGCTGCTCTGCTGGAGTTTGAGTGACTTCTTCGCGGCACACCTGTTCGTAGAGTTGGTATTCTTGGGAAGACTGCGAGGAGAAATAGAAAAATTTGTGATATAAATAAATAAATTCATAGGATGTAAGGGGAAAAACATTTTGTTTTTAACTTGAAATTTTTTTAAAATTTTTCTGCTATTAAAACTTATTCATAGTTTAAAAAATTTTAATTAATTTTGTAGCAGCATTTTTAACTTAAAAACAATATATAAAATATATTTTTTTTTTCATTTCGTCTAATGTCGTTTTATGTTTCGTCACTATTTTATTTGAACATTACAATCATAGACTCACATGATAATCCTGTTCCTCCACATATGCATCCGAATAGATATACTTATTTTTATACATTTCAGCCAAATCGCCAAAGGTACTCCAGTCATTTTCTAATATTGCGTTAAATATTTGCAAAGTGATATCCACATCACCAACTTCCATTAGATTACTCTTTAGCGTCTCTTTTACATTGGATATTGCACCATAGTTTAAATTGAAAAGATTGTGGAATTCTTTTATCCAAGGTTTCGAATTATTAAAGGCTCCCACATTGACCAACTGTTGACCCATATGAAGACAATCAGTCCAAGACATGTTGGCCCTATAATAATAATTATATTCATTTAATTAATGCTCTCTTTACTTATATTCTCATACGTACCCATATTTTACACCATTCAATATACCCGAAGCTAGTTCAGTCACATCCAAGTTGTAAGTTTTTTGTAATCTCATTAAGGCCAAAGCAGATTCCTCCAAATCATCGTATGAAGGAAATGCCATTTCTTTAAAAGTATAGTGCACTCGTTGTAGAAAATCTAAACGGTGTTGTAAGTCATTAAGGGGGAGTCATAAAAACAATTTTTTTTTTTATTCAAAGGAGTTTCACAGACTTACCATTTGCATCTGGCATATATTTCCACCAATCATTGTACAATCTCTTGATTAGTCTAAATACATTCACAGGATTTGTGAGATAATTCTCCGGATCGCCAGTCGCCTGCTTATGTTCCTTAAGGATTTTTGAAATTTCACTAAAAATTATGTGATAAATGATTTTTGCAACATAAAATTTTTACAATAAGCAAGTGAGAAAGTTTAAGTGGGGTAAACAGATTTACATATACCGTCACCCTCAGTAGAAACATACACTTTGTAAGTATAAAAAATTTTAGTATTTATTTTTATTACTTGATTTTTAAAGTGGGCGGATTAGTACATTTATATGGGATGTACCAGAAGAGGCATGTCTAGACTTTAATTTTTGTACTACAAAACTTTATTTTAAGAGAGGGTAGGGTGTATTGATATTATTAATAGATTTCTACAGTGGGCGGAATGATACATTTGTATGGAAGGTACCAAAAGGGGCGTGGCCCTTTTTCACGAAAAGTTTGTCTAATTATAACTTAACAAAATATAGAATTTGGGTACGATCGCGTTGGGTATATTGACATTATTATTCGATATCTAAAGTGGGTGGAATGGTACATTTGTGTGGGAGGTACCGGAAGGGGCGTGGCTAGACTTCACATTTTTGTCAAAACTTAATCCTCTTACAGCTTTACTAAAAACACTTTGGGTACGATCGCGTTGGGTGTATTGACATTATTACCAGATTTCTAGTGGGGCGGAATGCAACATTTGTAGGGGAGGTTCCAGAAGGGGCGTGGCTATATAGCCCATGGCTCAATCACGACTAAACGGCTGAACCAATTTAAATGAAATTTGACAGGCAGTTTGTGTACTATAAGGAAATTACTGTAGGCTATATATTTTTGAAATTTTTGCCTAATAGGCGGAGTGGGCGTAGCAAAACTTTTTTTAGAGCCAGGGAGATCAAATTTCATACACAGATGGTACTTGGCAACACGAATATCAATTTGCAGACGAAATTTTAATTTTGGATCAGTGGGCGGAGTGGGCGTGGCAAAACTGTATTTTAGCCTTAGAGAGATACAATTTGGTACACAGGTAGTACTCGACAATACGAATATGAATATGCCGACGAAATTTTAATTTTGGATCGGGGAGCTTGGCAAAACTATATTTTAGGCACAGAGAGATACAATTTGGTACACAGATAGAACTCGACAATACGAATATGAATACGAGGGCTGCTATATATATTTCTGGCCTAATAATGAAAATGCGAATATTTATCATCAAAAATTGTTTTTTTGTTTTTCAAAGTATTCTCCAGCCTGATTTATACACTTTTGCATGCGCTCAAACCAATTGTCGAAGCACTTTTTCCACTCCGATTGAGACACCTCCAAAACATGGTTTTTGAACGCTTCAACAGCATCTTCTGGGCACGAAAATCGTTGACCACGCATTTTTTTCTTGATGTGCGGGAATAAAAAGAAGTCATTGGGTGCCAAGTCAGGGCTGTACGGCGGATGACCCATCAATTCGACGTTTTGGCCGGTCAAAAAGGCGCTGGTTTGAGCCGATGTGTGAGAGCTCGCGTTGTCATGGTGAAGAATGATTCGTCTTCTCTTGTTTGTTTTTTGAATTTCTCCGAAGACTTCAGGCAAACAAATTGTGGCGTACCACTCAGAATTGACAGTCCTTCGTTGCTCAAGCGGAACAGTCGCCACATGACCAGTTTTGCCGAAGAAACAGGCGACCATTTGCTTCGAAGTGCTTCTTCCACGAACAACTTTCGTTGGATTTGGCTCGTCTTCGAAGACCCACACGGTCGATTGTTGTTTTGTTTCGGGCTCATACGCATAAATCCATAATTCGTAACCTGTGACGATCTTATGAACATCTTTTGAAGCACCGCGATCGTATTTTTTCAACATTTCTTTGCACCAATCGACACGAGCCTTTTTTTGAGCGATTGTCAAATTGTGCGGGATCCAACGACAACAAACCTTTTTTACGGTCAGGTGTTTATGTAATATCGAATGTATGCTGGTGGGAGAAATGCCCAAGGATGCCTCTATCTCCCGGTATGTCACATGACGATCTTGCATTATTAGTTCACGCACGGCATCAATGTTCTCTGGCACAACGGACGTTTTTGGACGACCTTCACGGAATTCGTCGTTGAGCGAACTGCGACCACGATTAAATACGTTATACCAGTTTTTCACGGTGCTATATGATGGTACTTGATCACCATACAAAGACTTAAGTTCATCGATGCACTCTTGTCTGGATAATCCACGTCGAAAGTTGTGAAAAATGATCGCACGAAAATGCTCACGTGTCAATTCCATTTTTTTAACGGAATTGAATTGTTCAAAGCTCTGTAAGTTTAACAATTCACGATTAAATGACAACACGTTCTGAGTGATGTTATGCTAAAAAATTTCAACCTTTCCAATGGAAACATCAGATTGCACCTGGCAACACTTATTGTTGCCTAGGCCAGAAATATATATAGCAGCCCTCGTATGCAAACGAAATTTTAATTTTGGACCAGTGGACAGAGTGTAACTGTATTTAACTCTAGACAAATAAAATTTGGTGCACAGATAGTATTTGGCAACACGACTATGAACATGGGAACGAAATTTTAAACTTGCAAAACTTATTTTAGCACTAGAGAGATACAATTTGACATATATGTATATAGGTAGTACTCGGATACAATTAGATACAATTAGGGATGCAGGTAGAACTCTACACTTCATGTTAAAATTTTCAGACGAACAAGCGATTCTTTTACGAATCGAAAAAGCGATACGTTTACGAATCCAAAAGGCGATTATATTACTAATAGAAAAATCGATTGTTTTACGGGTCAAATTCTATTACGAATTGTAATAACGAGTTCCTTTCAAGTTGCAGAATCTATAAATCATTCTTATTTTTAAATTACTCCTTTTCTTTTCTTATTCTGTTCTGAGCTATTGAAGATTTGTTATCAATTTGTTTTGATATAGAACGGAACTATTTCATTTTATTTAAGTTTTTTTTTATATCTGTGTACTACAAAATTTGGTTTTCAGAATAAATAACATTTCAGAATAAAAAACATTTTCAGAAAATACATGAGTGAAACCAATTTGACTCCAAACACACGCCCGTTCATGTATGTATGTATGTATATTAGAGCGACTCATTTTGTATGGGGCCAAAATAAGTATCTTCGGTCCACCCCCCCAAAATGTACCTTCGTTTGTTTTATGATGAATCCCAAAAAATTTCGTGCCTAGAATTAAGATTTTCGTTGTTTTATCATCTCATTGAAACGTACGACTGTCACATATGTGACTATGGAATTACCCATATGTAGACGAAATTTAAATTTTTGATTAGCGGGCGAATTGGGTTTGTTTTGGGATTGATTTAAAGAAGAATAATAAATATTGAAACGTTTATTGTATCAAAAAGTACAATTTATTGTACTAAAAGGTAACTTTATTATACCAAAAACCACAATTTATTGTAACAAAAAGGGTGTACTAAATAGTAAATTGTTTTTGTACAAAAAACTAAATTTTTTTATACTTTTATTGTACAAAAATAGATAAATGTACATAAATGGCACAAATGGGAAAATTTATCGTACTTAATTTCCCTTTACACCCCATGAATAAGGTATGGGATAGCTTCTCGCGTTGTTGTGAATTAACACGCTTTCTATTTTTAGATTCACAACTAACGGCACCTACTTGGTTTATCAACGAATGCGAACGTCACTGTTTGAGAAGCTCTTACTAGACATGCCGATTGACTCGACACTGATACTGCAAAGTTGCTGTCGACAACATTCGAGGGGAGCCGTCAATGAAAGAAAATTTTTCTTTTTAAGATGACAGGAGTTGAATTTGTGATCTCCTGCATGGTAGTCTCGTGTTCTAACCACTATGCCACGGCCGGTGGCATAGTGTGCCAAATATTATTTTTATCAAAAAGTACTGTTGTTTACAACTAGTAGTACTAGGCACATTAGTTATGGATATGCAGGTGAACTTTTTATTATCGATCAATAGTCATATAGAGTTAACTTTTGACATAATAAATCATTGTTAGTTTGACCAGGTTAAGAAGTTACTTGGGGTAACGAATTATTTACAGAGCCTAACACTTTTATGCTGATAGTCTAAACTTAGCTGTTAAATTAACTAAAATAAACTGTCATTTACTATTGTCTACTACCAAGAATTACATAAACACACAAACGCTTTTTAGGACAGACATATATTCATAGACACATCCACTTCACATAATGATAATACTTTTGTAGTTTGTTTATGTCTAGCTCATGTTAACCGGCACAAAATCGTCACTTTAGGAACCGGTCTGCTCATTTACATATTTTGATGGCAGTTTTTTTGAAAGACATCAAAACATTTACGTATTTGGTACATAGACGAAAGTATATAAACGACCTTGAATTGAAATTTTTTAAGATTTTTTTTACTATTTTGATTAATAATGAAGAATGATGTTCATTCGATATTTAATTTTCTCTTAACCTAATGCCACAGATAGATCTGACCAAAAGGCAAACAGTGCTGTCCTAAGAAATTAATTCAACCCCATAAATATGTATGTGTTACATTTAATTTCATTTAATTGTTACAAATATATGTAACAAATTGTTGTACGAGGAAAAAAAACATAGCTAATAAAACATACAACAGAATTGATGATATGTTATTACCAAAATTCGCCCACAATAAAAAATATACTTAACTCTATTAACACCTCTCAGCACTGTTAATAGTATTATTTAATATTTCAAACTATTTTGTATTAATTTAATCGATGTTGTTTTTGTTGTTGATAAGTACAAGTAGTTTGTATACATTTTCAGTTTTTTTTTCTCTTTTTTAATTTTTTAATATTCACTCACTTTTCTAATGCAAAATTCTTTTGTTTTGTCGCCACTAGATATTCCTTTAAATCCGTCAATAGAATTTTTTCAGTCTTTAAAAGTTCTTCCAAACCAATCATCGAAGTATAATATTCAGCGTTCGCTACAGCAACGGTGCAGCCTAATAATAGCCCAAGAATAACGGAAATATTCATGGTGCCGACAAACGTCACTGTTAAATTCGTATCCGATTAAGATGCTGTCCGAAGGTAATCAGTGAAGGAAGCTGTGTGCATCAATTGGCTTTGATTTCTATTTTGTTTGCATTAATTAGCAGTAGCAGAGTGTTTATCACATTTAAACTGGACAGATAACTTGTATGACATTTAAAGCAAACGAATAACTAAAAATAATATTTGCCCGTGTTTATTTTTTTTTTCTTTGATTATGTCTTGTATGGTCTAAGTTTGGCAAGCAACTAACTTTAAGTGTTGAAATGTTGTTTTAAAAACTTTGGCTAGTGTATTCGAGTATAACTCAAATGTGTAGGAATAGTATAGTGATCATTCGTACTCCGGTGATTGGGTTACACTCAGAGAAATAGTAATTAACATTAATTGCCTGAGCTTCTCAACATAATGTGTTTGCTTGGAATGTTTTGTGTAAGCGGAGAAATAGAACAGTCGTAAAACACAGAATGAGTTAGCAAGTCTTGTTATCGTGTGTTCGTGGGAGTTTTGGGAATTTTTCTGAACTGTAAATACAAATAGAACACAAAGTTCAAATACATTTTACAATTTATAAAAAAAATTGTGTATTGTAGTCGGTAGAACAAAAACATCTAGAAAAAAACGATAAACTGGAGATTAATGGGCACTACGTCATCTATGGGATGTAAAGAGAAATTAACTTTTTATATATATAGATATAGATATATGTATATATATATATATATATATATATATATATATATATTGGGGTGATTGCAAGTTATATGGGAAAAAAAATCAACTTAGGTCGGTCTGAAAAAAAAATTTGGATGAAGTGCAGAATATGGGGCGGGAGCCCGATTAAAAAAAATAATATGCAATTGTCTTCGTCTTGGTCCCCAAACATCGGAATGGTAGGTCAAAGTTGGCGCTCAGGCCCATGAGGCCCGGGGGGTCAAAAAAGGGGCCCCTTTGGGTTCTATGATAACCCCCCATGTGTGGGTACTCAAATGATACTTTCGAGACGAATCCAACGGTGGTATTTTTAAGTCCCTACACAGAAAAAAATTACGACAAATGAATTGTCATATTAAATACCATTTCATCAATACAATTAAATATTTAATTAAAAAGGCGCCAACAACCGAAATTGTAAAAACAATAAACAGTGTAACATTTCAAATTTTTTTATTTTTGTTGAATTTGAAAAGTGGTAGAAAATTTGTAAATATGACAATTTACAACCACTCTCAAATGGAAAAATTGTTATAAGTTAAAATTGAATGCTAACAATTTTATTTAATTACTTAACAACAATTGTGTTTTTTTTTCTGTGTACCGGTCTCCTGGACCGAGTTAGAGCCATTTCCGGGATATACCAAAAAAAATTTGGAAAAATGTGAAAAAAATCATGGAAAAAGTTAGAAAAATTTAAGGAAATAAATTGTAAAAAAAACAGTACAGAAATTTCAGTCAGTTAAACTGACTGATAAATACCATCACCCAATATAAGATATTGTTTAAGTCTTGTGTTATTTAAATTAACCGATTTGTAATTAAAACCAGTTAGAAAGTTTCAGTCGGGCAACCCGACTTACATTTACCCTTACCCTCAGTAAAATAAATAATTTCCTATTATATTGATATTATTACTCGATTTTGAAAGTGGGCGGAGTGGTACATTTGAATGGGAGGTACGAGAAGGGGTGTGGTTAGGCTTCCAGATTTATTCTCCATAACTTTATCCTGTTACAGCTTTACTAATTACAGAATTTGAGCACGATTGCTTTGGGTGTACTGATATTATTACTACATCCCTAAAGTGGGCGGAAAGTTACATTTGTATGGGAGGTACTATAAGGGGCGTCGCTAGACTTCCAATTTTTTCTCCAAAACTTTGTCCTGTTATAACATGACAAAATACAGAATTTGGGTACGATCGTGTCGAGTGTATTGATATTATTACCTTATTTCTAAAGTGGGCGGAGTGGTACATTTGTATGGGAGGTACCAGAAGGGGCGTGTCTAGACTTCCAGATTTTTTCTCCAAAACTTTATCCTGCTTAAAATTTACCAAATACAGAATTTGGGTACGATCGCGTTAGGTCTTTTAATAATATTAATCGATTTCCAAAGTGGGCGGTACCAGATGTGTATGGGAGGTACCAGATGGGGCGTGAATAGACTTCCAATTTTTTTCTCCAAAACTTTATCCTGTTATAGCTTTACTAAAAATAGAATTTGGGTACGATCACGTTTAATTTATTGATATTATTTCTCCATCTCTATAGTGGGCGGAAAGGTAGAATTGTATGGGAGGTACCAGAAGGGGCGTGGCTAGGCTTTCAAAATTTTGTCCAAAACTTTATCCTGTTATAGCTTTACTAAGTATAGAATTTGGGGACGATCCCGTAGGGTGTATTGATATTATTACTCGATTTCTAAAGTGGGCGGAATGATGTATTTGTATGGGAGGTACCAGAAGGGGCGGGGCCATGTTGCCCATTTGCAATACCGTAAGTAGTTTTGAGAAAATAATAATTCGTGCAAAATTTCAAAATATTTGGTTACGTCTTTCGAAAGTTATCGTGCGAACCAGCCGGACAGCCACCAGACAGACAGACAGACAGACAGACAGACGGACATGGCTCAAACGACTTAAAAAGTCATGAATCGAATTTGGTTCAAAGAAACCTAGGGTCTAAAGTCACTCCTTCTATGTGTTACACTTTTGGGTCGTATCAAATGATATATACCTTCATCCCTAAGGGTGATGGTATAAAAATAGAAAATCTAAAAACCGAGCGGTTCATAGGGGGTTATCATAGAACCCAAGGGGCCCCCTTTTTTTGGGCCCCCGGGCCCCGTGGGCCTTAGCGCCAACTTTGACCTTGATTTTCGTGTTTTTGGGCGTATTTGGGGGGGAGTAGAATTTTATTTTGGGCCCCCGGGGGGTCAGACCGATAAAATTCCAACCAGAGTAAGTATTGGCTCGCTCTCGCTCGCGAGCCAAGAGCCCAAATAAAGAGCTGGCTCGCGAGCTAAGAGCTACAAAATTTCAAATGAGCTCTCGGCTCGCGAGCCAAGAGCCCAAATAAAGAGCTGGCTCGCGAGCTAAGAGCCAAGAGCCCAATAGAGCTGGCTCGCGAGCTAAGAGCCAAGAGCCCAAAAAGAGCTGGCTCGCGAGCCAGGAGCCAAGAGCCCAAAAAGAGGCAGCTCGCGAGCCAAGAGCCAAGAGCGCAAAAAGAGCTGGCTCGCGAGCCAAGAGCCAAGAGCCCAAAAAGAGCTGGCTCGCGAGCCAGGAGCCAAGAGCTCAAAAAAGAGCCAGCTCGAGAGCCCATTTGAAATTTGGTGGCAAAAAGTACATTAAAAGTACTTTTTGGTACAAAAGTGTACTCTGGTACAAAAAAGTACTTTGTGTCAAAAAGTACGTTAAAAGTACTTTCGGTACAAAAAAGTACTTTTTGGTACAAAAGTGTACTCTGGTACAAAAAAAGTACTTTGTGTCAAAAAGTGCGTTAAAAGTACTTTTGGTACAAAGAAGTACTTTATGCTGAAAAGTACATTAAAAGTACTTTTTGGTACAAAAGTGTACTCTGGAACAAAAAAAGTACTTTGTGTCAAAAAGAACGTTAAAAGTACTTTTGGTACAAAAAAGTACTTTGTGTTGAAAAGTACATTAAAAGTACTTTTTGGTACAAAAGTGTACTCTGGTACAAAAAAAGTACTTTGTGTCAAAATGTACGTTAAAAGTACTTTTGGTACAAAAAAGTACTTTGTGCTGAAAAGTACATTAAAAGTACTTTTTGGTACAAAAGTGTACTCTGGTACAAAAAAAAGTACTTTGTGTCAAAAAGTACGTTAAAAGTACTTTTGGTACAAAAAAGTACTTTTTGGTACAAAAGTGTACTCTGGTACAAAAAAAGTACTTTGTGTCAAAAAGTGCGTTAAAAGTACTTTTGGTACAAAAAAGTACTTTGTGCTGAAAAGTACATTAAAAGTACTTTTTGGTACAAAAGTGTACTCTGGTACAAAAAAAGTACTTTGTGCCAAAAAGTACATTAAAAGTTCTTTTGGTACAAAAAAGTACTTTGGTGCAGCTCGAGAGCCCATTTGCAATTTTGTGGCGAAAAGTACATTAAAAGTACTTTTTGGTACAAAAGTGTACTCTGGTACAAAAAAAGTACTTTGTGTCAAAAAGTACGTAAAAAGTACTTTGTGTCAAAAAGTGCGTTAAAAGTACTTTTGGTACAAAAAAGTACTTTGTGCTGAAAAGTACATTAAAAGTACTTTTTGGTACAAAAGTGTACTCTGGAACAAAAAAAGTACTTTGTGTCAAAAAGTACGTTAAAAGTACTTTTGGTACAAAAAAGTACTTTGTGTTGAAAAGTACATTAAAAGTACTTTTTGGTACAAAAGTGTACTCTGGTACAAAAAGAAGTACTTTGTGTCAAAAAGTACGTTAAAAGAACTTTTGGTACAAAAAAGTACTTTTTGGTACAAAAGTGTACTCTGGTACAAAAAAAGTACTTTGTGTCAAAAAGTGCGTTAAAAGTACTTTTGGTACAAAAAAGTACTTTGTGCTGAAAAGTACATTAAAAGTACTTTTTGGTAAAAAAGTGTACTCTGGTACAAAAAAAGTACTTTGTGCCAAAAAGTACATTAAAAGTTCTTTTGGTACAAAAAAGTACTTTGGTGCAAAAAAGTACTTTGTGCAACAGAAAATTTTTTTTGGGCCATAACTTTGGTACTTTGCTCAAGAGCCAAGAGCTCGCTGGCTCTTTTTGGGCTCTTGGCTCGCGAGCGAGCTCTTTTTGGGCTCTTGGCTCCTGGCTCGCGAGCCAGCTCTTTTTGGGCTCTTGGCTCTTAGCTCGCGAGCCAGCTCTTTTTGGGCTCTTGGCTCCTGGCTCGCGAGCCAGCTCTTTTTGGGCTCTTGGCTCTTAGCTCGCGAGCCAGCTCTTTATTTGGGCTCTTGGCTCGCGAGCCGAGAGCTCATTTGAAATGTTGTGGCTCTTGGCTCGCGAGCTGAGAGCTCATTTAAAATTTTGTAGCTCTTGGCTCGCGAGCCAGCTCTTTATTTGGGCCCTTGGCTCGCGAGCCGAGAGCTCGTTTGAAATTTTGTGGCTCCCGGCTCGCGAGCTGAGAGCTCATTTGAAATTTTGTAGCTCTCGGCTCGCTAGCCAGCTCTTTTTTTGGGCTCTTGGCTCGCGAGCCGAGAGCTCGTTTAAAATTTGTGGCTCCTAGCTCGCGAGCTAAGAGCCAATTTTCAGGAAAAGAGCGGCTCGCGAGCGAGCCAATACGAACCCTGATTCCAACATCGATTTTTTTGCTGTCACCCTAATGTATATAAATGGCTTGGGTGACTAACTTATCACTCCTCAGCTCAAACGGCTGAAGCTAGAACCTTGAAATTTGGCACGTACGTTCATTGTACTACATAGACGTTCACTAAGAAGGAATTTTTAAAAATTAGAACTGCAAGGGGATGCAGTAGGGCGTGGCACCGGCCATACAGCTCAAAGTTTTTAATGGTTTCATCTCACAAAGCATTTTTGGGGCGAAATAGAGATTTGGTGCATTTGTTGGTCGTACAGTAAAAATAACGATTTTGCGGAAAGTGGGCGGTGTCACGCCTCTTTTTATGTCACTATGTTGAATGAACGGTTTGCGTCATTCAGTAAAGGTGTATCACCTTCGCTGGAATACCAATCAGCCATGGCTTCGATTAATTTTTGCCGTATCGGAATGTCGAAGGCCGCTGTATAGCCGACGAAAAGATGGTACGTGTCGATCTGTTTCTCTTAGATCTTTTCCAGGTCATACTGATAAGGCCCGATCAGGTTGGCAGGTCCTTTTATGCGGTGGGTAAAAGGCTGATCCCACGGTAGTTGGAACACACAATTGTATCACTTTTTTCCAGCACAGGACATAATACGCTTAGGTTCCAATCATCTGGCATGCACTCGTTAAGCCAAACCGTACTTGAAGAGCTTTGACGGAAGTCCGTCGGCACCGTCTATTTTATTATTATGCAGCCGCGGTATTGCATTTCATACCTTGGTTTGACTTGATGGTGGAACCCAGCAGTTGCTGGAAGTGTTCCCTCCTTATATGCAGCACACTCTGCGTATCTGTTACCGAATCTTTCCGGTTATTTTCTATTTCGAACTCGAAAGATTTGGTTATAGGTGGAAAATTCGTTGTGGTGCTGGGAAAATTTCAGATTGTGTGAAATCTATATATTTATAAATGGTGTGGAAAATTTACAGTAATTCATCAAGTGAGAGCCGCTGGGCCGATTTTGCTCAAATTTTTATTGGTCGTTATTGTCGGGAAAGGATTTTTATGCAAGAAAAGTTTGGGAAAATCCTTCGGAAAAGTCGGGAAACTAGAAAAAATCAAAAATAGCTTTTTTGTATGGAATTTGTCTGCAATTGTTACGGAATGGCTTTTCGAATAGAAAAATAGAAATTGTTATCAAAAAACTCGGAAAATTCCGGAAAAACTCAAAATAATATATATTTTTTTTTCGACGAAATTTTGCAGTTTTCGCATGATTTGATGATTTTGAACGATGCTAATGTGGAAAACTTCGGGTAAATTTTGTTTGAAGAATTTAACGAGATAAATAACATTTAGAAAAAATATATATATTGATATCCTATGCAATATTTATAAATTTGATAATTTTTTCAGAAAAAGAGTTCACGTGTGAAAAATAAGGTTATCCAATTGGATTGCGAGCATTCATTCCGTAACGACTTTGTAGTTTTCTAGAGAGACTAATGCCTCCTATTAGACGATCAAACCTTAGATGACGTAAACGTCTTGCAATAATTAGTCAGACTATACACAGTTCATCCACGCCAATATGTATGCTTCTATCTCTGCTATCCTTCAATTCTCTGCGTACTTTTGATGGTATGCTGTGCGCCACATTTCGGGAGTCTTGACAAAATTTAAATTTGCTCGAAAACGGACTCAGTGCTCGCCGATGCGAGCATCTGAGTCACATGTCATCCGTCGAACCCGACTGGATGAATTTGAAATTGACCACGAACATAAGAATCGCATTGCAGAAGCTCCCATCGTCTGCTGAATTCTCGAGACAACTGCTGGTGCTTGGCAATGACTAAATTCGTGTTAATGTTTCGACTGAATTGATATCGTTCCCTGCAAATTTTTGGGAGTTTACATTGTCGAAAGAGCAACTCATCAATAAAGTGTACCCCGTCATTGTACAAATTATAAAAATCTCGATTGGATTAATCAACGGGCAGTACTAGCAGCGAAGAATAAGGACATCGATAGCTTGAATTTCAACTTAGAAAGTCAAATCTCTGGAGAACTTCATTCGTACAAATCTGTTTACAGCATGACCGACGAGGATGAAGCGACTAACCATCCGACCGAATTTTTTAACTCGCTCATTGTGGCGTGGCTCATAATTTATGATCGATCATTATCATAATGCGGAATCTGAATAAACCGAAATTGTGCAACGGTCCGCGGTTCTCCGTCAAAATACTGATAAACAATGTGATTTAACCGACAAATTCAAAGAAGAGAAAGTCCCTATCTTACAAATTCGGATTATTCCAACTGATCATCCAATCCAATTCCCTGTTCGGTTGGCTTTGGCAATGACAATCAATAAATCGCAAGGCCTATCGTTGGAAGTATGTGGGACTGATCTCGAATTTCTGAACTTTGCCTTTTCGCGTTTTGAAGAACCGCCTTCGTTGTTTGTTTTTACGACGGGAAACGAATCAAAAAACTATGCTTACCATACCACTCTCTACTGAGTTTATATGAAGGCATTAAATTGGGGTGAGACGAAGTTTGCCGGGTCCGCTAGTACTGTATATTAATACATCCATGTAATTAATCAAATTAGACTAATTTTATCGAATGACATCTTCTAAAAGCCTTTTAGGGGTTTTCCTATACTGACCTAGTACCTTCACCCTAACTTGGATAAGCGAAATAGTAGTAGTGGCATAGTATACTATTTGTTTTATTAAGGATCTTGGCTCTTATTAATGTCCTTTAAAATGTTTCGTATATTTAGATTGTTTTATTTTCAGATTAATGCACCTTTTTTTTAGACTGTGTATAACGTATTAACGTATTTCAGGCATTTCACACATCCATATATGTTTGTTTGTATGTAAGGATATTATAACATAAACTGTGTATATATTATTCGATCTAAAACACTTTTTAGATTCAACTTCAGTATACGTTTCGCCTGTGCGATACTTATGTGTAGCGAGCACCCTGTATATAAATCGACACCAAAGTGCCATCTGATGTTTATAAATGATATTATTATTTAAAACGATACCAGTGGTCTGTGTACATATGTTCTATGGTCTGTGGCTTAACTGAGCTATTCATTATACTCATGAACCAAATTATCGATAACTACTGAATGATATACAGAGTGTTTGAAACCATAAAAAAATAATCGATTTTCTGATTGTTAACTCTGGTTAATATGAAATTTCACAATAAATATTCTCATGAGAAATTATAGAAAAAGGTTTCTTTGTCATTGCCTTCAAGAACTAAGTTTTTACACTCAATCGTTTGAAGAATGAGAATTTAATGAACGAGAAGTGATAATGGTCGAATTTTACATATACTTAAAAGAAATAAAACAACATGTGGGGAAAACATTTACTCATTTAATAAAGAGACGTTACTTGCGATGACAATTTGAATTTATAGGAAAATTTGTAAGAACATTAAAAAGGACATGTCTGTCTCTCCACATCTCAACATCCCATGTACAATACCTTGATTAGTATACGTTATGTAAAATGATGGTCTTTCTGGCTTCCTCGGAATCCATATACATTTTCAGCAGATTTGCGTTTTCGCATACAACATATAAGGCATGTTAAATATTTTCTTCCCCAAAACAGTGCCGAAATAAAATTATTGGCACAATTAAAGGATTCATTACTGACTGATCTGCAAAAGTGTTTGTTGTACTTTACCAATGCCTATCAGTTCCGTAAGCAAAAAAAACTATCTTTTACGACACTTCGTTTCAAACATAACTATATAATTTTTATTATTATTTAATTTATTATAAAAATAAAGCTTTACATAAGTATTTGTCATAAATACAATACAGTTATTAGATATTAATACGTTTCTTATTCATTCAATTTTCTCAAATACTATATGAACAATTTCCATATTTACATAAACATTAGCAAACTGAAGAAAATGGGGGAATAAATGGCCAGCACTACATGGCAACTTTGAATTGGAATTAGATCTATTTACACCCTGATGCAAAACAGTCTATGACTAGACCAAACAACAAAATTAACAAAATTCTTCTTCGACGACGCGTCCGACGACAATCCGTTGCTGTCCTCAGCTCTCTCTCTCTCTCTCTCATCTTGGTCCTTTTCTTAATCGTCCTTTACCCTAAATGTTTGTGATTGGCCTTCGTAGGGGAAGATGCCACCCAAAATGTATTTGTAGTTGCCAAAGTGACGTATACGATATTCACCGGGCAAAGTATTGGGGTCAATGGTCCATTCGATGTGAACATCACTGAAGCCCAAAATTAAGTGGGTGCGTTCCCAATGGAATCTGTGGGGTAGAGAAGAGATACTTAAATTACTTTTTATAAATAAAAGAGTAAATGACCTAGCAATGACATTTAAGCCAAAAAGAATGATAGCCGTATTCAAAAGCATTTGTCACAGGTTTGTTAATAACATTTCTATAAAAAATATACATATAAAACTTTAACACATGATTATGAATAACATCTTAAGTGTTTAAGTTCATTAATGGGCGTTCTATTTTGTTATTGAATTTCTCATTTCTGAAAAGTCTCATGTCTTGTGTCTTATAACCTTACTTTGTATTCCAACTGGCATCTGTTCCCACTACCTTCCATCTTTCCTCATTGATTTTGCGTTCTACAGTCAAATAGGTTTTCTCATGGAAAATATTATTACGTGGATTGCCCGCCACAAAGGTAACGTGCACGGTGTCATTGATTTTGTACTCCCTTAAAGGTTGTTTCTTTACATGACCAAAATCTTTATCCAAGGGATGGCCATCAAATATTACTCCCGTATTCATGGACAGCATGCGATCATTCATATAGGGCGGCTCAGGTCCTGGCGGAACTGAATCACCTTTAAACAGAGCTTTGGTTAGCTGTTCATAAACATCCATATAGATGGTATGAGAGTTGGGACCAAATATGGTGGACGCAGCCTCATAACGCTGAGCTTGATATTCTTCGGGTGTGGTAATATAACTGGAGTACAAATTGGACAGTCCGGCCAAAATAACATCGACATCTTTGCCACCCGTAGCGGAAGCCACAGCCCTCACTTTGTTGCGCATTCTACGACCGGCCATGGTGGTGAATTCGCCTGGAACAGCTACGAGAACCAAATCCCCAATGCGACACTCTTGAGTGGGCACGATTTTGGGCTGCCATTCGTAGGGGAAAGTGGCCTAAGTCAAGAAAAGTTTTCCAATTATATCATGTGCGAAAATGTGATTTCTTTTTGTCTACTTACCCTGCCAGTTGCCAACAGTATAGGCTTAGGCAAATGGCACGATATGTCTTCTTGCGTTGGCGGTACTATAAAATCGCGCACCAAATTCCACATGGGATTATCGGTTAAGGTGCCCTGTTCAAAGCCAAAAGCGCCTGGACCATCTGTAGTACCGGCGGCGAAACTATAACCCATAGCCGGTTGACAACCACGAATTTTATCGATTTTACGTGTCAGTGGATTATAGGTGGTGCCATTGTAATTGGGCATATCGACAAACTGGTGCACACAATGTACATCTCCGAAGACTTCGCGTCCATTGTTGTCCTCTTCGCTGGCCTCGTTGAGCAAACGCTGTAGGGAGAAAAAAAAGAAAAGGAAGCTGTATTAATTTTATGATTTATTATAGTTGTAATTTCTAAAATTGTTGATGAAGAATTAGACTGGGACTTAATATTTACGATTCCATAAGACAATATTAATACTAAAAACCTGGGGCAAGCAATTGTATGCACAAAAAATTGCAAATATGCACTTACACAAAAATATGCACTAAAACACATAAAATATGCTATTAAAAAATTATATAAAATTTTATTAGATATTGAATTTGCTTGAACTTTGGCAAAAAAAGGACACAAAAATCATTTTTATACTCTCGTATGTACATATAAAATTAATATTAACTTAAAATCGGTGTCGAATCGCATATAACATGTTTCACCAAATTCTTTGAAATTTTTGGTATATTACTTGACTGCATACCAATCTTGTTATTATTGGCTCTGAAGGAAACGGAATACCAGGACATCTTTCATTTAATATCCACATGCGAAAGCGTTTTGAAAAAGATATTTTTTCTTTATTTGATATAAGAGAATTCAGTTCAATAAAATTACTTCGTAAATAGACTTCAATTCAATAAACAAATGACATGCTGTTCCAACCCTCTTGCCGCCTTTACCATGAGGCGCTGCATCGGTTATATTTGTCGAAATCCTCACTGAGTTTAATTGGTTTTGTTTATTTACTCTAAGCAATGATTTTTTTTTATCGCGCATATTCTCTTTTCATATAAAACTCTCACAACACTTGTGCAACAAATTTTAAAGCAGCTTTTACCAAAAGATGTTCCACAAAAAGTTAAAGGCGTTTTACTTATGTGTGCAAAATTATGCAACAGAAACATGAATTTATTGTAAAATTTGCTAAAAATATGTGCAAAAACACGTATTTTTCGTAAAATATAAAAAATGTGCAAAAACGATTGAATGTAATTTTAAAAGAAATTTCATGATTCGTAAAGATAACTTAACCGTTTCTATTTTAGGATTGCATTTGCATAAGATTTTTTGTCCTACTAATAATATAATATAATGAAACAATATTAGTTTTACAATTTTAGTTTCATTTAAGTTGATGTCCAATAAATATATTATTGAGACAGCACGAACTATTATTGTTATTAAGTAACTACAATTTAGTTATACCCTCACCCTATGGGTAGGAGGGTATATATCATTTGACACGACCCAAAAGTGAAACACATCCCAGTAGTAAGCGTCTGCAAGACATCCCCAAGGATAGGTGCATGACCATAGTAAATCGTTGATGACATTTAGGGGACCGTCTATACAAATCGTCGACGAAGTTTTCATACAAGTGTCCGATTTGTCATGCACGACCTGATGAGCGACAATGTCGGTCAAATTTTCGTTGATGCCTATACGAAAGACTTGTCGCCCACACAATCAAGCACGACCTGATGTGTGACAATGTCGGTTGAATTGTCGTTGATGACTATATAAGCGATACGTCGCCTTAACAATCATGCACGACCTGATGGGTGAAAATGTCGGTTAAATTGTCATTGATTCCTATGTAAATCTTGAATTGTCATTCAAGCCATATTAGAATGACTTTATATACATTGGAGCCATTTTAAAAGATGGATTTTTAACTGTTTTTTAGCCTTTTATTAGTATGACTAATTGTTAATACTTTTGTGAAACTACTAACCAAGAGAGAAGTGAAGGATATAAACTTTTACACGGCATTCATCTTCATTCGAGATTTCAATCTATAAAATTGCTGATGTTTACTCGTCCGTTTAATAAAATGAAAAATTTTTTACGTCAGATTCAATTTTTTTTCTTTGATTTTGTTGAATTAGTTTGATGCACGACAACATTAGTATTTTGTCGGTCAGCTTGTCGTCAACGGAGTGTTTTGACGACAAGAACATACATTTTTCACATGTTGTCTTGACGATGATAGCGTTGACGACAAAGTCGTGTATGATGGAACTTCCTACTGATATGAAAGAAGTCACTTTAGATTCTAGGTTTTTTTGAACCAAATACGATTCATGACTTTTAATATCGTTTGATCCATATCCGTCTGTCTGTCTATATGTCTGGCTTGTACGCACGATAACTTTCGAAATATGTAAGATATTGTTTTGAACCTTTGCATGAGTTAATATTTTTCCAAAATTACTTACCTATTGCATATGGGCTACATGGTCACGCCTCTTCTGGTACAACCCATACAAATGTACCACTCCTTCCACTTTAGAAATCGAGTAAAAATATTACAAAAATACGATTTGGCTCAAGGAATACATGCCCGATGATTGGAATCAGAGTGTTCCATATCCTATGCTTAAGAAAACCGATCCCAGTGTGTGTACCAACGGCCGCGGGATCAGCCTTTTACCCATAGCGTATAAGGTTCTGTGTAGTGTGTTATGTGACAGACTAAAGCTCATGCAGGCGAACCTGATTGTACCTTATCAGTGTGGCTTTAGACCTGGTAAATCTACGATCGACCAGATATTCACACTACGACAAATTCTGGAGAAAACCCAGGAAATGCAGATCGATACCTGCCATCTGTTGATCGACTACAAAGCTGCATTCGACAGTCCGATACGACAGAAATTGTTAGATGCTATGGCTGAGTTTGATATCCCCGCAAAGCTAATACGACTTAGCAAAAATCTGACTGAACCATTATCTACCGAGCGAGGCTTTAGAAATGACGATAGTCTGTCTTGCAATCTCTTTAACATCGTATTGGAGATGATCATGCGGAAGGCTGCAGTAAACACGACTGGTACCATATTTAAAAAAGTCACATGCTGTTCGCGTACGCCGATGATAAAGATATCAATGACCGAGGACTGCGGGATGTTACTGCGGCCTTTTCAAGCATTAAGAAGCAGTCGCCAGAAGTGGGTCTGGTGATTAATGAGGACAAAACTAAGTTATTTGTTTCAACGAACAAAGAGTTTACTCGTTAGGGACGCTGCGTGAACGTTGGCAACTATAACATTGAAGTGGTACCATGGCTCCGCCATAAATAAATATAATAATGTCAGCCTAGAAATCATGATATGAGTATTGATCGCACTACTACTACTACTATGCGCTAAGCAAGCGATTTAATGAAAAAGCGCTTTCTCGAAGAACAAAGATCCAACAATATCAAATTATGATCCTATCTGTCTTGCTCTACAGCGCAGAATCCTGGGTAATGACACAAGCAGATCAATCTATTCTTGGAGCCTAAAAGAGAGAAATACTTCGAAAAATATTTGGATCCATTATAAACCTCCACCGTCCGTAAAAAAAAACATAAAATATCCGTTACAAAAGTTTTAGGGAGGCACCAAAAGGGGCTTGGCTGGACTTCCATTTTTAACTTCAAAACTTTTTCCTATTGGTTACGTCTTTCGAAAGTTATCGTGCGTACCAGCTGGACAGACAGACAAACGGACGTAGATCAAACGACTTAGAATGGTGGCTCCTTCACCATCCGAATTAACCAAATTTCCGAAATTATTTTATTTATATTACCAAATACGTCCACAGCTAGTATGTAATTCTGATTGAGATATCAAACGGATTCTACGCTAGCATTAGTTCTCAAATACCCTGAACCAATATATGCACTATCCTATAACAGTACATTATATAATCAGTTTAAAATGTAATAAAAAAGTTTGCGGTATGTTGCAAACGTTTCCCCTCAAGCATTCGGCCAAGGTCAAGAGCATACCACACAAATGATGTAATAGCAAACCGGTTGAGGCAACAAAGATTACCAGTTACAATTTCATGTTCCACTAACCGAAGCAGGCAGACAGCACTTGAATAATAATAAATATACTTAATTATATATACACTGGATTTGTAAGGCAAGTTTGAAACAGAAATAAACAAAAAAAACAACACATGCAAAACTAATCCCAAATACCATAGACTTTTCCAAATTTCAGTGTTAAAAAAAAGTATAAATAAAATATTTCAAAACTACAAAAAAACGAACAAACGAACATAGTTTTTAGAAACATATCGTGGGTATCCTGCAAAAAATGTCTCAAGTCCACTTTTTGTTTTTCTGAATATATCAATATATATATATTCTTTTTTGTAAATAAAGAAGGTGGTTTTGTAAACAGCTTATTTCACATTTAATATACTTTAAAATACCAGGAAAATTATACTATTTTACTAGTAGGTGCTGCTGATCACAACAAGAATCTGTTTTCGAAATTTTCCAAACGCCCCCAAAATATTGAGTACCGGGTAAAAACACCCGGTTTTTTGTACCTACCCAGTAGGAAGTTTCGTCATACACGGCTTTGTCGTCAACGCTGTCCTCAAGACAAAATGTGGAAAAATGTACCCAGTAGGAAGTGTCTGCAAGACATCCTCTAGGATAGGTGCATGACCATAGTAAATCATTGATGACATTTAGGGGACCGTCCAAACAAATCGTCGACGAAATTTTCATACAAGTGTCCGCTTTGTCATGCACGACCTGATGAGCGACAATGTCGGTCAAATTTTCGTTGATGCCTATACAAGCGAGCTGTCATGCACGACCTGGTGGTAACAATGTCGGTCAAATTGTCGTTGGTGCCTATATAAGCGACACGTCGCCTTCACAATCATGCACGACCTGATGGGTGAAAATGTCGATCAAATTAATGTTGATGCCTATCTATACCTTGATTGATTGTCATTCAAGCCTTATTAATATAACATTGTATTTACATTGCTGCCATTTTAAATATGTTTTTTTAGTTGTTTTTTAGCTTTTTATTAGTATGACTAATTGTTAATACTTCGGAAAACTACTGACCAAGAGAGAAGTGAAAGATATAAACTTTTAAACGGCGTTCACCTTCATTCAAGATTTTAAACTACAAAATTGCCGTTTAATCAATTAAAAATTTTTTACGTCAGATTCCATGTTTTTGTTCCTATTAACATAGCAACAAATTTGTTTCCTTTGATTTTGTTGAATGTGTTTGATGCACGAAAACATTAGTATTTTGTCGGCCAGCTTGTCGTCAACCGAGTGTGTTTAAGTCTAAACGTCCTTTTTCTTGCCCACAATACGATTTACAATCACTTAATACTATCTATTATAAACTCCTTTTTAATGACAACTTTGTTGTGTTATCAGGCAAATTGTTTAAAGCTTATATCGATAACATTATCGGCGCCACCTTCTCCATCTTGGTTTAGATCCTGAAGTAGTATAGTTTATACGAACTTTCCTACGAAGAGCATCTACGGCTCCATCCTAAACTTACCCAATTCACTTACAAGAGCATCTACGGCTCCATCCTACCTAAATCTCATACAAGGGTTCTACGACCCTTTTCAACATACAAACATTTATCCACACAAATCCTTTATACGAAGGTAACACAAAATAAACGCTATTTACAATAGCAAGAAAACACTAACACTTCACTTGGATTCTTATTTCTTCCCCCTCAACCTATGGAAATACATCCATTACATCACTCTGCTCCGCAAACAGAGTGTATTGACGACAAGTACATACATTTTTCACAATTTGTTTTGAGGAGAGCGTTGACCACAAAGTCGTGTATGCCGGAACTTCCTACTGGGTATGTACTTGTAGCCAAAACACTCGGTTGACGACAAGCTGACCGACAAAATACTAATGTTGTCGTGCATCAAACATATTCAACAAAAATGTGAATGCCGTATAAAAGTTGTTATCCTTCACTTTTCTCTTGGTCAGTAGTTTTCCAAAAGTATTAACAATTCGTCATACTAATAAAAAGCTAACAAAAACAGCTAAAAATCCATCTTTTCAAATGGCACCAATGTATGTACATATATACAAAGTCATACTCATATGACTTGAATGACAATTCAAGACATACATAGGCATCAACGACAATTTAACCGACATTGTCACCCATCAGGTCGTGCATGATTGTGTGGGCGACAGGTCGGTTGCATAAACGACAATTGACCGACATTGTCGCTCATCAGGTCGTGCATGACAAAGCGGACACTTGTATGACAATTTCGTCAACGATTTGTATGGACTGTCCCCTAAATGTCATCAACGATTTACTATTGTCATGCACCTATCCTTGAGGATGTCTTGCAGACACTTCCTACTGGGTTTACGCACTTTAAGCCAGTGACGTGGTTATATGTATATGAACCGATTTAAGTATCTCAGAGGAAAAAATAAACAATTTTAATCTATGAAACTGTTAGTCCTTCCTCTGGAAATATGCAAATACTTAGGTATGTATGTATATATTTACTTACCAATGCTCCCTCTGCCAATCGTTCTCCAATGATTTTAGTGCTTTCAAACATATCCTTGCCTGGACCCGATGCAAAACAGTCACCCTCTTTTGGTGGACACTTGGAGGTTAAAATATCACAACTGTTGCCACTGTGTTCACATTTAGGGCCCATTATGTTGGGGGAAACATCACCTAAATTGGATGAGCAGAAGGCACCAACAAACTTGCCCTGAAATATGAAAAAGAAAGAAAACAGTGAATACATAATAGAAACATTTAAAAAATATATATGGGTATTTCCTGGCGTTGCGGACGCACGTTTTTTTTTCTTATTTTGTAGTTTTCTCGAAAAGTTCAAATATTTTGCAGAATACGTTCATATTAAAAAACTTAGATTTTGGACAGTACTAAATACAATGTTCTATTAATAAAACTTTACTTACAATTTGTATTCAAAATTTGACTAACACAAAGTGCGTTACGGACACACACAATTTTCAACAGCAACTTGAAGTGTCTATGAAAAGTTGTGAAATTTAGCGAAATTTCTTATGATATCAGATATTCTTTTCTGTAAAATAAAAAGACATGCTGGGGTTATGTAAACAACTTACTTCACATTTAAAATACTTTTACCCTTTAGGCTACTTCAATCTAAATGTTCGTTGCGGACACACGCATTTTTCTATGAATAACACAGAGCGACAAAAAAATCAATTCCTGGGAAATTATACTATTTTGCTGGTAGGTGCTGCTGACCACTACAAGATACTGTTTTTCAAATTTTCCAAAACCCCCAACATCTTGAGTTACGGGTAAAAACCGGTTTTTCGAACTTTTACGCACTTATAAGCCAGTAAAGCGGATAAATATGAACCGATTTTAAGTTTCTCAGCGGATTTGGAAAGTAGACACTTTCCAAAGCTATATTTAGTTTGCTTTGTTAAAGTTCAACAGTTTCATTATATGATTACAACAACAAAAAGTTAAAAATATAGCAATTTTTTACTTTAAGTCCGTCCGCCGGCTGGAAATACCCATATATTAATATTATGAAATGTAAAATTTGTATTAAACTCCTTCATCAAATGTGTACATTACACAGTACAACATTTTTCGGCTCATTGGTTTGGGACTCAATTCTGAGAACTGAAAGTGAAAGTAGCCTTAAAAAGATGAAGTTTTGCATCATCCGTTATGTCAAGTTACATGCCATAATAATTTAATATCGATTTGAAGTTATAAAGTAGGCTCTCTTTTTATATTGCGCATATTTCCGTTCCGGTTTGTGTTCCGCCAATATATTTGCCCAATTTAAGTTTGTTACGTTTTCTAATTTAACAATCTTATTCATAAACATTTTCAAAGGTTTACAAATTAACATTTTATAGAAAAAATTTTCTATAAACCGTTATTAATGTATTCTCCAAATCAATTGTATTTTCTCAACAACAAATATTTCCTGTACTGAACAGTATCATGATGTATATTTATAATATAAAAGTTTTTAGCATCACTCACCTTGCCTGGAACTTTATTTGCATTATATTCCTTTTCCAACACCAGAGAGGCATAACCCACATTATCACTGGACACCAACTTGTTGGTGTTGTTCATCGATGTAGGATGTACGGCAAACCAATTAAAAGCTCCCAAAATGTTATTTTCCATATCCACAAAACGCAATTGAGTCAATTCCTTGTCGACATCGTGTTCGTATTGAGCGCGCTCTTCCACAGGATTACGCAAATATGATGAAGGCGAACGATTAATGTTGGCATTTAAAATCACAGTACGAGAGAGATAGATTTTACCATCAACCAAGTTATCGGTAGCTCTTTTAATACTCTGCAAAAGGGGTGAAAACATAAAGTGAGAAGGCTTACCTTTAAGATCATGCAAATTGTTGATACTTACCAAATAGATACCATTGGTCAAAGCTTCAAATGTCTGGGGCACAAAACCCAATATGGATATATCATACAGCAGATGCATTAAGAATCCCCCCGGGCCGGAATGGGAGTGGGTACCACTAATTATGACATTCTCAAAGTGATATGTATCTCCATAGCGTGCTTGCAAACGTTTAATTACCTGAATTTGTAGAAAACATTGACAATTTTATAATTGCGATTTAATTTTTTTTCGTTTGAACTAAATAAATATAAACAATAAACTATAATTAAAATGTATAATTGCAAAATGTGATGATAAAATCTATATGGGAGTTCCGATGAACAACTTACGATTATATTAAACATGTTAATACAATATTGCAATAATTTAGTAATTGTTCTCATCTACGATACATGATATATTTGAGTATATTGTATAAAGGGGTGCAAGGCTATTTCAAAGAATAAAAGTAGGCTTTAATACTAAAAAACGAAACATAACTAATTTACAGTTCTAAATTACATGTTCAATAGGAATTAATGAAATTGCCCATAAAGTGTGATTCATATTGAAATATTACAATATCTAATTGTCAGTCATAAGGGGTAAAATAGGATATTTCTTTTTTTATATTTGAAGTGGACCTGCCAACTTCCTAACCTTTATATTCATAAGAATTTTTACTTACCTCACGTTTCACACCATGACCCATCATACCGGCATCGACCGATACAAAAGCCATCCTCTTATTATTTTCATCCTCAACGACAAAAGCGCGTGAGAATTGTCTCAAATGGATGCCGCGGCCAACTTGTTTGATATTGGCATAACCCATCTGTAAAAAGTAACGTAAGTGTTTTTAATAAAACAAAACGTATGTCAAAAAAATTAGACAGCTCTACTTACAAAATTAATTTCCACCGGAGGACCAGTGCAGTCAGCTCGCCCCAAACCCACTTGGTAGGCCTCAGTAGCATCCCACAAGAACGAGGATAGGCATAAAAATGCCACAGCACCAAAAATACTCAATGATTTGAAATTCATTGTAAATTGTTGTTTGAATATAGGTGTTAACAAAACATTACCGACTTCAAAGATACGAAGAGGATAACAGATTAATGGGCTTTAAGCTGAAATGAGAAGAAAATTAAAATTTCAAATTATATATATATCTTTTTTAAAAAATTACAAAGCTAAACGATAGTATAGAATTAAAAATATAGATATTTGTCAAAACCTTAAAGCTAATTCCTAATATTGTATGTTTTGAAAATCCAAAATCTAACAGAAATAGACAAGAGTCGTGGGTTTTTTAAATTAGCCGTGTTTATTAAGAAGTACTCTCGCATCTTTCAGACAAAGTGCCCTTTCTGTAGCACACCGGCTTTTCGATACAGGGAAAGCTCGGTTCAATTTTAAGAGGTTGTAGTGGATTAAGAGCTGTACGTTCGGTTTGATCGTCCCACCAGAGACTCAATATTGCTTTTATGTTGTCATGATAATATGACGTAAGTAACTGATATTCGAAATTGTAAATTAAAAGAATAGGAGTATAATATCGATCGACAGGATCGACAATAGTAATAGTAAAAACAATAGTGACAAGAATTTAAAATTTGCTATTCTGGGTGTAAATTAAAACTATTTGTGCTTCAGTTGCCAATGCTATTGGTAACATACGATTGACAGTGGTCACGAACTTCAGGATATCGCGGTGTAAGCAGAGTATATTATAATCTGCTTCGTGGCTTCTTTTTTAAAATTTCCATTTCAGTATAATCTAAACTATGTCTATTGAAGATAGTTGACGAATAAATTGCATATTTATTTCCATAATACAGCGGACAAACAAAACGGTACAAATTTAAGTATTTTAGTACAGTCTACTTCATTTGAAATCAAATCCACATATCTTAAAATTATCAACTTACTTAGCGTGTTAAATAAGAATTTAAATTATATTTTGCTGTTAATTTTCCGCAATTTTTTCAAACCATAAATTTTGATTAAATTCAGAATCTGAGGAATATTTTCAAGAAAATGTATTGAAAGCTTTTATGACTAAAATTTTTAAATTGTCAAAACCATGAGAAACATATTTTTCAATTGTTTAAGGGCAATTTACACTGACAAATAAGCTTGGGACTCAAAAAATCAGAGTCTACATATTGATACCTTAAATATAAACGGCCTTATTCATAAAAAATTTCTAAAGTAGGTATGAAGCGTTATCTAGCTAAAGTATTCTTTAGCTCTAAAAAACCTTTAATAAGAATTTGTATTCATAAACGTTTTTTAGCCATTAATGATGTAAAAACAAAAGCTTTATAATCGGATACAAAAGCTTTATAATCGGATACCAAAGATGTATTTGCACTTATAATAACTATAAACATTATTTTAGCTCTATTTTTCATTGACTACGATTCTCATGACGATAAGAAAGACGTTAAAGTAAAACTTGTATTAAAAAAATTTATTTTATTTTCCTCATGTTGAAATAATATTCGGATACCGATTACATTGTTTACTTGTTTTGATTGTTTATACATCACGAATATTATTTTATTATTTACAAATTATTTTTGAAGAATTTTGGAGAAATTATTTTCAAAATGGAATTCATGAATGAAAAGTGTCGATTAAGATACTTTTCTATGTGCGCAACGATTAAGAAGAAAATTTCCTACACAATGAATACATGCAACAAATCTTTCCAATAGTAAAAATGCTGAAAAACTCAAAACAAAGATCTCAAATTCATAAATATACAATAAATTGTACAAACGTCAAGTTATAGCATGCTTAAAGTAGAGACAACCCTACTTTAACATATTGAAGATGTAAATCGTTTATGAATATTGTTTTCTCGAAATTTGCTTAAAAATGGTTTATAAACCTCTTATAATTTTTTATGAATAAGGCCGAAAGTATGCTTACTCGAAATAGTATTTTTTCAATTCAATAGTGGTTTTTAATACATATTGCTTTAAATTAATTCATATTCTATGTAGTATAGAAATATCGTAGCAACATTAAATTTTTTCTCGAAGTCATTATGATAGATTTACCGGACCAATAGTTATATTTATGTACATATCTATATATATACAAGGCTTGGGTGACTGACTGATCACTCCTCAAATCAAACTGCAAAAACTAGAACCCTGAAATTTGAAATATAGGTCCCTTTTACGTAGGTGCGTACTAAGAAGGTATTTTTTGCAACTTGGTGTGCAAGGGGATAAAAAGAGCGTGGCACTGTCCCATATAGATCGAAATTTGAAATGGCTGTATCTCATAAACCTTTATAGGTACGATGTAGAGATTTGATACATATGTTGGTCTAGAAGAAAAATGATTTATTTCTGGAAAATGGGGGGTGTCACGCCCTTTTTAAAAAATTGTTATATCGGCCAAGTAAACGGATAGATTGCAATGAAAATTTCTGTGAAATTTTTGTGTGGTACTGTCCTTAAGGTCTCTATAATAGACTCATGAAAACATAATTAGACAATGAGGTGTGACACCGCCCACACAAAACAAAATTTAAATATCATATCTTACGAACCAATTAATTTTTGATGATAAGTTTTGCTACATATGCTACTGGACCGATTTCAATGATATTTTCGCTGTGTGGTACTATCCTTAGGACCTATATCATAGGCTACATGAAAATATAATTAGATAAAGGCGTGGCACTGCCCACACAAACCGAAATTTCAATCGGTCATATGTCACGTGTCATTAAAGGTATGAAGATGAGATTTGCTACATATTTTAATGGTAAAAAGAGGATTACGTCTCGCTGACAAATGGGCGGTGCCACGCCCCTTTGGGAAAATCGTTATGCCGGTCAGATAATTAGAGCGATTGAAATAAAATTGTTATAATCTTTATATTATATTTAAATTGCTTGACTAACTGATTGGATGAAACGACTGTAGATAGGATGATGAAATGTGGAGTGGTTGTTCCGATTTTCGAGTAATTGTGATCTAAGTATGGATTTTTGAAAATTCGTACTTTTAGGGGTAAAAATAACTTATATGGGATAAAAGTGGTACCATCACCCAGACCAATCGGCTAAAGCTATAATCGCAAAAATTGATATGGGCATGCTCACTTTACAATTACATTAAAGGTTTTTTCGAAATCCGCACTTTCTGGGGTAAACAAATTGGAAAAAGGGAGAAAAATGTTACTATCTCCCACACCAAACGGTTAATGTTTTAATCGTGAAAATTTATATGGGCTTGCTCCGTATAGAATTAGAGCGAAGCAATGAAGGGTTTTCGATATTCTTACTTTTTATGGGTAAAAAACGCCGAAAAGTAAAAAACTGGTACTAAACGGATAAGGGTAGAGTAGCAAAAATTTAAGTAAATATTTATTTTATTTAGCAGTTGTGCAATATGAAGTAATTTTTCGAAATTCGTTCTTTAGTGGTAAAATTAGTGAAAAAAGGAATAAAACTGGTACTATCGCCCAGGCCAAATGCCCAAAGGCAGGGACATGAATATGTAAATAACATTACTCCCTATAGAATAAGAGAGCCGCCAAATAGGGTTTTTAGAAATTCGTACTCTTAGGGGTAGAAAAGGCCAAAAAGGGATAAAACTGGTCCCATCAACCAGACCAAACGGCTAAAGCTATAATCGTATATGGACATTCTCCCTATAAAATTAGAGAGGGAACCAGTCCATTTTAGTTGTCAATACGAATGGATTTTTTAAAATTTGAACTTTTAGGTATAAAAGAGAACAATCACCCAGACCAATTGGATAAAGCTACAATCACATAAATTAGGGTGTTCGTTCGTCTTATAAAGCGTTTGCATTTTACCTGTATTGCTTAAATTCTTAAGAAGAATCATTGTAAGCAACGCGAGTCGAGGAAGCTTGTATTTTATAAGTCTACGAACAAAAGTTATCCTGTATTCTTCGTATATATTTTTTTTAAAAATCTAAGTTCCCAAAAATCACTCAGCTTTTTAATTTCCATTAGAGCCTCAAAATAACTTCAGTTGTTTGTTGCGTCCGTTTACTGTATATTTGCTTATAATTTTGTACTAATTGGGACTAAATCCAGCAAATATATTTCTAAAATGTATTGCTCTTTCAGTTCTTTAGAACACTAAAAATGCAAATCAAATTTGTTGTTTCTTTCTTGCTTTTGGCGTAGTTAAAAGCGTGCCAGTGTCAGTTGTGTTAAGTTTCGTTCATGGGTCAGAAACAGTGATTTTAATATTTTATAATTTGTGATTTTATTTAATTATTTTTATTTAATTTATTTTATTAAAGTTGGGGTTTTAAATTCCCATATACTTTTTCCTTAACAATGAATCTGTCTTCGTATTCTATGTAAACATGAATGTATGGTTCAATGTAGAATGCATATTGGCCCAACATTTGCTATATTTCGGTATAAATATGGTACTACAAACTGGTCAAACTGCCAGATTGGCCCTTTTTAATTTTTTATTAGCAAAAATATTTTTGTTTAAAAACGGCCAAACTGTACTATGCTGGTCTTTATATTATTTTATTTATACATATCAAACTTTAGATTATAATGTAGCTATTAAAACAGGTAGACAATTAAATGGCACGATAAGTCTGACCCATTCTAGAGCTATAATACACATTTCTTTTTGTTAACGCATGATCTATGCAAATCTTTGAAACTCGAAGCAAAACAATCAATATGTGTGTGGGGTCATAATTCATAACAGCTCAACATTTTTTTTTTTTAATTTTTTCACGAGAGAGTTAAAAGTTTGAAATCATCACTGAAAATCAACATTTAGTTTTTTTCTAAAGTAAAGTATTCTTTTGCTTAATTCTTAAAACAAAAATATTTGTTATCATACACACTCAATGTTGATAATGATAACTCCATATGAAATATAGCTAATATTGGGTTTTAAAACTCGTTAAATTATAAAGTTAAATTAATGATGTAAAATATTTTAAGTAAGAAATGTTCAGTAGAGTTAATTTTTATTATTGGAGATTTTTTTTAAGCTAAAATTATGAAATCTTAATCTATATTTAACAAAAAATCGATAAGTGGAGTTAATCGATTTGGCTTGTGAGCAACTTATATGCGGTATCACATCAACGACAGCCTTGTAAACCATAATCGATGCAGAAATAACAATCTGAACCAATACGTTTAGGAGAGTCTGGCACTTTTGTATGAATCTTGCATAATTACTACCAAACGTTTTGATCGACTCCGCAAAAAATAAATGCTCTCTTCAATTCATTTTGTAGATTTGCATTTATATATTTTTTAAAGAATTTTCGCTTACTAAAGACGAACTTTTCAGCCGAGTTTAATTATATTAAGCTAAAGCCCAAGTTTAATTATATTAAGCTAAAGCCCAATGCATTTTAATTTCGATCAAAGAATATGCATGAGCATACATTAGTTCACCTATCTATAAATGTTGCACTTGTTTATAAACTTTGAACATCGGATGACACTCATCAGACTAAATGTACTTCAAACCTCTAATCAAACAATGTGGATATTTTAAATACTTAATTTTATTTGCCTATTTCTTTTGTTGTGCCTCGCTCAATTACATCTTTAGCTTTGGTATAAAATTACACTTGGATTTCCCTAAACAAAGTGTTACGATCCCCGAATGACACCGTCACAAACAATTGCAATAAAAACACACACACACACATACAGAAACTAATTAAACACATAATTAATCATTACAACTTTTATGAGCCAACGGCAAGAGACGTATTAACGAAAACCTACCTGAGTTCGTTAGAAAACTATAGAAATGAGTCAGTCACAACAACAAAAAAATGTAATTGTTATTTGTTTTGCTTTGGCTGTTGTTTGTTATTGTAGCGAAAACAATGTTGTCTATTGTTAGATTAAACCGATTTACAAAGCTATGAATAGTTTTGATCTACATACATTTTTAAAAATATCTATGTATATTAAGATATTAAAAGAATACTTCCTGATGATTCTTAACTCAGCGATCATAATTTTGTGTTATAATTTTTAACTTTGACCGAATGATCTTTTGACAAAGTAGTTATCACACAATCTTTATAATTTTAGTGAATACACATTTAGATATCTCAATAGCTTTCTAGGTGCATATTGACGCACGGCGAAAGTCTTTGTTTGTGTTTTATCAGCACCAAACAATGGCCAAAGCGTAAACAAATGATTTTCTAAATTAATGTTCCAATGTAGATATTAGAGTTTATTGATCTTTTTCGATTTAGATATTTACCAAAAGTTGATAAAGAAACCAATTCATTTTGTGATTTGTGCAACGTTTACCCCAGCAATGTCGGTTAATTATAAGAATCAACTTTAAACATTTTAAACTTGGCCTCGCTTATATTGCGCTTGAAATACCAGTTTTTTTTTTCAAATTATAGTTCCCGCAGTCTATTATCAGTTTGTGTTAATGTGCAACAGACAGGTGTTATGATTGGACCTACCTCAATTCTGTATTTAACGAGGGTAGAGTGACATTAACCGATTGAGGAAGGGCAAAGTCATATTAACACTTAATAAGTTTTAAAATTGTTAAGAATATAACAACAATAAAATTAAAATTACTTAATGGCTTGGCAAATATAAATTTTCGAATATGTTATGAGCAGGGCAACCGGAATTATGCAAATGCATGTTTTTTTTAGAACGAGATATTAACAAATGGGTAAGGTATTTATATGTTTCATACTCTTATAAGTGTTTTGACACCTATTTGTTAGAGCATAGTTTTGCATATTTTGGTTTTGAGGCCATATTTTAAAAAAAAATATCATTTGTAAGCATATTTCACATTAATTAGAGCATATTATTAAAGAAATATCCTTTTTAAGCATATTTCATATTTTTCACATTAATTTTTCGATCGTCCATACAAGGAAATCGTGCAATCAGCCATATAGTACTTAACAACACGTATATAAATATGCAAATATTATATTATATATTAGTTTCCTAAATGACATATAACTTCAATATCACAAGTAAAAAAAATTTCAACTCAGTGCAGTTTCTGCAAAATGTATGCATAATTATTTATCACCCTGTTTACCACATTCAAACCACAACAATGAAAACGTGATACGCGTCACATGTTTTTCTTCAATCGCACCTTAATATTTGTATACAAACATATTTATAATACATTTCGCTAAATATAATTGTGGTTATAATACAATGTTCGATATAAATTTCAGAACACATTCGTACATCCAAATGAAAAGCGGAAATAGAATTGAAATTGAAATTGAAACGACTAACAAAGGAAATAATTCTACACGAATAATACTAAGTTGACGCACGTTATGAATAAGTTCTTAAATTTGAATTAAAATTTAAAGACAACACCACCACGTACATGTTTAATTAGCATTTTACTCGCATCGATGTTTATTATCAACTCAATTCAGCCGAAGACAAGGCGTTAAGGTATTAAACATAATTCAACCTCATATCTACGTGTATGGCTCGTCCATATACCATTTGCATTTTAATACTGCCCCGTGGTGGATTACTGCTGCTTGATGGTGGTCAAAAACGTTTCAAAGCGACTTTATTACTATTGACATTGAAGTCGATTTTATTTTAGTTTAATGTTTTATAAAGTTGTTATTTATATACATTGTTTTGTTTTTTTAACAAAATCTTTCCACTTGTCGGTGGCTGGCAGTGTTGTTATCAAAAATACATTTTAACGTGGATGAATACAAAGAAAAATTGAGATTCTCTGCAATCTTGTTTTGTTAAATGTAAATAACTTTTAATTCAATCAATTGCCATTTCAATGACATGATTAAAGGTTAACAATTACAGTCGATATTTGATGTATGTATTGCAGTTTTTTTATGTTCAAATGAGCTTTACATAAGCATTTGTTTTGATTAACAAAAATTTACGGCAAAAATTAAGTTCAAAGCTTAATAATTTCAAATTAAAAAATTATTCGAATGTAAAAAATAGAAAAATATTTTGTCTAATTGACACTATATAAAATTGTAGACTGATTTACACGAAATTGTTCTCTATTTACTGCTAATTCAAAAGTTCTAACTTCCTATCAAATTCAATATCTACTTTGCTGTAATATGGTTGTGTGTCTCTCCTCTTACTCTTATATGTTTTCTAATTTAGCAATTTCGTTCATGTTATTGAGGGAGTTTGAGTAAATATGGGTAGATAGCGTTTAAGCCTTAATTAGTTAAGATTTTTCATAACTTCGCACCTGAGGGCAGCTTTGATGTAATTTTTTAATTCAAAATAGATTTGTGTTAAACAGCAATATGTTGTTTTGTTATGTAATAGATTCATAAAAAAACAGCAACATTTAACTCCATTAAAAATGTAATGCTTATAATATTTTTTTTCCAAAAGAAATAATATGTATGTGCCGGTGTTGATATCATGATCATAGACGCAGTAGTCGCATAAACTTACCATTATGCCACGGGCAAACATTTTATTGTATTGTCGACTTAACCAAACAATTTCAAACAACTTTTTGGGGACTTGGTGACAAACCAAAGAATATCGTGGAAGAATTGTTTAAATGTTCTCTGCTACAATTGGTCTTTTGTGTGACTCTTGATAGTTAATAGCATCGCACTCAAATGCTAAATGACGTTATCGTAAAGTCAGAGGGCTGATAATAACCTACTTTTTGGTGAAAATAGGCTACTTAAATTTTGATATATCAAGTGGGCAGGGCCTATTGGACCCAATTTTTGAAAACACAGTATCTGGAGGACTGTTTCACTATTCGCCTTGAATACTTGTGTTGATTCATTTGGCACCAAAATTCGTAATCCTTAAAAAAAAATGGGCGGGATCGGATCAGTGGGCGTGGATTACATCTTGAAACTTTAAACGTCTGTATGTCATGAAATATCAGAGGTATGAAGATGATATTTAGTACATATGTTGTTCGTACTGTCAGAGAGGAAGCGGGCGGTACCACGCCAACGTTTAAAAATTCGCTCTGTCGGCTTTTTTTAATAGACAGAGAATTGATACGAAAATTTTACAAAGTGGTACTGGTGACCTGTTAATAGTCTGTGGATATACTTGATAGTTTTTGGATAAAGGGCCGTGGCACCGGCCATACAACTTGAAAATTAAAATGGTTATATCTCATGAACTATTGGTGTATATGTTGTTGGTGCAGTATGAATTACAGCAAGGGTGGAAGTGGCCAGTGCCACGCCCCCTTTTCAAAAATCGTTCTGACGGCTTTTCTAAGATACTAGTTGATACGAAGTCCCCAGCTATACTAGGTTGTTATTGTACAAAGGGGCGTGGCAACGCCCATTCAACTTGAAAGTTAAAAAGGCTATATCTCATGAACTATCAGAGCTATGTAGATGAGATTTTGTATATATGTTGTTGGTGCAGTATGAATTACAGCCAGGGCAGCCACGCGAATCGAAAAAACATGAATCTGAACGGCTAATATACAATACTATGGATCGACCACATGTACGCTGTAGACGTGACAGGGGACTCGAATTTATTGATCCGAAGCCGTTCTGAGCATCTCGGTCTCTGCAAATGTTGAGGAAAATTATTGGCCTTCATTCATATAAGATTCATCTAGTGAAAGAATTAAAGACAGCTTCCGCTGGCAATATTATAATATGCAATAGCGAAGCATTGCTGGGGCTACTAGTATATGTATATACTAGCTTTCCCGGCTCGCGTTGCTTCACCCGTACTTACAATGAACCCTTTTATGACTTTAAGCAATACAGGTAAAATGCCAACGCTTCTTGTGACGAACGAATACCTTTATGTGATTTTACCTTTATCCTATTGGTCTGAGTGATTGTATCGCTCTAGTCCTTTTTATCCCTAAAAGTACGAATTTTAAAAGATATATTCGTATCGCACAACTAAAATGGAATTTTTTAGGAAGATATTATCAGTTTTATCCCTTTTTCGGTATTTTGACACCTTATGAACGAATTTTAAAATTACTTCATATCGCACAATTTTTGAGGCTATACCTTTAGCCATTTATTACCAGTTTTATCCCTTTTCAGTCCTTTTACCCCTAAAAGGTAAGAATTTCGAAAACCCTCCTTGCTTCGTTCTAATTATATAGGAAGCAAGCTTATATAACTTATCATGATTACATCATTAGCCGTTTGGTCTGGGCGATAGTAACTTTTTTATCCCTTTTCAGTCCTTGTATCTTCTAAAAGGTAAGAAATTCGAAAACCCTCCTTGCTTGGTTCTAATTCCATTGGGAGCAAGCCTATATAATTTATCATGATTACATCATTAGCCGTTTGATTTCGATTTGTTACCCAGAAACATCGGATTTAAAAAAAATACTTCAATCCAATTTGAATGTAATTCGCGATTACCATATCAATTTTCGCGATTACCTTATTGGTAATTTTTAACCCATAAAAGTACGAATTTCCACAAATCCGTTCTTAGCTGACGTTTATTCGAAAAGGGGAACTACCATCCCAAATTTCATAATCCTATCTACAGACAGTAGACAAAAAAAAAACTGTCCATAGGGCCTCTTTCATAGGCTACATGAAAACATAATTAGACATAGGGGCGTGGCACTGCCAAGCGAGACGTAATCCCGTAATCCAGTATCACAAATAGAAAATTTAATTGAAATTTGTGAATTTATTAAGCCAATATTACCATATTTAAAAAGGGGTGTGGCACCGCCCACTTTCCATAAATAAAGTATTTTTTCTTATACGACCGATACACGTACCAAATCTCGACTTCGTACCTATAATGGTTTAAAAGATACAGCCATTTTAAAATTCCAGTTGTATGGGGCGGTGCCACACCCATTTTACCCCCTTCCAGTTAGAATTTCCAAAAATCCCTTCTTAGTGCGCGACTACGTCATAAAAGAAACCTACATTCTAAATTTCAAGGTTCTAGCTTTAGCCATTTGGGCTGGGGAGTGATCAGTCAGTCACCCAAGCCTTTTATATATATAGATATACAGAAAAACAATGTTCTTAAAGTTGCTGATCTTTGTATATATATATCTTTTACAAAAAAAAACCTATTTTTGCCGCGTCCGTTTCATTGTATCATTGCCTTTCATTTTGTACTAAATGCTACAAAAATATAAAGGTAGTACTCTTCCAGCTCTTTAGAACAATTTATACAAATCGACTTTTTCTGTTTCTTCCTTGTTGTTTGCATACCCATACATATGTAAAAGTCAAAAACTAAAAATAAATATCTCAAATACATACGGCAAATTGTAAAAACGTCAACTTATAGCATGCTTAAAGTAGGGACGCCTTTACTTTAACTTATTGAAGAAGAGAATTTTGTATGAATACTGTTTCTACGAAATTTAAAATGGTCAATAAATCTCTATTAACTTTGTATAAATAAGACAGTCAGTGTATAACTTTCAAAGTTTTAAGATATGTTGCTTGTTATTTTATAAAATCTGAATGTGAATAATCGTGACAATTTTTAACGAGAATTTTTCGAAAACAATCCTATCATTTTTCTCAAGAACTTATTAGGCAACCCTCGTTTGCCTTTACATATGTATGTATGTACAAGTAAATAAGGAGACCTGAACAATGTAAATTCATAGGCATGAAAATATTTGACAAGTCGTCACATAAAATAAGAAATGCCTCATCCGGTACTGATATCAACAGTTTATAGATTATACAAAAACATCATATTGTGTTATCAGGTAATGTGAGTGCATGCTAATGTTCATCATACCCAGACAGAGACCTGTCTTATATTGCAAGTATTTATTCCAGAAAAAAATACTCTTGTGATTATGCAGTTAATGCCCTGAGTTTTATTGATTGTATAGACAAACATTTAATGTCAATAATTCGCATACCCCTGCGCATAGGGGGTGAGAGTATATTTCATTGTATACGAGAAAATGTTTAATGCATTAAAAGAGGCGAGTTAGAAAACGAAAAACATCTGCCACACCCCTTTTGATACATGCCATGGTCCATGGTTCGATTCCTGGCTCCGTGTTAATTTACAACAACGCGAGATGCTATCCCATACCTAATTCATGCTCTCGATAAGCTCTCCCATATTTTACTCATTGGATGCTAAGGGAGAATATCTTTTTTTTTTTAAATGACTAAAGCTCCAAGCAGTAGCCGCAAAAATATTTAAACAAAATTTATTTTTCAGTAAAATATTTTATTTTAATATGATATAAAATAAATAAATTTCTTAGGGGTATGTGTTAGTTTACCGCAATCGCAACGAAACATTAAATTTATGAAATTATGTTAAATATAACAAAAGTTATTTTAAGTAAGTGAAAAAAAAAAATAATTAATTATGTATGAGATTAAGGGGAAAGTTTTAACCAAATTGTAGACAGGCATCTGACATAAGTTAATATTATTATGACTCTTTGATATTTAAGTCAAACGCAAAATAAAAAAATACTAAATAAAAGCAGATATAAATAGTATTTTTAGAAACCAAAATTTCTAAAAATAACACGAGCTTAGCTAAAACTGTATATTTATGAAACTACACGATTGTTTCTGAACTCTTTCTAAACACCTAGCTAGACCAATATTAAGTATACAAGTGTGCGTGGTTCTCTAGATGTTGTACAGTTACAATTTTAAAACCGTTTGTTTTCCATGGCATTAGAGTAAGAAAATAGGTGTAGAGATAGCCAAATATATTCTGGTACTCATATATGATTACACAGGGTTAAGGAAATTGCAAATTTTTAGAATATGTCCACAGAGACACTCACGTCCTCGACAGTCTATATGTTGAAAGCTCTTAAAAATAGGCAATATTTAAATAGGAGTCATCTGTTCACAAATACGCCCGATCTTACTCAAATTTCCGTCATCTATTTTTAACATCAAGTGGCACAGTATTCCGGTCGGGCATTTTTAAATTTGCAAAAAAAAATCGTCCATTCATTTCGCTGCCGTCCTATCTCTCTATATATCGTCATAGCTACCACGGACAGTGATTTGTCACCATTAGAGTGTTCAAATACCTCCATTTTTCAAAAACCCGGTTTCCGAGTTATTCGAAAAATTGATTTTTTAGAAAACTCGGATTTCGAATACAGTATTTGAAAGAAAACCGGTTTAACCGGGTTTTTTCGGTTTTGTTCTAAAAAGTTAAAATAAAAAAATAATTTGGTTATAAAAATGCTTTTATTTACAAAAAATAAGAAATGTGTTGTTTTATATTGTGTTTTTACTTTTTAATACATTTTTGGAATCTTTCATTTTATTTTTTGAAGTAGTTTTTTTTTGGAAAGGAATACATTTTTAGAATATTTTATATTTTGTTTTTTAAAATGGTATTTAAGAAATAGTATGCAGTTTAAGTGTTAAATTTTGAGTCTATTCTTCTGTTTTGTTTTTATAAAGCTTAATACAGAAAACACGCACTCACTAATTGTAAAAGTAGGATTTATTGAAAAAAGCGCGTTTTGTTGAAATCGAAATAGTTGAAATCATCATATAGTCTTGTTTCATATCAATTGGTTTTCTCTGCTGGGTTTTGGATGTTATTTATTATCCTTTTTAAATCGTTGCAAAGACTACCATTTGGGGATTCCTCCATCCCACAATCTGAACTGTTTTTACTAGACTCCAATGTTGTTAGGGAAATTGCAGGATAAATTCTTTTAAAAAGCTCATTCGCTTATTCCATCGTTACCACCTTTTTAGAATACTTTACACAGGATGAGCTTGTAGAAAGTTTTCCGAAGCTAAGATATATAATTACGCTATTCAATGTTTATATTCTTCTTTCCTTAAATCTTGCTATGATTTTGTCTCGCAGCTCCCAAGCATATGCGCAGTGCATATATTTGAGCTGTTCCAGTATAAACGCATATACTTCTTCAGCGTCGATTAGAGTCGCTGAATCATTTGATAATCTTTTAATTGCGAGCGCTAAAGACTGAAGCGCTGGACTTAAATCTCTCAAAATTGTTATTTCTTGTAAGCGCATTGATGACACAGATAAGGATCTCCACCGGTGTTTCACATCGACAATGAGCCTTAGTTCTTAATTGTGCTCCTGGAAAACATAGCTCTGCAATTTTCTATGTTTTTCGCTCGACTTGTTAAATGAATTAACATGCTTCCACAATTTTGCGATAATTTAAGACACGTGTTGAATGAGCTCGTATGATTTTTCGACTTCCACTATTTCATCGCATTCATCATCGTCGGCGGCTTCCACTTCGACTTGTTGATCCACTTAAATAACGTGTAAAAAATTTTTTCTAAATTAATTTCAAATTAAATTTTAAAATTTTTACTTTTTCAATAACTCCTTTTAGTTTTGTTTCAAAGCAATTTAAAAAAACCGAGTACCCGAAAGAAAAAACTCGGTTAAATCGGTTATTCGAAAATGGAACTTTTGCAAAAACCGGCATACGGTTTTAAATAAAAAAACCGGTTTACGGTTTTTCGGTTTCGGTTTTGAACACCCTAGTCACCATACATTGATGGGTGTGCATCTCATACAATTGGTTGGATGGGCCTTAAAAATGTATCACATTTAACACCCAATTGGATTGATTAATTTTGACCAAATTTACCACAACGTAATCTTCTGGTTATTATCCTTATTGTACATATCTTAAGCAGAATTGCACAAAGTTTAACTGAAATCCGATAACTATATCTGGTACCTCCCAAACACCTGGTTGGATGGGCCTGGAAAATGTATCACATTATTGGATTGATAAATTTTGACCAACTTTTGCAATACAAATTGCATGGTGGATCTTAAAATTGCATAAAACTAATTAATAATTTTGTCCAAAGTTTGCAGAACATAAAAAACTTAAAACTCTATTTCTCTTTCCACCCCATGAATGAGGTATGGGATAGCTTCTCGCGTTGTTGTGAATTAACACGCTTTCTATTTTTAGATTCACAAGTAATGACACCTACTTGTTTATCGACGAATGCGAACGTCACTGTTTGAGAAGCTCTTGCTAGACAAGCCGATTGACTCGCCACTGGTACTGCGAAGTTGCTGTCGACAACATTCGAGGGGAGCCGACAATTAAGGAATTTTTTTTGTTGAACCTGTTATCTCCCGCATGGTAGTTTGCAGAACATAATATTCTTTAATTAAATTATACCCTCACCCTACGGGTAGGAGCGTATATATAATTTGATTCGACCCAAAAGTGTTACACATAGAAGGAGTCACTTAAGACCCTATGTTTCTTCAAACCAAATTCGATTTATGACCCTTTAAGACGTTTAAGGCATGTCAGTCTTTCTGTCTGTCCGGTTGATACGCACGATTACTTTCGAAATTCGCAATCAATTGTTTTAAAATTTTGCATAGGTTAATATTTTTCAAAAACTACTTACGGTATTGGAAATGGGCTGCATGGTCACACCCCTTCTGGTACCCCCCATATAAATGTACCATTCCGCCCACTTTAGAAATCGAGTAATAAATTCAAAATAACCAACGCGATCTTGACCAAATTCTGTATTTAGTAAAACAAAATGAGGATAAAGTTTTGGAGAAAAAATTTGTAGGTCTAGCTACGCCCCTTTAGGTAACTGCCATACAAGTGTATGGGATCGCGATCGTGTCCAAATTCTATATTTAGTAAAGCTATAGCAGGATAAAGTTTGGGAGGAAAAAAAGGAAGTCTAGCCACGCCCCATCTGGTACTTTAATACCCATCTGGTACCGCCCACTTTGCATATCGTTTAATATTATTAATACACCCAACGCGATCGTGTCAAATTCTGTATTTTGTTAAGCAATCGGATCGGTTTAACCGACTGAAACTTTTTCACTTGTTTTTTGTGTTATTGATACGAGAAAAAAGTGTAACGCATCAAAGGAGACTATTTTATTACTTTTTATAACGATTTAGCCATGTCCGTTTATGAAAATGTATTGGATTTATTTTTTAAAAATTTAGTAATAGGTTTGTATTTGGGAAAAATAACCCCAACCCTTCTGGTACGTCCCATACAAAATGAGCTGGTTTTGTTTAAATAAATTTTCTGTAATTACATCCAGACAGACCGCTGAAGGACATTTGAATTTTGTCAGCTTAATCCTGGTCATAACAGACAAACCCTCAGAAAACCAATACCTTTGCCACAACCTCTCTGGTAGCTCCCATACATACATTCCTTATAGTTGTACATACATATATTATTTGTAAGTACACTGAAAACAGTCATGCTTTATGTAAGATGTGCGCTTAAAAAAACTTGACTCAGGAATAAATATGGACTATGTCGGCGGACCCATTCTGGTAACTCCCATACAAAATTACTTATAATTAATAAAATTTTAAGTAAAACATTTGAACTTTGGAATATTTAACAACTCTTTTATTTGTAAGTTTGGCAAAAAATAGGCTTTAATTTTTTGGACCCTTTAACAACACTATAGACTAAATAAAAACAATATAAAAAAATTAACTTTTTGTTGTTTTTTTTTTAAACTCCATCTAATTTTTGAAATTTTTAAATAAAATTAATTAATTAATAGTTTACAAATTCAACACAAATTTTTATTTTTTCCGAGTTCTGAACATAGTAACATAAAAAAAACTTAATTTCCCTTTGCACCCCATGAATGAGGTATGGGATAGCTTCTCGCGTTGTTGTGAATTAACACGCTTTCTATTTTTAGATTCACAACTAACGGCACCTACTTGTTTATCGACGAATGCGAACGTCACTGTTTGAGAAGCTCTTACTAGACACGACGATTGAATCGACGCTTAATACTGCGAAGTTGCTGTCAACAACATTCGAGGGGAGCCGACAATGAAAGAAAATTTTTATTTATTTTTTTTTTTTTTAAGATGACTGGAGCCAGGTTTGAACCTGCGATCTCCCGCATGGTAGTCGCGTGTTCTAACCACTATGCCACGGCCGGTCCCGGGTCCCCTGAACATAGTAACATAATATTGTATATTTAAAAAAGTTTTTTTTTTGGGAATTATTTTCTTGAAGCATAATTTAGTAGTATTTACTTATAAATTTTGTAATAAACCTAATATTGGCCAATGGGCTTTTAATTACAAAATTAAATAAAAAAGTGAAATGAAAAAATTAAATTCAGTTTTCAATTTTTTTATTTAAATTTCACTAACTTTAGCGCCCTCTGTATGGTACAGTCTAGGAGAGTCAAATGAAATCAGTTCCTTAAAATTTCTTTGTTAGTTGTGTTGTTATCTATCGGTCACTACAACATTTGTCACATTTTGAGACAATTTTTTTTCCAATACTTGGACCTGTCACCACTGACGAATTACATTTTTTATGTTTTCATTCACAATTAAGTCTGTCACATTTTTATATCTCATATAACAAAAACAAAGTTTTTGCAAAAAATCACTATTATACAAATTTTTGTAAATTATGTATATATCACAAACCTTTACTCTTTACGTAAATATAAATATTTCTTTCAAATAAATAAATATTATAAACTTAACATACACATCCTGTGAGCGGTTAATTATCACTTAAAATTAGGAAATCACTCACGTCTATAGTTTTCCGGTTTAAATTCCACGATGATCAATAATGATGTGATATTTTTTGTTATTATCTTAGCACTTGAGATTCAATAATTTCCAGTCACATACATATGTTTTTAGCAATTAGAATTAAAACTATTTGCAATCAATTGACATTCACAATAATCACTATTCCTTTTGATTTAAATGATGTTTTGAAAAGTTGTCGCACCTTTTACTGCATAGGTATTATTCAGAGCCAAACTATTTTCACAACTAATTTTAATAATAAAATAAAAGCGCTTTTTACACAATATTGTTTTTGAATTGTTATTGTTATTATTAGATTTATTTTTTTTTTCTTTTTGTTTGTATTATCTTTTATTTTCATTTATATAAATTTGTATTTGAAAACCACACATTCATTCACACACACACCCCCACTCTTACACACTGAAGCGACGTTATCCAGATCAGACACACGAGAGAGAAGTACCCGATGGATGTGCTGAATGAAAGCAAACAAATAGTAGAAAAAAAACTGATGTCAAAATCACATTTATCACACGTTATTCATCAATTTACACTACATGAGCATGAGTTGAGTTGGGTGTTGTGATGATCTTGTTTCGCTATTTGAATTTCGTTAGAGCGCCGATTATCACTCTTTCTCTCGCTGAGACACGTTCTCCGCTCACCCACAATACAAATTATATCAATTTGCTGAGATCTTTCTGGGGGTTTTTGTACGATTATTTTTTCTCAGTGTTTTAAATTAACACCTTCCTCACAATGAATTAAATATTTCAATATCATTAACATTGCCAATTTGTAGGATTTGGTTGATTGTTGCACATTATCAAATTTTTAGTTTTTTTTTTTTGTTGGTTGTTATTATAGTATGCTTATTGATTTTTGTGATTTTGGGTTTTTCTGTTTTATTCAATTTATAAGCCGCTGTGAGTGTGCCAAGTTTAATTATTAAATCGCGCTTTCCTTCCGTTTTCTTATGTATGTCTCGTCTCGCCTCTATTCGATACAACTTGAAGACACCAATGAGCTCACACCTCGGGCATGGACTTTACAAAACTGACCGTTTAATTCATTTGTGATCATTACCAGACCCAATGAGTAAACTAAGCGTGTGAGTAGAGTGGTCTTTGTGCTCTTGTGCGTTTCGCCCATATGCACGGGCACTTCTTTTGTTTGGGTCTTCATGTAAGGGTTGCCGCGAGGTGGTAAAGAGTTATGCTAGAAGGTAAGCAATGTGGGGAAATAAAATAGCAAGAATTTCAACCTGATATTTTTTCAAGTTGGAAAACATTTTCTTTATACTAAGTATGGAGTGGGCCAAACGTAAGTTTGCATTTGAATCGGTATGTGCGTCGAGCAAACACGGAGGGAGGAGCTTACAGAATGCAAGAACAGCTAATTGAAATTCTGTGTTATGGTGTCTTTAAGAGGAGCACCATGTGCATTCGGCGTACGCAAGTTAGTACTCGAAACAACGATTCTTCTACTTTAGCACAATGAAAATGTTGCTCTCATTATTTTACTGCAAAATGAATGCAAAAGGTCGAGAATACAGGTTCAAACAGCGCCCCTAAAAAGTAGAGCGTGCAAGAGCGTTTGGTCGTGAATAACCTTTAATGTTCCCTGAAAATCTTTAAAACGCATTCTTAACAAATATTTACATTTACATCCTTACAAAATTCAAATTGTACAGAAATTAAAGCCGGTCTTATACAATGAAGGATAGGATAACAAAGGTCAACAGCAAAAACGGGCTTGAATACCCAACAAACTAAAAGCTCCGACATTGGCTGATATTCGACAAGTCTGCACATTGTCTGAACTCTTCATACCGATATCGTACAGAATTCGCGATTCACGATGCAGCTATTTTGGAATTCTGTGTCGGAGGACACAACAAAATGTTATTGAATAAACAACGAATTTCCCTTCAGACATCTGTACGACATGTCGTACATCAGATTTCCCTCAGCTGAGTAGTTCAGACATCGTGTCAACCACCTAATAAGTTTTTTGTAACGATTTCGGTCAGATTTCGGATCCGATATCAGAAGATATTTTCCTAAAAACTTCGGGCAGAAATCGTAACAACGTATCGAATTTCCTTCAACTGCGTCGGTCAGACTTCGTGTCAACCAGTCCATACATTTTTAGTAACGACTTCGGCCCGATTTGGCATCCGATATCGGAAGAATTTGCCGACTGTTGTACCGATTTGTGACCGATGAATTTTTTTTTTGGAAAAAATTTTTAATTAAAACTGTCCATATTTTGAAACATTTCCCCACTTATGTAGTCATAACTGAAAAACAAAACATGAGTGTAAAGCAATAAACGAGAAGTGTTACACCCCAAGTATCTTAAGACCAAATTCGTTTCATGACTTTTTAAGACAATTAAAGCATGTCCGTCTGTCTGGCTGGCTGGATGGCTGGTGGGCAGTAAAACTCGAGTAAACCTTAACTGATCTTTATGACAATTTACCAGTATTATTATTTTTGACAATGAAGTCATGGGATTGTAAATGGGTAGAATAGCCCCACCCTTTCTGATACCTTCCATACAAAATTATTTTTTTTTGTAAAAATAATATTTCTTCAATAACATCCAAATGGAAAGCTGAAGGACATTAAAATTTGATAATTTCAATAACATTATAATAGCAGACAAACCTTCAGAAAACCATAACATTTGTTACATCCCTTCTGGTAGCTCCTATACAAATGACCGAATTGACCCTTATAGTTTTACATACATATCTTTTTTGTAAGTTCATTCAATTAAGTTATATTTTGTGTAAGATGTACGCTTATGAAAATTTCCCTTTAAAACGAATTTGGACTACATCGGCTGACTCAATCTGGTACATCCCATACAAAATTACCTATTTTTGTAAAATTATTATTTATTCTATATCGTCCAAATCGAGGATATTTAAATTTGGTTTATTTAACTATCTTCTAACATTGGACAAATACTAAGAAACCCGAAGCATTCGGCAAACATATTCTGGGACCGCCCATACAAAGGACCGTATTCACCCTCATAGTTTTACATAGGTTTTTTTTTAGGTACACTGAATTCTGTCATATTTTGGAAATTTGACTTCGGAATGAATATAGACTATATCGGCCGACCCTCTGTGGTACCTTCTATACAAAAAAAAACCTATTTTTAGAAAATTCAAAATTACCCCAACCATTAGAAACTAAAATTTTTTGAAAATGAGCGAATTCACTTAATTGTGAACAAATTCTAAAAAATCAATTGAATTTTATATTCGATGTCTCATTTTGTTGCTATTACATGTGGCTTTGCGATAAATCAAAAAACTGAACACTTTTTGCCGTTTCCGATTTTTGTTGATTTTTTTAAAACAAAAAATTTGCTATTTTCATGTGAAAAAAATATTTGTTGTTTTAGTTTTTTATTATAACTCCGAAACTACTATATGCACGAATTAGAGGTTATAAAAATTTAAATTTTCCTAAGTTTATTTTAATAATATCGGACAAACCCTTTTTAAATTATCACCAATTATTTAGAGAGACGTCTATTAAATTTTATAATTTTAATGACTTTTTTATAAAAAAAAAACCTCTCCATAGAATTAAAAATGTAGACCATATTTTTACTACTGGAACCACAATATATCAAAATTGTAGAGTAGTTTTTCAACCCTTTAAATTTTTTCGATTTTGTTGCCTTGTGTATTACATATCACACCAAAGCTTTCATAATAATTTTGAATCTTGTGTTAAATTATTGCAACAACCAAAATACATTCTTCACATGTATTTACATTTACACTCTAACATTGATTTCAAAGTATTTTTTTCTGAAAGAAATATAGCAGAGAATTAATTCTCATAATGCCATGTTTTCTTTGGATTCAGCTACTAATTCTCATCAGCACACTTGGTTCATTGATTGTGCAATGTTTATCAAGTCTTATAAACCCGAACCTCATAACTAAACGAGAATTCTTTCTTGAGAATATAGACTTGAGAAACTTCACCAGCATTTACTATGAGAAAACATTCGCTATAAACTTATTTCTTGTTTATGTACAAAATGCCACACTAAAGTCATTCATAATAATTTCGAATCTTGTATTAAATTATTGCAACAACAATTTATTTAACAAAACATAAATACATCCAAACTCTTGGCAACTCTTGTCCACTTGCCGTCATTCAAAAATTTATTCAATCACAAAGAAGCCGAGAGAACAAAGAGAGACAGAGAGAGAGCAGCGACCGTATGTATGATATGTATACCATTCATAATTACTGACCACCCCACGCACAGAGCGTGTGATAATGAATGCTACTACTACTACAGTCGATTGGTGCTGGACAATCGATTTTTGGGTGACTATTTTCACTCTCTTTGATATTTCGATCTGACGTTTTTTTTTTCTTTGTTTACTACACTACTAGTTCCAATGTTATTATATCTTTTGTTGTTTGTTTGTTATTGTCTTCTTTTTATCAGTTTAATTCATTGTGTTGTAGTAGCGGGAGATTCAATTCATATGGTTTGCTCGTAACCACATTACAAGTATGGTATAAGTAGTGGCAGCTATCATATAACATATATTGTATCAGGGACGTAGCTACTGCGCTTGTGGTAGGAGAAGACAATAACGATGTACATATTGATAATAAGGAAAATTGTTTATGCATACAAAACACTAGCACTTATTTATATAATGTTGTTTTGCAGAGAATTCAAAAATATAGGCTGAATTTAATATACCGGGATTTCCTCAATAATAGGGAGATTCCATTTCTCCCCAAACTAGGAAAGCCAAGGTCGGAGATAGAATAAAGTCTTTTGGGAACTGGGAAGACAAAATCCTCTAAGGAAACATTTGTGTCCGTATCGAAAAAAATATATGTATGTAATGCCTCAGAATTTTATTCACGTGCCTTACCCTCGTAAAAACATGTGGGCGTATCAGCTTTTTATACAACAATTTAATATACTTTCACTTATCTGAGACATCTCATCCAAATGTCCAAAGGAAAAATCATGTAAAAAAAACATTTTGCAAAAAAAAAACTACATAAATTTTTGCCATAACGGTATAGAAAAATGTTATATTACTGCTCTGATCGTAGATTACCATAAGTCTATGTTTGATTGTCAGACATGAATTATGTATATATAAGGGACTGTATTATAATTAGATCCTATATATAACATAGGTTAAAAAGCCTTTGCCTAAATTTATAATGTTGAGCTACCGTTCATTAACTATTTTTATTTATATTTACTGTCGGCAATGATTTTTTGCATGCGATTGTGGCCACAATAGGGTGAAACTTAATATTCTAACTTCCAAACGCGGTCACTGCAGAGTAGGATTGGGAAAGTGCACGAGTTTTCAATTTCGGAAAAAAAAGTATGCGCCAAAAAATAGGTGTGACCCGGATTAGTCCTGGCCCGGATTAGTCCCTAGAGGGGTAAAATGTATGACCGACCTCGACTCCCAACAACCCCATATCTCTAACCCTTTAGGAGCTTCCTATACAAAAATAAAATTTTTAAAAAATTTGCTCCCATCGCTCTATCTGCCCCAAATGTGCCCCATACTTAAAAACTTACTTTCTCTTTACATCCCATGAATGAAGTATGAAATAGCTTCTCACATTGTTGTGAATTAACACGCTTTCTATTTTAAATTCACAACAAACGGCACCTACTTGTTTATCGACGAATGCGAACGTCACTGTTTGAGAAGCTTTTACTAGACGGCGCCCCAATGGATTGATTCGAGACATACACAGCGACGTTCCTATCGACAACATCGAGGGGGCCGGCAAATGAAAGAAAAACGTTGATGACAGGAGACAGGAATCGAACCAGGTATCTCCCGCTTGGTAGTGGAGTGTTCTAACCATCATGCCACGGCCGGTCCCAAATGAGCCTCTAAAGGAGTCAAATGTAGGACATTTCAATGCAGAGCTGAGCAACAACTGGCATTTTATTGTGTCCATTTGCACCCTGTGAGAAGGTTCTTGATGATCTTTTTCATAATACCGAAACTGACCTATATAGGAGTAATGACTTGTACATCAATTTGGAGTAATAAGCGAGCAATCGAGGCGTTTCCTTTTGTTTTACTAAAAAAATACTCAACAGCGCATTTGTTGTAATATTTCTTGATATATGTTAGTTGTTGATGTTTTCCCTTTGTTTGCCTCTTTTCTCAGTTTACTATTTGTCTTTAAAATATAAAGAGTAGTACTCTTTTCGTTTTCCAGTAAGAGCTCAAAAGGAGTGTTCCATTGGTGTCGCCGATTTCGGCTCTATGAAAAATGCCCCAAAAAAAACGAAAAATTACCCAAAATTAAATTGGGCGAAAAAAATGAACAATAACCCAAAACTCAAGAATGAAATTTTCCCCAAAAATTATGAAAAATACCCCACAAAATTTATGAAAATTGCCCCAAAAAATATTCCTCTAAACAAATCTAGCATTATTAAAAGACGAATGCGGTGGGGGGCACGCCCTTGTATCCTTCCTTCAATTTGACTCCAGATTCAGGTCCAGAGATCCCACAAACCCTCATAGCCCCAATATCAGTTGAATTCCAATATTTTTTGGAAAAAATGTCCGCCATGTAGTTTTTTTGTTTTTTTTTTTAATTTGACTCTAGATTCGAAATCAGCGACTCAAAAACCCCCCTTATGCACAATATCAGTTAAATGCAAGCATTTTCTCCATTTGTATTCGCCATTTTGTTTTTTCAAAACTGTACTCGGAATTCGAAATCGGCGGTTCTATCTATGAAAGATGCCCCAAAAAAAAACGAAAAATTACCCAAAAAAATTTCAAAACAAATTTAAAAATTTAAAGATTTGCTGATGTTAGGTGATTAAGCATAAGTTAAAGTCCAAGAAACATCAGAAATTTTAAAATTTTGTAAATTATATTAATTTACGTTGGTGTATCGAAATGATACCACAAATTCGGCTCAAGATCAGAAAAGTATTTTTTATTTATTGTTTGATATTTTTGGTCAAATTCATTGTGCATCAGTTCGTCACAAAGGGGTCTGAAGATGAACTCGTCATGGACACACTGAATTTGATCAAAAATATCAAACAATAAATAAAAAATACTTTTCTGATCTTGAGCCGAATTTGTGGTATCATTTCGATACACTAACGTAAATTAATATAATGTACTGTAAGATCGACTAACAAAAACAAATAATTTTGTAAATTTTTAAGCCCCCTATTTTATTGAGTAAACTATTTGACCATTTCAATTCACAAAAAAAAATATTTTTATTGTTTAAACTAAAATTTACCGTTAGTTATAATTCACCATATTTTACCTTAATATTTAGTATTGGATAAAATTTTCGTTTTTCTTCTTATTTATAGTGTTTACATTAAATATTAACAAAATATGTACGAATTGGACAATATTATTTTTTGGATTTCGGCCAATGTTCATTGCAGATAACGCGATAATTTATATAAATTTAAAAACATATCCCGTTATTTAGTCAGAAAAATGTAGATAAGTTTATAAGAAAATTATTCTGATAATAATTTGATTAATAGATTTTGGGCATATCACAAAATATCTGTCAAAAATTTGGAACTTATTTGGTTGACTTTACACCTCGTACATTGGGTAACACATAAAACGTATTAATTTCTAAAGTTAAAATTGGTCATACATTAATACAAACCATAATAGACAATTTATATATTAAGTGGCAAATACGAAATGTTAATTATTTCCCTTAATATTACGATATTATTTTATTTGTATTGAAAGTTTAAAAATATACTACACCCTAATGTACCAACTGTTTTTTTTACTATTTTGTTTTATTTATCTAATTTGCTACTTGTTTCATTGTTTGTTTGCTATTGTTTTTAATTTTTTTTTCTTTTTGCTTCCACTTAACTTTGTTTTCCTCATTTATATGTTCAAATTGTATCATGTCTCATTGTTTTCGAGTTTATTTTGATTTTGCTCCACACTTCTCTCTGTGTTTAAGCCAAGTTTCTTTGGCGGAGTATTTATTGCCAGACGTCTTGGCTGATGCTACGTGTGCCAACAATTTTAAGTATTTCAATGTTTACTTAAGTAGCTCAGCTTCGACATTTCTGCAAATTGATTACTCAATTTTGATTAAATAGAGTCTGAACTATTTTCGGTTTGTTTTGTTTCTTGTATTGGGGTGATGGTGGTGGCGGTGGTCGTTCCTGTCTATTGACAAAAGTGTGCCAAGTGTTAATCTATGCGCTATGACGAGATGGGTGGTGCACTATCGTCGTCATCAGTGTTAATATTTTATATTTCATTATAATTTGTATAGATGTGGTCAAAACAATAGCACGACAAGGAAATAAATTGCACAAAATGAATGTCAAATATTTCATTAATATTTTGGTAATTATAGAAATAGTGCCATGCGCACTGCCACTAGACGCAAAAAAGTTTCACATGTTGTGGAACACAAACATTTGTTATCAATGTTTATTTCAGATAATAATAAAATTATTTTCTCACACTGGCCTAAATAATATTTAATGTTCAAAAAACACCAAAACAAAAATTACTATTTTTTAAAATCTCAATTGCAAATTTTATAAAAAATAATATAATTTATGCTTATTTTTTTTGTAAATTAGTTTGCTACGCTATGTTGATAGTAAACACATCGAACCACCACCGCTAAAGGAAGGTGACATGGTCGTATGAAAAATGTGGTATCAGCGATTATTTATCAATAAATCGTAAGTTTTAGTCTTATTCGATCAAATAAATTGCACTGACACTTACTTAAAAAAAACTTAATTTCCCTTTGCACCCCATGAATGAGGTATGGGATAGCTTCTCGCGTTGTTGTGAATTAACACGCTTTCTATTTTTAGATTCACAACTAACGGCACCTACTTATTTATCGACGAATGCGAACGTCACTGTTTTGAGAAGCTCTTACTAGACACGACGATTGAATCGACGCTTAATACTGCGAAGTTGCTGTCAAACAACATTCGAGGGGAGCCGACAATGAAAGAAAATTTTATTTATTAATTTTTTTCTTTTAAGATGACTGGAGCCAGGTTTGAACCTGCGATCTCCCGCATGGTAGTCGCGTGTTCTAACCACTATGCCACGGCCGGTCCCGCACTGACACTTTAACGCTGGAATATTTGAAAAATTTTTTGTTGATAATTTTAACGTTCCACAAAGTATCAAAAGTATTTACCATGCACGTAACGATACAGACCAGACTTCAAATTAATATTTTCTATATATATTCTTTATTTTAACAAAAAGTCATAAAACCATTCTCTATAAAATCTATACTTTTTGTATTGTATATGTATTACTTATTAGAAAATGTATCGTTTAGTATTTTCGTATTTTTACAAGTTTTAGACATAAATCAATGTAGTTTATCTGTATATGTATGTTATGCACTTACTGCGTATTTTTTCTTTAAACGTTTTCTAAAAACTACTATACATTCTTTGGGACCCCCAAAGAGCTACTGATTGGCCTATTTGGTGGTCACTGAAACTAATTCATCCATTAAATTGCACAATTCATAATCTCAATTATTTAATCGAGATAACAACAATATAATCCGATTAGATTTAGATTATCGCGATAGAAATGGTAAATCCAGAGGTAAACATATTTATTGCAGGCCAGACCATTATCATAAGAAAAATGTTAAAAATAAACTTTGGGCATTGGTAAAGACGAATTGTAATGACACTTTTTCAAGATATATAAATGTAGAATCTTAGTAATTAATACATACTTCTTTTATTTAAAAAAAAAATTAAGTATTTCTGGATATGTTTAATTTTTTTTACAACCCAAATAGTTTTTGTTGTGCTATTCATAAAATTATATAGAATTTTGTTTAAAGGGCACTTTACACTAGCAGACTTGTCTGGGAGACAAAAAAACACATGTAAACATCTGTTTTCCAATTACATTACAGACGTATTTGTCGAACTTTCATTTTTTACCATCAGTCAACATGAATTGTGTAGTGCACCATGTCTAATATTTGTATTTTATTTTTTACAAAGCTTTAAAGTTTTTTAAGGTAATATTTTAAAAATTTCTTTTTTTTCGTATATTTAAATCACAAAAACAATTTTTCCTATTTTTATTTGAAAATTATCTTTGACAGAATAAAAGCCTGTCAAACCTGTCCCTACATTAACAGACATGTCTGCTCAGATTTATGAAAATCAAAATCGTTTTGATTTTTTACAGACAAGTCTGCGCAGACCGAATATATCGTCCCAAAATAGGGGATAATGGGCAGACATTATATCTCACAGTCTCACACTTGTCTGCCAGTGTAAAGTGGACTTTAGACACGGAATTAAAATTTTACATACAGATTTAAATATTTAAAAAAAAAAAACAAAAAATTTAAATATATAAAATGGATGTGATCAAAAAAAACAGCCTTACTTAATTTTCTTTGTTTTTGGAGTCCCTGTTATAAAATGTTACAAACGAAACGATACTTCTAACATACCAATGAATTTAATCGCCTCTCTGATAACACTCGAAATGAAAATAAATAACAACATTGGATAAGATTTATTCAAACAAAATAAATTTTTAAAATATAATAAAAACATCAAAATTAGTACAAAACAAACAAAAAATCCTTTTAGTGAAAGTGCATAATAATTGTATAAGAAAAAACTATAACGATGAATCAAACAATTTTAGATATTCATAGTTGTCGCCAACTATACTGCAATGACAGAGGCCATGTAACATGACTGCTGATTCATGTGCCACTATAGTGAACTCTTTGGTATTAATTCTAACCTCCATAGAATTATTTATGTTTAACTATTAAAGTAAAAAGTTTGTACAACAGACCAAAAAGCAATCAGATTGCATTAGTATGGAATAAAGCACTAACATAGCTGAGCATGATCGCAGTTAAGATTTGAAAAGTTAACTTTAAGATTTAAAGTTAACTTTTAACAAAATGTATAACATAACACAGTAAAATACATGATTTTGGGACTCAATTCCGAGAATTGCACGTTAAAGTAAAACCAAAAATTAGAACTCCTGGATCATTTGCCCCCTTTTCGGAGGTTTTCGTCAGTCTATCTCTGCAAACTAGAGAAATAAGTTTTTGCCCACTATTACAAGGTAATAAAACAATAAATATTGTAATATCCCACAGTTTTTCGTTTGGAAGTTATGGGAGAAACGGTATTTCCGGATTTCCCGGTTCCTGGGAAACCGGGATTGATATATCCCGGAAATCCCGGGGATGGTTTTTTCTTTAGTTTGTTAATCATTTATGTACAGAATGGCTTGAAATTTTGCAGAAATCATAAACGGAGACTTGGTTATATTCTTCCATTTTAATATTCTTCCTATTATGCCATTTGATGGAACGCTGTCCAAACGCCGGTCCGAGAACGAAGAAATTTCTAGTATTTTCATACATTTGTATGAAATTTTTCAGTTTTCCGGTCTATCCCGGACCGGCGTACTTTTTCAAATGGGTCGCGAGTCGGCAGTATTGAAGAATAGCATTAGCAGAGCATTTCCAAGAATTTCTGTGGCGTTTGCTTAAAAACTGCGGAAACGCCGGTCCGGGAACGAAGAAATTTCTATTTTTTTCATACATTTGTTTGAAATTTTTCTGTTTCCCAATCCATCCCAGGCCGGCGTTTCTAAAACACTTTCTTAAATGAGTGTTGGCAATATTGAAGAACAACATTAGTAGAACATTTTCATCAATTTTTGTGATATTTGCTTTAAAACTGCGGAAACGCCAGTCCGGGAGCAAAGAAGTTTTTATTATTTTTTTCAGTTGTCCCGTCTATCCCGGACCGGCGTTTCTAAAATACTTTTTCAAATGGGTCGCGAGTCGGCAGTATTAAAGAACAGCATTAGCAGGGCATTTCCACGTTTTCGTTCTTCAATACAGCCTACTCGCGACCCATTTGAGTAAGTAGTTTAGAAACGCCGGTCCGGGACAGACCGAAAAATTGAATAATTTCATACAAATGTATGAGAATAATAGAAATTTCTTCGTTCCCGGACCGGTGCAAAATTTCAAGCCATTCCCGGTAATACCGGGAAAATTTTAATTCTTGGGATTCCCGGGATCCCGGTACAAACCTAGAGCACTAGAAGGTACGTACCAAATGGGTAAGGCTATTCCGCCCATTTACAAATTTGTATCACCCAGACAGACTGATAATGATCCATCCACTTAAGAAGTCCTGAAACAAATGTCATCTTTCCGACTGGTTTGGAAGGATTCACTGAAAAATGAATTTTAGAGTACTGAAAATAAATTTATTGCCCTTCTTGAAGCTAAACCAGTAGATAAATTTAATTTTCAGCAAAAGAATGCGTCTACTCATTCCAGTTAAGAAACAAGAGTTTCAGAGGGCCAGAGGTTTTAAAGTTATGGGAGAAATATTAATTTTTCTAAAATAGTTTTGTATGGAAGGTACCAGAAGGGGTGAATAGATATAAAACTTAAAAACTTAATTTCCCTTTACACCCCATGAATGAGGTATGGCATAGCTTCTCGCGTTATTGTGAATTAACACACTTTCTATATTTAGATTCACAACTAACGGCACCTACTTGTTTATCGACGTATGCGAACGACACTGTTTGAAAAGCGAAGTTGTTGACGACAATATCGAGATGGCCGGCAATAAAAGAAATATTTTTTTTATTTTTTAGAGGACTGGGGCCAGGAGTTGAACCTAGGATCTCTTGTGCTCTAACCATCATTAGAGATGGGATTCTACCCGGTATTTACCCATTTTACGGGTAAATACCCGGTAAATACCAGGTAAATACCTTTTTTGGGTATTTATTTAGGTATTTAAAAAAATTATTTTAAATGCAGCAGTAGGCAATTAATTACTTCAATTAGCTGCTGATTTCCACATAAATATTAAAAAAAATTAATTAAACTGTATAAAACTGGATTAATTTAGATTAAAATTGTAAAAAAAAGTATGTATTTATAAGTATAGTTAATACTAGTGAAATGCAACAATAAATTTTAATCGTTTCAGGTTCAATGGGAAGTCCCAAAAACAAAAAAATATGGAAATATATGTGCAAGCAACACAAAATCAGTAATTTGCAGATGTTGTGACACGGCTTTTAAATGGACAAATGTTAATAAAATGACAAAACATTTAATACCTTATCCTCAATGTCCAATTTTGGTGAAAAGAGATATTAGTGAAAAGAGTGCAGATGAAGTGACAAAAATTTCAACCGAAAATTCGACTTAGTTCATTGATGTTTTAAGCTTATCGAATTCTCCCTAAGAACCAAACTCAATGGCATATTTTTTTTTTAATCGGGCTCCCGCCCCATATTCTGCACTTCAGCTCATATTTGTTATTTGCACTTTGTGCAAAACGAAGTATAATGTACTAATATAATATACACCAGAATTCATATATTATATTTGGCGCAGCAAGATTCCAAACCACTGTCACTTGTAAACACAATATGTATGAACTTAGTCATTGAGCGCCATCTACATTGCCTCTCTTTACTAAATCTGTCTATACAAATATTTATAATTTCAGTTAAAAAAACAACCGCTGTGTTATTGTCTGCCGTGCCACTTGACAACATTGACACTTTGCTTTGACAACAGATTTCATTATTTTTTCGTCGTTTGTTTTGATCGTCTCTCTCTACATACTACAAACGAAGAAAATGAGTAATTATAACAATTGTTTTTAAAGGCAACAACCAAAGTGTACAAGTAACTCCAAAAATAGACAAAAATCTCCGAGATCCAGACAAATAAGAGACCTGCGGCCGCTAACGAAACACAAACGAGCGAAGAACGGATGAAACCTTGGCTAATTTTGATGATTTCATAAGAATTCCTCGAACTTGAAAATGTCTTCAAAAGCCATCAACTACATGGGAATGAGTATTGTGGAGCCCCAGGAGCGAATGAAGTACCTGGTAAACTATGGCAACATGATAGAGGTGAACCCTAAACAGTCCATAAATCGGTGAGTTCCATTAGAGAGAGCCACAGGTTTGAGGCACAGTGCTAAATATTTTGCATAACATTTGCATTGTGGAGGTTACCCATTCTAGTTGTTGTTACTGCCTTTTGTTGGCAGCAGTAGATACTTTGTGGAGTGGGGGTAAAATCTGAAAAACAAGGTCAGCTTTGAAAGTGACCTTATTATGAGGTTATGTGAATCCTTTTTCGAAGGTTAGCCTCCTGTTGATTTTCCCAACACCGATTGGCAAAAACGCACAACAACAACAACAGACGCGAAGAAGGCCTTCACAATGTGTCTCCTGCCATATTACTTGTGTCTTATCTCATTGTTTGTGTGCGATTCTTTCTTGCTTGCAGTTACTATCGTTCTGGCACAGAAATGCTACGCATGGCCCAAGTTTACTTGAAGGAGGGCAACCATGAGAATGCTTTTATTATGTACATGAAATACCTTACACTGTTTGTAGAGAAGATACGCTCGCATCCAGAATATGGCAGCATTAAATCCGAAATGAAGAACGTCAACAAACGCATCAAGGAAGAGGTTATGCCCACCTCTGAAAAGCTGCGACTTAAACTGATGGATCGGTATCAGCGAGAGTACGAGCAATTTCTGGCCAACAAAGAGGCAGAACGTGCTCGAGAAATGGAAAGGGAGCGAGAGAGACGCCAGCGGGAGGCGGCTGGTAACAATGCGTCGAAAGGTTCTTCAATCATACCCGCCAATTTGCATGTGCAAATAGATCCACACAATCAGCCATCAGCCCCGGATATGAGCTTATTGGATCAAGTGGTGTATCCCAATGATTTCCCCACGGGTGGAGGTCATAAAGGCAACCTGTTGCTGCCGGGTGATAGCATGGACAAAGAGGACAGAAGGACAAAGTAAGTGAATGCGAAAATAGGGTAAAGGTGTAGATATTACATGTAATATTTATCAGGGATTAAAATTAGGAAAATTTATTTTACCTATACATCGAGAATGTTCTACAAAGAAAACGATACAGTAACACGCTAACGTAGTAACAAATTGAGTAGACAATTGAGACACAAGGTGTGTACCAAATAGATTAACATAATTTTGAAGATTTTTGTCTATTAAGCAATGCTATTAACCCTTTCAGCCCCAATGTTGCCTGAGAGCAACTTCACGTGTTTGTCATTAAACCACAAAGACCACGATTGCATTATCTTTTAAATTTTTGCAGGCATCACTGGGTTAATGTGTAAAGAAGAGAGTGTTAAACAAATAATACAAATTTACCGTTACCATTTGATTTGATTCTATTTTTTGTGCAGAGCGATCAGCATAATTTAGTTATTCGGAATTGAAGTGTTAAAAAGAAGTGTTCTGTTCTAAATCATAATTAAATAAATTCCAATAGTGATTACTAGTTTTTTTATTATAAAAACATAAAATAATAAAAATATCAAACTTTTCATACATCAAATATCTTAGTTGTCCATTTTTTGTATACCAAAATGGGCCAAAGTTGCCTACAAGCAACTTTCTCTAGCTCCAAAACGGGGGGTCGAAATGTCTCCAAATTTTGTATGAACACTTTTGAGACAGATATATGAAGATAAAAACCAAAAACAAAATTTTCGATACACAGAAAAAAATGTGGGGTTCAAAGGGTTAACACAAACAACGCTCAGTTACTAAAACACATAACTTTAACAATTTGATTTTTGAGTTCATAATGCAATATTATGCTTAAAATCAGTCTTTATCTTGTGTACAAATTTCTTTAAGTTTTCATATACTAGATCTTTCAGCATTGTTAAAATTTTTGCTTTTTTGAACATGTCTGGAGTAGACTAGATGAAACCTTAAACATCTTTACTGCTAAATTGGCTTTTTGAAATTTTTAGTCTCTTAGTAAATGGGCAATAAGTCTAAATTTAAAATTTTGTCACACTATTTTCTTTGAAACATTTGAATGTAATTTTAATAGCGTTCGTATATAAATATTATATGATTATTTAAAAAATTTTTGAATATAATTTTATTGGCGTTCGTATTTAAATATTTCATCATTCTTCAGTCAAATTTTTGACACGCAATCTTCACAATAAACATTTTCTTTATAATTGGGTCCCAATAAGAAAAACTAATCAGGGCTGTCATGGAATCCAATTGCTGTCGGCATTGGATTTGTAAACGATAAAAAATAACGTTCGTGTCATAAATTACAGTACTATTGATTTTATGTTCGAAACAAAATTAGTATCGGTTTTGGAATTCATAATAATAATCAAGGGTCGGAAAACGATACTTTTTTTGTTTCTAACAAAAATAAATAACATAGAAGTTGAAAAATATTTCTCAACACATGCGTTCAATATGTTTTCTAACAATGTTTGTTTGAAAACATAACTCTCATGTTCAAAATAAATAATGAACAATGATGGAAAAACTATAAAATTTTTATTTTCAACAAAGATAAATATCATTCAAGTTTAATATTTTTTTCATCTTTAGAGTTGAAAATCTTTTCGAACAATGTTCGTTTCAAATTATAATAAATATACATTTCTATATATACATGAAAAAACTGACGATGGGTTCTATAAAGATTCATCAAGTTGATTATTTCACAGTATTCAGAAAAACTCAAAATACCTGGCCTCTGTTATTGGCGATGGTATAGTATCGATTATATCTCATTCATTAGATGTAAGGAAAAATACATAGCTCTAGATTCTAGCTCTAGCTCTAGATTTTCTCCCAAAAATTGTTGTTGAAATTCTTAAGATGCTGTGTTCCATTTGTATAGTTATGACTTATCTTAATACAAACATATTTCTTGCGTTTAATTTGGTCGACACACTATTTATCACATTCCAGTTTCGGTACGAAATTTAAAAGTTCATTATTTTTTTGTACATGAACGTTTTATATTTTTTTCAACAATGATAAATAACTTTATTTTGAACAATTGTTCGTTATTTAGTTTTTTCATCGGTTGAAAATTTTTTATTGAACGCAGGAGTTCAAAATAATTTCGAACATTTGTTGAATTCAAATAGAACAGTTGAAAGAAACATTTGATTTTGAACTTGTAAGTTCGTTTTTTTATGAGGAAAAAATTAAAAAATACTGTATTTTGGTATTAATATCGGATGTCTGATAATAATACAAATTGGAATTAATTACACGAACGATTCTTTTTTTATCCTTTTCAAATTCAATTTCGATAGCAATTGAATCCCTTGGCAACCCCCAATAGTTCGGAACTAATTCCATAGTAGATCATCATAGGCACTTGTTCACTTTTAATAGACTGGTCAAAATAACAACGTCTTATTGTGTTATCTCTATGACTACTGATCGATGATACCAAAAATCACCTGCATATTCATGCCTGAAGTGTGCGGAATACTACTAGTTGTTTATAAAATTGTATTTGTATACATGGCAAAAACCCAAATGAGGAGGTCAGAAGCAATGGGGTGCAATTCATCCACTGATCGATAGTAAATTTCATACAGACGTAATGTAAAAATCCGTCTACAAATTTATATCTATAGCGCTGAGTACTATCTTTATACAAATATAATCCTATATGGCCCTAAAATACCATATTTATCACGTTCCCTTCCTCCCACCGACGGGAAACAAAATATTCGCCTACTTATGCCTGCTGATCGATACCTGCATTGCCGAGTACTATAAAGGTTGACATATATACTACTGACATCTTTGTCAGTATTCCCCTTCAAAAAGTGTCAGCATCGTGTAAGTAAGGTTTTCAAAATTGAACCTGTAGTGTCGATCTGTTCTATCTGTGTACTAAATTTTATCTCTCTATCTCTCAAATTCAGTTGTGCTACGCCTCCTCCTCCTTCTATCTGGGTATCAAGTTTTATCTCTCTAGCATTAAAAAGTTTTGCCGCGCCCACTCATTCACATTTATTATATTTATAGGGATAGGGTTAGTGTATTAAAATTGTGAGGGAACAAAATATTCTATATGATATAAATTTCTCAAAAGTGACAGAATTTTCATTGAATTTTTTCTTTAACGTGTGACAATATATGAACATATTGTCCTAAATTTGAAACAAAATATTTCTATATTGTGGCACAAGAAGATAATGTCACAATGTATTGTGAAAAAGTTATCCATAGGAAAATAGTGTCACCAAAGTTTTCTTTAAGAAATAATGTCCCAAAATAGATAGAAAGTTGTCTATAAGATTTTTTTTTAAATTGTAACATAATTGGAAGATAATGTCTTAAAAAAGTTAGTTGTAAGAAAATATTGTCGCAATTGCGACAAAATTTTGTATTAAAATATAGCGTCCCAAATTTGTGACAAACTTTTTTTTTATAAAAAAATATGCCAAAATTGCGACAAAGTTTGCTTATGAAAGTAGTGTTCCAATTATGAAAACATTATAAGAAAGTTAAGAAAGTTCTATAAAACCAGTAAAAATGTTTAAGTCGGGCTAACCGACTTACATATACCATCACCCTCAGTAAAACAACATGATTTTTTATATATTGATATTTTTACTCGAATTCAAAAGTGGGCGGAGTGGTACATTTGTATGGGAGGTACCAGAGGGGGCGTGGCTAGACTTCTAGAGTTTTTCTCCAAAACTTTGTCCTGTTAAAGCTTAACAAAATACAGAATTTGGGCACGATCCTATAGAGTGTACTGATATTATTACTCCATCTCTAAAATGTACGGAGTGGTACATTTGTATGGGAGGTACCAAAAGGGGTGTGTCTAGACTTACAGTTATTTTCTCCAAAAAATTTTCCTGCTATAGCTTTACTAAATACAGAATTTGGATACGATCGCGTTTGGTTTATTAATTTTATTACTCGTTTTCTAAAATGGACGGAATTGTACATTTGTATGATAGGTACAATAAGGGGCGTGTCTAGACTTCCAGATTTTTTTTCCAAAACTCTATCCTGCTTAAACTTTACTAAATCCAGAATTTGGGCACGATCGCGTTACTTCTATTAATAATATTGATCGACTACTAAATTGGGCGGTACCAGATGTGTATGGAAGGTACCAGATGGGGCGTGGCTAGACTTCCAGTTTTTTTCTCAAAAACTGTCTCCTGCTATAGCTTTACTAAATAAAATATTTGGGTACGATCGCGTTGGATTTATTGATATTATTACTCCATCTCTAAATTGGCGGAAAGATACATTTGTATGGGAGGTACCAGAATGGGCGTGAAATATTAACTCGTGCAAAACTTCAAAACATTTGGTTGCTTCTTTAGAAAGTTATCGTGCGTACCAGCCGGAGAGGCAGACAGACAGACGGACATGGCTCAAACGACTTAAAAAGTCATGAATCGAATTTGGTTCAAAGAAACCTAGGGTCGAAAGTGACTCCTTCTATGTGTTACACTTTTGGGTCGTATCAAATGATATATACCCTCATCCCTAAGGGTGATGTTATAAAAATAGTGTCCCAAAATTGTGACATAAGTTACGACCCATTATTGTGACAAAATATAAGTGTCCCAAAATTGTGATAAAAATTTTATCTCAGAAAATAGTATCGCATTTGTGATGAAAATTAGCTGTAAGAAAATAATGTCCTAAAATTGTGAAAAAATTTTCTATGAGAAAATTTTGCCCAATTGCGAAAAAATTTCATAATCGACAATAGTGCAGAAATTGTGACAAAATTTTCGATACGAAAATAGTGTCCGAAAATTGTGACAATAATTTCTATAAAAAAACAATGTCTCAAAAAAATTACAAAATTGTCTATAAGAAAACAGTGTCCCAAAATTATGACAAAACTTTCTATAAAAAATAGTGAACTTCCTAAAAGCGTGACAGCAATTCTTATAAAAAAATATTTTGTATACGAAAAAAGTGTCCCAAATAATTTATGTCAACTGTACCATTAAAATTTTTGTTATAAATAGGTTTAATGTTTTACTCCGACTTCTTTGTATATTATTTTCATTAGTATTTTCAAGCTCGTGTTCTTTATTTAATAAATATAACAAAATTATTTACAATATTTCGTTAACTTTGAAATTTTGTGACAACTGATAATTTTTTCTTCAGACAATATGTTCTTATTGGATTAATAAATTTACATATCCTTTACCCCATCATTACAGCGTTCCCTCAAAGCCTTCCTTTGATCGTTCCCAAAAGCCAACGTATGATCGTTCTGATTCCCTGCTGGCAGGTTCTTTGCGTACGGTTGTCATCCCGCAAAATACAATGGATATCTTCTTACAATTGGCTAAATCGAATACTGGGAAAAATGTGGAAACATGTGGTATTCTCGCCGGTCACCTGGCCAAAAATCGTTTGAATATCACGCATGTCATTATACCCAAGCAACAGGGTACACCCGACTCATGTACAACAATGAATGAGGAGGAGATTTTTGAAGTGCAAGATGAACAAAATTTAATAACACTGGGTTGGATACATGTAAGTTGTTATGTTTAGTGTTATTATTATGGGTAAAAAACATTTGGTTTAATTTGATGACACGTTGTCTCACTTTCAGACCCATCCCAGTCAAACGGCATTTCTGTCATCTGTAGATTTACATACGCATTGTTCGTATCAAATAATGATGCCCGAAGCGATTGCCATTGTGTGTGCACCAAAATATCAAACGTAAGTAGTGTTTTTCATTTGTTTGAAGAGTTTTAAGATAGTCTTAAACAAAAAAAGAGAAATTCTTTATGTATTAATATTCAAATTCAAACATTTCTCTTAACTTTCAGTACTGGTTTCTTTATACTTACCCCAACCTATGGTCTGAATTACATTGCTGAATGTCGGCAGACTGGATTTCACCCACATCCCAATGATCCGCCACTGTTTATGGTGAGTACTTGTCGGGCAGTAGTGCCAGTCAAAATACAAACATAATATTTATTTCTCTCTATCCACTTTCAACCCATGTAGGAGGCTCAACATATACAAATGGATGGAAGTCAGCAAATTAAAGTGGTCGACTTACGCAGATAGTTCCAGGAATTTTATGTCTAAACACATGTGCAATGAGTGAAAGAGAGAACAACATCAGCAAACAAAAAATCCTAACATCAAACGAATTTAAATTGAAACACACAAGTAATATTGAAAATTCGAAAAATACGAATTGGTCGAAATGAAACTTAAAATTAGAATCCCAAGCAAAATTGTAACAAAAATTTTTGGCTATAAATTTGAAATTTAAAAATCCACAAAAAACAAAACTTTTTGGCTTCTAAAAGAACAAAACCACACACACAAAATTAATGGCTAAATTATACTCGTATGAAAACTTTTTAGTAAAACAAAAGTGCTTTAATAAACAAAAGAAAAAAAGAGAGAATAAAAAAAGATACATGAAAACCAAAATGAATCAAGAAACCTGTTAAATTACAACAACCACTACAGCGCAGAACTATAAAATAGTCATGGACTAAAAAAAAAACCAAAAACAAAAAATGAGATATTGATGACACTCGATATTTTTTGAGATATGTATTTTTTCGCAAATTATATTTTGAAATAGTAAAAGCAAGAAAAAGAGAAAAAGAAAAGAAACAAACTGTTAAAATTTTAACAAACAACTAAAACTAACATTTAATTGCAAATTAATAATGCATATTTTGCCTATATTAGCATTTTTCTTCAATGTATTCCTCGTCTTATAACTTATAAAGCTTTAAACACAAATAACATTAAGGTTATTTATTGATGTTATTACTATCATTGTTGTTGATTACAGCATAATGGCCTTGTTGACTAAAAGTTTAATTTATGAATTTAATAACAATACTTTATGCTTTTATTTTCGATTGCAACTTTTATTTTCTACATTACATTTTTAACTAATTTTAAGCACTTTTTATTTAGTTTATAAAAAACAACAACTTTATTACATAGTAAATAGACTGATTACAGCAAAGTAGTTATCTAAATGACTAAAATCAATTCACTTTTACTGTTTTTTTTAATTATTGTTTTTGGCCTATAGTCTACTTGTTAAAGCATTTAGTTGTTACTCCAATCCAAATAATTTATTTACACATCTTGTGTTATTTACTACATATTAATTTATTACCACAATTTTATTATGCCTTAAAATTCACGCCGCCTAATGGTTTAAATTTTGGTTAGTTACCATCTCTTAAACTGAAAATTATAACTACTAATACTAACAACAACTGTTACTATACTGCTACTAATATGTATTACAAAATGTTGAAATCCAGCGTTTCATATACTCTGTCTCCTCTCCTTGGCCCCCTACTATCATGTCACAATGTAACAAGAGAGTATGCTCTTGCATATACAAAAATACATACATACATAGATATAGGTAAAACATAATAATATAACTAATATCCTTATATTTGATGGAGATAACTTTATGTAACAAGACAACCACAAAATAAAAATGAAACATAAAAATAAACACATAAAGCTAATAAATCTATATTTTTAAAATTTGTTTGATATTAGAAGTATTTGTTATAAGTACTATTATATACATACAGACATACAACATATACTATATTTGAAATAATGAAAGCTTGTATTTTATTGAGATATATAGATGATGCAACATAAAACAAATAAACTGATGTTTATATAACACAATGCTGAAGTGAGTCTTTTATTTGAATTGTTTTTAAAAGGCTGGTGAAAGAAAATTTGGCTGGTATTGTTGTGCGCTTAAAACTTTATTTAGATAAAGCAACAAAAATACTTTCAAACGCTAGCAAAAAAAATTAAATTCGAAATTTATAAATCAGCATAATGACATTCAAAATTCAATGAGAACATGTCGAATTTTCGCTTTATTTAATTTATAACAAAAGAGGTGGGCCCACGATAGGCAAAAGTCATATCAAGTAGTTGCATTTTCAAAGCACTATCTAAAAACAAGGCGACTACGGTGAAATTCGCAAAAAAATATTTTTGTGCAAAAAAATATATAGGTTAACCCCTTGCCAAAATTTGGTTTTTTTGATAAAAATTTTCTTTTGTTTTAAACGACATAAACTGCTTAATTATGATCGTATGAGAAGTATAAAGTAGTTAATTTTTAATTTTTGTGAAGAAATCAGCATAAAAAAATGAAAGAGAAAACTGGTCGAATTTTCGATTTTTTTCAATTTATACCGAAACAGATGGGCCCACGTTGGGTAAAAGTCATAACAAATTATTGAATTTTTGAAGCACTATTTAAAAACAGAGCAGCTGCGGCGAAATTTCCAAAAAAAAAATTTCTGTGAAAAAAAATATATAGGTTAACTTTGGTTTTTTGATACATTTTTTTTTGTTGTAAATTGCATAGACTGTTAAAACATAGTCGGTTGAGTGTTATATAGTTGTTCATTGTTCGTTTTTGTGAAGAAATCATCATAATAAACTCTAAATAAAACTGGTCGATTTTTCGCTTTATTCAATTTAAAGCAAAACAGGTGGGCCCACAATAGGCAACAGTTATAAAACGTTATTGCATTAACGAAGCACTATCTAAAAACACAGACGCTGCGGCGAAATTCACAGAAAAATATTTTTGTTCAAAAAAATATATAGGTTAACCCCTTGCCAAAATTTGGATTTTTTGATAAACATTTTCTTTTGTTTTAAACGGCATAAACTGCTTAAATATGATCGTATGAGTATTATAATTCAGTTAATTTTTCGTTTTTGTGAAGAAATCAGCATAAAAAATGAAAGAGAAAACTGGTCGAATTTTCGATTTTTTCAATTTATTCCAAAACAGATGCACCCATGTTGGGTAAAAGTCATATCAAATTATTGCATTTTAGAAGCACTATCTAAAAACACAGACGATGCGGCGAAAATCACAGAAAAATATTTATGTTCAAAAAAATATATAGGTTAACCCCTTGCCAAAATTTGGATTTTTTGATAAACATTTTCTTTTGTTTTAAACGGCATAAACTGCTTAAATATGATCGTATGAGTATTATAATTCAGTTAATTTTTCGTTTTTGTGAAGAAATTAGCATAAAAAATGAAAGAGAAAACTGGTCGAATTTTGGATTTTTTCAATTTATACCAAAACAGATGGGCCCACGTTGGGTAAAAGTCATATCAAATTATTGCATTTTTGAAGCACTATCTAAAAACACAGCCGCTGTGGCAAAATTCACAGAAAAATATTTTTGTTCAAAAAAATATTTGGATTTTTCTATAAAAATTTTCTTTTGTTGTAAATGGCATAAACTGCTTAAATATGATCGTATGAGTATTGTAATTTAGTTCATTTTTCGTTTTTGTGAAGAAATCATCATAATAAACTATAAAAAATGCTAGTCGAATTTTCGCTTTATTCAATTTAAAGCAAAACAGGTGGGCCCACGAAAGGCAAAAGTCATATCAAATTATTGTATTTTCGAAGCTTTATATAAAAACACAGCCGCTGTGGCAAAATTCACAGAAAAATATTTTTGTTCAAAAAAATATATAGGTTAACCCCTTGCCAAAATTTGGATTTTTTGATAAAAATTTTCTTTTGTTTTAAACGGCATAAACTGCTTAAATATGATCGTTTGAGTAGTATAAAGTAGTTCATTTTTCGTTTTTGTGAAGAAATTAGCATAAAAAATAAAAGAGAAAACTGGTCGAATTTTCGATTTTTTCAATTTATTCCAAAACAGATGCACCCATGTTGGGTAAAAGTCATATCAAATTATTGCATTTTAGAAGCACTATCTAAAAACACAGCCGCTGTGGCAAAATTCACAGAAAAATATTTTTGTTCAAAAAAATATATAGGTTAGCCCCTTGCCAAAATTTGGATTTTTTGATAAAAATTTTCTTTTGTTTTAAACGGCATAAACTGCTAAAATATGATCGTACGAGTATTATAATTTAGTTCATTTTTCGTTTTTGTGGAGAAATCAGCATAAAAAATGAAAGAGAAAACTGGTCGAATTTTGGATTTTTTCAATTTATACCAAATCATGTGGGACCACGATAGGCAACATGTATATCACGTTATTGCATTTTCGAAGCACTATCTAAAAACACAGCAGCTGCGGCGAAATTCGCAAAAAAAATATTTTTGTTCAAAAAATTATATAGGCTTACACCCCTTGCCAAAATTTGGATTTTTTGATAAAAATTTTGTATTGTTTTAAATGGCATAGACTACTAAAACGTAGTCGTTTGAGTGTTATAAAGTAGTTCATTTATCATTTTTGTGAAGAAATCAGCATAATAAAAACGTTCAAAAGTCAATGAAAACTGGTCGAATTTTCGCGTTATCTAAATTATAACAGGACAGGTAGGCCTACGATACGCAAACATCAACCAATTGAAAGCTAGTTTTAAGAACACTCTATAGCGGTGAAACCCAAATGATTATGTATTGATATTTATTTGTTTACTTGTCTTTCTCCTAACATAAGAAGCAACTCCAGTGTGGACCTATGATTTTTCCAGTGATTTTTTGGTAAGGCTTCCCAAAATATTGATTTACCTTTAAAAATTATTCGCCATTTCGACTAATTTTATACTTAAGTAAATGTCTTCGTTTACCATGTTGGCTGCCATCCTATTATTGATCCTATACATTTTATCGTGATGTCGACTATAATCTTTACTCATTATACAATTACCATATAAATTCTTCAATGGAAAAATAATTTGATAAATTTGAAGAATTTCATCCACATTCTACATCCCAATTTAAGCGATCAATTCTCTTAACACTAGCTAATGCTGATTCCTTACTAAATAATAACTTAACTTAACTTAATTTTCCTTACTAGACACGCCGATTGACTCGACACTAATACTGTGAAGTTGCTGTCGGCAACATTCGAGGGGAGCCGACAATGAAAGAAAAAATTTATTTAATTTTTTTCTTTTAAGATGACTGGAGCCAGGTGTAAAACCTGTGATCTCTCGCATGGTAGTCGAGTGTTCTAACCACTATGCCACGGCCGGTCCCAAAAGTGGAAATATTTATTAATATTCTATTTAAATTTTTTTTTTTTTTTTTTAAATTTAGCTTTTTTACATTGTTTACATTTAAACATAAAAATTACAGTTCATTTAGACATTTTGTGTTGCTGTTTTGTTTTATTAACTAAATATCGACAAAATCGAATCTCGTTCATAAATGTACATAAAGAAAATATATATTAGCGCGCTTAAATAAAATACTATAAAAATTTTTTGTGATTTTTTTTTAAATCCTTTGCATAGACGTTAATGTTTACATCGTAATTATATAATTTACAATAATTTCTTAGTTCTCATTTTGAAATTTCAATAATAAACATATAAGCAAAAATTAAAAAAATACAACGAGTTTGTATAATATACATTTTTTCTTTCCAATAGCGACGTTTCACCAACATAACATCAACGGCCAAATTCGAGAGACTGACGAGAAAACCCCCAATTAGAGCTCCCGTTAGAGCCAATGGGTATACAGACGCGGCACATAAAGCGTTCCACACATTGCCGGGTACCCATGACCAAGTAGAAGGGTCATTTAATGCAGCCCTCGCTGTTGCAGCGTAAACAAGGTGTACTGGTGGTGGATGGACAACCTGAGAGAGAAAAGAAAAACAAAAACGGGAAAATTTGTCAAATTTCTTGAAACTAGTACTAAATATAAAAAACAATATTTAACAAGCTTAATAAAAATTCGATATCTTACAAGTTTGTTTCTTTAATATACAGTAGGAACAATTTCCCACTAAGATTGTACAAGTTTATAAGTAGTGATTCTTTTTATAATTTTATTTATAGAAATATTACATTAGTTAGATAAAACAACTTCATTATATACTGTATGTTATGTTCATCAATATGGTTACGTTTTTAACTAACTAAACTGACAGACTTTGTCCTACCCCAAATTACAGTTGAATAACGATCTATTATTTTGCCTTCTTACGCGTTTCATTTCAATAGACTCGGGAACTTCTATTTTTTCCTTTTTCTATAGCAAAAGAAAATCTCTTAACATATTTATGTATCTAATAGACTCTAAATGTGTCAGCATGGTCGTGGTCATTAAAATGCGTTGGGAGCCATCGATATTCATATAATGGTATCACCGAAACTAAGCGTTCGATCGGAGTTTGTAAACATCATATAATAGTTGGGAAATCACTAAGATGCAGTCGGAATCTCTTGAAATAGGTTGGAATCTCACTTTCAAATGGTTCGAATACCTTGAATTGCGGCTATCTCCTAAACTAAGTGTTTAATTGCACAAATAGCTTAATTTGGAATATCATCTTGCAATAGATTGGGATCTCTCTTTGAAATGGCTGGGAAGTTATCCATATTCATATAAAAACTTTAACTGCCTTTATCTCCTAAACCAATCGCAAAAAGGTATATTTGTGATCATATTCATAAGTTTACATATTTAATGTCATATTTAGTTTTTATTTTACAACCTGGTTAACCCGGTTTTTTTTAACTAAATCCACCCAGTAGGAAGTTCCGTCATACACGACTTTGTCGTCAACGCTATCCTCAAGACAAAATGTGAAAAATGTATGTTTTTCTCGTCAAAACACTCGGTAAACGACAAGCTGACCGACAAAATACTAATGTTGTCGTGCATCAAACACATTCAACAAAATCAAAGGGGAAAAAATGTGTTGCTATGATAATGGGAACAAAAAAAAGGAATCTGACGTAACAAATTTTTAGTTTATTAAACGGACGAGTAAACATAAGCAATTTTATAGTTAGAAATCTCGAATGAAATTGAATGCCGTATAAAAGTTTATATCATTCACTTCTCTCTTGGTCAGTAGTTTTCCAAAAGTATTAACAATTAGTCATTCTAATAAAAAACTAAAAAAAAAACTACAAATCCATCTTTTAAAATGGCACCAATGAATATACAAAGTCATACTAATATGGCTTGAATGACAATTCTAGGCATACATAGACATCAACGACAATTTGACCGACATTATCACCCATCAGGTCGTGCATGATTGTGTGGGCGACATGTCGCTTCTATAAGCATCAACGAAAATTTGACCGACATTGTCGCTCATCAGGTCGTGCATGACAAAGCGGACACTTGTATGAAAATTTCGTCGACGATTTGTATAGACGATCCTCTAAATGTCATCAACGATTTACTATGGTCATGTACCTATCCCTGAGGATGTCTTGCAGACACTTCCTACTGGGCAGTATCCGAAAACCGAATTGTTGGAAAAACGTATCGAAATAGGTTAAAAATTTGAAGACTTTAGCCAAGAAAGAAACAGCAAAAGAAAAAAGTTACAACAAAATAAATTACCTATTACACATCATACATAGCGTCCCACCAACAAATATTGCATCATCATTCTTTCATTTACAAAATTCATAATTTTGTATACATTAAGTTTCTATTATAAAAGTACCACTAAAATTTTCGGACACTCTAGAGAAAAAATAACAAACAAATTTTTCATGTTTTCTGGTGGCATTTGTGATGCTGTATCCAAAGTAAAGTACTAGGCGCGCAGCAATATCAGCTGGTCGATTATCGTTCATTGTCAAGGCCAAAATGGGAAAGAATCGTATCGTTTCCATAATTGCATTCCCAAAATTTTTGATTCATTATCCGATTTCTTCGCACTATAGGTTATGAAACAAGAACAGTGTAATGAACCAAAGATAAGATCACAGGAGGAGTTAAAGAAGATCAACAGAATTTGTGTCTTTGTTGCTTCTAACATTTTTGTTCTTGCTTTTCTTGTCTCTCTTTTGTGTAATCGGGGTATTGTGTGCAGTAAGCCATACTCATACATATGAAATATTTTTTGTCAATGCCTCTCACTCGATTTGTAATGTAAAATCTACCAGCTGGAATTTCTGTGCGCCTAGTACTTTAGATAAAGCACCAAAACCACTTTCGGACGTAAAATTTTGCAATGTACTAGGCGCGCAGCAATACCAGTTGACAAAGTTTCTTGGAAGCAGTAAGTGTATTAAGTTCGATGAAATGGTACTTTGGATAAAGCATAAAAAATACTTTCGGACTCTAGCAAAAACAAGTACTAGGCGCACAGCAATGCCAGTTGATCGAGTTTTTTTGGGTGCAGAAACCCATTGTATTATATTTATTTGCAATAAAAAATCCACCAGCTAGTTTTGCTGCGCTCCTAGTACTTGGCATTACGTATAGAGTTTCTCTCCCGGGATTCCCGGTCATTTTTAATTCCCGGTTTCCCGGGAAATTCGTCCAGGATTCCCGGGAAATTAAAACACCTTTAGCAGATCAAATTTTAGAAGGTTTAAAGAAGCGAATTGAAGAAAGTAGAAGCAAGCGACTTTTTACTTTAGTGAAGTATCTTAAAGATCCAACAGTATTTGATAAGAATGCTAATAACTTATTTCAAACTGCTTCAAAACAAAATGTGATCGCGTACGCTGAACAAATTTATACTCGTCTTTTAAAAGAAGACGTTATCGTCCTATTGTCCTATTTGTGACATTAAAACCGAAAGACCATTTGAGGATATTTTAACCGATGCCATAACAAATGCAATGTAACATCAAGTAATAGACTACTTAATTGCTCGATAAAAAAGGATTTTCAATTTTACGAAGAAAGTGGAAAAGCAACGGAAATGTCACCATTTTATCGAATGCTCTTCTGACAATAAGGCCAACATCAGTTGAAAGCGAGAGAATGTTTTCAACAACAGGGCAATTTGTAAATAGAATTAGAAACAGACTGTCTGATGAAACTATTAACGATCTTTCTGTTTTCAAAACATATTTTCAAAATGACAAATTAACTTTTATTGTTTAACTCATATTTTTACATTCATACACATTAAAATGAATGTTTTTCGTTTGTTATGTTTTCTCATACTGCAAAATTGAAAAAAATTAACATAGTTTGTCTTGTTTTTCTACTTCGCGAAAATTCCCGGGAATTCCCGGGATCCCGGGAAAGGCAAAATTTTTTCCCGGGAAATGAAAAGTCTGGGAAAAAGAGAAACTCTAATTACGTATCATTAAAAAAATGATTTTTGACATGCAAAAAATTTTAAAAAGTTCTATGTTGATTCGTGGTGCCTTATTTTATGTACTAGGCGCGCAGCAATATCATCTGATCGATTTTCTACATACATACGTAATAATTTTTGTTATTGCACGTTTCTCGATAGCTTTTGCTACAACAACAGTATATTGAACCACAGTGATGATCACAGGAGAAGAAGTGTTAGAGGAGATCAGCAGGATTGGAGTCTCCGTTGCGTCTTAAATTGTTGTTCTTGATTTTCTTGTCACTCTTTTGGGTACAGTCATTCTTTTATATGAAACTTGTTCTCGCCAGCTTTTAATTTATCAATTACTTCTCTTGTTGGAAGAGAGTCATCAGAGAGAAAAGCAAATAGTTCACATATTTATTTATCCGATTGTTACCAATTCGTTTAAATTTTTACCTATAATTTATATCATCAGCTTTACCAGTTTAATTTATAATAAATTAACATTAAAGGGAATTATGTAAAGGTATATTTTCTTGCAATTATTATTTAAAAATTATCTTACCCTAACATTTTGACTGGATATTTTAACGTTAACTGGAGCTTGAATAGGTTTATGAATCTTGGCAACTCTTTTATTATTTCATAACTTCTATTTTCCCTTTTCCAGCTCTTGCTCTCTCTCACACTCTAAAAATAATGTATTTTATACCTTCCAGTACAAATTCCTTAACATAAGGATGAAACCATCTACACTAATGGATAACATTGTGTGTGATTTTCTTACGCCTAAGGAGAAATGTAGTGAGGTCCCAACATTAAATGATTAAGATGGAAAACAAAAATTTAACGTATAAATAATTTCCAAAAAAAAATTTCCTATAGACCATTTGACCTTGTTAAAAAAATGTCAATGTGAATGAATTTTACTTGTAAAGACCATATTAGATTGTAATTTGTTTAAATTTTTTTTAATTCCACAATTGACCCATAAAAGGAATTTACTAAGTTTTTAGTTTTATGAGAAATGATGAACAGTTTTTTTCTTTTACACAATGCAACAACTTTTTGGGGGTGGAATAATTCCTTTACGGAATGGCCTGGTGAAGTTTTCAGTTTAACCTTAAATGTAGTTTCAAATAAGTCTTAAAAAACTATGTTTCTTATTGTTTTAGCGCATTTTCGATATGATGATTAACTTGTACTGACTATTTTAGGTCGCTGTTCGCACAGTGCTTTATAAAATAAGAGAGATTGGTGCACAGATGTCAGACGGCGGTCTCAAAACTGCCGGAAAATAGTGTTCAACTCTGCTGGGAGAGATAGCGGATGAACTGGCGCGGAAAGATACAGCCCTGGCAAATGCATCCTGGGAACACCGCACCGACTGTGTGGTATCTCGGGATATTTGGCCAACACTGAATAAAAGACGAACCAGATCACTATTGGAAATAGATTGGAAGTCCGTCAGATGACTAATCGGCATAATTACAGGACATTGTGACGTTAGAGCGTTTACATCCAACTGGCAGATGACACAGGAGGACTACTGCAGACTTTGCGACGATGCACAGTGGTCCATTTGCCTGAATAAGTGTAACGAAATTAATAACATAAAAAATAATAAAATTTTCGTCAAAAGGAACATTTTTCTAGAATAATAAAACAAAAAGGGATCAAATGAAAAAAAAAATTTTTCACCAAAATTCTTTTTTTTAATTTTGAAATTTTTTCTTAAAATTTTTTTTATTTAACATTTTTTTTTTTTTTAATTTTTTTTTTATTTTTTTTTTAATTTGACTCGACTGCCTTACTAAATAAGGTTGCAGTTGCACCGACCGACATGATGCCTAAAAATTGCAACATAGTGAGCAAAAGCAGCTGAAAGCGGCAAATGTTGGGCATTTCATAAAGTAGCCGAAATGTATTAACATAAAAGAACAGTCTCTTCACCGGCCGATACCAGCTAACTAAGTTCTACTCTACAGAAGTTAAAATTTGGTCACAAAAAGGGTTAAACAAAAGTGTTGATTTCTACCACAATTTTCTACCACCTCATATATTGCACAGGTTACGATACACTTTTTTTGTAAACTCCATACCTTTATCTTTTAAAAAAATCCAAAAAAATATTTACCAACCATTGTAAAAACGCGCTAAAACGTTTTTGTTGCAGTTGTTTTGACATTTTTTATGTTTGAAAGCCTACAGTTAATTAATTATAGCACGTTTGTAAATTTGGAAGTTATCGATTTGCTAAACGAACAGTTAGTTATGGTCGGAAATAAAATTTTAGTAGATTTCGAATGTCGAAAATTTTAATTTCGTTACGCTAGATCAGGGAAATGGACCACTGTGCGATGAGGTGGAAATTGAGACCATTGAGCATTTGCCATGCCATTGCCCAGCTCTGCAAAGAAGAAAGAAGCAATTCGTCGGGAAATGTTCATTTGATAGTCTATCCGAATTGTCGTAATGCAACATGGAGAATTTGGTAAAGTTCACTGATGGTTTGAGCTGGCTTAACCCAATAGTGACGACTGTTACTATATGGTAACGTTGACAGCGTTAGATATTGCACGTAAAAAATGTCAAAATTTTTTTTCGATTTCATCAAAGCATTCTTTTATCTTTCATTCTTCATTTACCGTTATGCGATTGGACGATACTCGCTACTGTCGTAGCGAAACAACAATTTGGAGAGATATAAAAAGTCTCTCCATATCAAGAATATTTTTTGGTTGTTTAAAGACTGATATATTAATGACCTTTAGCTTTTGTTATTGGGGAAGAATATCAAATATCATAAAAACGTATTGCATGAATTATTTTATACCTGATTCTGTTTATTTACCTGTTTTAAAGCTGTTACCATATGGTCACAGTCGTCGTAACTCCAGTACAAATGAATATTTTTCTGAAATTTTTAATTTTTATGTAAAATTTGTTTCTTAACTAATTTATATGTAGTACTCACAAAATCTTTAAAAGATTCCCATGATTTCGCTATCGTCATTAAAGGGTTATGGGCAGAGAACCATAGTGTCCTCACGTAATCTTACTACTTTGTATATACAGAGTTAAAGGAGAGAACACACCGGAATTATTTTAACACTTCGTTCTTCCTACCGCTGTACATGTAATTGTCTTGTAATTTTGGAGAGGGCCAAAACCAATTGGCCCCTTTCGCCACTCCCCGGCTACGGCCTTGCTCTTTTCTTCATATTTCCCTTTCTTAAATCAGGACAATCGCAATTTACCATAGTGGTTTCCCAATGTTGTAATGACGTAGCATTGTACTCTGTCATTACATGTTCTCAACAAAAACCTAAACTTTCTAGTGGACCCGGCAATGCTACGCTATTTCATAGTTGACGAATACTAAAAATTTTACCTAATATAACATAACCCATGGAATACTCTCACAGTTATAAGCACTGACATATTCGACTTTGAAATATACTTTGGGACCGCCTTCTAAGCTCGAAAACAATACGTTGGGCTCGCTTTCTTTCCACACGTACTCTCCGTTTTTTTTCTTTTGCACTCAATGAGTGAGATATGCGAGAACGTGAGAAGATTTTAAAGGACATGCCGATTGACTAAACTACTAGGACCACCGTGTCTGTGATTGGGATCGAACCCTAGTACTCGAAAGATAAATGTCGATTGACTTGACTACTGACTTGACAACATTGTGGAGGTCGCCGATCAAAAAAATTTATATACAGTGACAGGACTTGAACCTAGGTCACCCACATGGTAGCCCACGTTCTAACTATCAACTACCATCAGTCCCTTAAATCACACTAAACCACAAACAAAAAGCGTTTATAGTTTTATCCACCACTGTCTACCACAACTGCGTGGCTGTGCATACCTGCATACAAACATAGGCACGACGCAAGTCCACTTCCAGGCTTCTCTTTATCTCCTCTCTCTCGTCAACTTTGTTGTGTTCTAGGCACATTCCATTACCGTTGTTTCCTTGTTGTCGTTCCTCCAGTTAGTTCATCGTGGTTGGTCAAGTGTTAAACAACGCCTGCAAATACAAGGAAAAAAAGCGATTTAAGCGAAAATCAAAGCAAAATCATACGAAATTACGGAAAATATTAAATAAGCTAAAAAAAAAAATAAAGAAAAATCAGCGGATTTCCTTTTTCCGTTGCTGTGTGTGAAATTCCTGAAAAATCGTTTGAAAATCGAATTGCAGGTGACAAACGAGAAGCAAATACAAAAAAAAATTGCGAGCAACATAAAATTTAAAGGGATTTTAACGGATTTAAACCCTATTAAGTGAGAGCGAGAGAAGAGGGTGTCACCCACCTAACACACCTGCTGCCACTCCCCTCTCCTCAAGTGAAGAGGAGCTATAATCGAAATTGAAGAATCCGGAAATCGAATAAAACATATTTAAGTGGAAAATCATATCGATACAAGTATAAAAAAAAAAAATTCCCAAGAAAATCTGTGAAAATTGGAAAGAAAATTACATTAACCTTCGATTAAATATACAAAAGTTAAAGAGTGAGTTAAGAAGGAAATCATTTTAGATTCCTTCAGTACGTTCGAGTTTACCATAGAGGGACGCCTATCAACCGACCAACGAATTCCTCAGCCCCTCTCCTCAGCAGAGTTATAATGTTTAATAATTTCCATCCAGTCGATTGGATAATACAGCCAGTTCAATGTCAAGATGTAAGTTCAACCAACCGCACGCGTTACACGCGTGCTTGGATGTTGTTAATTGTTAAATGCTCTCTAAATACCCCTGTCCAAGTGCCTACCTCTTTGCTCTCCTAGCAGTGTCCCCTACGTCGTCCCCCTGCCCCCCTGTCTAATAAACGTGAGCTATTTACCATCATCATACTTCATGTGAGTGTTTGTTGTTCACCGTCTGTCCCTGCCCTTTATGTTCCTCCTTCACTATTTGGCCGTTGTTTGTTTCTACATTTATCGATTTATAAACCGTATCGTGGGAAAAGTGCGAGCGAGGAGCTTGGACATGTCAGTTATTTGTGTCCATTTTGGTCCGTGAGCCCTGGCATAGGAGCAAATGAGAGAAGTGGAAGTGTGTGTGTGTGCCATATGTTCGGGACTTCTTGTTTTTCCTTTCATCTATTGCGATTGGTAGGGGGACTGCAATTGCAATTGTCATTATTGTCTTCTGCTTTATGACAGTTTCAATTTGTTGATGTACCCTACCCCTGCGGAGGAGGTCATCAGAGATTACCATCGTAGCTGCAACACGAGCCAAATAGTGCTAGTGTATTTTGTTTTTTGGTGTAATCGACACTGGGTCAACTTTTGGGCTGACATGTGGCAAATAAATTCTAAAACAGTTGGCATTTAGAACGGCTCGTGGCGAAATTGGCGTAAATCGGGCGGGACGCCAAAATAACAAGAAATGGCATTTGCATAAATATTACCGCAGAGATGTCATGAAGAGTCAAACATTTTCGGTTGAATTGCGCCACAACGGGCAAGTCCCGCTTGTTGGATGTATAAATATTATTACTCGATTCCTAAAGTAAGCGGAATGGAAAATATGTCTGGGAGGTATCAAAAGGGGCGTGGCCATGTATACCATATGCAATCTCATAGGTAGTTTTGGGAAAATATTACCCCATGCAAAGTTTTAACACAATTGGTTATGTCTTTCGGATGTTATTGTGAGTACTTGGCGGACAGACAGGCGGGCATGGATCAAACGACTTCAAAAGTCATGAATCGCATTTGGTTCAAAGAAACCTAGGGTGTAAATAGACTTCTTTTATGTGTTACACTAGGGTGAGGGCTGTTGAATTGTACCCGGGGAACATGTTGTGCTTCCTCCAATAATCGTGCTCTGATGCTCTTCCAACAATCGTTGAATATTGTTTCTCTGAACAACTCAGTAGGAAGTATTATCCAGATTTCCCTAAGGATAGGTGCATGACCACACTAGATCGTTGATGACACGTAGGGATCGTTCATACAAGTGTCCGCTTTGTCATGCATGACCTAATGAGCGACAAAGTCGGTCAAATTGCCTTTCCTCTTTCTAATTTCATGTCTATATTGTCCCTTATACTTACTTATTTAAGTGGCCCATTACAACGGACTTCTGCGTGCGTTCTCCAGTTAGTCCTACCAGATGGTGGCACGTCGCCAACCACTTGGTCCTTCCAACGAAGTTTGGGTCTCCCTACTGTGCGCCGTTCTTCAGGTTCGCCTTCAAACACCTTTTTCTCTGGAGGATTTACATCAATCCTGGCAATATGTCCCAGTCATCGTAGTCGTTGGATTCTGACTGTTTTAGCTACGTCGATGGCGTGCTAAAGCTCATACAGCTTAAAGTTCATCCGATGGCGAAACTCGTCGTCAACACCGATTGGTCCATATATTTTTCGGAGTAATTTTCTCTCGAAGACTCCGAGGTTTCAGCAGCACACAACAGAACGGGTAAAATTAAGATCTGGTATAGTTGTTTCTTAGTATCCCGAGATAAGGTGGTGTTACTAAAGTGATACCGAAGTCCGAAAAAACATCTATTAGTGAGCACTATTCTCGGCTTGATTTCTTGGCTTACACTTTTTTTCTTATTAACGGAAGATCCGAAGTAGGTAAACTCATCTGCTTCCCGAAAACAATAATTGTCAACGTTCACGGTGCGTCCTAATCGAAAGGACTCTTTGTTCGTCGAAATCATTATTTTTGTTTTTCCATCGTTGACCGCTAAACCCTTTTTTGCTCAGTGGTGAGAAAACTGCAGTAATATCCGGCAGAATTCGGCCAATGGCATAGGCTAGTGACATGTGGCTCTTGTGGAATATGGTGCCAGATATGTTGACACCATCCTTTCTAGTGTACAGGACAAGCTATCGCCCTGCACGAAACCTCTTTCCGTGTTGAATGGTTCAGAGTGATCGTTACCAATCTTAATCGAGGATTTGGCGTTTTCCAAGTTACATCTGCTAAGCCGAATCAGATTTGAAGGAATACCAAACTCAGATCGGACAATCGAAGGCAGCTTGGTGGTCGACAAAGAGGTGGTAGGTGTCGATCTGCTTTTCATGAGTTTTTTCCAGGATTTGTCGTAAAGTGAATATTTGATCCGGCGTAGATTTACCTGGTCTATAGCCGCACTAATAAGGTCCAATCGGGTTTTCTACAATTGGCTTTAGACGTTCACACCATATGTTCGAAAGGACCTTGTACGCAATTAGTAATAGACTTGTTCCACGGTAGCTCGTACACTCACTACGATCACTTTCTTGTCTATGGGACATAACATACTGAGACTCCAATCAACGGGCATGCTCTTCTCTAGCCAGATGTTCTCCATGAGCTGATGCATGATCCTAATCAGCATGCCCCTACCCACCTGCCTTAAACAATTTAGCCGGAAGACTATCAGCTCCAGCCGCTTTGTTATTTGTAAGGCGGGATATTGCCACACGTATCTCGCTCTGGCTCGGAGGTGGATAGTTAATACCATCGTCATGGATTAGTGCGGGGTCTTCTGGAGTGGTGTCCGTATCCAGTAGATTTCTGAAATGTTCTCTCCATATATTTAGAATGTTGTCTGGGTCCGTCACTAGCTGGCCATCGCTGTCCTTGCAGGAGGGCAAACCTGTTACATGCACTCTGTGGTAGAAATTTTCGGGCTTCCCATCTGCTTCGGAGCAACTCAGTGCACTCATCATGTCTCTTCTTCAGCTCCTTCTTATTCCGACTAAATTTACGATAAGCCTCTCTTCTCTTCTCCCTGTGCCGTTCACAAACAGCTCGCGTTGCCATTGGCTGCAGTTTCGCCATATATGCAGCATCCGTCTCTCTAGTGGCATTGTGACATTCATTATCGTACCAGGCTTCATCTTGAGAGGACTTTGAGTACCCAAGTACGCATCTCGCAGTCCGTTCTATGGAGACAGCTTAAAACTTAAAAACATAAAAAAACTTCTCGTGTTGTTGTAAATTAAAACGCTTTTTAGTTTTATATTCACAACTAACGGCACCTACTTGTTTAGCGATGAATGCGAACGTCACTGTTTATGAAGCTTTATACTAGACATGCCGATTGACTCGACACTTATACTGCGAAGTTGCTGTCGACAACATTGAGGGGGCCGGCAATGAAAGAATAACTAGAGCCGGGAAACGAACCTGGGATCTCCCGCATGGTAGTCGCGTGTTCTAACCACCATGCTCAGCCGGTTGCCACTGTGAGGTAATATTATCATTGGTTGGAGCATTCCGTAGCAGTCGAGTTAGGTGGTTGGAGTCCGTTACCTCTGTGGTCCGCAGTTTAACGATGTCCAGCTATCGTTGTGCTTGGTTACGTACCTTTTTCGCCATGCTTAGCCTTGTGAGTACCTTAACTGCAGAAAGGTAGTGATCGGAGTCAATGTTTGCACCAGAGTGCGTAGAGCAATCAAAATACGCTCTCGCTCTCTTGAGTTATCTTTACAATGAGTTTATCATTTTCAAAACAAGTGAGCTAAAGCAATCAAGCAATCTTCTCTTCTATAAACTCCTTATTAGTTTCACTCATTCAATACATCGCATTGATAAGTTAAATGGCGACCGCTTGTTTGAATAGAATTTTTAAATTGAATAACTCATTGTACGCTCATTGAAGCAAACAAGGAGCGCTCATTTCACGAAAATGATCGATTGAATTTTACTTATCAATCATAAATAAGCAAATGTGAACATATGTATAATGTTGATTTTTCAAGTGCCGTCGTTTCGTTGAACACAGAAATGAATTGTGTTGCTTGGAAAATATGCATTGATATTTAGGTAGTATGTAAGAAAATTATTATTATTTTTGAAATAATAATACTGTTAACACATGTAATTCCTGTAAACCAAATCAGTTATGAGCATGTTATTAAACAGGAGCACTCAAAACTTAGCTTTGTTGTTGTAAAGAGTTTATCATCGCAATAACTTTTGAGTGAGAAATATCAAAGCATTGAAAGCGATGAGTACTCTTTTGTTGAGTGCTTTCGAAAGAGTATTCAACGAGCGATGACGTTCTAGAGCATTAACAAACGAGCGCTCATTTCTTTTTACGTCGAAAATGAAAACACAAAATTGAGTCGCTCGCAAATAGAGTTGTATTTGAGGAGAAGAGCAAAATAATACTTCTCAATGATAAGTATTTACGAACTCTGGTTTGCACTCCTTATCACTGGTACGTCCAGTACACTCGATGCGTGCCTTCCATCGACTACCACGTGATCTATCTGATTCCTCGTCAATTGATTTGGAGATAACCATGTTGCTTTAAGAAGATTTTTAAGGTCAAATCTAGTGCTGCTAACTACCATATTTTTTGCCGCAGATACCATTGTTCGACGTTTCGGTGTGCAGCCTGAATTTTCCGATGGTGGGCTCAAATGCGGTCTTCCTTCCTATTTTAGCATTAAACTCGCTCAGTACAATTTTGATGTCATTGCTCGGGCTACGGTCAATAGGGTCATGGAAACATATAAGTGTTATGTGGACAAACTTTGTCTTGACTCTTAAGGTGGCTATTGGTTCACACACCGGGTTGAACCTTGAGACTAGGCGTCGCAATCTCTTGCCAAACACAAATCCACATTCTAACTCGTGCTTGTCCGCATGGCCACTATAGTAGATGTCGCACGTCTTCATGCGCGAGCACCCATGTCCCGTCTACCGGTTTTCCTGAAAAGCGGTTTTGTCAGCCTTCGAGGACTTCCGCAAGTTGGATGGAGGGTTGCAAGTCCAACACACCACGTTGTAGCTTTCTCCTCCTGCCGGGATAGTATACAGCAGCCCATTCTGGGTCAGACGCTGACCAGAATACCGCCCACTCTGAGCCGACGTGCCGGGGTTTTAGGTTTCGCCCCTAACAATTAGCCGTGCTCTAACGGGTGTCAAAGGCACGTTTCCACATGTCACCCAATGATCACTCTGGGTTTGCCAAGTTAAACCGAGCAGAAGCTTTACCTTGCATTACACTCCCGACACTCTTATTGTCCCGTTACTTTATTTTTTTTGATCCTATTATCATTGCAACAAAATCTTTCTCCTAAGCTCGTGTTGATTTAGTTTGATTCACGAAAACATTAGTATTTTGTCGCTATAGGACAAGGACAAGGACAAGTACAACTATTTTTCCCATTTTGTCTTAAGGAAAGCGATGACAACAAAGTCCTGCATGACGATACTTTGTATTGAAAAGCATGTGTAGAGTTGCTTTCGTGACACTTAAGCACAGACTGACTGTTATGAATTAAACAAAACGTTCGAGTGCGTGCGAATTGCCAATCGTGTCTGTGTGAAAAAATAAACGATTATTGGCGGCCTCGCGAGGCTTTTGGATGCCTATCACAAGCCTTTTTTTAAAGATTGCCAGATTTGTTGTATGTTAAGAAAAACTTCATTTAACAAACAAAAATTCATGTAATATTAGAATTAATTTGGGACTACCATAGATTTGCTAAACGATGTAAAAAAGTAAGTCGTCGGTATCCCACAAAATGTTCTCAAGTCTACTTTTTTGTTAAATGGACTTAATTATGCCAAAAGTGTACAAAAAGTCATAGTCTATGCCCTGTAAAAAAATCTTATGTCTATTTGAAATAGTTTTGTAGTTATTGTATCAAAACACAAAAGATTACAAACTTAAAATCATGAATAATTCAGAAACACAAAAAGTGGACTTGAGACATTTTTGCGGAATAACATATCGTCGGTATATCACTGTGTAGGGTATAATACGATTTTTTTTCGGATTGCTCACTCACATTCTGCAAATGGTCTCTTTTATGTTTATACCTATGTATCTTAATTGCACAATTCTCTTTTGCAGTATTTCAAGTGTCAAGTGTTGGACGAGTGGAAAATAAATAAAAAAAAACCTTTTTCTTCTACTTGTGAAATGTTAACATTTTATATGAAAGGGGTTGTACGAACTCACAAAATAAAGAATTAGAATAGCAACAACACGTTTTCTTACCTTTTCTACCCCTCCTTTGATTAAATAAGAGCATAAGGGGCAGTTAGGAAAGGTACTAAGAGGTTTTGTACATTTGATGTGACCTACAATTTAAAGCTGGGGGTGTTACATATTAAATTAAATTTACATGAATTAACATGTGTACGATACAAGTTCTACATGCTGGAAAAACTTGTAATCTGAAGAATATTTTTTTATGGCAATTAAATTAAATGTCAATAACTAACAAGGTTTAGTAATATTTAAAAATAATAAACGTAAATGTTATATGTTTATAAATAGTTAAAATAAAATATTATTTAATATCCTCTGGGTGACTGTTGTAATATAATTCAATTTTTGTGCTGTTTTTTTCCACTTTTTAACAAATCACCCACTGTATCTTAAGCTATCTCCCCACATACTATGTCTATGACACCAGATTGCTACAATGTCCTTTGTTATTATATGTACATAGAACATTTTACTTATATCATCAACACAAATCTAAATATATGGTTATCATTTCCACAAGTCCTCCCCTTACAATTACAATGTTACTGTTTGACATTGACTTTGAAAAGTTGTCGTACACATGATTCCTCCTACAATTTCTACAAGTACAATATTATTAACTTCTAGTATATCTATAGTTAATATATATTACCATCTATTTTTATGACACTCAATCTGAAATTGTTATCATTTCCTTTTGAGGCCTCCCCCTATCGCCTTGTTATGCCCTATGAAAGGACACAATTTCAAATCATCTAGATGTTATGATGAGCACGCATACAATAATTGTCACTTGTTATGAAGCTAATTATAAAGAGGATGGATGAGAAAAAGTTTTTGTTGTGTTTTTTGTTTTCTCCCTCCTTTTTTCCCTATTGTCTCTTTTTACGCTGTTATGTTTTTCCCAATTTTGTTGGTAAAACAAAAAAGGTTTATTGTTTGTCGACGGCGGTTTTCACAGTAAATTTTGTGCTTTGTTGTCTTATTGACTGTAATTCAAGCGAACATAAAGAAAACAAAAAGTATAACAATGTAACTGCCTCCAATGCGGGTCCGCCTTCTCAACGCTGACAATATTGTCGTCCTTGCCGCTAACGCTTTCTCTCTCTATTCCTTAACTTAAGTTGATGGCTTTTGTTTTAGAGACTTTTTGTTGTTGCTTAACAAAATTGACATTATTGCTTAATCAAATGTATAATGACAGTTGACAATCTGCATACAATGAGTAATAATCGTGGTGTAGTTTAAGTTTGTTGTTGTTTAATTTCAGGATTATAAGTTAATAATATGCATAAAGTAATCAAAGTGGGTTAGAAAGTATTTCTTAGACGTTAGATAAATTAAGAATTTGTTAAGAATTTAAATACATTTCTGTTATTAAGAAAGGAACCGGTTCCTTGCATAGGGTAAGCCATCTATTGGTTACTTTTTAAGTCAAACGTTAATTTAATGTACAGTATAATTCGAAATATTTAAATGAACCTAGTACCATGACTAACGCCTGATTAACCTTGGGAAGCCGAAAACTTCTTTACGAAAAAAAAAATTTAAAAAATAATAAAAAAAAACATAAACGTTTCCCGGGAAATGGGGAGCACTATTAATTACCCTTAATAAAAACCAAAATTTGACACGAAAATACTATTTTGTGAAATTTGTGCGTTTTGGTCGTATGGGAGCCTTCTTAGGGGCTGAGGATAGGGGGTAGGTATGTTGGGGAAAGATGTTAGGAGGAAAATACTTACGGAGGTTGGTCGTACATTTTACCCCTCTGGAGGCACCATGGGTGCAGCAAGAGCTGATTTCAGTAAAAAAAATTATAAAAATAACTTTTAAGATGATTATCTTCGGCTATGCCGAAGCTCAGTTACCCTCCACTATTTGTAAAAATGGTGATAAAACTAGTTATTAACACTACAACAGTATTTGATTAAACATTGTACCACAAAACAGGGGAGTTGGTAAGAGGTGAACGTTACTTTTAGCTTCACACATCCATTTTTTGTCAATAATGTTTTTTGCTCAATGTTTCGCTTAGAGAACAGAAGCTTGCATACCAAATTTCAGATCGAAAGCTCATAAACTACAGGGACATACTGAAGGACAACCCCCAAAAAGAGGGAGTTTGTATGGAAGATGGAAGATGGGAGAAGTATCTTGTTCATCTTACAACGTCAGCTCCTGTTATAGGATAAAAGCTTGCATATCAAATATCAGCTCGATATTTCCTATCCTTTGGCTGTAATCGCGGGGGCAGTTAGGCGGACACCCCAAAAAAGGGGAAGTTTGCATGGGAAGTGGGAGTTGTTTTTGACCGACCTTGCTCATCTTAGAACTCAACCTCCATTTAGGGCAGCAAAGCTTCCATACAAAATTTCAGCTTGATTGCTCTTAAATTACTGCTGTAATCGCGGGCACTGACATACGAACAACCCCAAAAAGATGGATTTTGTATGGGAGGTGAGAGTAGTTTTTGGCCGATCGGTCTCATCTTAGAACTCAAGCTTCATTTAGGGTAGCAAAGCTTGCAAATGAAATTTCAGCTTGATTGCTCTTAAATTACTACCGTAATCGCGGGGACTGACATACGGACACCCCCAAAAAAGATTGACTTTGTATGGGAGGTGACCGATCGGTCTCATCTTACTACTCAACTTCCACTTAGTGTAGGGAAGCTTGCATACAAATTTTAAGCTTGATTGCCCTTAAACTACAGCTGTAATCGTAGGGATAGACCCCAAAAAGGGAGTTTGTATGGGAGGCGGGAGTAGTTTTTGACCGCTCGGGCTCATCTTAGAACTCAACCTCAATATACGGCAGCAAAGCTTGCGTACAATATTTCAGCTTGATTGCTCTTAAATTACTACCGGAATCGAGGGGACTGACATAAGAACACCCCCAAAAAGAGGTATTTTGTATGGGAGTTTTTGACCGATCGGTTTGATTGCCCTTTAACTACGGCTGTTATCGCAGGGATCGATGCTGATCATTTATATATATATATATATATATTGTCATACCTACCACGCCTCCTTATGGGCGTTACAAATGGAAGAACAAAATTAATATACCCTTCACTCTGTTCATGCGTGTGGTAAAGGGTATAAAAATATTTGAAAAAAAATAAATCAGGCGGTTTTTTTATTACCTACAAAAAAACCTTTAAAATAAAAATTAAGGAAAAGTCAAAAAATTTAGATTTGTGTACCTCGAAAATAATTTTTTTGATATGTCGTAGTGGAATTTGTTTCCTCATGCCAAAAGCTATCAAAGAATCGATGGCCAATACCGACAAATTTTTGTCCTTACAAATCGACCCGGCCTAAAGTACAATGTATGAGTAATATTAATTTTATGCGGATTTCATATTAATTATACGCACATTATTCCCATCTATAATATAAAAATAAGTCGCTGAATGTGTTGCTAAGCGCAAAACTCGAGAACGGTTGGACCGGTTTGGCTCAATTTTTTTTTCAGTTATTCGTAATTGCCAGGAGTAGGTTTTTACGGAAGAAAATTTTGGAAAAATCTTTCGGAAAAGCCGGAAAATTGGAAAACCCGAATATTGCTTTTTTGTATGGAATTTTTTGTGCCATTGTTATGAATGTTTTTTCGAATGGAAAAATAAAAAAATTTTGTTGGAAAATTCGGAAAATTCCGGAAAAATTCGAAAAATTTTAATACTATTTTTCGACGAAATTTTGCTTTTTGTCGTACTATTTGATAGTTTTGAACGATGTAACTTGCGAAAAATTTCGGATAATTATTCCGAAATGACTTTCCGAATAGAAAAATATATAAATTGTCGGTGGAAAACTCGGAAAATTCCAAAAAAAACCGATAAATGTGAATTTTTTCGGCAAAATTTTGCATTTCATCGCCTGATTTGAGGTAAATCGAAATTAAATTTTTGTCGGTTTTCGAATGGAAAAATAGAAAATTTAAGTTGGAAAATTATGGAAAATGCCAAAAAAAATATTTTTTTCGACAAAATTTTGCATCTTATCGTATGTTTTGGTAATTTTGTTTTGACTTTTCGAATGGAAAAATAGAAAAATTCTTGGTGGAAAACTCGGAAAATTCCAGAAAAAAATCGAAAGATTTTAATGCCTTCGACAAAATTAATTCATAAAGTAATTCATCATGAGAGAGAACGGCTGGACCGGTTTTGCTGATATTTTTTCAGTTGTTCGCAATTGCCAAGAGAAGGGAAAATTCTCCGGAAAAGCCGGGAAATTGGAATAACCGAAAATTGTTTTTTTTTTGTATGGAATTTTGTGTTCAATAATTGCGAATGACTTTTCGAATCGAAAAATAGAAAAATTTTGTTTTAAAATTCTGGAAAAATTCGAAAATTTTTAATTTTTTTTCGACGACATTTAGCTTTTTGTCGTATGATTTGACGATGTTACTGCGAAAAATTTTAGATAATTATTCCGACATGACTTTCCGAATGGAAAATAGACAAATTCTTGATGGAAAACTCGGAAAAACTCGAAAAATTTGGATTTTTCGAAAGGACATGGTTGTTTTTCCGGAGATTTATTTACTAGACTAAAGCCTCCTATAAGACAATCAAACTTTGGACGGCGTACGCGACGTGCTATAATTAGTCAGAACGTCCGTGATAATCAAACGCAAAAGGAACGGGCCAAAAAAATTTTGGGAGACGTGCCCATAATGCACAGTTTTGCGCTGCACAATCACCACCTCAAATTTGACAAAATGTTACTAGAAGAAGACCAGTCGTAAATATAGACTAGAATCGAGCTGCTTTTGAATACGCTTCCACAATCGCCTACAAAGATCTTCGCTGCGTTGATATCGGTTCATAGTCTGTCCTCCCGTTTTGCTCGAAATTGCTTCCACACATTCAGATTCAAGGGCAAATACATCATCGAGCTGCCGCTTTGTTACCACCACCAAACGAAGATCATAAGTTCATTAAGATCTATTTCGTTGGTGATTCGGCAATAGAACTAGATCAACGTTGTGCAATTTTTACTTCAATAAAACACGAAATAATCGAACAGTTGCAATATTTTCTGCATTGGATACAATTATAGTGTTCAAATACTTGAATTTTTCAGAAAACCGGTTTCCGGTTTATTCGAAAAATACCTTTATCCAACAATTCGAGTTTCGAATACGAATACAAACTTTAAAGGCGTTTTCTGTAAAATTTTAAATTTACACATACCTTGGCTTAGAATTAAGGTATAATCATGAATGTTAACCACGTTTTTACCATTCCATATGAATATCGACGGCGTGCTACTCATTTCAAGGTGAGATCCCAATCTATTTTAAGATGAGATCCCAACTGTATTCTTTTTGCGATCGAACATTTTTGTTAGGAGATAACTGCATTTAAAGTTGTTCATATGAATATCGACGGCTTCACAGGTACTGCAGGGTGAGAATGTGGAATCACACGAATTGTTCTCAAGCGTCGGGAAACTCATCGGTCATATGATGCACTTCAATACCCGTTGATGTTCTGCCGTGGAGAGGGCGAATATCATCACAATAAAGATGGTAAATACAACGACAGGTTTGTTTACAAGTCATCAGGAAAAGAAACGAATAAAAAGGTTAGCTCAAATAATTTGTATGCGTATCGATCGCAAATTGCGTTAGCTGTTGCATCATCTGCTGCCACTTTGTTGAAAGGCGGTCAAAATGCACACCCCGCTTTGAAGTTGGCGATGAATCTTCTCACAGTTGACAAGCCATTGGGCACAATATCCAGAAGTTCAGCGACAGCGAAATTGTTGCGAGAATGCAAAATCATCATTTGGGATGAATGCACGATAGCGCTTCAACGAGCTTTCTAGGCAGTTGACCGAAAGATGAAGGATTTATGAGGTGATTCGAAACGATTTGGTGGGGGCTACAATATTTCTTTCGGAAGATTTTCGTCAAATGCTTCTCGCCATCCTCATTTCCCCATTCGATTGGCTTTTGCGATGACAATCAATAAATCGCAAGACCAATCATTGGAAGTTTGTGGGATCAACCTCGAATTTCTCAGTTTATTTTAGCGCCGAAAAACAAATCGAAAAACATTGTTTATCAGACCGCTCTTCACTGATTTCCATTAAATTCAATTAAGTCACATTAAAATTTTAACTATATGTGTTTTAATATTACTCTGGAGCTTATAAGAAGGCGTTAACTTGGAGCGAGACGAAGTTCGCTGAGTCAGAAGTTGTATGGCAGAACAACGTTTGCCGGGTCAGCTAGTATTGTATATTTATGGTTTAATATCACAGTGCAACAGCCCATCTGGGGGTGAGAAGGTACTAGACAGGACAGTAAAACCACAGGGTTTTGCCGTTTTTTAGCATGTTTAAAACCAGGATATGCCTCTTTAATTGATGTACAACAATGTATGCACATTTCAATTAGATTGAATCAGGATATGGGACTGGGATTAAAGGAATTACAAACAAAACTTAAACAATTTCCCGTATTAAAGCGGTTAAGAAAGTTGTCAAAACCTATTCAATCTGTTTTCTTTGTGCTTGTTTACTTTTTCCACTAAAGTCTTGGAATTTGTTTGTGGTCTCTGACACACTATGTACGTACACTGTTATTGAACGACCTTGCCGACGAAAAACTAAACATGGTGCTTCTGTTTTATACCTATATAGTATAAAAAAATAGTGGTTAGCCCATTCTTGTCCATAGCGTGACAATCGTTTGTACTTTCTGTTTTTATTTCATAAGGGTTTGTGATGCCTTTAAGCGATGTCAGTTTGCTGCCGCAAAATCACAATAACCATAGTAATGAAAATGTAAAAGTAAAAAAGCACAAAAGTAAAATACATCACAATGTATATGTGCTCACAATAGCTTTTGTGATTTTTTTTTTCAATCAAAAGTTCATTGCTATTTTTTGGGCATTAGATCAGTGATTATTTGTAGTGTTTTTGATTTGATTTGTAAACTTCGTGTGTTTTTTTAGGGAATTGCTTTTTATTTTTTTTAAGATTTTATTATTTGTTGTTTTATTGGAATCATCTATAAAATTTATAACGGTTATGAGCTTTACCGGCCGTGGCATAGTGGTTAGAACACGCGACTACCATGCGGGAGATCGCAGATTCAAACCTGGCTCCAGTCATCTTAAAAGAAAAAAAATAAATACAATTTTCTTTCATTGTCGGCTCCCCTCGAATGTTGTTGACAGCAACTTCGCAGTATTAAGCGCCGATTCAATCGTCGTGTCTAGTAAGAGCTTCTCAAACAGTGACGTTCGCATTCGTCGATAAACAAGTAGGTGCCGTTAGTTGTGAATCTAAAAATAGAAAGCGTGTTAATTCACAACAACGCGAGAAGCTATCCCATACCTCATTCATGGGGTGCAAAGGGAAATTAAGTTTTTTTTTATGAGCTTTAGATTAGTTACAAATTTTCGATGTTCTATGTTTAGTGCATGGATCTTGTTCGAAAATTTAAAAAAATCATTGAGTAGATAATTTCTTATTTAACTTTGATGTCCTTGTAAATGAAAAATTGACCAGAGAATGAACTGAGAACAGTTTAGTTGGTCTCTTAGTTCAAAAACATATTAAAATCTTGATGATGCGTGATATTTTTTCATTTGTGTTGTATGGTGTTATTAACAATGACGAAGCCTAAAATTCGAAAGAAATAACATTGTACCATTAATTTATTCTCCATTTGCATTACTTTAATCGATCAATTTAAGTTTTCATTGTCTATTTTAAGCATTTCATGGAAATGACACACAATTTATTTCCAATTAATAAATATCTTTGGGGAATTTGAATTATTTACCTCTTGCAATTTAATTTTCCGTTTAATTCCTGTTATTATTGTGAAAGCTTTTTTTTGGGTGTTGTATGGTAATTATAACACAATACTATATAGAACAATTTCCACAATTCTACTTAGTTTACTGTTTTCCTCTTTTATACCGGTCCGGCCATTTTTTTGTAATTTGAGATTTTAATTTAATTGCATCCGTAAATTGCATAAAGTATATTTTTAGCATGAGTATATTTTTACATTCCTTCCTCAGGTTTTTTCCTCTTTTTTTTATGATTTTAATTTTCAACTTAACCCAATGGCCCACTTGTGTGCCGTAGGACTTTAGTGTTATGGTGATGTATGTATGTGAACAAGTGGCAGAGGCTAGCTACATAGCTAGCGGGTGGTGTAAACCCTGTGTGTGTTAATTAGAGGTTAGTTGTCTGGCACAAGATGTATCACATTGCCTGCCCGTCATGATTACACTCAAGTGCAACATAAAAGGCCAGGTGCTAATTGTTGGCTAATAGTTTTATGTTGCAACTCCTGTGAGTGTTGCTAACTGTCATTATTGTTAACATGTTTAATAGAAAGGAAAAAAAGGATTTAATTAGTGAAATTTAAAAGTTAAGGGCGAGTTTATTGAGGTCAACAGCACTTAACATAATTTAAATTACTAATTGAAATTACTACAATTATTTCAGATATGGTCTTAATTTTCCAAACAACATATGTCCTCAAATGTTTGTTGACAAATGTATAGGTAGGTATTAGTATGGGCTGATTTGCAAACCAATATTTTCGGTTTGGGCATACAAAGTTATTAAGAATAATAATGGCCAAGGGAATGCACTCGAACTTGTCTCGCCTTTATGTATTTTTGTACGATACAAATGTACGGTAAAATTTGTAAAGAAAAAATTTACATAACTGGATATGCGTCAGGCTTGCGTGCATTACCAACACAAAAACTCCACTAAATCTCTACTAAATAAAATGTTACTAGTTGTCCATCCTATATTTATATGCAGGATAAGTTTGTAAATAAGCCAAATTTTTTCCCTAAGACAAAGCTCTGACATATGTTAAAAGTTGCTCTTATTATGCCCTCTTAGTATTTTGTAAACATTTTCAACACTGTTTCTACCACGCCCATTTTTTTCCCAGCCTATATATAAAGTTTCCTGAGCTTCGCTATGACTGTTTTCCAGATATCTGTTTATAAATATTTAGAATTTTAGAACGCACATAAGTGTCAAGGAAACTCATACAAATATCTGACGGCCTTATTCATAAAAATGTATAAAAGGTTAACGGCCTTATTCATAAAAACTTATAAGAGGTTTATAAACCATTTTAAAGCAATTTTCGAGAAAACAATATTCATAAACGATTCACATCTTCAATAAGTTAAAGTAGGGTTGTCTCTACTTTAAGCATGCTATAACTTGACGTTTGTGCAATTTATTACATATTTATGAATTTGAAATCTTTATTTTGAGTTTTTCGGCATTTTTCCTGTTGAAAAGAGTTGTTGCATGTATTTATTGTGTCGGAAATTTTCTTCTTAATCGTTGCGCACATAGAAAAGTATCTAAGTATACACTTTTCATTCATGAATACCATTTTGAAAAATATTTCTCCAAAATTCTTCAAAAATAATTTGTAAATAATGAAATAATATTCGTGATGTATAAACAATCAAAACAAGGAAACAATGTAATCGGTATCCGATAATAATTTCAAAATGAGGAAATGAAAATACAATTTTTTAATATAATTTTTACTTTATCGTCTTTCTTATCATCATGAGAATCGTAGTCAATGAAAAATTGAGCTACAATAATGTTCATAGTTATTATAAGTGCAAATACATATTTGGTATCCGATTATAAAGCTTTTGTATCCGATTATAAAGCTGTTTTTTTACATCAGTAACGACCAACAGCAGTCGGCGTTGCCACCTGAACACATAAGGCTAAAGTGCTGATAAAAAACGTTTATGAATACAATTTCTTATTAAAGGTTTTTTAGAGCTAAAGAATACTTTAGCTAGAGAACGCTGCATACCTACTTTAGAAATTTTTTATGAATATGGCCGTTAGTCCATAGTCCAAATTTTGAACTACCATTCCGAAGTTTGGGGACCAAGACAAAAAGAATGGTACATTTTCTATGATTTTGGGCTCCCGCCCCATAATCTGCACTTCAGTCCCCCTATATGCTATATACTAACTATAAATTAATATATCTCGATTCCTAAAAGTGACCCAGCGAAACGGTAGTCACAACCCCGCCGATTTTAGCTGTCGCACAGTGATAAAGATGTAGTGCAAATAACCAGTTTTATCACCACTTTTACAAATGGTAAAGGGTATCTGAGCTTCGGCACATCCGAAGATAATTACCATACTATTTAAGTCTACATTAATATTATGATTACAATAGAAGTACTATTTTTTATACATATGATAATAGTACTTTTTGGTACAATCAAAGTACAACAAAAGTACTTGTCGGTACAATAAGTTTTTTTAATGTACCAAAAAGGTACTTTTTACTAAAAGTGTTTGTTAGTAAGCTAAATGGCATGCTACCACCGATGCGTCTTAGGAAATAGGTAACATAAATTACTGAAACTCAACACAATGTCTCTCTTAGCGGCATTGGCAGCCCCAAGAAACTAGGATCGGGCGCGGTTGCCTAATGTAAACACGAATAGAAGAAATAACAAGAACGCCCCAATGTTGACGACCCCCGCAAACGTTATAAGGACCATGATTAACGGATATGCCGACATCACCGCCATACAGGAAATGCGATGGACGGGACAGGGATGCAGACATTGAAAGAACTTGACATCTTTTAAAGCAGCCTTGCAGAAAGACACGAAATTGGATGTGGGTACATAGTCGGCAAGAGACTTCAACATCTGGTCTCACGACCGATTGGTCACTATTCGTATCAAGGCGAAATATTTTTACATTACGCTGATTTGTGTATACGTCCCAACATACGACATAGACAAGGACAATAAAGATGCATTCTATGGAGGAAATATATGATCGCTGCCCTGCACATGGACCTAAAATTGTTCAGGGAGATATTATTGCTAAAATAGGAAGGGAAGATGTTCTTGGTTCAGGTGTCGGAAAATTCAGGCTGACAGCAACACCTTCGATAAAGGATTCAGACTAGTTAGCTTCGCGTCGGCAAGAAACATAGTAGTGAGTGGAATCAGATTCCCGCATAATGATATCCACAATGCAACCTGGATATCCCCTGATCAAAATACAAGAAACCAGATTGATCACGTAGTATTTGGAGAGAGATGGCAACCCTCTTCTGGCTGAAAAAGCGTCTATGGAAGAAAGGAGAGAGTCAGGATATCGAAAATTTCAGGGATGGGGGTGAAGCCCGAAAGTTCTACCATAAGGTAAAAAGCAAAGGTTATGGACCAGGGATCCCCACCTGTAAGGACGAAGGCGGAAATCTAGTCACGTATATCCAGAGTGTCCCGCAATATGGAGGAAACACTTTCATTCTCTGTTCGTTCCCGAAGGCAGGTGATTCCGATGATTGGAATCTGAGTGTTCTATGTCCTGTGCTTAAGAAAGACGATCAAAGTGTGTCCACCAACTATTGCGGGATTAGCATTTCACCCATGACATACAAGATCCTGTCTATTGTGTAATGTGAGAGACTTGAGCTAGGTTCGGGTGGTAAATCCATGACCAACCTGATATTCACAATACGACAAATCCTGGAGAAGACCCAAGAAATGCAGATCGACACCTACCATCTGTTTACAGACTACAAAGCTGCATTCGACAGTCCGATACGACAGAAACTGCTAGATGCTATGGCTGAATTTGGTATCCCCGTGAAGCTGATACGACTTTGCGGGATGACACTGGCTGACACGAAGTCTTCAGTAAAAATAGGCACAAATCCAACAGAGCCATTTTCTACCAAGCGAGGCTTTAGACAAGGCGAAAGTCTGTCATGCGATCGATTTAACATCATAATGGAGATGATCATGCGAAAGGCAGCAGCTAACACGACTGACACGATCATAAACAAAAGCCACATGCTGCTCGTGTATGCTAATGATATAGTTATCATTAGCCAAGGACTGCTGGATGTTACTGCGGCCTTTTTGAACATTGAGAAGCAGTCGGCAGATGTGGGACTGATGATTAATGAGGACAAAACCAAGTTATTTGTTTCTACGAACAAAGAGTCTACTCGTTTGGGATGCTGCGTGAACTTCGTCAACTATAACATTAAAGTGGTAGAAGATTTTGTCTATCTTGGCTCTGCCATAGACAAAAATAGTAATGCAGGCCTAGAAAACAAAAGATCGCTGCAACTGTGCGCAAGACAAGCGTTTTAATGATAAAGCCCACTCTCGACGAACGAAAATCTAACTCTACCAGACACTGATCCTACTTGTCTTAATTAAATAAAAATACTTCTTAGTACAATAAAGAAACTTTTTTGGGAAAGTAAAGTTAATTTTGGTTCAACTTAAGTTCTTTTTGTTACAATAAATCTTCTCTTTACTAAAATAAAACTTTTTAGTACAATTAAAGTATATTTTATTCATTGGCCAAGAACGTACACATTCTTATAAAATAAAAATTTTCTACTGGATATGATATAAGTATAACTATAAAAATTTAAGAAGACTCCTTATTATGTCTAACAAATATGTAAAACTCATCAATTTGTATGTCTAGAATAGAAAACTGTGTCTGAATCTAAACAACAAAATCTATTAGAAATCTTATTAAACATTTTTTTGGCCATGGTTGAACTGCCTTTTCCCACGTATAAAGCAATTTTTAATTGATGGGGTTAGAAGGTTAGGGGTGCAAGTGCCATAAAGTTCATTTCGAGATGTTCGCCTACAATGCTTCTAATTCTAGTGCAAATGCAGGTATGACTTGAAGAGTTTTTCATCTAGTTATCAGCACTGGTAATAAAAAATTTATCTCATCTCATGGTGGTAGACAGAGATCGTGCCAAGGAACACAACTGCACACTAGAGGTATAACCAATTTTTTGGCATAGTACCATGAGGTCAACCATGTCCTAATAACCACGAAAATCATTATCTTTTGTAAACAGGTGTATAAAAAATTATTTAAAAATTTATTTTTTTTTTGTTTTTATTATTTTTTAAATTACTGAAAGTTACATATGTACTCGTATAATAAAAATAAGAAAAATTATGAGTTAGTTATTAAAAGATAAAAATTTAAGATTTAAAATTCGAGGAGATTTTTTATTTTTTTTTTTCGTTAAAAAAGGTTAAAGATACGTTTTGGTTTGCGGAAAAATCTCTTACCATTTCTAAATATTAATGAAAATTCATACTTGAGTTTTATTTTGTTTTAAATAAACATATTATTAATTTTTCTTAACCAAAAAGAAAATTAAAAATGTTCAATACTTCACCGCGGTTGGTGCGTGAACTTTTTTGACCTTAGAGAAAAAATAAATATAAGTTCCCTTATAGTTTTGTATGCTCTATTGGATTGTGCTAGGCCAATTTTGATATTTTAAAAATTTTTTAAAAATGTATACCCCTACTGCACACTTATCTCAATTTTTGTAACTTGCACCCCTTTGCTTCTAACCCCATAAATTGTTTACTTCCGGGTATGGCCGGTCATGGCATAATGGTTAGAATACGGGACTATAATGCGGGAGATCCATGGTTCGATTCCCCATCGCTCTCTCGATGTTGTCAAAAGCAACTTCTCAGTATAGTGTCAAGTCATAGTCGGCATGTCTCGAAAAAGCTCTTCAATCTGTGACGTTCGTATTCGTCTAAAAACAAGTAGGTGCAGTTTTTAGTGAATCTTAAAATAAAAAATTTCATTTATGGGTAGCATGGGTACCTATGGAAGTAGCCTTTTCATGGGGACCCATTTCACTACTTCGCGATAAACGATGAGGTGGCGATTGAACCTATTTGCGGACACTTCATACAAAAAGGGAAATGATGAAATGCATTGCCTAGGGTTTGTAAAGTAAGTACAGGTGGTTCCCAAGTAAGTAGTGATTTCATCACTTATTAACTAGTGCCCAGTTATAGAGGGTCATTATACTTTTTAGACTCTGAAATATATTGAAGTTAGGGTACCTTGCCGAATCGCCTCATATATCTTATTTTTTCGTTATTTCTGCAAAATCACATTCCACTCCACATTAAGATTAATATCAAACATGTAAGGTATGTCTCATTCGCCTTCACCTTACAAGCGTTGACGAAATTTTTGCAAACAATGTTCTACTATGACGTCGTTGTTTTATTTTATGAGTAATAAAATTGTAGGCAAAATAAATTTTCTAAAAATATCCATTCTAATATACTGGGTAAACAAACATCACACACGTTTCGTGTGCTCTGGTATCCACCAGCCAGGTATATGGGTCAAGGTCACATTGCCACCTAGTACGTGTTTTATCACCGCCCAACAACGGCAGCGTAAACACAAGCCTCTTATGGGACTAAACAACAAAAATCGAAAACAATATCGTATAAATCAAATGTGAGATTAATTACTAAGGAAAAATTATACCAAAAGAAAAATATTATGGCTTTGGTTTGCAAAAACAAAAGCAGAAAAAAACAACAACAAATTGTGTGCTGCTTTTGAAAATCAAAAGGAATTTACGTATATTTCAAAGCTAATAAAAAGCTTTTTGTTTTGCTTTTGGAAATTTGAAATGGAACAGCGGAAAACAATTGTTGTTGACGACTCTCGTTCACCTAAACTTGAAGAACCCCTCATCCACAGCAGTGGCAACAACAACAACATATGATGTAGATGATGACTGTAATGGGCGATTACGAGGAAGTCATCAGATTACTTCAATTGTAAACATAAACAATTTAAAATAATAATATGTAGTAGAATTGAGGCGATTGTTAACGACTGGTAAAATACACTAACGGTTGGTCTAATGCACTACAAGAAACATAGATACTTTGTAAACAAGTGTTTTGAAAAGAGACAAAATGATTAGTAAAAGTTGGATTTATCGATTTTTTGGTCTCAGAGCACCCGAAAGTCCTTTTTTGACTTTCCTCGTAATAAGGAATCAAGATAGAGAGTTAAAATGTTCCACAAAGAAAAAAATCGTTAAATATCATTTAAGACATCTGACATCGGTTAAGCACAAAAACAATAAGAAACATAGTTTTTTATGACCTATTTTTAACTCTATTTTAGTTTAAACTGAAAACTTTATTGGACCATTATAATAAAGTTCGACCTAGAGGGGGTGTGTCCTCCCGGAATTTCAATATACTCACTTAAGATTTTATTCCGTAAAGAAATTATTCCGCCATCCAAAAATTGGATACACTGTGTAGCTGTGAGATGTTACTGCAGTCTTCTCAAATTTAAAAAAAAAATTAACAAAAGTATTTGTTGAAGGACAAAGCTCTCTTAATTTATTCATCAAACCTTTCATTCCGTAAAGGAATTTTTCCGCCTTCAAAACTTTGAGGCACTGTTTAGCTGTGAGATGTTACTGCAGTCTTATCAAATTTTTAAAAAAGAATTTAACTAAAGCATTTGCTGGCGGATAATGCCAACTTATACTAGATACAATTAGATATCATAAAATGCAATTTGTTCATAGGAAATATAGGGTAGTTCTACCTGTCGCTACAATTCACCCACCTGTATATGTACACAAATAGTATCTAAAATCATATCGCAGGAGCTTTGGCAACTACAACAGATAAACAAATCTGTTTACAAATTTGCTAAACAAAACTAATCTGTTATGAATTTCATTTGCAAAAATATTTAAGTAAAGTGCACAGAAAAAAAACAATACACATCATCAACTAGCTATCAGCGCAAAAGCTTTCCATATTTTGCACAGGAAAAGTAGACATCTTTATGGAGAGTATAAACGAGAGAGAAACCACTGACTCAGATACATTACTCTTTTGCACTGACAGATCTGACGATCTGTTTTTCACATTACCATTCTAACGGAAAAACTTTGCGAAAGTCAAATAGAATTCATATTTTGCTGCAACAGTTGCTAAATAAACGAGACAAGAACGAGACGTCGTTTTTGGCATTACGGAACGAAATTTTGATTTTAACGGGTACCTAACACGAATATCACTTGTTGCAAAATATTTTTCAGTTTTTCAAATGACAACAAGGGTGTTTTGAGGAAAAGAAAGAAAAAAAAAACAAGTGTTTCGGGAAAATTTCTACCGTTTTGTGTGTTGTGTGATAAATTGCGCGTGACATCTGAGTATTTGTTTATCTTGGTGTTTGCTTGTGTTATTTGGTTAACTTTGTTTATAATATATAAAATATATATATTTGTTTAAAAATTATTTTCGGAAATATTTTTAAAAATAATAAATAAATTTGTTTCATAAAAATTCAACGTACTGCGTACAATCGTCTTTCAAGGTTTAAATTGAAATCAATGTTAATGTTAAATTAAAAAAAAGTTAATTAAATTTTGTTTACATCATTTCAATTTTATTTAGTGAAACATTTGAAAACATCGCATTTAGTGATAAAGTGTTTTTAAAGTTTTGAACCTACAGTGTGTTCCTTTTACAAGTCTGCTAGTTAATTAAAAGATTAGACGAAAAAATTATTTAGAAAAATTTAAATTGCTGTAATCCAAATCTTACATATAACAACAACAATGCCTGAAGAAATCAAAGAGGTTGGTGCTGGGTAATTGTATTTTTTAAATCATTTTTTTAATTTCATCCCTTTTCATTTTGTCATTAATTACCTGAAACTTCTACTGTAATTTTAAGTATAACAAAATTGTTGTTTATTACTCTGTGGAGTGTAAAATTGGAGAATTTTTTTTAACAATAAAAATATGGAATTTGAAATTTTAAAAAATCAAACAAAGTGTTTATCAATTTGACAAGTGAAACATTCATATGTCAATCTGATATGAGACGACTAATCTTAAATCAAAACACCTTTTTCGGCGTCCCACAGTGGCATTTCGGCGGAAAAATAGGGTTTTTCAACTTTCCAATTTCAAAATTTTAATAATTTGGCTTTGTAAAGAAATATTTGGATAAGAAAAATTCAACAAGGTTTTTTATGAAAAGTGAAATTTTGTAGTTAAAAAAACTAACAGAAGTCAACGGAAATTTATTCAATGAAATTAGATTAAAATTATTGTCCAAATAAAGAACTTTTTGTGTGTGTAAGTTTATAGCTATGGCTTTTGTTTTATTTTTAGTGAAAATATAGCACTTACTCTTTTATAAGAAAACAAAAATTTGGAAATTGGAAAGGTATACTAATTATTATAATTTATCAAAAATTATACTAAAAAATATGAACTTTTCACTTTTAGATGGAAAAAAACTTTATGTGCTTTGCCTTGCTTAGCCTGTAATTTCAATTAAGAAAAAAAAATCACCGCCAAATACCGTCCCTTTTAGTAACATCGATTTAAATGCATGCATTTGTGCGCTATTTTCGGTGTATTTGAAAGCTAATATCTTTTGCGGAGGGTTGCTAGGGATATTCTCTTCTTTTGAATGGAGACAACACATGTTGACTTGATTAAAAATTAAAATTTTTATACTTATATAAATTTTCATATGATTATGGAGAAAAACACCTAAAATCTACAACTTTCAATGGGAGTAAAATCTAATGTAGGCGTGGCATCCCCAATATGTTTAATTTTTTTCATAAGGAGAACTCAATTAAGAAGTGTCCCGAATTTCGAGTCCCTAGGTCCAAAAATAAAAATTTTGGCAAGTGCAGTTATATGGGAGGTGGGTGTGGCAGTAGGCGATTTTCCAAGATTTTTTGAAAATTTCTTAATTTAGCCCAGAGAAGTGTTTCTGCAAAATTTCATTGCTGTACGACCTCCTGTACTCCTTCTATTTTTTTCTGAGAAATGTATGGGGCGGTGCCACTGTGCGTCCCTTAGAAAATGTAACAATGTTATAACAATGATGCTTTGTAAAGGGTTTTCCAATAAGAGGTGTTATTTTTGTATTCAATGAAAAATTCAATTTTTTGAGATAAATGATCGGATGTTTATTTCATAATAAAGAGGAAGGTATGCCGTTAATAATGAAAAACAACATCAGCCAAATGGCCACCACGAGCACGCTTACAGGACCATATTCTTTTAATGAAATTTTCCATAACCAAATCGCAAAGTGGCTGCCCTATGTCCACGATAGCCTCACGAATTGTATCGTTGAGGTCTTGAATCGACGCTGGGCTGTTGGCGTAGACCTTATCTTTCACCTGGCCCAAAGGAAGAAGTCGCAAGGTGTTAAATCACAAGATCTCGGTGGTCAATTGTGATCACCTCTTCGAGAGATAACATGGTCGAGAAACTTTTTCCGTAAAATATCAATGGTTTCGTTGCTTGTGTGGCACGTAGCGCCGTCTTGTTGAAAGTTAACGTTGTCCAGATCAATATCATCCAACTTCGATCATAAAAAATCATTAATCATCTCTCAATAGCGCAATCCATTCACCGTATCTGTTGATCCAACCTCATTTTTGAAAAAGTAATGGTTTTCCGAGCCCTATTTTCATTTTCATGCTTTTCAAGGACCCAATCAGCAAAGACATGACGTTGTTGATGATCGGCCGGCTTGAGTTCTTGTGTTAACTGAATTTTATAAGCCTTAAGACCCAAGTCTTTACGTAAAATACGGTGTAATGACGTTTTTTGGAATGCCCAATTCCAAAGAACGACGAGGAATTGACAAACCTGTGTTTTCTTCAACATTTTGGGCTACAGCAGCAATATTCTCATTTGTTCTTGTGTTGACATAGGACATATGGATATAGTCAAACATTGGATTTTGTTTCTACTTTAAAAGTTCTAGATTTTAGTCTACAGTATTTATACCTTCACCCTACGAGTAAGAGCGTATATATCATTCGATACAACCAAAAAGTAGTCACATTAGACCGTAGGTTTCTTTGAACCAAATTCGATTCTTGACTATTTAAGTAGTTTCAGCTATATCCGTCCGTCTGTCTATCTGTCCGGCTGGTACGCACGATATCTTTCGAAAGACAGCAAAATTGCATTAATGACCTGGTCACCTCTTTGAATTGTTAATATTTACTGATGATGCAAGTGCACTCTTATAATAAAATATTTGTTAAAACAGTAAATAACGCCAATAGCTGTAAAAATTGATCAATTAGCTGCAAAATTTTGATTATATTTTATTGACTTTCTAGTGCAACATTTGTGATGAACGATTTATGGCATATAAACTATAAACTTTATAAAATTCCCTAATTTCGCAAATAAATAACAAATATGGAATTGCCCATATATGTATAAAAAGATAGTCATAGAAAAAAATGTCACGATCAACCCATGTATAGTGATGGCAATTAAAAACGAATAATCGATTAATTAATCATATGATTAATCAAAACGACAAATAATTAATCGCGATTAATTGGAAACAATTAATCGATTTATCGATAATTCGATATTTTCCCCTAAAATTGAAAATTATCATAAATAAAAAAAAATAATTTAACTAATTACAAAATTTTCCATGATATTTTCCGTTTATTCAATTTAATATAAAAGAATTTATTTGTTTAGTACAGAATTTAAAAATAGGAGCTTTCTTTGATAGCCGTTTCGTGGTTGATCTGTTCAGTTTTTCCGTTACAATTGCACCCGCTTTGGAAAAAACCCGCTCTGATAGTACAGATGTACCAATCAAAAAGCAATATTTTTGTGCAAGAGAGTACAGCTTAGGGTAGACCGATTTCATTTCTTCCCATGCGTCTATTACATTGGGCTTTAATTCTAGTACTGAAGCATTGACAAAGAAGCTTAGTTCATCTTGAGGAAGTGTTGAGTCATTGCCCTTCCTTCTTCGCCCATAAATCAAATTCAGCATCACCAGCAGAAGACGTTTCACTGTCGCTCCCAATGCTTTTAATAACTAGGCTTGCAGTTCTAGGTCTTTCGTCGTCAGCCGTAAAAGCTCAATAAATACATTTGGTGGCTGGCGGCGAATCATTTTTGTTCCTGGTTTTCTATCGATTATTATTTGGAATCATCGATTAATGCAATTAATCGAAGGAGAATTCACGATACAATTAAATCGTTATTTAAAAGAAAATAATCGATTATTACCAATTTTTCGATTAATCGTGCCATCACTACCCATGTATATTAAAAAAACTACCTATGATATTACTAACAAATAAAATATTGTGTTTGATCTCGCTGACTCCCATGTTTTAAAAGATATCCTCGAAATCGACTTTTGTTTTTGTCACGTTTGAACCGCTCCATTTTTTGTCCTTATTTTCTAATCAATATTTCGCCTGTAAAAGACTAAACCACGAGTGATAGTTCTATTAAGGATCTATACGATTATGAAAAATATGAATCTAAAAAATGTTTTATTCTGACCTTTTTTCGCTTTAAATGTGTACAACGGTCACGTTCGACACCGTGAAATTGCCCATATGATCTATATGGCCACGCCTCTTCCTTGTAGCTCCAAAATGGCAAAAATTTACCATTCCGGCACACTTTAGAAATCGGAGCAATAATGTCAATACACCAAACGCGATCGTGCCTAAATTCTGTATTTAGTGATGCTACAATAGGACAAAGTTTTGTATAAAAAACTGGAAGTCTAGCCACGCCCCTTCTGGTACCACACAAATGTACCATTTCGACAACTTTAGAAATCGAATAACAATATCAATACACCCAACGCAATCGTGCCCAAATTTGAAGTCCAGCCACATACCTCCCGTAAAAATGTACCATTCCGCCCACGTTAGAGATCGAGTAATAATATCAATATCATTCTACTATTAACTTCTTTCAAAAACACTGGTCCAGAGCTTCAAATAAATTCCAAATCAATGTTCACATAAACAGACCGAATAATACAAATAAACAACGATGTAAAACTATATCAGGATAAAGTTTTGGAGAAAAACCAAAGATATATAGCCATGCCCCTTCTGGTATCTCCCTAAAATTTGTATACTTGTAAATTTCATGTTTTTACTGAGGGTGAGAAACCGGCTGTGGCATAGTGGTTAGAACACGTGACTACCATTCGGGTGATCCGTGGTTAGATTCCCGTCTTCAGTCATCTTCATTTTTCTTCTATTGACGTCCCCCTCGAGGTTATCGACAGCAACTTAGCAGTATAGTGTCGAGTCAATTGACATGTCTAGCAAAAGCTTCTCAAACTGTAACGTTCGTATTTGTCGATAAACAAGTAGGTGCCGTTTGTTGTGAATCTAAAATGGAAAGCGTGTTAATTCACAACATTGCGAGAACCTATTCCATACCTTATTTATGGGGTGTAAAGGGAAATTAAGTTTTTTTAAGTAAGTTGCCGTGTACTATTTGTATACCAAATTTTATCTCTCTGGAGCTAAAATAAAGTTTCGCCACGCCCACTGATCCAAAAATTATATTTCGTCTGCATATTTATATTCGTGATGCCGTGTACTATTTGTGTTCCAAATTTTATCTCTCTGGGACTAAATTTAAGTTTTGCCACACCCCCTCCGCCCACTGATCAAAACTTAAAATTCCGTCTGCATATTCATATTAATGTTGCCAAGCACCATCTGTGTATCTAATTTTATCTCTGTAGCTCTAAAAATATGTTTTGTCACGCCAACTCCGCCCACTGTTCCTAAATTAAAATTTCGTTCGCATATTCATATTCATGTTGCCGAGTACTATCTGTGTGTCAAATTGTATCTCCCTAGCTGTAAAAAAGCAGCTCCTATCAGAAAAATAGTATCATTTTCTAGATGTTACCAAGTCGCGATTTAGTTGTAGTAAGACTCTTACAACGCTGCCAACGTAGTTCCCAGTGAGGAATTTGGTTTGAATGTGATGCATAACGCCAAAACCGAATATCCGTTTGGACTTAGATCAATACAATCACGTACGATGGCTACAACATTGTATTTAATCAAATGTAGTGGACTTGATCAGTTCTTTCAGAACTATTTTTGACAAATATGGACATGAGGCATATAACTAATTTTGGCAAAAAATTTGGCATACGACTACATGGTGGAAAATAATGTACAAGTAATGAATATAACCTTTTAAGGTGATTTGGGTTCAGAAATGTTCCGCACCAATCGCGATTTAAAAAAAAAATTAGATTTTTGTTTTTAATATTTTCAATTGTTGTATGAAATAAATATTAAGTTTAAAGTATGTGATGATTTACAAAATAGCAAAATGTCTTGCATTATTTTAATTGCACGCTCTGCGCAGGTGTTGCTCCGATGAACTTCCTGAATAGCTGATCGTTTTTTGACCCAATGTCTGTTTTTTGACCCAATGCTTTGTAAAGCCGGACAATGACTTTTGTAGTATGGCGAAATTATTTTTGTTAAAAGTATGATCAGAAAACCAAGGTTAGATGACGTCGTTCGTGACAAACGTCAAAAAGAACTGGGCTGCCACCTCTATATCTGCCTACTATTATTATATATAGTTAAGATTTCAATGAAAAAATGAATGTATTGCTGCGAGTTGGCAACTCTGTGTTTGAAATCACTTTGACAGATTTGTGAAGAAATTAAACAACAGAGCAAAACGTTAAAAACAGCTGATGAGATGACGTAACCTTTATAGAAGAACCTTGAGTGACTATATGATCTGAAATAAAGTGCGGAAACTTTTTTGCAATTTCGAAAAAAAAAAATTATGTGAGTTCATACTTTTTTATGCTCTATTTGACTATGTTTTGTCATTTTTCCTATTTGCAAAATTGTAAAAAGTTATATGCCTAATGGATTCTCTGCCTAGATTTAAGACTAGACTATTTATTCTCTCGCCCTACGTGTAGTCACTTTAGATCCAAGGTTTCTTTGAACCAAATTCAATTTTTTAAGTAGTTTGAGCTATGTCCGTCCGTCTATCTGTCCGGCTGGTGCGCACGATATCTTTTGATAGACGCAACCAATTGGTTTGAAACTATGCATAGGTTAATATTTCTCCAAACTACTTACGGGATTGCATATGATATACATGGTATCTTCAGAATGGTACAAATGTACCATTCCGTCCCACTTTAGAAATCGGAGCAATATGAAGAAGAATTTTATTGGAAGAATTTTTTTCTAGTAGAAGAAAATATAAAATCTATTAGCGATTTAAAATTATAGTTTTCAAAAATCAATAATTGGACTTGGTTGGTTTGGCAAGCGAAGGATCCATACGTTGTTAGGGTCGGTTAATGCATATCCAATCAATTATTCGTGTGGTTCATGGAAAAAAAAAACTTAATTTCCCTTTACACCCATGGATGAGGTATGGGATAGCTTCTCGCGATGTTGTGAATTAACACGCTTTCTATTTTTAGATTCCCAACTAACGGCACCTACTTGTTTATCGACGAATGCGAACGTCACTGTCTGAGAAGCTCTTACTAGACATGCCGAAGTTGCTGTCGACAACATTCGAGGGGAGTCGACAATGAAAGAAATTTTTTTTTAAGATGACTGGAGCCAGGTGTTGAACCTGTGATCTCCCGCATGGTAGTCGCGTGTTCTAACCACTATACCACGGCCGGTCCCGTGTGGTTCATGATATTGTGCAAAATAGTGAATTACGGCTTCCCAATACCTATAACTTTTAAATTTATATCTTGCATGAATTTCGGAATACCTTTTGCAATGATATAATAACTTCAGTACCCGCTACGAAAGTAACTAATATAAATTGCTCTATGGATCTAATAGACGCCCGTAATTATTAACGTGTTGCCTTTGAAAGCTCATTTGCAACATTGCACTACCATAGGAAACCCAATGTCTTTGCACAATTTCTCTGTTAATATATGGAATTTGTTATCAACTTAATTACAATTGCTAATTTTAACTAATTAGCAAAAAAAAATATTATTTTTGACCCTTGTCGTTGATAAACGTGTTACATGTGCTGCTGATGCCGGGTGAATGGAATAATGAGATGCTCATTATTCGTTTCAAGACTTTTTGAAAAGACGTCGGGTCATGTCGGCCTATCTGGCCAACTGTCTGGATAGCTGGTCAACAAGTTAATTCGTTTAAATACGAAATGCAAACCTTTCAACAAAATTTCATCATTCCTCACAATATTTTTTTTTTTTTTTTCAAAAATAGATTTAATCTCTTAACAATTTGCTAACTTCTGTCCAGTATCAACATTGTCTATTGCTATTGCTGAATTCTTTAAACAATTTACAATGAATATTTATATAATATTACAATTTAATCGCATCGTTCGATTTTTATGAATTAAAACAAAAGCTTTTATTGCTGTGCACAACTTTGACTTTGAAAAAAAGTCATTAGACAGCGGGGGCTTTGTTTTTGCATTACCAGTATTTGCACATTTTTATCGCAGTTTTATTTTTGTTCACCACTTTAGTCAACATGTGATTTCCTACTCGGCAAATTCTCATGATCAGATATAAAACGAAAACACTGGGTCTACACTACAGACCCACGATATAAGCGTGCGTGTATGTATGTGTAGTACTTCCATGCACATACATATGTAAGTATGTTTGTAGTTATCTCATCTAATGCACTTAACACCCGTCCGCTGTTTTACAAACACGCTATCGTAGCAAATTTATAAGCGTGTTCTGGAGGAGAATGACGAGACATTGAGAAAATCCCCCTGTGGTCCCAAACTGCTTTGAGTCACTTTTTGCCAGCACGTATGGACGGACGGGAAAGCAATTCGCATTTCCTAAATCTAGTGAGGCAGAAAACGTGTAAATTGTCTAATGCGCGCTATGAGAACACTTGAGTGCACTCTTTGTATGTACTCGTTCTTGCTCACATTTTGTATCTGACAGATACAATTGCGAGTATGAGGTGAAAATTGCTTTTATTGTTTAATCGATTAATACCGTAAATGCTTATAGTTTGCTGGCGTATCTCTGTGTTTATGGATATTTTCATGAAAAAAATGTGTCATTTATATGAATATGAAAATCAAATTTTCTTTTATGACGTCAAATGGCAAGTTGGCTGTACGATATAAATAGTATTGATTGAGTAATATGTACGAGTTAATTAAATGTGCATGCGATATAAGTATTTAATTGTGAATTATATCCACGTGAAATGAATATTAATTAAGGCTGGGTTAATAGTCTGTTGGGCTGCGTGACGATTACGATAAAAAATAACGCTAATTTATAACAAAAATTAATCATTATCGATAAAAAAAGACAATGACAAAATACAAAAATAGAAACAAAAGTTAGGGACGGGAATTCTTAACAGCAGAGTACAACACATGATTTTGGGACTCAATTCCGAGAACTGCGCGTGAAAGTAGCCCCAAAAAGAGTAAGTTCTGCATCATTCGTTTTGTCAAGTTACATGCCATAATAATTTAATATCGATTTGAAGTTAGTAAGTATCGTATGGAGGAACTTGTAACGTTTTAGGGTCTTTTGTTTAACATAATGTAAATACTATATGGTGGCGCATGATTATCATAAATAATATTCCGCGTAAATCATACGCCACGGAGTACAACAGTTTTATTGTAACTGCTACAAAATAAACCCAGTTCAAAATCAGTTGATGAATGGAAAAGTGAAACTGTTGCTTATGTAGGGAAACGTTATATGAACAGATTCAAAGAATTGTAATTCTTATTTTTTTTTTAAATTAGTTTCAGCTAAATCGGACTAGTTGTTCTCGAGTTATGTCAAACAAAAGAGCCTAAAACGTGACAAATTCCCCTATACGATACTTACTAAACTTCAAATCGATATAAAATTATGTGGCATGTAACTTGACAAAACGAATGATGCAGGACTTCTTCTTTTTGGGGCTACTTTCAAGTGTATTTCTCAGAATTGAGTCCCAAAGCAATGAGCTGAAAAATGTTGTACTGTGCAATAAACCTTAATGCAAAATCAAAAATTAGGCTAATCAATTTAAATTTAATCTCTACAACAACTACAAAAACTTTAAAACTATTGCTTCTTAAAAACAAACATACATTTATTACTAATCCCTATTCAATTTCCAATTGATCCCTACAATTACACACACACACACGAACACCCACTCGCTTACACATTAATCTATAGAGAAAACAATATCCTCCCAATAAATAAAAATTGCACTTAAAATATTTTGTTTTCAAAGAGATTCCCTCGATTATAATGCCAAATTTAATAAAAATCTACAGTTAAAGAGATTTTGCAACAACATCTATTGCTTATGTCCTTCATGTCGTTGTGCACAAAATTACTTGTGTGTGTGTGTGTGTGTGTACACTGTGTATCTTTATGTACACATGCATATGTACGAGTATACATATATGTTGGTATTTGTATACACGATAAGTAGATACATACTAGGTTCGTGCATATATATGTTTATTTAATGTGCTGTCATACATTTTTTATGGAAATATTCACAGCAACAGTTTTCACAGAAAAATATTTATAAAACCATAAGAATCTGCATAATATCACAAATTTATGAGGGCTATACTGGGTGTTGGGTAAAAGTGTTGCAATAAGTTTTAATATAGGGTAAGGAGGCAAATTGTAGTAAAACAAACGAAAGAGGCGAAATAACACGCCAAATGACCCCAATTTTGGGGTCTGTTTTCATAATGAATTGAAGCCCCAAATCCAAAATGAAATAGCCCTCCAAATCAAGCAGTTGAAGAAAATTAACAATAATCCGAAAACAAAATATGTAATTTCATTTACTGTTTGTTTTTGTATGGGATAAGAAAATTGCGTTCCTCGAAAAACTTGAATACCTTAATCCCTGGTTCCCGGTTTTTTACAAACAATTATGCGTTTTACACATAACAGCATGTACTTTCAGAAAAAAAAATAAAAATTCGGGTATTATAAAAAAAGAGGCTAAAAATTCCTTGAAACTAAAAAAATTTTGAAAAAACAAAATAAATGGCTATTTTGAGGCAAAAGCTGTTAGATGTGACAAGTTATCTATATATGTTACATGAATATATCCTTGGAAAGGTCTATTATTTTTTTTGTTCAAAACCGTTAAGCTATCAAAATTTGGTTACGAATTGACTGAGTTATTAGCTCATAAGTGGGGAAAGATCGGAAAACAGGGTTTTGAACCGTAGGTCAAGATTTTGAGGGTGTTAGGAAACTTTGGTATACAGGGTCATGTTATACCCGACCAGACCCACAACATGCAATAGGTGACTCCCCAAGTTCCTTAAATTTTTTCCATTTTGTCACAGTGTGTCATCAATTAATATTATGAAAGCGAAATTTTTGGTCTATTTATAACCTTTTTCTTATTATTTGGCTGACGCAAAAGATTTATTTTCGCCTTTTGCGATCCGTAGATAGTTCGTCACACCAAGTTTAGATAACAGAATAGGTATTTTACCTGGTCCCACCAATGAAGTTTTGGTCGACCCCTCCTGGGCCACACATCAAGTATATTGCCGAAGACTTTTCGAGCTGCAGCATTTTCATCTATTCATATAAAGTTTCCAAGCCAAAGCATTCTGTCTATTTGAACGCGCTTGTCGTTATACATCACATGTTTCATTCGACTACGCTACTCGTCGTTAACGATGATGGCTCCAAATGTTTAGCGAAGTATTTTTCTCTCGAAAACTCCCAAAATATAAAATTGTTTGATCTGCTTGTGTATCTCAACATTGGAGAAGGCCGCAGTAACATTTCGCAATCCTCGACCAATGATATCTATGTAATCAGCATATGCGAGCGGCATGCAACTTTTGTTTAAGCTGGTAGCCTTCCGCATGATCATCTGCATTAAGATGTTAAACAGATCGCAAGACAGACTATCGCCTTTTATTAAGCCTCGCTTGGTAGAAAATGGCTCTGATAGATTTGTGCCTATTTTCACTGAAGACTTCATGTCAGTCAGTGTCATCCCGAAGAGTGGTATTAGCTTCGCGGTATACCAAACTCAGCCATCTAATAATTTCTGTAGTATCGCACTCTGGAATGCAGCATTCTAATCGATAAACAGATAGTAGTTGTCGACTTGCATTTCTTGGGTCTTCTCCAGGATTTGTCTAAGTGTGATTATCTGGTCACTCGTGGATTTACCAGGTTTTAAGCCACGCTAACCAAGACCAATCAGGTTTGCTAGGAAGGGCTTTCCCAGTCTTTCCCACAACACACTATGCAGGACCTTGTATGCAATGGGTAAAAGGCTAATCCCGCGATAGTTGGTTCACACACTTGGTTCGCCTTTCTTAAGCACTAGGCATAGAACATAGTCGTTTACGTCTTCGTTGTTTGCTGGGATGGTTAACCGACTGTAATTACCATAAACGCGTTATCACACTTTAGTTGTCTCTGTAGGTGGAGGTAAACTAAATGATAACATACCGAGAGATAAACATAGTAATAATAGGCACAAATATGTAGATGGATGTGCAAAGTAGATTAGATCCATTAAGTAAACAAGGTACGTGGGCACACCTACTCTACCCTGATAACTTTAGATTAGAAAATGAAAATAAACTATAATTATTACTTTTTGACAGTCAAATTTGGTACAAACCAGTTAAGAAATGACTGAAAAATACCCTTACCCATTTGGTGTATTGACATTATTACCCGATGTCTAAAGTGGGCGGAATGGTACATTTATGTGAGAGGTACCATGGGGGTCTTGGCAAGACTTCCAATTTTTTCTTCAATTTTTATCCTGTTATAGGTTTACCAACTATGTACAGAATTTGGGCATGATTGCGTTGGATATATTGATATTATTACTCGATTTCTTAAGTGGGCGGAATGATACATTTGTATGAAAGGTACCAGAAGGGGCGGGGCCATGTAGCCCATTTGCAATACCGTAAGTAGTTTTAGGGAAATATTAACCCATGCAAAGTTTCAAAACAATTGCTTGAGTCTTTCGGAAGTTATTTTGAGTACCAGCCGGACAGACAGACGGGGATGGCTCAAACAAATAAAAAAGTCATGAATCGAATTTGGCTCAAAGAAACCAATGATCAAAGTGATTCCTATTATGTGTTACATTTTTGGGTCGTATCAAATGATATATACCTTCCTATCCGTAGGATGACGGTATAAAAATAATAGGGAAACCTCAAATCAGTGGTAGACTTGAAAGGGAATATTTAAGAAAAATTATAAATTTCACACTAACGTTTTCTTGTCGAGTTCTTTTCAAAGCTCTGATATCAGAGAAAACATGACTTCTCTAACGTTTTTTGAGTGCCACACTATCGTTACAACTTCAATTAATAACACTGTGCGACTAATTGTGGAGGTCGCCGATCGGTGGCTGTTCTGATTATCGGGTGGTCTAAGGTGCAAAATATGGGATGGGAGCCCAAAGTCAAAAAATATATATACAATTTTTTCGTGTTGATCTCTTAAATCTCTTAAAGTTGGGGATCGATATCAAATTATTGTGGCATGTAACTTGACAAAACAAATGATGCAGAACTTCATCTTTTTGGGGCTACTTTCAAGTGCAGTTCTCAGAATTGAGTCCCAAATCAATGAGCTTGAAAATGTTGGACTGTGTCATTTTACCCCACTGGGCCCCATGGCAACGGCGGCAAATTTGACGTATCATTCCGAAGTTTGGGAATCAAGACAAGGAGAATGGCATTTTTGGTTTTGATTTTGGGCTCCCACCCCAACGAAACCCCGGGACGGCACTACGAAATAAGCCCCAAAATCAAATGAAATAATACCTAAGATTAAAAATGAAATAATGCCCAAAAGGAGATGCAAAAATCCCCAAATTTAAAATGAAAGAACGCCCAAAAGATATGGGTTTTTGCGTAATGAAATAAACCCCAAATCAGATCAATTTTTTTGGGGATTATTTCATTTTTAGTTTTGAGGGTTATTTCATTGGGGGTTATTTCGTAGCGCCCTCCGGAACACGTATAACTTTTTTTGACTCATATAACTTTTTCCGGTAGTAAGGACCCCCCGCCAATTTTGGCTGCCTCACAGTGTAATTTGTGTTAACAACGTTGCGCGTTTCACTTTGTGTTCATAACAACAACTCAACTTGCCAAGTGAATATTTTGCTTCCACCCTATTGCGGGACATTATATGTATGCCTACCCAAACTTATCATACCCAATCTGGTCTTTTGGGTAGATTGTCATAGTATATACGCACAGTATAACACATAAATAAACAATATACGTCTATGTATATATGTTAATATCGGGGTGCAAATGATTCAACATTCTATGAAAATATTTAAACAGAACAGTATAGAGAAAAACCAAAATAAAAACAAAATAAATCATTATAAAGTTTTACTTTGCCGCAAATCTCGACTTCCATCGAATGCATAAATTCATAATTTCTGCTTTTTCTTCTCTGCCGTGCAGGTTAACCCAAACAACCACTGCCATGAACATTTCATGGCATCAATTTTCACCATTTGCATTCCAATTTGAATTTCTATCTCTCTCTATGTCTGCCGCCACCGTTCTAGGCAACCTCCGCCCAATTGCCTGAACGTTGGTTCATTGCATGGAAATGGAAAAAGAATCGTATGACCTTTGCATTGAAATTCACAAAGGAATGTGAAAAACAACACCGGGAGGTGGAAATCACAGAAATCCAACAAAGCAAGTAACATTTTCCGTAAATAAATTTCATTTGCACTTTAGCATTGCGAAAAAGTTCAACGTTTGTGCTACGAGCAATGTGACCATATACATTCGTTCGGGTAGAAAATTGGGGGAACCACCATTGGATTGCATGGTGGGTGGGGGCCTACCACCTGTGCCAGATACAATGCGAAACCGGCACCAAGGGGTAAATACATAATAATAAACAACAACTACTACAAAACTAAAAACTATGACACTGAATGACGTGAGCATCGACTTAATTTAGTGAATGACATTGGCAGCACCAACACGATTCCTATTGGGGTAACGGTGCGGAGGTTCAGGGAAAAATTTAGAAACTGCAGTAAACTACACAAAATTTTTGGGATATAATTGAAATTATATTTCAAATGACTGTTAGCTGTTTTTGTCGTTTGTTGGTGTATTTGTCTTGCTGTTGTTGTTTTATAGATGTTGTCTGGCAAAACTTAGCAGTCGTGCATATTATTTTTTTCGCTGTGCTCTCTCTCTCTCTCATTGTTTCTCTGGCTGTGTATCTTTCACCCCCTTAATGAAGGTCGTTTTGATTATTATATTCTTCTAACACATAAAGCTCTCTTATTAATGCCTGCCGCAAGACAAAACGAGATGAAATCGTGTAAATATGTTTTGTTTATGACGCCCATACAAATTAAAGTAAATATCATCATGTGGCATACGAGTACAATTATAGAACTTTTGCTGTCATGATACTTGCAAAAGAAAAACACTAAAGTGTTTTGTTTCCGCCATAAAAAATGATTATTGTGTTGGTTGCCCTTGTTGTTATTTCTCACATGCATACTATTTGTTCATCTTGCTTAAGTGTTATCCTTTTTGCAGGCACGCTCTTTTATATTGAATGCACGCTATAGATGTAAATCTAAAAGTTAGTAAATAATTAAAGTCACAACAAAATCCTTATATTAATTTTAACTTAACACATACATGTGTGAGTTTTCGTGCCGTATACCATGCTTCATTAAAATATGTAACATGGCAATGACAGCGTTATATTGTAGTCAGCCAGTGCCAAGGCTTTAACGACGCCCTTGGGTTATGTCTGTTTTCGTGATTAATTTAAGCCTTCAGAAAAAGTTAAAATATTTAATTATTGCAGATATTTGCAGTAAAATAAATCATTTTACTATTGTGTCATCGGAAATAACGTGACATCGAAAGTCTTTGAGTTATTTTCGTTTGTTTATTTATTAACAGCAAAAAAATTCAATTAGTTTTGTTATTTGTTCGCAAGTTTTAATTTGTTTCGATATAAATTAAATTTTCTAGTAATCAATCAATTGTTCCATATCTAATTAGAATTCCTGACAGCCAGCAATGTCTAATGAATAATTTAAAATGATTTCCCAACTGTTAAGTAATTAAGTTTGTGAGGCAATGGATGCAGTGACAGTGGTTTAATATGGCTCAGAATATAAGTTACATAAGTATTGACACTAAAATTTCCAAAGTTATTACGACATGGTAATGATGTATTTAAAAAAAAAATAGTAATTTAATGAAATATTTTGCCCTTACCAAAAAAACCTATTTAAATTATTGACAAATAAATTTATTAGAAACTGACCACTTGTATGGGAGATACCGTAAGGGTTGGGTCTTTGGGTCTTCCTTTTATAACCCAGAAAAATAATAACTTCTTAGAAGTAATATAAAAATGTGTAAAAGGTGTAATTCATTGACTCAGCAAAGATAATATTTAATATTTGCATATTGTTAAAAAAGGAAGTACACTCATACCTCTTTATACGGCCTACCTTTTACGGCATTTCGCTATAACTGCCTTTTTCAATTCTGAAACACCTTCGCTTTTCGGCGCACATTACCTTGCCATACGGCTAAAAGCATATAGGGGATTCACCGTTTTTCTACGAAGAGTGACAGACTAACAGAAGCATTCACTCACAAGCGCGAGTGTTGATGCAGCAGTCTATTGTTTGTGCTGATCGTAAGTAGATGTAGTTTTTTTTTGCACATTTTTCCATTCTTGAATAATAATAAGTAGGTATGTATGTAAATATAAGTAGGTATGAAACTATTACCTCGCTTTGCGGCGTTTCGCTTTACGGCCAACATATTGGGAACGTATCTAGGCCGTATATCGAGGTATGGCTGTAGTTTATATCAGTGGTGCCACGAAATAACTCCCACCAAAGATAGAAAAAGTCCAAAAAAAACTGCATATAAAAGTGAAATTTTTGGAATAAATTAATTTTTTTTAGTTGTTTCATTTTTCACAAAGCTGATTTGCGTCAAAATTAAATAACTCCCAATACATCGCCAATGAAATAAATCCCACAAGAGTGGTAACAAATTTTGATTTTTTTAAAATTTTCTCTTACGGTCTATTCAACTTTTCTCTTTTTTTTAAATTTCTAAAAATTTATTTCAAATTTGTGCTACTACTGCTTAAGAAATCAGGATGATGAAATGATTTTGACTTTGAGAAAACACAACTGGACATTTACAGTTGGGTTGCACAAGTTATTTATTATTGTTTATTTATATAAAAGATATCATGGAATAGTATGAACATTAAGGTGGCACCTCAATGTAAGGGGGAAATGTAAATTCATCTGTTTCAAAAAAAAGGTTATTTTTTTTGTAAGGTTAGGTTAAAAAAAATTGGACAAAAATATGAGCTCGCTCGGTCGACAATTGACGTGCCGCTCGCGGTTTGAAGTTTGTGAAACCTACCGTTATTTTTTTCCATTTTTCAAAAAAAATCAGTAAATTAGGGTTGTTAGGCAAACAAAAAAAAATATGAGCTTGATCGGTTGAAAATTTACGTGCGGCTCGCGGTTTGATATTGAGAATGCAAAGGTAATTTTTTTTTTCAATTTTAAATGTTTTACAATTTTTTAAAACAAATTAAAGAAGTTTGTCACAAGCGGCACGGCAATTTTTAACCGATCGAGACCATATTTTTGTCAATTTTGTGGCCTAACCTTTCACAAAAACTTGTGATATATTTGGAAAATTGAAAAAAAAAATTTACCTTGGTTTCACAAACTTCAAATCGCGAGCGGTACAACAATGTTCTACCGATCGAGTCATATTTTTGTAAATTTTTTTTCTTAGCCTAACCTCACACCAAACAAACCGGTTTTTTTGGAAAATCTAAAAAATAAAAATAAGGTACACCTTAATGTTACCTCTACCAGAAAAGTTAGAGATGTGGGAGCAAATTTTTTAACATTTTAATTTTTGTATGGGCAACCCTTAAGGGCGTAAATGTAGGGGGTGCATATGTTCGGAAAAAATTAGCGGAGGTCCATCATAAATGTAACCCCTCTAGGAGGCATCTAGAAAGCGGCAGGAGCTGATTTCATAAAAAACAAAACAATTAAAAAAAATTGAATTGGGGATCACCTTAAGGGTTGATGATCGGTCGTACATTGTACTCTACTAGAGGCTCTTTAGGAGCAGTTAGGGCTATGGGAGTAAAATTTATAAAAAAAAAATAATTTTTGTATGGGAGCGCCCTTAGGGGTGAATATTTAATATTTAGGGGGTAAGTATATTTGGAAAAAATTTTAGATATGAGGAGACTATGGGGCGGTTGCGGGGCTTGTTGTGGAGTTAAGTTACAAATTTGATACCAGATGGTTTTCTAAATTAGTGACGTATGCCAAAAAATACTAAAAAGTACTTTTATTGTAGTTTTGGGGACAAAGTACTTTTTTGTACTTAAGAACGTTTTTGTACTAAAGTACTTTTTTGTACTAAAACTTACTTTTATTTGCCACAAAAGTGCTTTTCTGTTGCACATAGTACTTTTTTGTACTAAAAAGTGCTTTTAATGTACTTTTCGGTACAGAGTACTTTCTTTTGTAAAAAAAAACTTTTCTGTACCAAAAAGTACTTTTATTGTACTTTTGGGGCAATAAAAGTATTTTTGGGTCAATAAAACTACTTATTGGTACAAAAAAAGTACTTTGGTGGAAATGAAAGTACTTTGTACCGAAAATCATATTAAAAGTACTTTTTGCAACAGAAAAGTACTTTTGGGCCAATAGTAGTACTTTTTGATACAAAAAAGTACTTTGTACCGAAAAGTACATTAAAAGTACTCTGGTACAAAAAAAAGTCCTTTGTGCAACAGTAAAGTACTTTTGGGCCAATAAAAGTACTTTTTGGTACCGAAAATAATATTGAAAACACTTTTTGGTACAAAAAATCACTGTTACAAAAAAAAGTACTTTAGTGCCAATAAAAGTAATTTTTGGTATTTTCTTGCATTTTGGTTTTTTTTATTGAAGGATTTATAAACGGATGTTTTTGTATATTGGAAGTACTTTTTGGTACACTGAAAGTACTTTGTAGTACAACGAAAGTACATGTTTTATAATTTAGTTAATTTTTGGTACAATTAAAGTTATTTTTGGTACCTTGAAAGTACTTTTGATACAATAAATAGTACGTTTTGGTACAAGGTAAATCAAAAATATTTTTGGAAGAAGTAAAGAACTTTTTGGTACAATAAAGGTACTTTTTGTTATAATTAAAGTACTTTAACCAAAGTACTTTTTGGTACAAAAAAAGTACTATATGGCACATTCAAAGTACTGCTCGGTATAATTAAAGTTTATTTTGTTACAATTAAAGTAGATTGTGGTATTATAAAAATACTTTTCGGTACAATTAATTTCTTATTGCTTCAATAAAAGTACTCTTTGGTACAATAAAAGTTCGGCTCTATGAAAAATGCCTCAAAAACAAAACGAAAAATTACCCAAAATAAAATTGGGCGAAAAAAAAATGAAAAATGACCCAAAACTCAAGAACGAAATTTTCCCCAAAAATTATGAAAAATACCCCAGAAAATTTATAAAAAATACCCCAAAAAAATATTCTTCTAAACAAATCTACCATTTTTAAAAGACGAATGCGGTTGGGGTATTTTTCATACCTGCAAATTTGGGTCATTTATACAATCAACTAGTACAATGTGTTACAACTAAAGTACGATTTGGTACAATATGTTAAAATTACTTTATCGTATATTTTATGTACTTTTTGGTACAATTGAAGTAGATGTTAGAACAATAATATAACTTTCTGTTGCAATGTAAGTACTTTTTGCAACAATAAAAGTACTTTTTATAACTAAAGTACTTCTTGGTACAATAAAATAACTTTTTGGTAAAACTATATTATTTTTTGGCACAAGAAAATCACTTTTTGGTACTTTAAAGGTTATTCTTTGAGATTGACATGTTTTTTTGTTTGCTGGAAAATATATAGATATTTCCAGCGGAAGGACGCACGATTTCATAGTAAAAAATTGCTATATTTTTAACGTTTTGTTTTTGTAATCATATATTAAAATTGTTGAACTTTAAAAAAGCACTCTATATGTATCGTTGGAAAGTCTGTTCTTTTCAAATCCGCTGAGAAACTTTAAATCGGTTCATATTTATCCACGTTATTGGCTTATAAGCGCGTAAAACCGGTTCTTACTCGTTACACAAGATTTTGGGTCTTGTAAAATTTGAAAAACAGATTCTTGTAGTGCTCAGCAACACCTACCAGAAAAATAGTATAATTTCCCAGATGTTGTTTTATTTGCCGCTCTGTGTTATCCCTAGTACAATGTGCGTGTCCGCAACGCACATTTAGATTAAAGTAGCATAAAAGGTAAAATTATTTTATATGTGAAGTAAGTTGTTTATAAAACCCCAACATGTCTTCTTTATATTACAAAAAATAATATACTTATCAGTGATCACATAAGAAATTTCGCAAAATTTCAATAATTATCGTAGACACTTCATTTTGCTCTGGAATATTGTGTGTGTCCGTAACGCACATTGTGTTAGTCATAATTTTGAATACAACATTTTAAGTAAAGTTTCATTAAAAGAACATCGTAGTACTGTCCAAAATCTTAATTTTTTAATATAGACATAATCTTCAAAGTATTTAAACTTGAAAGATATTTTCGTGATGAAATCAATGGTGTATTTTTTAAGACTTTGGGGCTCTAAGGAGACCAAAAAAGGGTCCTATGATTTCCTCTATTTGCGTGTACTCAAATGAAAGATATTTTTGAGACAAATCCAGTGGTGTAAATTTCAAGAATCTACGGGTCCTACTGATGTATTCGTCTCGAAAATATCTTTCATTTGAGTACCCGTACCCCTTTTTTTTAAAAAAATCTGATCCATAAAAAAATCTTTTAAATTTTTTTTCTTAATCATCTTTAAAAAAAGTGGTATTCAAAGACCAGAGAAAAAATAATTTTTTGTAAAGTAGTGTTATTTTAAATTTAATTGTGAATATAAATTAACCAAATACATATGGTATATATATTTTTTTTAATAGAGGATACAATGAAAACATTTGAAAAAAAAACTTTCAAACATAATTTAAGAAATTGTACCTGTCCAATTATACGATTTTAAAAGAAAAAATTTTGTGATTGTTCAGTTTGATATATTTTTATCTATAATCGAAAATTCACAGTAATCACTGCCAAAATAAACTATGTATTGCATTAAAGCTTAATCAAAATAGCAAAATATGAAAAATCTGTTTTCAAATATCTCAATCAAAAAAAAAAATATGAAAAACAAAATCTGTTTATAACAATTGTGGAAAAACAATGCAATTATTGCATCTCTGGTTGGGGCTTTCGAATGTCATTTATTCAAACCATTACATTTTTCAATTTCAATTGACGTCACCTCATAATTATCATACGATTGATGTAAATACCACTGGACCCCTATGAAGGTTGGTTGCTGCCGGCTGATTTGAGATACGAATGTGTCCCTGATAAAGTATGGCGGCAGCAAATAATGTAAAATAATCGAAAACAAAAATATTAATAACAACTTGTGATGTATTTTCTACAGCATTGGAAAATTACAAAAGAGCTTGTTGCTACACTGACAACATAGCCGTTATTAATATATTGATTAAAACACATTTTTATTTGATGAGTTAGTAACTGATTATAGCAGGAATTCGCAAGCAGTATTCGGTGGTTTTGTTTTTGTTTACAAAAAAATTAAAGCCATTGAGCCATAAAAAATGCAATTACAAAATGATGGCTGTGAATGATTAAATGAGAACACGTTTTTCGCTGGTGGGATCATTAAGGAAGAGATACATGTGTAAAATGCATTAATCAGGCGTTGTTGGTCAATTATTTTCATAGAGGGCATTCGATGCACTTGCTGTAGGAGATTCGTGGCAAAATAGAAAAATATCGGAAGGGTCTACAACGGTTTTAACTAGGGTCTCTCGAATAAAAAATTAGTAGAAAATATATGCTTAAAGTGACGCTATTGCTTAACGTAACCTGTATTGGCTTGTGAGTATTTTACAACTTGTTTGTTTGTTTCGCTTAGCCACCTGTTTTTTATTAAGGAATGATGTTGTTGACGATGTCTCTGACGTTATTGTGTTGATAATAATAGATATGGTGTAGGGCAACTACTAAAATATGTATAACAGCAATAAAAAACAAACAAAGTTGTTTTTGATTAAAAATTATTCACGAGTAAATAAAGTGCAAATTTATGCATTGATGAAAATTTTTACAATATCGAAGTCGATGCATATGGCCGTTATGATCGGAGGTGTGGTATTGAAAGAGAGGATGGTGCAATGTGCAATGCAGAAAATTCTTTGATGCATTTTCAGATAGTGGTTTTTTGCCATGTGTATTTGTGTTTTTTTTTTGCCATGTGGAAAATGTACAGTGTCAATCGAAATTTTGGGAATTTTATTTAAATTTATTTATTTAAAAGATATAAAAACTATAATAAATTTCTTATGTATTTTCTAATACAGTATTATTTATAAAGACAATTTGTCTGTTATCTATATAAATAAAAATGAAATGTTGTGCGTTATTTAGGGCATCACTTGACAAAGCATTGACTGATTTAACAATTTTTTTTTATTATAATAACCATAATAGGCCGAGTTTTAAGCAAATTTGGCCAATACACCAAAACGATATTTCAAAAATATAATATATGGAAAATTTGGAAATTACCATAAACCAGGGACCGAAAATAACTGTTATTGATCGATTTTACAACTAAAAAAATCAATGTGAAGGAAATGTGCTAAAATTATTTTAAATACACCAATACATTGGTTTTTACTCCCTCTGTTGAATTTCGCAATAAACTTTTATTTTGTGATTTTTATTCTAAAAGTTTCAAATAACACTTATTTTTGATTTTTATTATATCGCTCATCAAATAAGAGTTATTTTTGATTTATATTCTATCCCTCAATAAATAAGAGTTATTGTTGATTTAAATTTTTTGAGTCTTTGAATAAGAGTTATTGAAAACTTTTTGAAATAAAAATTACGAAGTGAGTTTTATTTTGCCAAACGAAAAATAAAAATCAATCAAAGACTTATATTTTTCAAAACAAAATTTAAAACTCACCTAATGATTTTTATTTCTTCAGGCCTGAAATAAAAGTCTTTTGCTGATATCGGCATTATTGTTTTTTGTAATAAAAGAAATGTATATACGATTTTGATCAGCTCAACGAGATGAGCAAGTTTAGCTAAAAATAATTGGACTAAGTGTTCACTTATAGTTCGCGAACTGTGAGTTAAAATTGGCAAAAAATGGTGCAAAATTGTATAACCTCGAAAAAAAAGTAGCTAATTGGCGGGTGTGTACCATCTAACGCAACACTGATTTATAAGTTCGCAAATGCAAGCTTTATCAATCCTAAGTATTTGCCGGTATTTCAGCTTGAAGACGTTATTAGCGTTAATCCCAAAGCAAGATGTATCAATTATAAGGTGGTGTTAACATGTCAGCTGATTTGAACATATATTTTTTTTAGTGTGTCATAAGCTGTCAAATGCTGCCGAAATTTTGACAGCTTATGACTCGAAAACATGAATTTGTTGTAGTTGTTGTGCTGTTGTTGTTATGATGCCACCACCTTATAGTGGATACATCTTGATCCCAAAGGATCGTTTCACAAGAGCATCATAGCTTCATTGAGATGCTCAGATGCTCAGAGGTACTGTAGAAATCTTTATAGAACTCTTGTCCTTTGAAGCTGATTCTTTATTCAACCAAGAATCATTTGTATAGCATAATATTGTCTTTTGTTCCAATACAACGATTTAATACAAACATACTAAGTACATTACGTTATAAGAAGCTGTATCCATGCACATACAGTTGCCATCCGATTGTCCGTCCGATTGTGTTTGTTAATTTATAAAAGGGATTTTATATATAAAACCAGTAAGAAAGTTTCAGTCGGGCGACCCGACTTACATATACCATCACCCCCAGTAAAATAAAAAAAATTTCTATTATATTGATATTATTACTCGATTTCTAAAGTGGGTGGAGTGGTAAATTTGTATGGGAGGTACTAGAAGGGCGTGTCTAGCATTCTAGATTTATCCTCCAAAACTTTATCCTGTTATAGCTTTACTAAGTGCAGAATTTGGGTACGATCCCGTTGGGTGTATTGATATTATAACTCGATTTCTAAAGTGGGCGGAATGATGTATTTGTATGTGTACCAGAAGGGGCGGAGCCATGTAGCCCATTTGCAATACCGTAAGTAGTTTTGGGGAAATATTAACTCGTGCAAAATTTCAAGACATTTGGTTGCGTCTTTCGAAAGTTATCGTGTGAACCAGCCGGACAGCCACCAAACGGACAGACAGACAGACAGACAGACGGACATGGCTCAAATGACTTACAAAGTCATGAATCGAATTTGGTTCTAAGAAACCTAGGGTCTGAAGTGACTCCTTCTATGTGTTACACTTTTGGGTCATATCAAATGATATATACCCTCATCCCTAAGGGTGATGGTATAATTAATCGGTGGTGAAGTTTCAGTAAAGTGAAGAAATTGCTAGTGAGCTAGATATACTTTCAAAAAGTCTTCATGCATAGAAATTAACTATTTCTGGGCATTGGGTCATTTTGAATGGGATTCTTATTAATTTGAACAAAAATCTTAAATCATATTACAGGTATCTTACTGTTTTTGGGATCAAGAAATCCATTTTTGACATTTATTTTTAACGCCAGTGGGATCTTTTTACATTTTTTTGGGTAAGATCGCATTTTTTCTCCGACCAAATGTAATTATCCCCCAGGTTCCTTGAAAATTATGAATAACTTAACGATTTGTTAACCGATTTTTATAAACAAGTATGCGTTTTAATAAAGACAGTGTGCACTTTATGAATAATATAATAAACATTAGGATAATGCAAAAAAGTTTTGGCTAAAAACTTCTTCAAAATTAAAAAAAAAACCCAAAAGTTTATGACAAGTAACCTACATATATATAGATTAGGAAAGGCCATAGTCTCTCCTTTCCAAATACACAGAAAAATTCAAAATAGATTTATATTCAACCATTATTCAACTACCTTGTCCAAAATTTGACACAATTCACTCTAATTACAGAAAAGATATGCCTGTAGAACTAAGGAACAAATTTGGTCATTCAAATGGGAGCTATAAAAAGGAGTGTGTCAAATGATTCGGTTATCTATGGGTTTGTCTACTTAACTTAAAAATGCTGGCATATTTTCATAAGGATCAGTTAAAGTTTACTCGAGTTATCCTGCCCATGACCCATCCAGCCAGCCAAACAGACGGACATGGCTCAATGGTCTTAAGAAGTCCTGAAACAATTTGATCTTAAGATACTTGGGGTCTAACATGTTTCCTTTAATGCATTAAACTTTTATTTGTAACAAATGATATACATATACCTTCATCCTTAAGGGTGATGGTAAAAACCATAGTTTTTTCGTTGCATTGTGTAGCTATGAGTACAATATGGTCTGAACGTCCCACAATTGTAATTATTTTGGCCAGAATATAAATACTGTTTGCATATCGATTGAACCAAAAGACTTTTATTTGAACAAATACAATTTAAAAGTTTTCAAGTGAGTTTTATATTTCATCAGAAAAAATATAAGTCTCAGGCTGATTTTTATTTTCGATTTTGATTTGAAAAACGCATTGAATGATTTTTATTTTTGATTTCTATTTCAAAAAGTCTTCAATAATTACACAGTGATACAAATGTGAAGAAAAAAAATATACAGGGGTTCTCATGTAGCATTTCTGTTAGACTGGAGCCCATAGAGTAAAGTGATACTTTTAGTTTTTCTCGGTCACTTCGTTAAGTAATGTTTTTACAGCAAATTACGTGAAATGACGATATTCCTAGAATTACAAGTTCCAAAATTGATAAGTCTTCTCTTTGTAAACCGATATTCAATAATTTACATCTGTTTTAAGGCTATGACTTTTACCTTTTATTAAAAAAATAATTTTGAAAATTGGTTGAAAAATAGTGAAACGGCGGCAGTTTCAGCAAAACAACCCCGAAAAAAAATTGCGAATTCTCATTTTCCCAACCCTCTCAGTTGATTTTGAAGCAGCGCAATGTATACTTTTTATTTTTGTATTATGCTATATTAAAGTAGCTTTCTAAAATAGGTAAGTTTATAAGAATCGGTGGTAAAATGAGTGAGTTATGCTAATTTTTGTAATATATTTTTCGACATTCTTTGGAATATGTAGTACGAATTACTTGTTGTGATACGTATACGTCATATGTATTTGTACAAAGTGACACACACATTCTATGGGAAAACCACAAAATAACGCGAACATGTTATTACAAAATTTAGCATAACTCAGTCATTTTTCAACCGTTTCTTATAAACTTACCTATTTTAGAAAGCTACTTTAATATAGCTTAATACAAAAATAAAAAATATACATTGCGCTGCTGCATGATCAACTGAGAGCGTTGAGAAAATGAGAATTCGCAATTTTTTTTCGAGGTTGTTTTGCTTAAACAGCCGCCGTTTCACTATTTTTTAACCGATTTTCAAAATTCTTTTTTTTAATAAAAGGTGAAAGTCATAGCTTTACAACAGATGTAAGATTTTGAAGATCAGTTTACAAAGAGAAGACTTATGAATTTTGGAACTTGTAAATTAAGGAATATCGCCATTTCACTTACTTTGCTATAAAAACATTACTTAACGAAGTGACCGAGAAAAACTAAAAGTATCACTTTACTCTATGGACTCCAGTCTAACAGAAATGCTACATGAGAACCCCTGTATATTTTGTGTGTAGCACTTCTGAGCGATAAAATATAAATCAGAAATAATTGTTATTTTGGGACTTTTAAAATATAAATCAAAAATAAGTCTTATGTTCGGAGAGATATAATAAAAATCAGAAAATAACTCTTACAGAGAGACTTTTATAAATAAAAGTTATAAGAGTTACGGTCTCTGCCATAAACTATGAATTTTTGTCATTTTTGAGTCTATGGGCGTAGTAGGCGTGTCAAAACTTTTTTTTAGAGCTAGAGGTATACAATTTAAGATACATAATATACTCGGCAACACGAATATGATTATGCGGACGAAATTTTATTTTTTTGGATCTGTGGTCGGAGTGGGCATGGCCAAACTGTTTTTCAGTCCTAGAGAAATACAATTTAATATCCCGATGGAACTCGGCAACACAAACATGTATATTCAGACGTATTTTTTTTTATTTGGAAGAAGAAAATAGAAGAAGAAATAAGTATTCTCAATCAGTGGTCGGAGGGGGCGTTGAAAAACTGAATTGTAGCCCTAGAGAGAAAACTTAATATATGTATATTGTATTATACTTTTTATGTTCTAAGTACTAGCTGACCCGGCATGGGTTGCTACGACCACTTTTTTATATAAATTATATCGGATATAAAGGATGGGTAAATTGTAAGGGCCGACGTTGAATGTGAACCACACCTAAACGTCAAGTTTTTTCTGCATTTCATTTGACATTTCTCAATTTCAGACTAACTAAATTTGAACCATGGAAAGATACACATTCGACCAAAGCGTTAAAGGCTTATTATAAATATTTTACTTATTGACAGAAGATCCGTGGTAGGTAAATTCATCTACTACCTCTAAACAATAAATGTCAACGTTCACGGTGCGTCCCCATCGAGAGGACTGTTTGTCCGTCGAAATCATTATTTTCGGTGACCGCTAAACCCAGTTTTCTGACTCCTTTTCCAGTGATGAGAAAACTGCAGTAACATCCAGCAGATTTTTGTCAATGATGTCTATATCATCGGCATGGGCTAGTGGCATGTGGCTCTTGTGGAATATGGCCTATTCCTAATCGGAGAGTCGAAGGCAGCTTTGTAGTCGACAAAGAGGTGGTAGGTGTCGATCTGCTTTTCATGAGTTTTTTTCTCCAGGATTTGTCGTAAGGTGAATAGAATTGCCAGCTGAACTGATATTCTAGAATTGACTTTAGACGTTCACACAATATGCTTGAGAGGACATTGTACGCAATTGGTAATAGGCTTATTTTACGGTAGTTCTTACATTCACTACGATCTCCTTTCTTGTATATGGGACATAACAGACTCAGACTCCAATCCCCGGGCATGCTCTCCTCTAGCCAGATGTTCTCCACGAGCTGATGCATGCTCCTAATCAGCTCCTCCCCGCCAGCCTTAAACAATTCAGCAGGGATACCATCGGCTCCAGCAGCTTTGTTGTAAGGCGGGAGATTGCCGTATCACGTATCTCGCTCTGGCTCGGAGGTGGACAATTAATACCATCGTTATGGATTGGAGCGGGGTCTTCTGGAGTTGTGTCCGCATCCAGTAAATTTTTAAAATGATCTCTCCATATCTTCAGAACGTTATCCGGGTCCGTCACTAACTGACCATCGCTGCTCTTGCAGGAGGGCAACCCTGTTCCACGCATTCTCGCCTTACCTCTCTTGTAGAATTTTCGTGCTTCCCCTTTACTTCGGAGCAACTCTGTGCACTCATCCTGCCTCTTCTTCAGCTCCTTCTTTTTCCGTCTAAAAAGACGAGTTGCCTCTCGTCTCTTCTCCCTGTGACGTTCACGAACAGCTCGCCTTGCCATTGACTGCAGTTTCGCCCTGTATGAAGTATTCGCCTCTCTCGTGGTATTGCGCCATTCTTCCAGGCATACCAGTCATCTTCTTGAGACGGCTTTGAGCACCCAAGTACGATTCTCGCAGCCCGTTGTAAGTAGTCGGCTATATTCTGCCACTGCGAGGTTATATTATCAGCGGTTAGAGCATTCCGCAGCAGTTGAGTTAGGTGGTTAGAGTAGGCGTCCGCTACCTCTGTGGCCCGCAGTTTGCCGATGTCCAGCTTTCGTTGTGCCTGGTTACGTACGTTTTTCGCCATGCTTAGCCTTGTGCGTACCTTAACTGCGGTAAGGAAGTGATCGGAGTGAATGTTCGCACTACTGATCACTCGTACGTCTAGTGATCAGAACTACCATATTTTTTGCCGCAGAGAAATCAATCAGTCTGATGCCATTGTTAGACGTTTCGGTGTGTACACTGAATTTTCCGATGGTAGGCTAAAATGACTATTTTAGCATTAAAATCGCCTAGTACAATTTTGATGTCATGGCTTGGCCTACGGTCGTATACATTTTCCAGGTTATCGTAGAACTCGTCTTTGTCCTCATCGCTTTTCTCTTCTGTCGGAGCATTCTTCGAGGACTTCCGCCAGTTGAATGGAGGCACCTGGTCTATACAGTGTTCTAACATTCCAGGTGCATATCCTTAAATTATGGTTCTTAATTCGTTTGCGGTGGTCTTCAACATTTTGGGGGGTCCATTTTATTCTTTTCTTGCTTATCGTGCACTTCGGGATTTTTTCGGTCAATTTAATCGTCCAAATGTGTGTACAAACGCAAAAATTTGAGCAAACCGGGTCTGTAAGAGATATGAAAACAGCAGTACATGCGCGTACAGCTCGTACTGTTGAAAATATTGCTGCTGTCCGCGATAGTGTGGCTGAAAAGTGGTCCACCTCAACTCGTCGTCGTGCCCAACAATTGCAAAATCAACAAAATCAACATCGCCCTTATAATTTAACCACCCTTTATAAAATATACAAAATGCGAATAAAGACGTATACGCAATATTTTCTCGTAGGAAATTAACAAATTATTCTATTCTAGGAACACATTACAAAACTGCATTTTCTTAATAAATGTATTTTTTATGTATCTCTTATTTTAAACAGTATTTCGAAAATGTGAAACTATATTTAAAATATTAAAATTTGGACTGTAAATTCTTTATTTTCATAATTGTGAATTTCGTAATTCCCGTCTAATACCAGGCTTATTTATTTGATTTATTCAAAATGGGCGTGGCACGGCCCCTTTCCGAGAAAACATTATCCCCCATATAGCAGTAACATAAGTAGAAAATCTCGTCTTCATAAATCAAAGGCTCGTGAGATATAACCGATTAAAGTTTCAGTTTGTGTGGGCGGTACCATGCCCCTTTTTTTAAATTATTTGTCATAAAGGTTATGATAAAGGCCCTACGGACAGTGCCCACGCTGAAAATTTCATTGCAGTCGTTGCATTCGTTTGGCCGATATAATGATTTTTTTTTAAAAGGGGTGTGGCACCGCCCACTTTCAACAAAAATTTTATTTCTCATGTATGTAATATACATGCCAATTGATTCGACTACTCGAGAGTTCATATCTACATCATCTAGCGGACCATCCATCAATGCAACATAGATGACTAAGACACGGCTCAAATCCAGATCTCTCGTATGCTTGTCGCTTCTTAAAACCATCATACCACTGTCGGTGGTCCCTGCACGCCCATATCACTCAAATACGTTCCAATCTCATTAAAGCTTCCGAATTGCAATGAGTAAAACGAAAGCTTTTGCAAAACCATGTGGGGAGCAGTTAATAAGAAACAACTACAAATAACACCAAACGTCAGCGTAAATAATGACTTATATTCCATAATCAACATTAACGAAGACATTCAAAACAGATGATGTAAAATTCTATAAAGGTAACGCAATATATAGCAACGAAACTCACCGGTAAAGAAAAATAACCATTGACGACGACAATATAACAACCAAAAGCGTCGTTGTGTCTTCGAACCAGACAGATCGAAATATTTGTGTAGACAGAAGCAATAACAAAATACGAAATTGCTAAAATATACACAAACAGATATTGGCAATTTGTTCGTGTATGTTGTGATGTTGGTATATTTATTAGTATGTAGTCTGTCTGCAAAACATATGTTGTATTTTGACTTGTTTTGAAAAGAGCGAGCTAAAGAGAGCGGATAGCAATCGCGCGAAATTTCAGAGTATATTTGCGGTGACAGCGAGGGCAGTATGTTAATACTAGTAAATAGAGACATTTGTTCAAACATTAATGGAAAAATCATAGATACAATTGATATATTTTCCACACTAACCGAACCTAAAAGGAAACAGCGAACATGGTTTTTTTGTTGTTTTCACATAAAAATATTTTGTTTATGAATTTTTAAACATACCTATTTTGAATTAAATCTTAGGTTCCAATGAGCTCTTTAATAGCAGAAAACTTAAAAAATAAAAAAAATGTTTTGTTTTTACCGATATTTAAAAAAAAAATGAGGCTTTAACAAGATGCTTGGTGAAGACCAGGACTGCGCTTTACGTATTTGTGGAAAATTTATAAAACGAAACAAACTATGATTTAAGTCGGAAACATCAAGTTCTTCTTTTGGCCGTCTTAATGTTAATATCTAGCTAAATTATGTGCTGTGTATTCGAATGTATTCTGATAGATTTTAAGATGCTCCATCACGTATTGCAAACCAAAAAGCCATAACCTGTCAAAAAGTTTATTAAAACTGAAGCTAAAAAGAGTACTTCTGCAAAAAAATATTTGTTTTTAAAAATCTAGAAAAAGATATGATTGAAATCGCTTGAAACTCTATATTCAGGCGTTTTTGAGGTCGCTGAATATGAATCCGGTGTCAATTTTTTAAAATTAAAAATTCAAATTTTCGAGCAGCATGTCATTTTTCAAACGAACGAGATCATAATTTTTTAATGTGCACTAGAGTGGGTCAATTCGTATAGAGAAAAAATGTCCAAGCGGCTAACAGTTCTAAGAAAATTTGCCCAAGAAACAATGAGTCTAAAATCAAAATCAAATGAATATGAATCCGGTGTCAATTTTTTAAAATTAAAAATTCAAATTTTCGAGCAGCATGTCATTTTTCAAACGAACGAGATCATAATTTTTTAATGTGCACTAGAGTGGGTCAATTCGTATAGAGAAAAAATGTCCAAGCGGCTATCAGTTCTAAGAAAATTTGCCCAAGAAACAATGAGTCTAAAATCAAAATCCAACCTCTGGTTTTTAACGAGAAACTTTCCGTATTGGAGCAAATACCAACAACAAGCCCCACTACAGCCCCGAAATCGCACCCAAAGAATTCAAATGTATAAACGACTTCCAGTCATTTTGCCCTCCTAACATTTTTCCCAAACATACCTAACCCCAATCTTCACCCCCTAAGGAGGCACCCATACAGAAATTATTTTTGTATAAAATTTGCTACCACCACTCAAAACTTAACCCATACATTTTTTTTAATTGTATAACGTTTTTTATGAAATCAGCTTCTGCTGCTTCCATGGTGCCTGGTGACCGATTACCATTTCAATTCTAACATTTTTCCCGAACATATCTAACCACTATCTTCACAACCTATACAAAAATTTTCTCTTGTTTTTAAAATAGTTGGCGCCCATACAAAAATATTTAAATTAACCTTCGTCGTTAAAATAACACTGTAAGTAGGTGAAAATGACACACTAAAAAGCCGAAACACGTCAACCTAATTTTGGATCGTAGAATCCAGTGGTGTACCCCGTTTTGAATAGTTAGCTCAAAATCACGAGATATTTCGATTTTTAATTTGTAGAAGACTTAAGGCGATTTTTGATTTTATTTGAAGAAGAAACTTCAAATCTATTATTTCTATGTCTATTATTTGCTTTTGCAGGTTTTTCTCTCAAATAAAATTAGAAATCACCTTAAATCTACTACGAGTTTAAAATCGAAATATCTCGTTATTTTGAGCTTACTTTTTAAAACGGATATACCATTGGATTCTATGGCCCAAAAATTAGGTGGGGTGTCTCGGTGTTTTTGTGTGTCATTTCAAAAGTTAAAATTTTACTTACAGTGTAATTATAACGTAATTATTTTTTCGTGGAGAATGTTTCGTTTTGGTCTATATAAGTGAATTTCGAATGTGACACCCTTAGGGGGTGTTAGGAGAGAAATACTAGTGGTGGTCGGTCATACATTTTAACACTATAGGAGATACCATAGGAGCGGCAAGAGCTGATTTCATAAACAAAATTATTAAAATAAAAAAAATATATGAGGACCACCTGAAGGGTAAGAGACGGTTATACATTTGACTCCTCTTAGGGCCGTTAGAGCGGTGGGAACAACATTTTTTAAAAATATGATTTTGTTATGGTAGCCCCCTTAGAGAGTAAAGACGGGGATTAGGTATGTTTGGAAAAAACGTTAAAAGGGATTAATGACTGGTGCTCGGTCACAAATCCTCTAGGGGTTATTCCGGAGCAGTTGCGGGGCTTGTAGTGGATTTTTTCTACAATACAAAGAGTTTCTCATTAAAAAACATAAACACGATTTTGATTTTAGATCCATGGTTTGTTGAGCAAAGGGTGGACGAAAAGTCTTTTAAAAATGTATAAATATTATAATAAAAAAAAAATTGATAAAGAAATAAAAACATATTTTTTTTGGATAAATGTACACTAGGCCAACTCACCAAAAAAAATATCTTTCGTCCACATTGTACACAAATACGGATTTTAATTTGAAAAAAGAAAATAATAATACTGCCCACATTTATTATTTTGACACTGCTGCAACATAAAGCTAAAATTTTCAATGACGGCATTTAATGCTTTCCTTTAATTCCTGAATAGACAGCGGGTTGATGTTGTCTAATTTACTTGGAAGTTGTCCCCAAAAATAAAAGTTCATTCGAGATAAGTCTGGTGGACAGTTAATGTCACCTTTTTTGAATATCACTTTTTGCCGAAAAATTTCTCGACCTGCCGTTGGAGATGTTACATGATAACCCATCTTGCCGAAACCAGAATAGTTGAAATAACCATTGGAATTCATTGCGCTAAAGGGAAGTTTTGTAACATGGCAATATCTGTAATAAATGTAACAACATGTCCTTTATGATCTTATTAATAGTATAGACCAATAATGACTCTATTTAGCAATTCTTTAATGTTCTGGGTCAGACGGATTGGATTCATACGAACTTTTGCATGACATCAATGGAGCTTCATTTTTATGCACAACATACTTTGTGCTCCGTTAATGCCATGTCACTGAAATCCCATTGGCTTTTGTTGAATTTCGTAACCTCTTCAAATTCAAATGTATTCGGACTTTTGGTTCTCGCTTTAAATTGACCACCCTCATCATACCACCTCCCTAAATTCTTATCATTTATAGAGATAAACATAGAGGCCAACAAAATATGAGCTAAAACACTATTTATTTAATGAAATATTTAATTATACAAAAGTTTAATTCATAAACAGTGGCAGTCATCTCCGCCGCGAAATTACTGCGTGGAATTTCGCAAAACGCAACGCAAGTGTGATAATAATTTACCGCCGATAACAAATCGCCAACTCTTCAAATGAAACGCTCTTTTTTTAATTCGCCAACGTAGCGTTCTAACCTTTTTTTTTGCTTGTCTGTTAGTTTGTTTGTGCTCCATTAATATCAAAGAGAACCCCAAGAAGAGAGAAAACACCGACCGCAGCCAAACAATATCGTTGTGATTTCTTCATCATTCTTTTGCGTTTTGTTTGTACATAACATTATTTTGCGCGATATTCGCACTCGTCATTAGCGACGTGAATTCTCCCCATTTGCTATAGACGGACTACTGACTGACTAAAGTTCTGTTTTATTTTGGGTTCTATCTCCGCCATTAAATGCTCATTAGTTCACAACTCATTTAGCGTCTAATGGGTTTAGTTCGTGGTTCAACATTACGTTACGTCGCGTTGGTTCCGTTTTGCTAAAACGTGCGCGTAATTCTTGTTCTTGTACGCTAGTGCGAACGTGATTGTGGTCTTGTGTGGCAAAGTGTAGAAGACACGTGAACAAGAAGTGAATTCTATTCACCCGATTTTAGTTGTGTGTGAAAATTGTAGTCGAAAATCAACTAGTGTGACATATTGAATTCCTTGGCGAAAAGGACTCATCATCTCCTGTTTCCTTTAAATATATATTAGTTGGAAAAAAGTTATATATCCGATTATAAAAAAATGCCGATTAAAAAATCGCAAAGTGTATGTGTTGTTGTAGTTGTTATTGCATATTGCTCATTTTTATAGTTAATGTGTTGCATGAACTCTCTCTCTCTCTCACTATCTCTCTTTTATCACTTGCCGTCAATGTCATTATTACACTGGGAGAAAATAGAGTGTTTTAGCATAACAATATCATATACATGTAGGAATAGATAAATGAAAAATATAATGGTCAACTGACTAAAGACTTTTTTCTGAAAATTACTGATAAGTAGCTATGTAATGAAATTGTAGGGTATTTATTTCTCCTGAGAGTGGGTAATATGTATTCAAATCGTGAAGGTCCTTTAAAACATCACAGGTATGATAGACAATAACGGACCAAAACGCTTCCCGTACAAAAAAAATAAAGTTGATGCGTTTAAAGATTATCCAAAGACAATTTCAGAAAATAAAATTGCTAAGATAAAAATAACTTATATTTATATGTAAGGCAGTGGTCCATATATGTATCTATTTGTTGATAATACCATTTAACTAAAAAATTTGAAAAATATAGAATTTCTCCATAAATTAAAAACAAAAACCAATAAGGAAGTTTTAGTCGGGCAACACGACTTAGGTACCAGAAGGGGCATGGTTAGACTTCCAAACTTTATCATGCTTTAGTTGTACAAAATACAGGATTGGACCACGATCGCGTTGGATTTTTTAATAATGTTAATCGGTTTCTAAAGAAGGCGGTACCAAATAGTGCGGGAGGTATTAGATGGGACGTGACTAGACCTCCAGTTTTTTTTTCTCAGAAACGTTATCCTGCTATACCTTTACTAAATAAAGAATATGGACACGATCACGTTGGGTGTATTGATATTGTTACTCGATTTCTTAAGTGGGTGGAGTGGTACATTTGTATGGGATGTACCAGAAGGAGTGTGGCTAGACTACCAGTTTAGTCCATTCGCAATACCGTAAGTAGTTTTAAGGAAATATTAACTCGTGAGAAGTTTTCAAACATGTGGTTGCGTCTTTCGAAAGTTATTGTGCGTACCATGACATGGCTCAAACGACTTAAAAAGTCATGAGTCGAATTTGGTTCAAAGAAACCTGAGTGTAATCTGACTCCTTCTTTGTGATACGCTTGGGGATATCATAAACCATTAAGAGATATGCCCAAATCTGTAACCCGCTAAATGAAAACAAAATACAACGAAAGTTTGTATTTCAAATAACAAAAAAAAATTCTCGAAATTTTTCGAAACAGAAAGAATTTTGTGCAAAAAAATTCGATTTCTGACGTTAGAGTGTATGAACACAGTGATACATAATTTTTATATATTAACACTAAATGAACCAGCAGACTTCGTTCTGCATCCAAAATTATTGATAACGATTTTTAGTACTTCGCGAGATATCATGTGGCGATGGGTGATTCAGTAAAGATTCGTTCGGAATTTTTTTTTTTGTTATTTCTTTTATTAGACAATTTTATAATATTTATACAATCAAATTTGTGCATCAGCGCCTCTTGGGCATTATTGAGACTAGTTGGTAACAAAAAAATCTCTTGTTATTAAATTACTTTACAATTTTAAGTATTTGAATAATACAAAAATAAAAGTAAAAACCAAAAATATAAAAAAAATGTAATAATTAAAAAAAAATAAATACATTTTATTTACAATAACAGTATTTAAAACAGTAACCATTAAAAAAAGTTCTTTTAATCTGCATTTAATAATTGAAATAGTTTCTGAATCTTTAACAAACTGTGGCAAATTCGCTAAAGCGATTCGTAAAAAGCGATTCTGAAACGAACTCGAAAATGTTAAATACGATAGAATTCTAAAAAACATTTAAAAATTATCGAATCGCTGGTGAACATTCGTTAACATATCGTAAAGGCGATTCTTTTACAGATCGTTTAAGCGATAAACATTTTATTGTTTTACTTTTTTTTTATTAAAATAAGACATTGATAAATTCATCAATCTTTGGGTAAATTTTTGGTATGCAGGTTAAAAGTTTTTTAAAATTTATTTTGGGAATCAATGATATGAATCGTATTTCTGATTCTTAAAAGAATCGCTTTTATGATTCGAGAACGATGGTGGAATTTCTCATTCTCAAATCGGATGGCTTGTCGGGCATATTCTGAATGTCAGTCAGACTGTTAACACAACGTCAGGTTTTAAATCAAAAATATTGACAAGATTTCGTCAGAGAGAAGTATATCAGTAAAATCTTACAAAACACCACCTATTACATGATGCTGACAAATTTTATAGGGAAATAAAATTGTCTAATAAAAGAAATAAAAAAACAAAAAAAAAATACTAACAAAGATGTCAGTAGTATATATCAGCCTTTATAATTTTTTTGAAATTTAAATTTATTTAATAGTATATTTTTTTTTGTTGGCCGACAGAGACATGATGGTAAGAACACGGTACTATCACGCTGGAGTCCATAGTTCGATTCCTGTCTTCGTCATCTATATTTCTGTCTTTGGCGGCACTCTCGATGATTTTTTTTATAATATTAAACGACTTGGCTAACAATTTAGGTTGCAAAATATTGTGGCAATGTCTTAATGATGTTTACATTAAATATTATATTTTATTAATGATATTAACCAAATTTTTTTGCCAGATTTTTAAATATTATTCAAATAGGTCATTATTTAAATATGGCATATTACAGCCACACCAATATGCTTTATCCTGGCATATTGGTGTACCGTTATTGTATGCTAAATTAATACCAATTGGTATGGTGGCCCAATAAGGAAGCAATCTTTTAAATTGCACCCTCAACCGGCAGATTGGTACATTTTTGTTTGACCACTACATGTGGTTAAAGCAAGCGACTATAGTCAAGATAGTCGTGTTCAAACCTCTATTAAACCACCTAACTTTATGTGAAAAACTATAAATGATAACTTATTTCGTATTAATACCAAGTTTATTTACATAACGAATTAATAAAAATTTTAGGCATCATAGAATTTTTTTTTAAAATTTTTTATACACTTTTAGTTAACTATTTGCTTATTTCATTTTTAAAAATTACATAACAAACTTCTGCTTTTATAAACATATATGCATGGCTCCTTTGGTGCAAGACTGGCAAAAATAAAAAAATCGATTCCGAGACAAATGCATTCAAAATTTTTAGTTAACTCCTTGCATAGAATAGAGGTAATCAAATAGCTCTCTAGCAGACTGTATAAAAGATATTAATATGAATTTTTATAACAACATAAAATATGATATAACGAAAAATGTTACATCATTAATTTAAAAATCACGTTTTTTGAGTTATGAGGGTCCTGGGCCAACAGAGCGATATATATATTTTTGAATTCTTTTACGATATTGAACACTTTTTACGGCAACATCTTTAGGTGTTTATATTTCTATACCATTATGGCAAAATTTGATGTCCTTTTTTTTGAAAAAAGTTTTTTTTTTTCACTCGATTTGTTCTTTAGGACTTATAAAACTAATTGACAATGTATGATATGTCTGAGATAAGTGGAAGACTATTAAATGACTATTGCATATAAAGCTGATATGCCCTTATGTCTTTATGAACATTTTAAATATTAACTTTTGCCACAATAGTATAGATTTAAGATCAATAATTTTTCCCTAAATGTTGGAGAAAATTTTTTTATATAATTTAAAATTAAATATTATTTCAAAGTTGCATATAACAGCCACACCATTTTTCTTTATTATGGCCTTTTGGTGTACCATCGTCTGATATGCTAGATTAATACCAATTGGTATGGTGACCCAACTAGGAGAGCAATCTTTAACAATTGTATCCTCAACCGGCAAATTGGTACATTTTGTTGTTTGATCACGGCACGGTAGTTAAAGCGGGAAAGTATACATTCTCGCTACCTTTATCTAGCATTTGACTACCCCTTGAAAATGGGTGTTATGCCGCGGCTTATCTGGTATCTTCCATACTAGAGCCCTGCACAATTGCTTTTGCTCTACAAAGACAACAAATGACTTACTGCGGTGGGCAAAGCTTGCAAAACATTCGCGACCAATATAACTGTTTTACATTAAAGCGAGGAGAATCAAAACGTAAATTGCCCGACAAACCATGTGGCGCGGTGTGATTCGTTAAGCGATTCTAAAACAAATTCGAAAATGATAACAGTGAATTCTATACCACTCGTGAACATTCGCAAACGAATCGTAAAAGCGATTCGTTTACTAATTTTAAAATCGATAAAAATGCGATAGAATTCTAAAAAACATTTGAAAATGATAACATTATCGAATCGGTGGTGAACATTCCTTAATGTATCGTAAAAGCGATTCTTTTACCAATCGCTAAAGCGATAAAAATATAATTATTTCACTTTTTTATTTAAATAGGTAATTGGTGAAGTCATAACAAACTTTGGGTAAATTTTTGAATTTAATTTGGGAATCAATGATATGCAATACAGATCTTCTATTACTTTCATTCTTAAAACTTTATCAGGCGTGTGTTTGGAGTAAAATTGGTTTTAATCAAGTAGTCTTTTTTATTCTGAAAACCAAAATTTTGTCATACACAGAAATAAAAAATTTAAATAAAATGAAGAAGAAAAATCGTTAATACCTCAGAAGAGAATAAGAAAAGAAGGAATAACTTAAAAATAAGGATGATTTATAGATTTTGCAGATTTTTTTTTATAGTTTAATATAATTGTTATTATGGTTGGTTTGTATTGTCCCGCAAAGTACTTTATTGCACCAAAATGTACTTTTCTTGTATCATTAAGTACAATTTACTGTACTAAAAAGTAAAATTTGTTGTACCAAAAAGTACAATTTATAGTACCAAATACTAGAATTTATTGTACCAAAAAGTACATTATTTGTTGCCAAAAATATTTTTATTGTTCCAAAAAGTACTTTTATTGTACAACGTATTATAGTACCAGGAAGTACTTTTATAGTACCAGGAAGTATTATTTTGTATCAACAATTATTTTTAATAAAAGTTCTGTTGTAAAAAAAGCACGAATTACAATGGATATTTCGTAACTTCTTCATATATTTTGATTTTTTTTTGCAAGGCAAGCCGAAGCAATGCTTTTTACTTCGAATACTTGAAATTTGTCAAGCTTGTACTAACTTTCCCCGAAAAGGAGGATTTTGTTCTTAGAAAAAAGTTATTTCCAGGAAACTTATTTCCCTGTATATAAAATACACCAGTTTACAAATCTTTATTTTTTGTCAGCTGCAGAGTTCTTAATAATTTTTTTCTATAGATTTTGGCCTCCTAAACACTGAAATAAAAATTATCGATATTTTTAAAAATGAAGGCGTAAAATCCACTTTAACTCTCCAGGTTGCAGCAACGTCAAAATAATTTATGATCATGCATGAATCCCTGTTTGTGTACTTTTATAATAAATAAACAGTTCTTATCTCATTTGTCTAGTTTTTTACTGTCATCGTTTAATAAGTAAAAAGACTTTTGGTCCAGTCGGCAGAAATAAAAAATATCGATATTTACTAAAAATTTACTAAGCATTTCTGTGATGCATGATCAACCCAGAATACAATGGCATTTTCACCTTTTATCGTCATTTTTATGCAACGTAAAGTTTAGATTTAAGCCTACCGTGATATTCTTAAAATCAAAAAATTTACCATTTGTAGTGTCCTCTTAAAAAACGTGTAACTCTCCCTGTTATCACAAATTTTTATAAACGATAGCTTGTTTTGCTCGGGGAGTCCAAAATTTATACTCAATTAATGAAATTGGATTTATTTTAACGATTAATATTTTTTATAATTTTTTTTATCAATATAAAACCGTGATTTTTGCACAAAAAATAGTTTTTTTTAACTTTAAATGCTCCTACCACAAAAACTACCCAACCGATGTTAAAAGCTTGTACAGAAAGGTTTTAGGGGAGCACATTACCTTTAATTGGGGACCACTTTTGTTCAAATCGTTGGACGTGTTTACGAATAATTCTCCAATAATTTGATGCATCTCATAAAAATTTGCAAATCTGTAAGTCAAAAATTCTTATCTTGAAAACTTATCAGAGGAAAAGTCTAAATCTCATATTCGTGTTTAGGAGGTCGAAATCTATAGAAAAAAATTATTTACAACTCTGCTGCAAAATGACTGCAAACTAGTGAAATTCATTCTAACCAAAGCAACTCTCTGTCATACTCACTAAGAATATATTTCGAGTAAAGCGAAAATTTAGCTAATTTCATGCACCTTCAACTGTTTGGTTTTGGCGATTGGTACTATGTTCACTTCTTTTTCTCCGTTCATTCTCTAAAAGTGCCAAATTCATATCTACCGTCGAATACAGCGGTTATGTCATAAAATATTAGTACATACCAAATTACAATGATACATTTTTAGACCCTTTTTGCCACTTTTAACCCCCTAAGGCTACAAATTTCCAGAAAAAAAACTTATCTTACAACGCATCTGCATCACAGAAGGAACCTACATGCCAAATTGTAAGGTTCTAACTTAAGCCGTTTTGGGATGAGGGAATGATCAGTCTCATATAACCGATATAAAGATTTTTTTCAAAAGGGGCATGGCACCGCCCATTTCCCAGCGAGACGTAATCCTCCTTGTGCCAGTAACATATATTGCAAATCTTATTTGCTAATGACTTGTGAGATATAACCGATTAAAATTTCGGTTTGTGTGGGCGTGCCACGCCCCATTGTCTAGCGTTGTGTTAATGTACCCTATGACAGAGGTCTTACGGCCTCGAACAATTCTACACCATTAACTTAACAATCACGTTTTTTGAGTTATATTGGTCCTACACCAAATGAGCGATATGTTAAATTCCAGTTAAGAGGTTTCAGTCGGGCAACCCGACTTACAAATACCCTCACACTCAGTTTACCATAAAATTTTCTATTATATTGATATTATTACTCGATTTCTAAAGTGGGCGGAGTGGTACATTTGTATGGGAGGTACCAGAAGGCCGCGGCTAGACTTTCTCCAAAACTTTATCCTGTTAAAGCTTTACAAAATACAGAATTTGGGCACGATCGTGTCGAGTGTATTGATTTTTTTACCCCATCTTAAACGTGGGCGGAGTGGTACATTTGTATAGGAGGTACCAGAAGGGGCCTGTCTAGACTACTAGATTTGTTCACAAAAACTTTATCCTGCTTGAGCTTTACTAAATACTGAATTTGCGTACGATCCCGTTGGGTGTATCAATATTATTACTCCAGTTCTAAACTGGTCAGTAAGATGTATTTGCATGGAAGGTACCAGAAGGGGCGAAGCCATATAGCCTATTTGCAATACCGTAAGAAATTTTGGGGAAATATTAACTCGTGCAAAATTTCAAAACATTGATTGCGTCTTTCGAAAGTTATCGTGCGTACCAGCCGGACAGTCAGACAGACAGACAGACGGACAGACAGATAGACAGACGGAAATAGCTCAAACGACTTAAAAAGTCATGAATCGAATTTGGTTCAAAGAAACATAGGGTCTAATGTGACTCCTTCTATGTGATACACTTTTGAGTCGTATCAAATGATACATACCCTCCCACCCATAGGGTGAGGGTATAAAAAAATAGTGAATAAATTATAATAAAAAATTAAAAAAATAAAATAAAAAAATTAATTTTTATTTATTTACAAAAATTTGTTATATGAAAAGGCGCTAAGTCCAAATCAAATCGATAAGTTAAAAAGCGAAAAAGTTCAAAGTCCAAAAAAATGCTCCAAAAAGTGTATAGTGTATTTTTTCAGAAAAATTTCTTAATATTACCAAAAATATGAGCAAGTTACACATAATTGCATTAAAAGTTTTGAAAAAGTAAGTCGTTAAAGGCAAAAGTAAAGTTTTTTGTCCCTCCTGTAAAATATTGAATTTTGGACTTACAACCTTACAACTTTAGGTCGCGATATATAAAAACATTTTTTACTTTTCATAACATTATCAACATTTTAGCACAAAATTAAGAAAAAAAATAAGGAAATTATTTACTTACCCATTTGTTTATTCCTGTCCCTGAAATAAAAGAAGGAAAATATTATAAGTAATGTAATAAGGAACATGTTATAAGTATTAAGTACAACATATATATGTTTGCTAATTCTTTAATCTATTATAACCTCTACATTTAAAATTAATAAAAAAAATATTTTCTCTCAGTGTAAGAAAAATAACCTCATCCCATCCATAACAACGCACACATGTTGTTCTGACCTTTAGTGGTTAATAAGTAATTCATACTTTCATACCGCACATTTTTATGTATCTACACTGTAGTTGCTTGCCCTCCTCTGATAACATTTTCACTAATTTATTTATTATTTTTGTATTTCTTTTTTGCTGTGATTGTGGTGGTTTCTTTACAGGGTCCCTCGTTTTTAAAACGTGCCAACACCGATAAATTACGCGAAGTCTTTCTAAAGTACGCATCGCATCAAAAGAATGGTGAAAGTTTTATGACCAGTGAGGATTTTGTACGGAAATTTTTGGGATTATTCACAGATGCCGCATTTAATGATGTAAGTATGACACAAACACACACATATACACACACACAATAATATATATTTAAATATCAACGAAACACCAGAGAAAATGTGAAATTAATTTGCTATGAATTGAATGAAATTCTAATCGTAAATGGCAAAGGAACAATCAATGTCGTCTGTGTTTTTTTTTTGCATTGAACCAAACAAATGGTAACAGAAAACGTAAATTCATATGGCAAAGATCCAAAATATCGTAAATGAAAATGAAATCAATTTCAAAACCACACCCACTAATTGGGTAATTTTCTAGTCAGCCGATCGATGGGTTAACCCGAAAACGTGATATTAAGTATAAATAACATGACAATTTGTAACATATGTGAGCAATGGTTATCATATATATCTATACATATCAAAGTGCTTTTAAAAATGTTAAGGACACAATTTGTAATAACAAAAAAAAATTAGGAAAAATATTTTGTTGCAATAAGAAATGACAATTGCCAGTAATGATTTACGAAATTTCTTTATCTTAGTTAATTAAAATTGTTTTTATTTTCCCAAATAGAATTGTATATAGTGTAAAATTTTTTTCAGTAGCTTGAAGTTACAACATAAATTTGTTGTCATTCATTGAGTTATTTACAAACACGAAATTTTCCAAATACTAAAAAAAATCACGATTTTATAATCATATTGACAATTAAAACGTCAGTAATTACCTCATATTCACCGTAAGCGCCGCCCATAATTTATATCGTTTGTTAGCAATATTGACTTTTATTATTTTAATCAAATACAACTGTATTGATTACGGGCGTAAATTTTTTGTTGCACTCGTATGTCTACTTAACCGAGTGAACTCAATCGATAAGATTTTGATTAAATAATAAGTCACCTGTTGGTCACGTGTTAAGAAATGTTGTCGCTCCACACACAGACTGTTTTAAATCTATAAATAGATTTGTAATTCATGAAGGTTAAATCTATATACAAGAGATGTGAAAGTGAGTCATTTCGTATAACAGGTGATATTTTTGTTTGATTCGAGAAAGATTGACTTGACTGATCTTAAGATTAAATGTATAGGTGTATAGGTAACATTAAATGTTTTATATTCTATCATTTTAAACAATTTTCAAACTAAAATAAAACTGCTTTTTCCGGCGCATAGTTCAAAAAGTTTTCTAATATTTCAATATTGGTATATTAACCTCATAGGAACAATATGGAATGTAAATTTGCAACAATCGTGTTACATTGTGTAGTTTTCTCCCACTTAGGTACACACAGTGATTTGTAGCACATATCAATTGGTTACATTTATTAATCTCAGAAACTGCTTAACCGTTTGTAGTTATATCTATTTGAGAATGGCAATTGAGTATTTAAGGTTTTTAGAAGCAATATTTCTCAGAATTATTTTAAACGTAAAAAAAGCTAAATGAAATATATCGTCAACATATGAAACATTCTATATAGTCTAGATTTGAGATGTTATAATATTATATCAATAGTTGCATGTTGTTGTTAAAATAAGAGATGTAACGAATGTTCTTTAGCAAATGCGAATATTGGAATATTTTTTTTTGGGAAAGCGAATGCGAATGCGAATACTTATTTTTGGTTTTTGCGAATGCGAAAGCGAATATTCCAAAATTGTTTATCATCATTCATCATTCCTACCGTCTGCCTTTTCAAATAAAAATACGCATTCCAATTAAGTAATTAAGCATAAAATATTAATTTCAAAGTAAAACAAACACAAAATTCAGTCTTTAAGGTAACTAAACAATAATTTTGTTTTCTTTCGAAAACTTTGACGTATTCATTATTCAAAGTTTAGTAGAGCCATGTTGTATTTAACAGAAAGAAGCTTCGCTGCTTTTTCGCTATGCAATCTAGTTCTTAGTGGATGATATATAAGTCCGGCTCCACTAAACAACTGTTCGCTGGGAACACTTCCCGGAGACGTAGCTAAGAACTGGTGTACCAAAGGTACTAACTTTTGGTATTTCGAGGTGTTTCGTTTCCACCACAATAAAGGATCTTCTGAAATATGATTGTTTTTCTCTTTATTGTATTCAGCTAACAATTTTTATGCATGAGAGACTGAAAACGTAATCTCTTGCATGTCGTCATCAGTCTCATTATTACTATTACTTGTATGAATGCGAATGCGAATATTAAAATATTTGTTTTTGCGAAAGCGAATGCGAATATTGAAATATATTTTTATAAGAATGCGAATGCGAATGCGAACGCGAGTGTACAAAACGATGCGAATGCATATGCGAATGCGAACGTTCGTTACATCCCTAGTTAAAATACCCCCAATTACGCGTAGAAGCAAAAACTACAACAAACCAATTTTTTTGTATATTTTGGCTGTTTCAGTTTACTTGTAATATTATTCTAAATAAAGTTGGACTATTGAACTTAATATAAGAAACTGGTTATGACGCATATTCTATTTTGGTAACAACAACACTGCCTGTGTAGTTTGTCGGCAAATGTATTTTTAGTGCTTTCGATTAAAAACGTCTAAAATATAGTGCTAATTTTAATATTAGAAAATAACCAAAATTCCATATGAGCGACATAATGTCTCCTATACATTTCAGAGGAACATCAAATGATGAACACGTGCTTATTATCAAATATGTATGTGTTGAATTTGACACACTTTTGTGATGTAGGGGATCACATTAAATATTCTAAAATATATGCATGTTTACAGCATATTTTCAAATTATTTTTTATTACTCTATATTTATATTTTTAGAACTCTTGTTTACTTTCTTTTTAAATAAAGTACAGAAATAAATCAACATCACGTGTAAAAATGTTAATACTAAACTAATCGAATTGATATAGTGAGATTCGAACAACAGTTACATCTTTTTTGGATCAGATTAAATCAGATCTTGGCTAATTAGATCTAATCAGAGCTGATTAGATATATGGTTTTAAAATGTAGATTTTGAGCAATTTTTACTTTAGATTTTTCAAATATATTTCTCTTTAACTGTAGTGTAATGTTAGCAAAAAAAAACTATGGTAGTAATGTTAAGAAAATGTCACGGTGTCATTGGTGTTTTTTAGAGTGGGTACATTTTTTTCTCGACCAAGCGGTAATCATAATCGTAATCTACGATTAATTCTAAGAAAATTTAAAAATATGAAAAATTCTAAGAAAAATCGAGCCCCCGATTTTTAAAGAGAAACTTTTCGTATTGGGGAAAAATCCACACCAAGCCCTGCAATAGCCTCAGAATTGCCCCTAGAGGGTCCAAATGTATAAACAACCCCCAATAATTGTTCCCTCCTAATATTTTACCCAAACATCTTTACCCCCTATCTTCACCCCCTAAGGGGGCTACCATACATAATGCTCTTTAAACGACCAAAACAAAAAAATTCTCCACAAAAAAATGTTTAGTGCATATTTTTACTCAATACAAACTGACCCACTGCAAAAATACAAAAATGAAGAATTTCAAACTTTTTAATACATCTTTTTTCAAGAATATCCCAACTTTTGCATCAAATACCTCGAGATTACTGATTCGACTGTCTACATTGTCTGATTTATGGACACAAAATCGAACTTTGACCTCTTTGCAGCATACTCTAATGACTAACTTAATTAAAACTTGAGTTTCCTTTACACCCCATGAATGAGGTATGGGTTTGCTTCTCGCGTTGTTGGGAATTAAATAGATTTTTATTTTTAGATTCACAACTAACGGCACCTATTTGTTTATCGACGAATGCGAACGTCAATGTCTCAGAAGCTTTTACTAAACTTGCCGATTGAGTCGACACTATTCTACGATATAACCGTCGACGACATCGAAAGAAAAGTGGAGACGACTGGAGGTGGGAATTGAACCCGGGATTTTCCGCATGATAGTAGCGTGTTGTAGCCATCATGCCACGGCCGGTCCCTAATGACTAAATATCGTTAAGAAATTTCGCACAATATATTCGCAATTATGTAAATAATAAACGTAATACATACTTACTTACTTAAGTGGTCAATTACAACTTACGAACGTGGTTCATAAATTTGAGGTCTGAAGTATTAAAGAATTCCACACGCTTCGGACTTCTGCGTGTGTTCTTCAGTTAGTCCTACCAGATGGTGGCACGTCGCACAGTGGCACCGCCCCATACATTTCTTGGAAAAAATTAGAAGGAGTGGTCGTTCAGCAATGAAATTTTGCAGAAACACCTCTCTGGGCTTAATTTAGAAATTTTGAAAAAATATTGGAAAACCGCCTACTGCCACACCCACCTCCCATATAACTGCACTTGCCAAAATTTTTATTTTTGGACCTAGGGACTCGAAATTCGGGACACTTCTTAATTGAGTTCTCCTTATAAAAATTAAACATATTGGGGATGCCACGCCTACTTTAGATTTTACGCCCATCGAAAGTTGTAGATTTTAGGTGTTTTTCTTCCCTGTCTAGAATCATATGAAAATTTCATATAAGTTAAAAAATTTTAATTTTTATTCAAAAGTCAACATGTGTTGTCTCCATACAAAAGAAGAGAATATCCCCAACAACCCTCCGCGAAAGGTATTAGCCTTCAAATACACCGAAAATATCGCACAAATGCATGCATTAAAATCGATGTTACTAAAAGGGACGGTATTTATTTGGCGGTGATTTTTTTTTCTTAATCGAAAGTACAGACTCGGACCTTTCATTTTTTTATAGTTAGAGGCAAGACAAAGCACATAAAGTTTTTTTCCATCAAAAAGTGAAAAGTTGATATTTTTTAGTATAATTTTTGATAAATTATAATAATTAGTATATCTTTCCAATTTCAATAATTTTTTTTCTTATAAAAGAGTAAGTGCTATATTTTCACTGAAAAATAAAAAAAAGCCATAGCTATAAACGTACACACACAAAAAGTACTTTATTTGGACAATAATTTTAATCTAATTTCATTGAATAAATTTCCGTTGACCTGTTAGTTTTTTTAACTACAAAATTGCACTTTTCATAAAAAACCATGTTGAATTTTTCTTATCCAAATATTTCTTTACAAAACCCAATCATTAAAATTATAAAATTGGAGAGTTGAAAAACCCTATTTTTTCCACCGAAATGCCACTGTGCGTCGTCTAGCACTTGGTCCTTCCAACGGAGTTTGGGTCTCCCTACTCTGCGCCGTCCTTCAGGTTCGCCTTCAAACACCTTTCTCGCTGGAGCATTTACATCCACCCTGGCAACATGTCCCAGTCATCTAAGTCGTTGGATTCTGACTCTTTTAGCTACGTCGATGGCGTGGTAAAGCTCATACAGCTCACGGTTCATCCGAAGGCGAAACTCGCCGCCGACACAGATATTTCCATATATTTTTCAGAGTACTTTTCTCTCGAATACTCCCAGGTTTTGTATGTCCGTTGTAGTAAGCACTAATGATTCGGCAGCATACAACAGAATGGGTAAGATTAACACCCGGTGGTGTTACTAAAGTGCTGCCGAAGTCCGTAGAAACATCTATTGGCTAGCACTATTCTCCGCTTAATTTCTTGGCTGACATTATTTTTCTTGTTGACGGATGATCCGAGGTAGGTAAACGTATCGACTACTTCAAAACAATAATTGTCAACGTTCCATCGAGAGGACTCTTTGTTCGTCGAAATCATTATTTCTGTTTTGTCCTCGTTGACCGCTAAACCCATTTTTGGAGACTCCTTTTCTAGTGATGAGGAAAGCCCCAGAGCCCCCAGATTTCGGCCAATGATGTCTATATCATCGGCATAGGCTAGTGGCATGTGACTCTTGTGGAATATGGTGCCAGTCATGTTGACACCAGCCTTTCTCATCACCTTCTCCATAACTATATTAAATAGTGTACAGGATATGGTCCAATTAGTTTTTCTACAATTGGCTTTAGACGTTCACACAATATGCTTGAAAGGACCTTGTACGCAATTGGTAATAGGCTTATTCCACGGTAGTTCTTACATTCACCACGATCTCCTTTCTTGTATATGGGACATAACAGACTGAGACTCCAATTCCCTGGCATGCTCTCCTCTAGCCAGATGTTCTCCATAAGCTGATGCATGCTCCTAATTAGCTCCTCCCCGCCAGCCTTAAACAATTTAGCAGGGAGAACATCGGCTCCAGCAGCTTTGTTGATTTTAAGGCGGGAGATGGCCATGCGTATCCCGCTCTGGCTCGGAGGTGGTCAGTTAATACCATCGTCATGGATTGGAGCGGGGTCTTCTGGAGTGGTGTCAGTATCCAGCAAATTTCTAAAATGATCTCTTCATATCTTCAGAACGTTATCCGGGTCCGTCACTAGCTGACCATCGCTGTCCTTGCAGGAGGGCAACCCTGTTCCACGCATTCTCGCCTTAACTCTCTTGTAGAATTTTCGGGCTTTCCCTCTACTTCGGGAACAATGCACACATCCTGCCTCTTCCTAAGCTCCATCTAAAAAGACGTGTTGACTCTCGTCTCTTCTCCCTGCACTGAGAGAATTTTCTGCATTCATATGGTGAATTTCTTCATTAATCCAATGAAATGTTGCATTATTTTTTCCCCAAAGAAACTTTTCATTAGATAAATGAAACAGAATCATTATATTAATGAAGCAGGTTTCTATGCTAAACTTCATTATATTAATGAAATGTTGCATTAAAATGTATCATTAAATGAATGAAATCTATTCATAGGAAGAATGAAATCAATTCATAGATTGGATGCGACATGTTCATAGGTTCTATGATACTGTTTTATTAATATAGTGAAATAAATTCGTAGATTTTTGCATTGAATTAATGAAGTTTAGTAATATTAACGAAATTTTGCATTGGATCAATGAAACTTTTTTAATGAAATCGTTTCATTAATATTATGAATCAAACTTCTCTCAGTGTGTGCCATTCACGAACAGCTCGCGTTGCCATTGGCTGCAGTTTCGCCCTGTATGCAGCAACCGTCTCTCTCGTGGTATTGCGACATTCATCAATGATGAAGGGTGTACGATGATGAATCATCACCTAATGTCTATTCTAGGTCGATTTAAAGATGCCCGTCCGTCTATCTGGCACCGCCTTAGATCATGAGTTGAAATTGAGCTGAAATTTAGTATGCAAGCTCGTATCCTCTAAGTTCTAAAATGAGCAAGATCGGACAAAAACTACTGCCACCTCCCACACAAACTCCCCCTTTTTGGGGGTAAAAAAAATTATAAAATTTCTTAGCTAATATCAATTCAATATCAGTATTTGGTACTGACGAAAATTAACGTGATCGGGTAAAATTAACGTCCACTTTTTACATGAACACCCATTTTTTATAGTTGTAGTGCTAGTTATTTGCACTTTTATAACCATTTTATAAATGGTGATTTTTTTGCATAGCCAAAGTTTTGCATGTTTTTTTTATTTTTTTGTGTGCCTCAATACCGTTTAGACACCTGAACCGATTTCAATGAATTTTGATAGGCAGTTCTTTCCATATCAGCAGAAGGAGCGTGGCAATACTTCATTTATTCTGAGAGCTATAAAAACGAAATCTTTATTTAAAAGCAATTTGCGAAGGGAGCGTGGAAAAACTGTATTTTATGCCTAGAGACACAGTTTAATAGAAAGATTAAACAAGGCAACAAAATCGAAAAATTTTTAAAGGCTTGATAAACCACCGTACAATTTTGATGTATTGTGGTTCCTATAGAGCAAATATGGTCTAAATTTTAAATATTAACTACACAGAAAAAAATTACGACAAATGAATTGTTATATTAAATACCATTTCGTCAATACAATTATACATTTAATTAAAAAGGCGCCAACAACCGAAATTGTAAAAACAATAAACAGTGTTGTCACATTTACAATTTTTTTATTTCTGTTGAATTTGAACAGTGGTAGAAAATTTGTAAATTTGACAATTTACAAACACTCTCAAATGGAAAAATTGTTATTAATCAAAATTTAATGCTAACAATTTTATTTAATTACTTAACAACAATTGAGTTTTTTTTCTGTGTAAGGAGTGGTGGATTTAAAAAAAAATTAAGTAAAACGATACATTTTTTTCGACTTTTCTGCACATAATTAATGATAACTTAGGGTTAGTCTTTTATTATTAATATCTACTTAGAAAAATTTAAATTTACACAACCTTTAATGAGTTGATATATTGTGTTTCAATTGGCTCAGTAGTTTCAGAGTTATAATAAAAAACGTTAAAAAAAAGTTGTAAAAGTTAGAACCTTTCACATATTTTGTAAACAGTTTTTTTTTAAATCACACCGTTTGAAATTCCATATGTGTTTTTTAAACTTTAAAAGATACATAAAGATTATCCAGTTTTTTTGTGCTAATTCACTTTATTGTGTGATCGTATCTTTTCATTTCTTATATCTGCTTATCAATCATAAATATCAAACGCGTTTTGTTTATTAATTTTAATCTATAAAGTGGCGTATGTTCATATTTGTTTTAATTATAAATTACGGGTTTGCACTGAGTTCTTTGAATGAGAATTGCATATAAGATAAGAGTAGTAAAAATAATGAAACTTTACTATTTAAGTGTTTATGTATGTTGAAGGCATTAGTTACCCACGGAACAATAGCAAACATACATATAAAAGCAACAACAGCTGAGATATAACCCTTTATACTTAATATTCAAATATTATTAGCAGTAATTTTTGTGATATGTATTTATGTTCCTATTTTGTAATTTTCTTACAACTATGTAGTAGTTCATTAAATTATACCTAAACAAACTTTCGAATTTAAAGATTTATAACACCAATATTTAATCACCACATTTTATCGGTCAAACAAATTTCAGCACACGCCAGTATTGATTGATTTCTATAATCCCAAATTAGGTGTACAATGTTGGTCACGTCCTACTAAGATAACACTGTTATTGTTATTAAAAATGTATATTTAGGTATATGTAGCAGCGACTTCCCAATTAACCGAACATGATTTGGCACTTAGTGTCAATTGCTACCTAAGACCTTTAGACTAGATCCAAAAAAGTTACTGCATTCCAAAATTCACATTTCTACGTCAAAAAAAAAATAAACTTCCCATTTCATATAAACAAATTGGATGTGAAAAGAAATAAAAACAAACTGAACAAATTCACCGCAATTAGTTATCAGGAAAGCGTAAAGGTCATATATTAATATGTACTATAGAGTACCTTTATAATTAGTACTTGGGTCTATACATATGTATATGCGCCAAGGGTGATAAACACGACTACAGTGCATGTCATCGCAGGTTGAGACTGTAGTTCGATCGAACATGCTGCGTTTGTTAAGGCATTGATAGACATTTTTGATTGTTGTGATTAGAATAGGAGGAATATAAAAATACACAATTTATGAAATATTTTTTTTATATTATTGTTTTAATCGTTGTTAAGATAATAGCAACAATTTTGTTATCATATGTTTAAGTAATATTACATCGTAACATCAGGCGATCATTTGATTAAGATATGGAATCAAATCATTATAGAAGATAACATACATACATAACATTACTAACAGACAGTTACCCAGCCAGCATTTGGATGATCGTTTTGGCAAAAATCATCTAACTGAGTCATCTTCGAGTCCTCTGGATGACCAAAAAGCTGATTAATCAGTTGCGTGCGTGAAATGCGACTCGAAAGGGAGTCGCGTGTATGCTTTAAAAGTGATGTATGAAAAATACAATAACAATACTGTATTTGAGTTTCGCAAATCTTTGTTGTTGTTGTTTCTAACGGGAAAACTTGCGATGTTATTGAAAAAAGGGGTTGAAAATACTTGAGTTTCATTTCATATTTGCAGTCGAGTCGTGAACACAAGTGGTAAATGTTTAGTTGTGATGTTAAAATAATTTAAACGTGTGGATAAATTTAATACTTATATTAAGTAAAATATTGTAATTAAATTTTAATAAAAATGCAATGTCAGCTAAAAAAATTAAGAGAATGGAAAAAGCGCAAATAAAAATACTCACAAAAGACTCGCAAGCGATTATAAACATGACTGAAACAGGACTCGAAAAAGAATCACAAATTAAGTGAAATAAGACTAATAAATTATCAGAAAACGATTCAAAAAAGACTTCAAATACTTCTAGAAAAGGAGTCGAAAATGACTCTTCAAGTAGTACAGAAAGAGACTCATAAATGATACTTTTAATAGGAATCGCGGGGAGTCACGTTTTTCTCCCGACGAAAGTATCTTTTATGTTCGGAAAATGAGCGCATATTCCGCCTTTTCAATCACGCAGTAGACTCGAAAAAGTCTCGAATTTGATTATAAAATTCAAAAAATGTTGGCTGGGTTACATCGTTTTCAGTTCTCTGTCAATTTCTTTAATAATTGTAACAGTAACGATATTAGCACGACATGTGCGGTATGGAATTCTCACAACTAAGTTGGTGTAGAAGGAAGTAATCTTAAACGGAAATGTGTGGTTTTTTTTTCTAATTAACAAAAGATTATAGAAGTCAATCTTCTACTTATCATGCTTTATTTGTTTGCACTCGACTATTAAAATAAATTGTGTGATTCCTCCACATGGCGACAAACGATAAAAATATGTTATTGACCCTAATGAAAAGCACGTTTTGCCTTTTGAATGTGAATATGTAAGTTTATTATGCTTAAAAGATAACAAAAAGATGCTATATTTTTAGAAAAAAAAATTTTTCTTCAAATTTGATACCTTTATTTTAAAGTATGCTAAGTTGACTTAGCATGTTGTCAATGAAGTAGAGTTCTTCCATTCAGTTTGCTTTAATTTATACTCTATTTAAAACTCAGGTTGATCAGTCAATCCAAAGAGAATCCAAAGAGATGTTATGCCGAATCTCTGTCATCTATATTTTCTTTCATCGATGGCCCCCCTCGATGATATCGACTGCAACTTCGCAGTATAAGTGTCGAGTCAATCGGCATGTCTAGTAAAAGCTTCTCAAACAGTGACGTTCGCATTTGTCGATAAACAAGTAGGTGCTGTTTGTTGTGAATTTAAAATAGAAAGCGTGTTACTATACAGCAACGCGATAAGTTATCACACACTTCATTCATGGGATGTAAAGGGAGATTAAGTAAGTAGAAGTAGTATGCCGAATCTGAGTTATCCTTTACCATACGCAAAAATGGTGATAAAACTAGTTATTTGCACAACAACTACTTATATGTTATACTAAACTTTGTACCGCAAAAAAGGCAATTTTGTATGATAGGTGGACGTTATTTTTAGCATCTTGATTATTAGTAATTCTTTATTACTACTTAAAAAACGTAATTTCCACTTGCAACCCATGAATAAGATATGGGAGAGCCTCTCACATTTGAGTGGTTATCACTAATCTATTTTTAGACTCACATAACGGCACCTCCTCTTTATAGACATATGCGTATGTCAGCTGTTTGAAAATCTTTTATTTGACATGTCGATTGACTCTACACTATACAGCGAAGTTGCTGTCGACAACATCGAGGGGGCCGCCGACGATAGAAAATGTAGATGACTCGCGAAGAGCTGCTTTTTTCCTGAAAATTAGCGCTTAGCTCGCGAGCAAGGACCCAAATAAAGATCTGGCTCGCAAGCCAAGAGTTGATGAAAGTTAATTTTTATGAAGGAAAAGTCGGATTACAAATTTTCATTAGAAATAAACTCTTTGCTTTATGGCAATGCTTCAGAATCATTTTCGTTAAACTCTTGAATGACTTCCCTTATGTCTTCCAAATAATTTGTAAAATTCTCCGCTGCTTCCAACCACGTTCCTTATCGTGTCGTTATTGGTTTAGGTTATAGAGGTACATTAGGTTTCATTAGTATAAATTTTTGTTTTCGATAAGGCGCCTGAAAACTATAGGAATATAACGAATCGAACGATCTAAGCTATCGATAAAAATAGGGCTATTACGAAATCTTGAACACAGGCTGTGTGTAAAATAAGAGGATAGTTTGCAAATTGAGTTCTACCTGTCATTTATTTATGAACCGCAAGGGCTTGTGATATGTAAAAATTTTCAATTGATAGAAACATATCTTATCAAAATGTATCAAAAATTTAAATAAGGGCAAAAACAGCATGAAAAAGCACAAACCTTTTTAATAAGCAAGATCGCTTGAAATCGTTAAATTAAGCAGCATCAGCAATATTCAGCATGTGCTGAAAATTGGTCGCCCTAGTCATTACCCAGGATTCTGAACCATACATTAAGGCTGGTAGAACCAGTATCTGGTATAGCTGGAGTTTTGTTCGTCGAGAGAGGGATCTGTCATTGAATCGCTTGCTTAGTCCGTAGTAGCTATTATTAGCAAGCAGGATTCTTCTCCGGATTTCTAGGCTGACAATATTTGCTTTGTTGATGGCGGAGCCTAGGTAGATAAAATTATCTACCACCCAAACGAGTAGATTCATTGTTCGTTGAAATTAATAACTTCGTTTTGTCCTCGTTCACCGTTAGGCCCATTTTCGCTGATTCCTTCTGCATACCTGAGAAGGCTGCAGTCACATACCGCAGTTTTCGACCCATGATGTCAACGTCATCAGCGTACGCGAGTAGCATGTGGCTTTTGTTGAATATAGTGCCACTTGTGTTTACTATAGCTTTTCTCATTATCATCTCCATCACTATGTTGAAGAGATCGCACGATAGGCCGTCGCCTTGTTTTAGGCCTCGTCTGGTATAGAATGACTCCGTAAGGTCCTTGCCAATCTTTACTGAAGACTTCGTATCAGTCAGCGTCATTCCGCAAAGACGTATCAGCTTCGCTGGAATACCAAACTCAGCCATGGCTTCGAGCTTTATAGTCGACGAAAAGATCGTACGTATCGATCTGTTTCTCTTGGGTCTTTTCCAAAATTTGCGGAAGTGTGAATATAAAGGACTTTAATTCCTCTCTACCCGTAGTGCTTAATCTAGGCTCCCGAATTAGGTAATACTAAATATCATTTATATCGCAAATACTTTGTGATATATCTCTGATCTCAACAGAGGAATTATATATCTTGTATATCTCCCATGGGACTATGACGTGATGCAAAGGACTTTCATCCCTCTCTGCCCGTAGTGCCCCATCTCGGCCACCGAATATGCTAATACTAAATACCTCCTACGCCGCATATACTTTGTGATATATCTCTGATCTGAAAAAGAGGATTGATACATCTCGTATATGGGAGTGACCTACTTTCATTCCTCTCTGTCCGTAGTGCCCAATCTAGGCCACCGAATTATCTAATACAAAATATCATTTATATAGCTTAATCCTTGTGATATATCTGTGATCTTTAACAGAGGATTGACATATCTTATATATTGGAGTGACCTATCCCCATGGGGCTATGACGTGAAGTAAAGGATTTTCATTCCTCTCTGTCCGTAGTGCCTAATCTGGGCCTCCGACTATGCTAATACTAAATATCATTTATATCGCATATACTTTGTGATATATTTCTGATCTGAAACAGAGGATTAATATATCTCGTATATGGGGGTGACCTACTCCCATAGGGATATGACGTGATGCAAAGGATTTTTATTCCTCTCTGCCCTGTCGTGCCCCATCTCGGCCACCGAATATGCTAATACAAATTGACAAATTTAATAAATATATTTATTTATTGCTTTATATATCTATATTGAGATGATATTGACTATTTTTAAGTTGAAATTTAATTTTTTTACAAATACAAGATCGTTTGGATAAATTTTTATATATGCGGTTTGCGTCATCGCTAAAACGTATTTAAAAAACTTATTTAACTTCACTCCCTTGCAAATCTCTTCTGCATACCTCTAATGGCTCGTGATATATAACCGATTGAAATTTCGGTTTGAGTGGACGGTGCCACGCCCCTTTGTCATATAGTTTTCATGTAGCCTATGATAGAGAAAAATGTCATTGCAATTGGTCAATTTATTTGGTCGATATAACTATTTTTAAAAAGGGGGTCGCACCGCCTACATTATACAAAAAAAGTATTTTTCTTAAGTCTAAACAAGTTTAGGAAGATGACCAGCTAATATCTTCCGGCAGGTCGAAATATCAAAACTATTTTTTTACGATTCGGTAGTTACATTTCAGAACAGTATAATGAAATTTGCAACCGTTTCTAATATATTGGCCCTAACAAATATCCAGACAACTCCTGAACATTTTAAAATGCAAAGAGCAATATTTCGTAAACGGATATCTCAGGGAGAAAATGCTTCAGTCAATCATCATCATTTGAAATGCAGTAATGCACCGTCGTAGTGGTGCCTCATATGCAAATTCACAGTATTTATGTGCTCTTTTTACTCATCTTTTCAGGATTCAGTGCGTTTATTAGCCGGTATAGCGGACACCAGTAAGGATGGTCTCATATCATTCTCAGAATTTCAAGCGTTCGAAGGTCTACTATGCACACCCGATGCTCTATACAAAACAGCGTTTCAACTGTTCGATCGTCAAGGCAATGGCACAGTATCTTATGGTGAGTTAATATTCCATCACATCGCTTTATCACTGTAATGAATCTAAATAATTAATATCTATCTCTCTCTCTCTCTCTTCATTTCCAGCTGATTTTTGTGAAGTCGTACAAAAAACCGAACTACATTCACGGATACCCTTTAGTCTCGAAAGTTCTTTTGTCAAAAGATACTTTGGTGCAGTAAGTATCTACATAACAAACTATGAGGTGGCAAAATAGAATGTATTAGCATAGGCATAGGTGGTAAGGTAGAATTAATCTTAAATGAGATTAAACCGCTCCTCAAAGTATCTTACGATAACCATTAGACTTGGTTAGAAACGTTTGCGTGAAGCTTGGAACTAGTGTAAATTAGTGGTGACAATCACTTAACTCCTATGAATAAAGTTGTGTCGAGGTGGTTCGTTAAAAGTGTTTAATATTTCAATAGTCCCATATTCATATGACAATTTTATAAGCTTAGGAACGAGAACTAGTTATAGAATGCTATAATAGTTAACTCACAAAACATATTCGCGAGCTACGATCATGTTTAAATCAAGTCTATTACTCAGGTATGAGCTCAATGCGACATCGTACGCTGTTTTCGAACATAAACGAGGAGTTTAACCTGAATTTGCCAATATACCTTTATGCAATATATTGCCACCCTTTGTATCTTATTTGTACTTCTTATGTTTGTACTTATACTAACAAATTCTCTCCTCGATCTCTCTAGAAAAAGCAACGTTTAATTAACTACGCTGAATTTACACAATTAATTCATGATTTCCATGAAGAATATGCGATGGAAGCATTCCACAGCAAAGATCCAGCTGGTTCTGGATACATTTCTCCATTAGATTTTCAAGATATTATGGTTAAAGTCAAAAGGCATTTACTCACTGCCGATGTTAAAGATAATTTGGTAGCGGTAAGTCCATATCCAAAAAAAAAAAAAACAAAAACCAAAAACAAAGAAACCCTCACCCTGTCATTCATCCATAATCCATCCCATGATGGGCAACTCATTTCGCTTGATTTTGTTAATCGTATATTTCTAGGTTACCGAAGGCCATAAGGTAAGCTTTCCATATTTTATGGCTTTCACGTCGTTACTAAATAATATGGAATTGATAAAACGCATCTATTTACATTCTACACAAGGTAATCGCACAGAGCCTGTTACCAAAGATGAATTACTTTATGCCGCTCAGACTATGAGTCAAATAACCCCCCTGGAAATTGATATTCTATTCCAATTGACGGGGGCACTACATCAAACGGGGTAAGTTGAATGACAAAATGTATACATGTTCAAATACTTAATTGTAGATTGTGAATAATCGTTAAATGTAGAAAGTTAATGTAGACATCTGGTTGTAAGTAGCTATCGAGGAAATCTTGGAATTTTTAAAAAGCTGGTTGGGATGCTGTCTCTTACTAGTCGATGAAATGTATTTACTTGATAGTTTTTAGTGGTAGCGTACTGTTGAGTTTATCGTTAAGTTGAGTCCAACAAAATACTCAAGGAAGGATAAATTGATGATGTCCTTATTACAGCATGAATTTATGATTGGCTCCTTAACTTGATTTCAAGCCTTATTTGTGCCACGTTATACGATAAAGCCACACAGTGGACAATAACATTACAAACATCTTACCACTGGGTATCTTCCTATATCTTAAAAGCGCACAGTGCTACGAAAACTCTTTTTGTTTTGGAACAAATTCTGTAGCTTGTGAACGGATAATCGTACATATCTTGATGAAATGGTTAAAGCTAAGGTATTTTCCAGACTGCGTCAATAAATTAAGAATTACAAGAGTCGGACATGGTTCAATTGTATTAAAAAGTCCCAAAACTAGGATGTATCTTAAGATATCTGTGGTATAAGTTATATGCCATGACTAGACGATCCGGTGTTCGTTGCTATGACCACTTTTTTGTAATAAAAATCAAATCCTTAATATAAAATATACAATGTATCATAAAGAAGGTGCAATTTATTGTACCAAAAAGTACAGTTAATAATGCCAAAAGGTAAAATTTATTGTTCTAAAAAATAGTTTTTTGTGCCGCAAAGTATTTATTATACTATAAAGTACATTTATTGTACCGAAAAGTACTTTCATTGTGACAAAAAGTACTTTTATTGTACCAGGAAATACTTTTCCTGTCCCAGAACAACTCTTTCTGTCCTAAAAAGTACTGCAAATGTAACAGAATGTACTTCTAGTGTGAAAAAAGTACTTCAATTGAATCGAAAACTATTTTTTTTATTGTATCTAAAAGTTCTGTTGTGGTATAAAAGCAAGAAAAACAATGGTTTTGCCGTAATTTCTTGATATTTATTAAACTTTTTTTTAATTTTTAATCTAAATAAAATAGCTGACTTCGAACACTTGATATTTGTCTCTTATGTTATTCCTTTCCCCGACTATTACAAAAAGAAAGATTTATTCCTGGGAAAAATTCATTCCCACTGAACTGATTTAGAAATCCGATCTATGCGATTACTATTTTTTTGACTTTGTTTGCCACTTATTTCCCCTAAGGTAAAAATTTCTGAAAAAACTCATCTAATAACGCATCACGTCACAGAAGAAATGTACATACCAAATTTCATGGCTCTCATTTTAGCCGTTTGGGCTGGAGAGTGATCAGTCAGTCATATGATTGAAATTTTTAAAACTTTATAACAATCTGTCCATTTATATATCCGATATAACAAGTTATTCAAATGGGGTGTGGCACCGCCCATTTCCCAGAGAGATGTAATCCTCATTGTACCAGTAACATATGTAGCAAATCTCACCTTGATACTTCTAATGGCTCGTGAGATATGTCCGATTCAAATTTCGTTTTGAGTGGGCGGTGCCACGCCCCTCTGTCTAATTATATTTTCATAAAGCCTATGATAGAGGCCCTACGGACAGTATCCACTCTGAAAATTGCATTGCAGTCGTTGCATTTATATGTCCTATATAATGATTTTTTTAAAAAGGGGCGTGGCACCGCCCACTTTGTACAAAAAGTAATTTCGTTTGTATGACCAATCTATGTAACAAATCTCTTTTTCGTACCTATAAAAATAGTGAGCAGCGCAGTAGTTGCGCTCAGGACTACTACTGAAGGACTATACGGTACAATTCGAAAACCTATTAAGGAGGACAAAAGCAAGATAACACAATTTAAAATCTCTAAACAGTTCGTTTTGATAGATTTGAAAGCTGATCTATAGCCAACTAAGGCATATCGAAAATTAATAGAACCAGTATTTATTTTTTGTTTTTCAAAATTGTCTAGTCAGTAATAATCGGTTAAGATATAACAGATTTATAAAAAAATTATAAAAACTAAACTTTATCAATATTTGAAGCCACAATACATTTAATACCATCGTTGCAACCCTCAAACACATCCCAGACAAAAAGTATTATTAATTAGTGATGTAATCCTGATTGTATTGTATAATTTTTCTTTTTGTCTTTTTCTAATGTTTGTTTCGAAAAAATATATAAAAAAAATTTAAAAAAAATCGAAATTAAACAATAAAAAAGTTGGTGGAGACGTAAAAAGATCCAAGCAAGTAGGCAAGTGTTAACTTAAAAACAGTTTATGGATTTTTTGAAATTATATTTGATTTATTCCCAAGCCCACCTAAATATTTGATTTGTAAATAATATTTGATTTGTAAATAATATTTGATTTGTAAATTATATATTTGATTTGTAAATTATATTTGATTTGTAATATCCCACACGCCCACCTTAACTCTGAAATGGTTGACTCCTCCCCTTCTAACCTTTGTACCACCGCGGCTCATTCCCGTTTACCTTCATTGTATCTTTATGGTTTTATTGTTTAAAATTTACTTAGTTGTTAGTTCTTACGTCATACTGATGCTGATTTAATAAAAAATTTTAAAATATTATCCATTATTTTACAGCCGCATAGTTTATAGCGATTTAAGTAATATCGCTCCTGAACATTACACAAAACATATCACCACCAGATTGGCTGAGATCAAAGCCGTCGAGAGTCCAGCCGATAGATCAGCATTTATACAAATTTTGGAGAGCACCTATCGTTTTACATTGGGTTCATTGGCTGGCGGTAAGTAAATAGTGGATTAAGTTTATATAAATTTAAAAATATTAATTTGGAAAATTGAAAAAAATGTAATCCTTGGGTTCACAAACATTAAATCGCAAGCGGCACGCCAATTTTCAACCGATCGAGCTCTAATTTGTGTCAATTTTTTTCTTAACCAAATCCCACACAAAACCTACCGGTTTTTTTTTGGAAAATCGAAATCTTACTACACACATATCTCAGATGGTTATGACCGAATTACGCAGGAATATCCTATCAAGCTCATATCAAAAAACTCAACCTTCCGTTGGTCCTTCAGGTTGACTGACCTAACTCCATCAGACTTTTTTTCTGGTGTTATTGCAAATAGTAATTGTACTCCCAGAATAGATTGATCCGCTTGTGTCATTATCACAGGATTCTGCGCTGTAGAGTAAGACAGGTAGAGTTAGTGTCTGATAAAGTTGGAGCTTCGTTCGCCGAAGCAGGGCTTTGTCATTTTATCGCATGCTCAGCACATTGTAGCTGCACTTTGCGATCAATACTCATTTCTCCATTTTAAGCTGCTATAATTTTTATTTACGGCCGTGCCAAGACAAAATCATCTACTACTTCAAACTTATGGTTGTCAATGTTCATGATTGACTATCAATCTGTTTGAAACGTCGCTTGTTCGAAAATAGTTCCGCCAGATTTTTGGCTATTTTCACTGAATACTTCGTTTCGGTTAGTCGTACTTGGATCGCCTAGAACACTGAGATTCAAATCATCGGTAGGGTAGGACAGGTAGCTGCCATTTTATCGCTTGCTAAATCCGTAGTAGCATGTATTAGCAAGCAGGATTCTACTCCGGTTTACGAGGCTGGCATTATTTGTTTTGTTGATGGCGGAGCCTAGGTAGATAAAATTATCTACCACCTCGAAATTATAGTTGTCAATGTTAACTAGTTTCCCAATTGAGTAGATATTTTGTTCGTTGAAACTAATCACTTAGTTTTGTCCTGCAGTCACATCCCGCAATTTTCGACCCATAATGTCTACGTCATCAGCGTACGCGAGTAGCATGTGGCTTTTGTTGAATATAGTGTCACTCGTGTTTACTGCAGCTTTCGTCATCATCATCTCCATCACTATGTTGAAGAGATCAGAACGTAGCATTGTTTTAGGCCCCGTCAGGTATAGAATGGCTTCGTAAGGTCCTTGTCAATGTTCACTGAAGACTTCGTGTCAGTCAGCGTAATTCCGCAGAGGTGTATCAGCTTCGCCGGAATACCAAACTTAGACATGGCTTAGAGTAATTTCTGCCGTATCGAGCTGTCGAAGGCAGCTTTATAGTCGACGAAAAGATGGTACGTGTCGATTTGTTTCTCTTGGGTCTTGTTCAGGACTTGCCGAAGTGTGGATATCTGGTCAGTTGTTGATTTACCAGGTCTAAAGCCACACTGATAAGGTCTTTCACATAGCACACTCGACAGGACCTTATATGCGATGGGTAAAAGGCTGATCCCGCGGTAGATGGAGCACACACTTGGATCTCCTTTTTTCAGCACAGGACATAATACGCTTAAATTCCAATCGTCGGGCATGCACTCTTTAAGCCAAACCGTGCGCAGGAGCTGGTGCATGCTCGTTATCAGCTCTTCGCCACCGGACTTGAAGAGCTCTGCCGGAAGTCCGTCGGCACCGGCTGCTTTATTGTTTTTCAGCTGCGACATTGCTCTTCTTACCTCGGCTTTACTTGGTGATAGGCAATCTCTTCACGTGCGCTGCCTTCTGGAACCAGCAGTTGCTGGAAGTGTTCTCTCCATATATGCAGCACACTCTGCATATCTCTAACTAGATTTCCATCCTTGTCCTTACAGGAATCCCATTACCGTAGCCTTTTGCAATTACGTTGTGGTCAAATTTTCGGGCCTCAGTGATAGAAGTATCGCTCTATCTCCCCGTTCTCCCATTCCTTCATTTGACGTTTTTTTGCTTAAATAGCTGTCTCGCCTGTTTTACCGCCTCCTTGTGCCGTTCTCTAACAGCCTAACAATTGGCTAAAGCGTTGCCCTCAGACGCTATGCGGCATTCTACCACACTTGTTGCGGCGGTTGTCTTGGAATGCACAATATGCTGCCATTGTGTATCGGGAAGTAGAGGCGTTGTGTCGTATAAGTTGGGAGAGCCTTGAAGTAGGCAGTGGCTATCTCTTGGGTTTGCAGCTTTGCGATGTTTGGTTGGTGTTTGGTTACGTGCGTTTTTCGCTCTGTTTTGTGCGCACCTTGGCTGCAAACAGGTAATGATCTGAGCCAATATTAGCACCACGGATCACGCGTACGTCCATGACAGAAGATGCATGCGTGGCATCAATTACCACATGATCAATTTTATTTTTTGTGTTTTGATCGGGGATAGCATAACCTTGTAGATATTTTTATGCTGGAATCTGGTTCCACTCACTACCATGTTCCTTCCCGCTGCGAAGCTAACCAGCCTTAATCCATTGTCTGACGTGTGGGTATGCAGGCTGAATTTACCGATCGATAGACCAAGAACATCTTCCCTTCCTATTTCTGCATTAAAGTCTCCCAGAACAATTTTAATGTCGTGGCCAGGACAGCGGTCGTGTGATACCTCTAGGCGCTCGTAAAATGCATCTTTAGTCTTATCGTCTTTATCTTCCGTCGCCTTGATGCGGATTGGGGCTATTCGATCACTAACAGGTTTGAACCGCAAGACAAGATGTCTGAGTCTCTCGCCAACTACAAATCCACATCCAAGTTCGTACATTTCCGCATGAGAGCTGTAATTGATGTCGCGAGCATCCTTGTCCTGTCCATCTCATCTCCTGGATGGCGGCGATTTCAGCCTTAAATTTTTTTAGGAAATCCGCCAGTCGGACTGTGGCACCTTCTCTATAGAGAGTCCGGACGTTCCAGTTGCATATCCTCAAATCATGGTCCTTATTACATTTGCGGGGGTCGTCAACATTTGGCGGGTGGCTAGGCTAACCATCATAAAAAAAATATCACGAACAAAGTTGACCAGTTGCCACCATGAAGGAGGTTGTGTGTTAGGATCTTCAGAATTAATGGCGTTTGTTTGCAGCAATTAAGAGAGTTGGTTGGAGTAGGCATTGGCTATATCGGTGGTGTATAGCTTTGTACTGGGCCTCACACGCACGTTTATAATGAGGAATTCTGGTTATACTCAATACCATCATTCTTGCCGAAGTGAAGACTGGCTAAAGTTGTGAATACTGAATTTTCCAACTGTCAGCTGTAAAGTATGTCGGCAATTTATTTAGTCGCCCATCCATCGCATTTTCTATATGGCGATAATGTCAGCCTTTTACATGTCGAGGACATCCGTCAGTTGTGTAGAGGCACCATCTCTGTACGGAGTAAGGACTAGAGTGACAGCAAAAATAAGTGTTGGATTTTTGTCTATCTGACCCCCCAAAAATGATAAGTCTTTGCAGATTTTGGGATAGCCAAAATTTTAGCACAATTGCAGTATGGTAACCCGTGCGTTTAAGAGGCCTAACTCAAGAACGATGAGTCCAATGTTGCTTATACATAAATCCTCAGTGACTAATTGGACATTATTTTTTTGGACGTCTATTGGACGTCATATTAATTATATACAGTTAATAATAATAATTTTATTTTTCGCATTTTAGCTGTCGGTGCTACCGTTGTTTACCCCATTGATTTGGTCAAGACACGTATGCAAAATCAACGCACAGGGTCCTACATCGGTGAAGTGGCCTATCGAAACTCCTGGGATTGTTTTAAAAAGGTTAAAAATCCGGAACATAGACTTGTAAATTTATTAAACTCTAACCACCTCATTTCCGCATTTCTTACTTCTAGGTTATTCGCCACGAAGGTGTCTTAGGTCTGTATCGTGGCCTTTTGCCACAACTTATGGGCGTGGCTCCAGAAAAAGCCATCAAATTGACTGTGAATGATTTTGTGCGTGATAAATTTACCGATAAACAGGGCATCATACCAGGTTGGGCTGAAATTATGGCTGGTGCTTGTGTAAGTTGTTGAAAAGAAGATTGTTTTTAATGTACATCTTTTTTAATTTTTTCTTTTACAATTTCAGGCTGGTGCCTCTCAAGTGGTCTTTACCAATCCCTTAGAAATTGTTAAAATCCGTTTGCAAGTTGCCGGTGAAATTGCAGGCGGTGCTAAAGTTCGTGCCTTATCAGTTGTTCGTGATTTGGGTCTCTTCGGTTTGTACAAAGGCGCTCGCGCTTGTTTGTTGCGTGATGTTCCATTTTCGGCCATATATTTCCCAACGTATGCCCATACGAAGGCGCTGTTTGCAGATGAAGATGGGTGAGTTTTATTTGTAAACAATTTCTACTTCTAAGAGCTGGTTTTCCTCTGTCGTCATGAAATTTATGTCGCTTCTTTGTATTTCAGCTACAATCATCCCCTTACCTTATTGGCTGCTGGCGCCATAGCTGGTGTTCCCGCTGCCTCTTTGGTTACACCCGCCGATGTGATAAAGACCCGTCTACAAGTGGTAGCCCGTTCGGGACAAACCACATACCATGGTGTCTGGGATGCTACAAAGAAAATAATGGCTGAAGAAGGACCTCGAGCATTCTGGAAAGGAACAGCCGGTAATATTTTACCTCTCGTGTTTTTGTAACCCATGAACATTTTTTTAAACCGCCCATATTCTCGTCCACAGCCCGTGTCTTCCGTTCATCGCCCCAATTTGGTGTTACTCTAGTTACCTATGAATTGTTGCAACGTCTTTTCTATGTCGATTTCGGTGGCTCCCATCCCAGTGGCTCCGAAGTGCACAAAGCCAAACCCATCGATACGCCCTCCAATGTGCGCATCAATGCCGACCACATTGGCGGCTATCGGGCCGCGGTACCTCTATTCAATGGCATCGAATCGAAATTTGGTCTATACCTGCCCCGTTTTGGTTACTCGCAACAGACATCGACTGGATCCGCAGGCAACAACAAGAAAACATCATGATGACGATATCGTAGTTTATATTAAGTTCAACTATGCGCCAGTTTCTTTATTTAATTAATTTCGCCAGATGATCATCATAAATTTTGAATTATGTTTTCAGACACACACACAATCATTTTCTTTTATTTTAGGTCTTTAATTTTGAAAACATGCAAAAAATTAAAATGAAATATTTTTCACAAGTAAATTCATTTGAAGACATCTAGAAAACAATCATCTCCCCTACACCAACAAAAGAAAAAAGTGAAAAGAAAACCAAAATATTAGTAAATGTCAACAAAAAAAAAACAATTTTAAAACATGTATAAAAACTATAAAAAAAACGATTACAAAAAGTTAAGAAAAAAATAAATAAAAACTATATTTTTTGCTAGGAAAATTATTATATTTCAAAGAAGTAACTTTAAATTATTTAAGCATAAAAGTTTAATAAAAAACTATAAAGATTATATAAACAACAAGAACAACACAAAATATTTTGTAAAACAAAGAATAGGTAAAGATATTTTTCCAATCTTAAATAAGTCAAAATAAAACTATACTTTCTGCCGCAAGACGAGAAACTACAACCATCTTGAAATTTACAAAACAAAAAACAAAAGTTATAATAAATGCCAACCGATCCTCTGATTTTCTTATTTTCTGTTATTTTTTTTTTTCTTGTTATTGAAACTATATGTAATAAAAATCAGTAAATTAATAGAAAAAATCCAAAGCGAAATTCTTTTATAAACTCTATAACCAAATCTTTTATGTTTGTAAAAAAGTTTTAGGGTATTGCAGTTTTAAATGGTATTCGTAAATTTCGTTTATGTGTTTTTAACAAACGAGTGCGATTTTTCTAAAAAAATTTAACATAATCGTTGGTTTTTGATCGAAAATTTTAAAAAACCAGAGAAATTCTGCCGGTTAATCTGGAATATTTGAATTTTTTGGTTGAATTTTTCAAATCAGTGAATTTGTTTTCGACGTAGCAGACAAGGGAAAAATTTAATTAATACAGTCCCATTTGGAAAAATTTTGTTAATGCGCCCCATCTGGAGTGTACCAGTGTATCTCAATTTTTGTCAGATATTGCTTATCAATTCAATGTAATGGAACTGAGCAAATATTAACGTCCTGAAGCTGTCCTTTTAGAAACTGCTAGTGGGCCTGGCAATGCTTCGCTAAATTGACGAATACCTATCATATGTTTGGCACGCCTACTTACTGGGCTAAGCTTAAGCGTCGTTCTTGTACGCTCTGTAAACAATTCGCTACCCCAAGTTAATCCTTAAACTGATCAAACTAACAACGTCTTACTAACCGATATTAAAAAATCCGTCGGGAAATTCATATTTATAGCGCCAAGTACTATCTGTATACAAATATTACCTTATATAGTCCTAAAAACATTTTACCTACATTCCCTTCTGTCCACCGATCGGAAATAAATTGTTCACCTTCACATTCCCGCCGGCCGAAAATAAATATTATGTCGGTATACTCATTTCAGCATAACCGAATACAATAAAGGCTCATTTACAGTACTGACATCATTGTCAGTATTTCCCTTTAAAATGTATCAGCGTCTAGTAAATGAGGTTGTTTTGTCAGAATTCACGGACAAACTTTTTTCTGACGACTTAAAAAATTTTTTAATAAAATAAAATAGTCCTCAAAATTTAATGACACAAAAAACATGTTGTCAAAAGTGTCAGCAAGTAAAATTTAAAAATATTATGAATTTCAGTCCTTGCTACTTTTGATACAGTTAACATAATTTTTGACACATTAAAAAAAATTTTTGAGCTTATTAGTACATTTAAAGTACTTTTTGGTGCAATAAAAGTACTATGTGATACAATTAATTGTTTTTTTTTTGTGCATAAAAAAAGTATTTTTCAATACAATAAATTCTACTTTTTGGTACCAATAAAGTACTCTTTGATACCTTAAAAGTTCTTTTTGGAACAACATATTAACTTTTTTGTACAATAAAAGCACTTTTTGCTACAATAAATTGTACTTATTGGTACAATAAATGTACTTTTAGTACAATAAATGAATTTTTTTGATTAAAAAAATTATACTTTTTGGTATCGAATATTTTCTGTATATCAAATATTATCGTTCTAGGGCTAAAACAGTTTAGTGACGCTCTCTCCGCCCACTGATCCAAAATTTCGTCTACATATTCATATTCGTGTTGCAGTGTACTATCTGGGTGTGTCTAGAACTAAAATACAGTTTTCCACGCTCACTGATACAAAATTTAAAATTCGAATACTATCTGTGTATTAAATTGTATCTCTCACACACATTTGAATATTCTCGTTTTCGTGTACTATCTAGGTGCCAAATTGTATCTCTCTAGGACTAAAATACAGTATTTCCACACCGAGTGATCCAAAATTTAAATTACGTTTGCGTATTTATATTCGTATTGTCGAATACTATCCTTATATTAAATTTTATCTCTCTATAACTAAAATACAGATTTGCCACGCCCCTTCCCCTACTGATCGAAAATGTAAATTCCGTCTGCATATTCATATTCGAATTGTCGAGTACTATTTGTATACCAAATTTTATCTCTCTGGTGCTAAAATACAGTTTGGCCACGCCCACTCCGCCCACTGATACAAAATTAAAATTTCGTCAGAAGATTCATATTCTTGTAGCCGAGTACTATCTATGTACCGAATTTTATTTCTCTAGGCTAAAATACAGTTTTGCAACACCCCCTACGCCAATTGACCCAAAATTAAAATTCCGTCTGCATATTGATATTCATGTTGCCGAGCACTATATGTGTATCAAATTTTATCTTACTAGCTCTAAAAATATGTTTTCCACGCCCATTCCGCCTACTGCACAGTGGGTCAAACAGCTGTGCTAGCGGGATTAAATTAATAACTCTAGTAAATAAAGAGATATTTTAATGAAAATTTAAACATGTTTCATAACGCATATATCACTTATTCCCTTAATTTAAATTTTCTAGGTCAACTATATACCATAGCTCCCATACAACTGATGTTATAAGCGGATCTGATGATAACACAGTGCAACACACTTTTTCGGGGGTGAACCAAACCAATATCAAACGATAGCATTTGACCTCAGTAACAAAACCCTAAACTCCATTTTGCTCCACTACGTCACAATTGTGGTTTGAAGTTTTTAACGTTCTATTAACATTTCATTTTGATTTTATTTTGAAACCTTTGACTCATAGAGGCTATTTGTCTTCGGTGACTCTTAGTGAAATTTTCCGGAGAATATTTCTATTAAAGATTCTAAGCCTTGACCTCCCTCCAAACTAGATATCTAAACAGTTTTTCAAAATTGAGCCAAAAATGTCCCACACGGGTGGCAGCTAGAGGGTTTAAATGTTCCGAGGAAATATTCCCCTGAATGTTTTAGCATAGGTCTCCGAAGACATGAAATACTCCAAATGTACCTTTGTAGCTGATTTTTCATATTCTTTGAATCGACTTTTTACCAAAAAATTCAAACTTCAAATCATTGTAAAAAAAATTTGTGACGTAGTGGAACAAAATGGAGTTTAGGGTTTTGTTACTGAGGTCAAATGCTATCGTTTGAAATTGGTTTGGTTCACCCCCGAGACAATGACCCTCAAATTGTGTCATAGTGTAATAAACAACCCATTCATTGTGTTACATCTATTTTCTCTACGGGAATGTTTTCGACGTAAATCCCTGAATTTCTTATTCCTCGCTTCAAGGGCTTCTTCAGACATCATGCCAATAGGTATGATAGTATAAAGTATAGTCTATTAGTGATTTATTATTAATTTAATGTGAGCTACTAGCAGGGGTCGGCCGATATAGTCCTTATTTATTTCTAAGTCAAATTCCAATAAGCTAATATCTTGTACAAAATATGACGGAATTCAGTGTACCTACCAAAAAAATGTATTTAACAATATGAGGGCGAATTCGGCCATTTGTATGGGAGGTAACAGAAAGGGTGTGGCTAATGCTTTGGTTTTCTCAGTATCTGTTTCCTATTGGAAGATAATTAAACAGACAAAATTTCAATATCCTCCAATTGCCCGTTTAGAAGTTATTGAACAAATGTAACTTTTTCATAAATTGGTCATTTTGTATGGGAGGTATCAGAGGTGGTGGGGCTATTCTCCATATATCTCCAACAGGTGGTCGTAGTTGGTTATGATTTTGGATATTTTTACACCACAAGGACTTATAGTCCAAAGATGTCAGTATACGCTCTAAAACAATATATGCTACAACAGCTTAATTCTACCACATTTTTTTTTGGTACACATGAGAAGACTCATCACAAACATAACATTTTTATTTACAACAAACCTTCTCTGAATGAGAAAAAAAAATATTGACTGAATAAAGTATAATTTGTATGTAATTTGGATCAACCAAGAGAAGTCAAAAAATGCGGTCAAATCTTTGCGGGCCACGTGTTAAAAATGTATTCACTTTGAAGGCTCGCTGCAGATCAAGAATGCACCTAAATGCTGTTGCAAAAGCTTTTATAAGCTTTTACAAGTGTTGTCAATTAAAAGAAAACAAAGAAAATCGGCATTTCAAACAATTCAATTCGACTTAAATCCCGCTAGATTGTCCGTTTGGGCCACTGTGCACTGGTCCAAAATCAAAATTCGTCTGTATATTCATATTCGTTTTGCCAAGTACTATATGGATACAAAATTGTATCTCTCTAGCTCTAAAAAAACGTCACGCCAGCTCCGCCCATTGAATAAAAAATTAAAAAAAAAATAGCCTACAATAATTTACATTGTGTGAAATTTCAATGGAATTCAGTGTACTTACTTACCACCGAAAGGTCTGCCGTGACCAACAAATTAAAAATATAAAAAAAAATAAAAATTGGGTGTCGAATTAAAAATTAAGAAAATTTCTTAGCTCGGTATTTAAATAACGTTGGCCACGTGCGAAATGTAAACATTTTAAAATCATAAGTCTTTACAGATTTTAGGAAAGCCAAAGCTTAAGCACTATTGGAGTAGGTTAATCCGTGCTGATTTTCGCTTAAAGTTTTTAAGATCCTACAGCCACGTTTGGGGGGCAAAACTCAAGAACGACCAGTCCAATTTTGATGAAACTGAAAATCCGAAATTAAGGAATTTAAATTCCTTTAATCTGTCCATATATCATTTCTCTGCATAATCGACAGTTTCAAATTTATAAATAAATGTACGAAAAAAAAAATGAAAAGTTTGCCTAAAAATATCAATGTCACGTCTTAATATTTTTTCTTAATTTCACATAACCTATGAACAAAATGAGACAGATCATGAAAATCGATCAACCTGTCTCTCAGGTCATTTTTGAGTTATGCGCGCCAAATGTGGCTGTAGGAGCTTACTGGTAAAAACTTTAAGCCAAAAGCGGCACGGGTTAACATACTCAAATCGTGCTCAAACTTTGAACAAAATTGAAAAACTAAAAAACTAAAATGAAAAAAAAAAACACAATTTTTTCAAATGTATTCAGCCAGTAAAGAAAATTATCAAATTAATTGAGTTTAAGTGGCATGATTCTGTTGGCCATTAGATTTCAATTAATTTGGCACCCCTTGCGGCTTTGTTGCCAGTCTAGAACTTGAAATAAAGGTCAAAAAAAAATTATGGTATCCAAATAACAAAATGGCTGTAAACTAGTGTTATTAATATATATTGTTTACAAAAAGCTAATATTCAGTCAAAATGTTACCTTCTTTCATTCTCCCACGCCTTAAGACCCATTGGTCAATCATCAACAGCAGCACAAGAGCCTTAAGGAACTTAAAATTGTGGTATCATATGTGGCAGACCGTGTAATCCATGTCCACCATTCGTAATACATTGGGTTTAAATCAGGTCTTGTTGAGGGCAATTCTGCAGAGGTAATGAAAGTTGGAAAATTGTTTTAAAGATAGGTGAGCGCCATTTTAGCTTCATGAGCCGACGCAGAATCTTCCTAGAAAGCTGGTTTCGAACTAGGGAATGGTAAAGTGGCTTTATAGCAGGTTGCAAATTAATTTCTTTGTACACTTTGTCCGACGTACGTAGAATAAAATTCAGTGAGATTACAGCTCTTTCACCTGGTGCATTCAAGGAAGTTATGGTCGCCCCCTCCTGCGCCGCCCATCGTCTTTATAGACGAAGACCTTTCGAGCTGGAACATTTTTGAATCGTACAACATGTCCAAGCCAACGTATTCGGTTTATTTCAACTCTCTTGACTACGTCGTTGTCGTTGTACAGCTCATACATCTCATGATTCATTCGACGACGGTACTCGCCGTTAACGATGATGAGTCCAAATATTTTACAAAGTATTTTTCTCTCGGTAGGATCAGTGTTTAGTACAGTTGGATCTTTGTTCTTCGAGAGAAGGCTTTGTCATAAAATCGATTGTTTAGCGCATAGAAGCAGCGGTTTGCGATCAATACTCATCTCTTGATTTTCCGGCAGACATTATTATTTTTGTTTATGGCGGAGCAAAGGTAGACAAAATCATCAACCTACATCTTCAAAGTTTTAGTTTTCAACGTTCATGCAGCGTCCCAGACCAGTAGACTCTTTGTACATTGAAACAAATAACTTTGTTTTGTACTCATTTATTAACAGACCCACGTTCGCCGACTGCTTTTCAATGCTCGAAAAGGCCGCAGTAACATACCGCAATCTAAGGCCAATGATATCCATATCATCGGCATACGCGAGCAACATGTGGCTTTTGTTGAAGATGGTACCATTCCTGTTTACTACAGGATCATTAGGATGTTAAAGAGGTCGCAATACAGACAATCGCCTTGTCTGAGGCCTAGCTTGGTAGAAAATAGCTCAGTCAGATTTTTGCCAATTTTCACTGAAGACTTCGTACCAGTCAGTGTCATCGCACAAATTTGTATTAGCTGCGCGGGAATACCAAACATAGAATTTCTGTCGTATCGAACTGTCGAATGTAGCTTTGTAATCGATGAACAGATGGTAGGTGTCGATCTGCATATCTTGGGTCTTCTCCAGGAATTGTCGTAGTGTGAATATCTGGTCGGTCGTGGACTTACCAGGCCTAAAGCCACACTGATAAGGTCCAATCAGGTTTGCCAGAATAGGCTTTAGTCTTTCACATAACACACTAGACAGGGCTTTGTATACGATGGGTAAAAGGCTGATCCCACAATAGTTGGTACACACATTTGGATCGCCTTTCTTAAGCACTGGACATAGGACACTCAGATTCCAATCGTCGGGAATGTATTCCTTGAGCCAAATCGTGCTTATAAGCTCATGCATGCATGTTGCCAGCTTATCGCCGCCGGCTTTAAAAATCTCTGCCGGAAGTCCATCGGCTACCTTATTTATGTCCCAACTAAGTACATTTTATGACGAAAGCACGCCTTAAGAAGGGATTTTTTGGAATTCGAACTGCAAGGGGCTGAAAAGGGCGTGGCATCTCCCACATAGCTCAAAATTTAAACTGGATGTATATATAAAGCTATAACAGGTACAAAGTCAAAATTTGGTAAATATATTGGTCGTACAAGAAAAAAATACTTTTTTTGTGGAAAGTGGGGGGGAGGTGCCACACCTCTTTATCAAAAATTATTAAATGGGATAAATAATTGGACTGATTGCAATTAAAGGTTCAGTGTGTTGTACTGCCCGTAGGATCTCTATCATTGGCTACATGTAAACATAATTAGGAAAAAGGGCATGGAACCGCCCACACAAACCGACATTTCAATCGGCCATATCTCACGAGCCATTAGAGGTATGAAAATGGGATTTGCTGCACATGTTACTGCCACTAATGGAGGATTAGGCGTTGCCAAACCCATTTTAAAGGAGTCGTTATATTGGACATATTAATTGTCACAATTTCAATCATATTGCTGACTCATCATTCCCCAGTCAATCGGCTTAAGCTAGAGTCTTGAAATTTGGCATGTATGTTTTTTCTGTAAAGTGAGGGTTAAAAGGCCGAGAAATGGCCGTTGGTTTTGGGAATGACAAAGGAAAAATGGTACCACCGCTTCGGCCAAACGGCTGAAGATACAATCACATAAAGTCTATGTAAATATATATTTTACGGAGTAGTTGAGCGACACGGAAGATTTTTTAAATTCGTACATTTAGGGATACAGAGAGACAAAAATTGTCTCTACATGTTTATGTACATGTTTAGATACTAATATTTAAAAAATTCTGAAATCAGAATGTTTACATCATTATATTGTGGAATCAATTGAAGTTTCTATTAACAAACGTATGAAATTTGCATATATGGCTAAATTTCAAATATGAATCGAAAACCAAAATTTCTTAGTATTTATTTCTATACAAATTTACTCTATCAAATAAAACTGTATTACCCTACCCAACAATCAAAAAAAAAACAAAAAAAATAAATACAATAAAATTTTCAAGTAATGTAAAAGTTCTCTGCACCTTAAACCTCAAGTTTATTTTTTTCTAAAATTAAACAATAAAACAAAAATTAAAACCACTACAAATTTAACAAAAATAAGAGTCAAACCTTCAAATACAAATGTTATTTCTAGGAAACAAAAAAAATATAATAAATAAAATACAACAATTACTTTAACAATTAACTTAAATTAAATCATAGTCTTAATAGTAACATTAAATAAACTACAAAAAAGGTATTAAATTGATAAACAAAAGATACCCTATAAGGCAAAATGAGTTTCTTTAACAATTATATACTATTTATTTTTCACAAAACAAAAAAATAATATACAAAACCTCAACCAGAAAGTATAAAAGAAGTAACACACACTTTTTATTATCTTGCACCATATAAAATGTTTCAATTATTTCTAATTAATTTTTCGTAAACAAATAAGAAAGACACAAAAAGAACACACTGCTGCCGCCCATTGAAATAACAAATAAAAGATATCCAAAACCGGAACAGGAAATTGTATGTAACGAAACAGGAAACCGTTAAATTAACATTAGAAGAAATTGAAATTCATTTCTTATTGAGAGATTTTTTCGGCCTAAAATTAGCATTGCTCAGAGCAAAAAGAAAATAAGATATACACATACATATATACGAACTAATTCCGATTTATTTTTGGTACTTGGCAAATACAACAATAACGACAAAACATTTCTTTTTTAATTGTTAGACAGGTTTTATTTTAGATAGCCTAACTATAATATTTTGTTTTCTAATAATGTAGGAGAGAAAAAAAAATTATAACAATTGAAAAACAAAAACCAAAACCAAACTAATGAAAGCAAATCTGTTGATAAACTAAATCTTAAAATAAACAATGAGAAACTATTTTCAGTAAAAAAAAACAAAAACGAAAATTCAATGTGTTTTATTTCGTATCGAGGGGGGGAGAGAGAATGTTATAAGCAGAGTACGTATTGGCTCGCTCTTTTCGGCTCCCGGCTCGCGAGCCAGGAGCCTCAAAACTACGAATGAGCTCTTGGCTCGCGAGCTAGGAGCCACAAATTTCAAACGAGCTCTCGGCTGGCGAGCCAAGAGCCCAAATAAAGAGCCGGCTCGCGAGCCAAGAGCCACAAAATTTTAAATGAGCTCTCGGCTCGCGAACTAGGAGCCACAAAATTTCAAATGAGCTCTTGGCTCGCGAGCCAAGAGCCCAAATAAAGAGCTGGCTCGCGAGCTAAGAGCTACAAAATTTCAAATGAGCTCTCGGCTCGCGAGCCAAGAGCCCAAATAAAGAGCTGGCTCGCGAGCTAAGAGCCAAGAGCCCAAAAAGAGCTGGCTCGCGAGCCAGGAGCCAAGAGCCCAAAAAGAGCCAGCTCTCGAGCCAAGAGCCCAAAAAGAGCTGGCTCGCGAGCCAGGAGCCAAGAGCTCAAAAAAGAGCCAGCTCGCGAGCCAGCTCGAGAGCCCATTTGAAATTTTGTGGCGAAAAGTACATTAAAAGTACTTTTTGGTACAAATGTGTACTCTGGTACAAAAAAAGTACTTTGTGTCGAAAAGTGCGTTAAAAGTACTTTTGGTACAAAAAAGTACTTTGTGCTGAAAAGTACATTAAAAGTACTTTTTGGTACAAGTGTACTCTGGTACAAAAAAAGTACTTTGTGTCAAAAGTACTTTTGGTACAAAAAAGTACTTTGCGCTGAAAAGTACAAAAAAGTACTTTGTCTCAAAAAGTACGTTAAAAGTACTTTTGGTACAAAAAAGTACTTTGTGCTGAAAAGTACATTAAAAGTACTTTTTGGTACAAAAGTGTACTCTGGTACAAAAAAAGTACTTTGTGTCAAAATGTACGTTAAAAGTACTTTTGGTACAAAAAAGTACTTTGTGCTGAAAAGTACATTAAAAGTACTTTTTGGTACAAAAGTGTACTCTGGTACAAAAAAAGTACTTTGTGTCAAAATGTACGTTAAAAGTACTTTTGGTACAAAAAAGTACTTTGTGCTGAAAAGTACATTAAAAGTACTTTTTGGTACAAAAGTGTACTCTGGTACAAGAAAAGTACTTTGTGTCAAAAAGTACGTTAAAAGTACTTTTGGTACAAAAAAGTACTCTGTGCTGAAAAGTACATTAAAAGTACTGTTTGGTACAAAAGTGTACTCTGGTACAAAAAAAGTACTTTGTGTCAAAAAGTACATTAAAAGTTCTTTTGGTACAAAAAAGTACTTTGGTGCAAAAAAAGTACTTTGTGCAACAGAAAATTTTTTTTGGCCCATAACTTTGGTACTTTGCTCAAGAGCCAAGAGCTCGCTGGCTCGAGAGCTGGCTCTTTTTGGGCTCTTGGCTCCTGGCTCGCGAGCCAGCTCTTTTTGGGCTCTTGGCTCGCGAGCTGGCTCTTTTTGGGCTCTTGGCTCCTGGCTCGCGAGCTGGCTCTTTTTGGGCTCTTGGCTCCTGGCTCGCGAGCCAGCTCATTATTTGGGCTCTTGGCTCGCGAGCCGAGAGCTCATTTGAAATGTTGTGGCTCTTGGCTCGCGAGCTGAGAGCTCATTTAAAATTTTGTAGCTCTTGGCTCGCGAGCCAGCTCTTTATTTGGGCTCTTGGCTCGCGAGCCGAGAGCTCGTTAGAAATTTTGTGGCTCCCGGCTCGCGAGCTGAGAGCTCATTTGAAATTTTGTAGCTCTCGGCTCGCGAGCCTGCTCTTTTTTTGGGCCCTTGGCTCGCGAGCCGAGAGCTCGTTTAAAATTTGTGGCTCCTAGCTCGCGAGCTAAGAGCCAATTTTCAGGAAAAGAGCGGCTCGCGAGCGTGCCAATACGAACCCTGGTTATAAGTAATCTAATCAATTTTTTGAATTTATTAAATTTAATGAATTTAATGAATTTAATGAATTTAATGAATTTAATGAATTTAATGAATTTAATGAATTTAATGAATTTAATGAATTTAATGAATTTAATGAATCTAATGAATCTAATGAATCAAAAGAATCTAATGAATTTAATGAATTTAATGAATTTAATGAATTTAATGAATTTAATGAATTTAATGAATTTTATGAATCTAATGAATCTAATGAATCAAAAGAATCTAATGAATTTAATGGATTTAATAAATTTAATGAATTTAATGAATCTAATAAATTTAATGAATTAAATGAATTTCACGAATTTAATGAATTTAATGATTTTATTGAATTTAATTAATTAAATGAATTTACTGAATTTAATGAATTTAATAAATTTAATGAATTTAATGAAATTAATGGATTTATGTATCTCAAAAGAGCAGTGAAGAAATGACTTTCTTTATCAACACAATCCAAATATCTTATTATAATAACCATTTAAAACAAATCTTCTACCATTCTACAAACTAGTTATCAGTTAGTTATGACATGATGTGTTATCTTGACATAAGAATACTCCTCCGTCTCACGCATTTTCACCTAGCACAACATTTCAATCGGTTCTAATAGTTTCTCTATAATTTCACCCACTTCCACGTACCATATGGAAATTATAACTCCGAAGAAGAATCAAACGTTTCACAATGTCACAGCTTTCTTTTATCGTATGCAAATAAATCGGCGGAAAATCATAGAACTGCAAAATTATACATATCGCCGCAGTTAGTACTTTTATACCTTTCACAGTTCAAACAAAAAAGAGAAGCTATTTAAACTCTATGATTACAAACAATTATTCATAGTTCAGCGCACAGTGCATTTTCCATTGACGGGTGAAAAACAATGCAATGGGCATTGGTAAACTCGTTATAACACATTCATTTTCTAAATCAATAGGTCTTTAGGTCTATAGAGCGATCATTGTCTTTGATCACTACTGATGGTTAAAATACGATATCAAGTTCAAGTCAGTAACGCTGCTGCAACTTTGTAGAACGAAAACGCTTACAAGCGGGTCACTCAGTTGGAACGACGGCCAGTGCATACCACTAAACCTAATACGAGTTATATGCTTTGCTAAAGTCACTATTGCTGCCATCAACATATAATTATTATGGATGATCAAATCTGAACAATTGTCAAGCTAAATCTCCAGTATAAATGCGAATCGATAGGGGAGAAAAAGTTTCAGTTAAGTTTGATATCTTAAAATGTATCCAACGAGCGGGTTTTATTGATTTGTGTATAAAAAGTGAAAAGACCGTCTCTGGCATAAAGGATAACAAATATAATCTAATTTTCAAAAGAAATTTGAGTATCTTAGCATAATGTTTTTAATGAAAAAGTTATACTCAGTGTGGTTGCTATGTGGACTCTTATGTTTGATATTAAACCTAACTTATGCCAAATTTATACCACTTATGACTGCAATGAACAAAACAACATCAACAAATGTCAATCAAATGTCTGGATTACAACAACTGCGGATTTTGCGTCATCTCATAAAGGATTGTGAAAGTGTTGAGTATCAGTTGTAGTCATTACACATGATAGGAATTAAAAAAAAAAAAATAAAAATAAACTTATATTACTTTTTAGGCCGTTATGTAAAAAGAAATGTTTTTACCTAACTAAAATATATATGACGACCCCGGAACCATAGTGATCTAAGTGACATTTCTACTAGTATGGAGTTCGTCACACAAAAGTGTAGAAATACCAAACTTTTTTTATTCTTTTTTTATGAAGTAAATGATCTTAAGTGCTACAAAATGCTACTATGCTGTCCATTCCGTTGTATATTTTTGTTTTTTTAGGCCTTGAAATTTTTGAAGAATTAAAGTTATGAGGATATCAATGCGGAAGTGGTCAAACTACATAATTAATTAGTAGAAAGTGAACATTTCTCCTCAATTAAGGGGAGAATAACCTGTACAGGAGTGAGATGCAAAGTAAAGCTTCTAACCGGTTTAACTTGGAAAATCCAGGGTGATCCTTGTCAATTACACTTCAAGTCTATTCACAGAGCTCCGTATTCGTGGTACTACTGCGGACGGAGTACCTCCATGTGGTGACGCCTAGAAACTTGTCTTTGACACCCGTCAGAGCACGGCTAACTGTGAGGGGAGAAACCTAAACCCAGGCAAGTCGGCTCAGAGTGAGCTATACCCTGGTCAGCGTCTGAATCAGAATGAGCGGCTGTATTAAAATCCTGGCAGGAGGAAAAAGTTTAAATTTCAATTAAAAGAAGTAAGAAAAGTATAAAAAATGTTGCCGACCACGGCAAACGAATTAAGGACCATGATTTGATGATATGCACCTGGAATGTTAGAACACAGGCGCATCCATCCGACTGGCGGAAGCCATCGAAGCGACAAGACGTGCAACATATACTATAGTGGCAATGCGGAGAAGCACAAGTTTGGATGTGGATTTGTGGTTGGCAAGAGATTGCGTCACCTAGTCTCACAGTTCAACCCGATGTGTGAACGAATAGGCACCATAAGTCAAGACAAAGTATTCACACATAACACTGCACACTGAAACGTCGAACAAAGGCATTAGACTGATTGATTTGTCTGCGGCAAGAAATATCGTAGTTAGCAGCACTAGATTTGACCAAAAAAATATATATATGGCAACATGGTTATCTCCAGATTAATTTACGAGGTTTCAGATAGATCACGTGGTAGTCGATGAAAGGCACGCATCGAGTGTTCTGGACATACGAGTGATAAGGGGTGCGAATATTGGCTCCGATCACTTCCATACCGCAGTTAAGGTACGCACAAGGCGTAGCATGGCGAAAAACGTACGTAACCAGGCACAAAGAAAGCTGGACATCGGTAAACTGCGGTAAACTCCTGATAATATAACCTCGCTGTGGCAATATATAGCCGACTCCATAGAACGGACTGCAAAAAGCGTACTTGGGTACTCAAATCCGTCTCAAGAAGATGCCTGGTGCGATGATGAATGTCGCAATGCCACGAGAGAGACGGATGCTGCATACAGAGCGAAACTGCAGCCAATGGCAACGCGAGCTGTTCGTGAACGGCACAGGGAGAAAAGACGATGAAGAGGCAGGATGAGTGCACTGGGTTGCTCCAAAGTAAAGGAGAAGCCCGAAAATTCAACAAGCGAGTTAAGGCGATAATGCTTGGAACAGGGTTTACCTTCTACAAGGACAGCTATGGTCAGCTTGTGACGGACCCGGATAACGTTCTGAAGATATGGAGAGATCATTTTAGAAATTTACTGGATACTGACACCACTCCAGAAGAACCCGCGCCAATCCATGACAATGGTATTAACTGTCCACTTTCGAGCCAGAGCGAGATACGTATGGCCATCTCCCGCCTTAAAAACAACAAAGCTGCTGGAGCCGATGGTCTCCCTTCTGAATTGTTTAAGGCTGGCGGGGAGGAGCTGATTAGGAGCATGCATCAGCTCATGGAGAACATCTGGCTAGAGGAGAGCATGCCCGGGGATTGGAGTCTCAGTCTGTTATGTCCCATATACAAGAAAGGAGATCGTAGTGAATGTAAGAACTACCGTGGAATAAGCCTATTACCAATTGCGTACAAGGTCCTTTCATGCATATTGTGTGAACGTCTAAAGCCAATTGTAGAAAAACTAATTGGACCATATCAGTGCGGCTTTAGACCTGGCAAATCTACGACGGATCAAATATTTACCTTACGACAAATCCTGGAAAAAACTCATGAAAGGCAGATCAATACCTACCACCTCTTTGTCGACTACAAAGCTGCCTTCGACTCTCCGATAAGGAATAGGCTATATGAGGTCATGGCTGAGTTTGGTATTCCTGCAAAACTAATTCGACTTTCAAGATGTACCTTGGAAAACACCAAATCCAATATTAAGATGTATAAGGATCACTCTGAACCATTCAACACAGAAAGAGCTCTCAGGCAGGGTGATAGCTTGTCCTGTACACTATTTAATATAGTCATGGAGAAGGTGACGAGAAAGGCTGGTGTCAACATGTCTGGCACCATATTCCACAAGAGCCACATGCCACTAGCCTACGCCTATGATATAGACATCATTGGCCGAAATCTGCGGGATGTTATTGCAGTTTTCTCATCACTAGAAAAAGAGTCGGCAAAAATGGGTTTCGCGGTAAATGCTCCAGCGAGAAAGGTGGTTGAAGGCGAACCTGAAGGACGGTGCAGAGCACGGAGACCCAAACTTCATTGGAAGGACCAAGTGGTGGGCGACGTGCCACCAACTTGTACTACTAACTGGAGAACGCACGCAGAACACCGAAGCGTGTGTAATACTTTAATACTTCAGGCCTCTAATTTATGAACCACGTTCGTAATTTGTAATGGGCCACTTAAGTAAGTAAATAACTAATATGGATTGAATGAATGAATTAAAAAATTTGTTTGAGGATATGTATAAAATTATTTGGATGATTTTTAGAATTAATAAAAGTAAGTAATAACCAAAAGGTTTTTTAATTTATAACATTGCGGTAGCTACTCCGCACAGCGTCGTGTTTTCATACATAAGGAGGCCAAACATAATTATCATAAAAGAAGGGAAATTAGTACACATTGCTTTTATAAATAGGAAAGGACAAAAGGAAGTTTTGTGAAAATAGGGCCAAGGACACACCCACCTCCTATATATCCTAAAATGGAAAATAATATATTTTCCAAAATTATTGGTGGTATTGAACCAATTTTGCCGATTTGTCTCTGATATATTACTGAGATCTCGATTAAATAATATCAAATTATCTCAAAGGACACGCCCACCTTCTATATATCCTGAAATGGAAAAAACTTATATTTTCCAAAATGAGACAAATTCGCTAAATTGTGAATAAAAGCGAAACGCGATAATCGATTTCTATAATCTATGTCTCATTTTGTTCATAGGTTATGTTAAATTACCGCACGGGTTAACACACTCCCATCATGTTCAAACTTTGGCTATTCTAAAATCTGCAAAGACTTATGATTTTTGGGAAATGCCACCGACAAAAATACAACATGGCTTCCAGCCAACCAGACAGACGGACATATTTTTAAAATACTTATCTCTTCTTGAAAATTTTAACGAAATCTACTTCTTTTCTAATTTAGTCTTCACAGAATTCATCATCTACAACTTCATGGCAATGTTTGAAACTGACAAGTTTAAACTTATTTGATGACATCACAAATCGTGATATTGTGCCCGTTTGGAGGGGTGTTCGATTTGTGCGGATGACGACTGAAACTACAGAGAACAAACCTTTAACGAGGGATCCTTTGTACAGGTATGATAAAAATCTTCTTATTAAATAAATTTAGACTTTGATTTGATTTTTATTATGTTTTCTTATTCTTTTCCAAGTGATTTTTGGAAGCGCATGGATCTTCAGCATCTAACATGGTTCGATCGCATCGCTTTGAGTTTTACCAGACTATTAAGCACCCATAGACTGGAGGTTAATTTAAAGGAGTTAACAGAGGCGTATTTGCGGAGCACAAGCGATAAAGGTAGGTACGGGTACTAATTTGCAGAATATGCGGTAACAAAAAATTATAATTTTGGAAAAATCTATACAAGTAAAAATCTGATAAATTAAATTTAAATCCGAACCCACCTTATATATACTTTAATTTCTACAACATTTGTATATTCATTACACAGTAAAAAACATGATTTTGGGACTCAATTCTGAGAACTGCACATGAAAGTATTCCCAAAAAGAAGAAGTTCTGCATCATTCATTTTGTCAAGTTACATGCCATAATAATTTAATATCGATTTGAAGTTAGTAAGTATCGTATAGGGGCATTTGTCACGTTTTTGACTATTTTGTTATGTTGTTATATGGTGGCGTATGATTATCATTAGTAATATTCCACGTAAATCATACGCCACGGAGTACAACAGTTTTATTGTAACTGCTACAAAATAAACGCAGTTCAAAATCATTTGATGAATTCAAAAGTCAAGCTGTTTCTTATCTAGGGAAACGTTATATAAACAGATTAAAGGAATTGTAATACTTCATTTTTTTTTTTAAATTTGTTTCAGCTAAATCGGACTAGTGGTTCTCGAGTAATGTCAAACAAAAGAGCATAAAACATAACAAATTTCCCTATTCGATACCTACTAACTTTAAATCGATATAAAATTATTATGGCATGTAGCTTGACAAAACGAATGATGCAGAACTTCTTCTTTTTAGGGCTACTCCCACGTGCAGTTCTCCGAATTGAGTCCCAAAACAATGAGCTAACAAATGTTGCACTGTGTTATACAATGTTGCACATTTTCTAATCCCTTTCGATTTCATTCCACAGATTACTTTTCCACCACCAATTCCACCGACCCAGTGGGTACAGCACGCCATCGCCGGCATCGATATAATATGATGATTACCATGATGTTTGGTGTAACTGCCTTAGGTTCGGTCCTCGTACCCATGGGTTTTCAGCTGCTCTCAGTTATAAGCGGAAAGGCGTTGTTACTGGCAAAATTGGCTCTACTTTTGGCCTCCATAAATGGCCTAAAAAGAGTAAGTGCCGAAAAAGTAATTGTCAACCATGCAATCCATGATTTATAGAGCAGTTTATTACCGTCCTTACCTACTTCAGGTTGCCAACACTGGCCTACACTATGGACTCTATCATGTACCCGGTGAGCATTATGGTGGTTATTACGATCGTGGAGATGTACATCATCCAAGAAATGTACAACACCCCACCGCTGTGGGCCAACCGATAGAAGTGGGATTGTAATCAGGGGGTAAATTTGTAATGTAAGAGAAAAACGATTAAAACCAAGTGGCAACACTTATAGAGAATAAAAAGCTTTTGTAGGGTTGTTGTTTAAGCTAAACGAAGAATAACATTTAGCTGAGTTTGAAACCTTAAAAAGAAAAATATTGTGGCTTTTAATTTTCAAGCATTTGTGAGGGTTGGGATAAAGGAGGTTGGATTTGTGGTATTGAAAAGTTAACCAAAAAACGAAAACAGGCAACAAGTGTTGGTTTCATTCATAAAAATTGTGATTCCAGTAGAAGCTTTCTGTGAAGGGATTTGTATAAAAGGACTTGTGTTTTGAAGCGTTTTAACATTCTAACGACTGTTGGCCAAGTTAACGGTCGTCTTTGAATATCTCAGTGTCTCACTTCACTCAAAGCGGTGTGGTCTAAACTCACAACCAATCAGTCAGTTCTCAGTTCAAATTTCGGTTGTCCTTTGCTACCATTCGAGTGTTGATGCAGCGAGTTAGCCAAAGTTAATTCAATTTGAATATCTTGTGTGTTATTGTAGTCCAACGTACGACAGAACTCCGGCAGCAGCAACAGATTGTGTTAAGTGCGTTTTTTTTGTCGATATTCTGGACGATTTGTTGTTTTTTCCTTGTGTGTTCGGGCTAATAAAGTTATTATTTGCGTAACAAGCGCAAAGAGTTCTTTTGAAACTTTTCTTTTGCGCTCCATGAATAAAACGTGATGGTTATTTAAACCAAAAATTATTTGAATAAAAAGTATTTGGGGTCCAATAACGCAAGTGACACAAGCAAGAAACCCTATTTTGTAACCGAAAATAGAAAACAAACCCAACAACAAGTGTTTGACGGCAAGTGTTGCTAAGTATTTTTTTCCAACTTAACTGAAGACAATTAAGTGAACATTGTGTAAAAGCAAATTTATATTAATAAAACAACTTTTTTTGGAGACCCTTAACAAAAAGTGGTACATTTTAAGTTGAAGCATCATCTTCTTCTTAGATCCCACATACATATTTTATGCATGAGCATTATTGGGCTGACATTTATTTAAGCTGTTACAAAATTGCCCAAGTGATATCTACCACCAACCGCTAACAACAAATTATTGCCATTGCCCGTACCACAAGTTAATTAACTAATTTATCTGTGTTCGGTTGGGTACAAATGTGACAAAACCGCAAAAATCAAGATATATTTTGTGCTAAATAAATACAAAAATCATAACGAAGAAGAGAAAACGGAAAATTGCGACCCCCCCAAGAAAAATCTCTGGTTTTTGCGGTAAACATTAGGTGTTTGCGACCCAACGCTATTTACAAAGAAACCTTAGTGTTACCTTTGTCACGATTGGACAACATCAGCGGCAGAGACGGCATCGTTGTCTAAACCAACCAAAGCAATTACAATCATCCTAATCGTCGTAGTCGTCGTCTTCTCCAACTACTTTCTAACTACTATACAACAACGAAGGTGTGAGTGGGTACTTTTTGTGTAAATTCATCCATTCAAAATGAAAGCAGTCGTCTTCTTTTCATTGTCAATTATAGTGCTGAGTGTTAAGGTAAGTACCACCACATAAGGGCATTATGAGCATCTGTGTTTGGGACAGATTGGGATTCCAACACATTGTTTAGCAAGAAGTGGGGAATGGGGGGGGGCACATATTTTATTGAATGTGGCGAAATATAAGAATAATTTATATACCAAGGGAATTTTGAGTATCTACACCTTATGTGAGATGCAAATAAGAAGTGGTACGAAATTGCTTTTAAATTATTTAAAGATTAAGTTATAAGAAGTGCAAAAATATTTAAACATATATTTAAGGTTGTGGCCTTCTGTTATACTTTATTTAAAGTTATAGTTAAAAAAATATCAATCAAAATGTATTGAGAAAAATTAGAAAAATTTAAATTGATACTGAAAAAATTTAAATTCCATGGAAAAATTCAAATTGGTGAGGAGATTTTTTAATTACTAAATTTAGTTGTTCAATAAAAATTGAGGTTTCCAATATCAGTTTGCATTTTTTAATGTCAACTTTTGCTTTAATTAACATTGGAAAATGTAAACGAATGTTGAAAAACTTTGAATTAATGTTGAGAAAATATAATTTTGAATTTGAAATATCCAATGTGATAAAGAAAAAATACATGTTCGTATTGGAAAATACAAATCAATATTGAGAAACTTTATGTAAATACTAAAAAATTATAAATGTAATTAATAGATTAATGTAAAAGTGAAAAATTATTTTAAAAAAGTTCGTTTCGATGTTGGTATTTTTAAATTTAAAATTCGTTCGCCTTTTTGAAATGGGGAAAAAAATTAGGGAAATTCTAACTGCTATCAAGAAATTAAAACATAGATATCTTTAGTGTACAATATTATTGTGTTGTTATAATTGTGTTTATTGGTCAAGAAATATCGAAGAAAGATTAAAGAGGGGCGTCAATGCCTTTTATATGTGCCGGAACTCTATAGCTAAAAGTTGGGGACACGGCCCGAAGGTCACAACGTGGCTGTATGCCACGGTAGTCCGGTCAATTAACACCTATGAATGTCTGGTTTGATGGGAGGGCCTGGATAAGAGTAATTTATTGAACAGCAAGGTCGAAAGGATGGCTGTAATGGGGATTAGTGGGGCTAAAAGGCTCATTTGACGAAAACTCGTGCCAAAAATAAAATTTCGAGTTGTTTGACTGGCCAAAAAGGTGTATAGCCATTTTGAGTTGATAGTTTAGTTTTTATAGCTAGTCAAAGTTGGGCTATTTTGACAAAGAATGAAAAATGCAAAAAAAAATTATATAAATGCAGAGCTAAACTAGATTTTGTTCAAAATCGGTTGGAGATAAAACCATGAATTTTATTCTCTTGATTTTAGGAACAATTTCAAAGATGTTAAAAAAATAATATTTGATGAATTTCATATCTTACTTACTTACTTAAGTGGCCAATTACAATTTACGAAACGTAGTTCATAAATTTGAGGCCTGAAGTAATAAAGAATTCCACACGCTTCGGTCTTCTGCGTGTGTTCTCCAGTTAGTCCTACCAGATGATGGCACTTCGCCTACCACTTGGTCCTTCCAACGGAGTTTGGGTCTCCCTGCTCTGCGCCGTCCTTCAGGTTCGCCTTCAAACACCTTTCTCGCTGGAGCATTTACATCCATCCTGGCAACATGTCCCAGCCATCGAAGTCGTTGGATTCTGACTCTTTTAGCTACGTCGATGTCGTGGTAAAGCTCATACAGCTCATGGTTCATCCGATGGCGAAACTGGCCTTCGACACAGATAGGTCCATATATTTTTCGGAGTACTTTTCTCTCGAATACTCCCAGGTTTTGTATGTCCGTTGTAGTAAGCACCCATGATTCGGCACCATACAACAGAACAGGTAAGATAAGCACCTGGTATAGCTGTTTCTTAGTATTCCGAGAGAAGGTGGTGTTACTAAAGTGCTGCCGAAGTCCGTAGAAACATCTATTGGCTAGCACTATTCTCCGTTTAATTTCTTGGCTGACATTATTCATCTTGTTGACGGAAGATCCGAGGTAGGTAAATTCGTCGACTACCTCAAAACAATAATTGTCAACGTTCACGGTGCGTCCCCATCGAGAGGACTCTTTGTTCGTCGAAATCATTATTTTTGTTTTGTCCTCGTTGACCGCTAAACCCATTTTTGCTGACTCCTTTTCTAGCGATGAGAAAACTGCAGTAACATCCCGCAGATTTCGGCCAATGATATCTATATCATCGGCGTAGGCTAGTGGCATGTGGCTTTTGTGGAATATGGTGCCAGACATGTTGATACCAGCCTTTCTCATCACCTTCTCCATAACTATGTTAAATAGTGTACAGGACAGGCTATCGCCCTGCCTGAGACCTCTTTCCGTGTTGAATGGTTCAGACTGATCCTTACCAATCTTAACCGAGGATTTGGTGTTGTCTAAGGTACATTTGCAAAGTCGAATCAGCTTTGCAGGAATACCAAACTCAGACATGGCCTCATAAAGCCTATTCCTTATCGGAGAGTCGAAGGCAGCTTTGTAGTCGACAAAGAGGTGGTAGGTGTCGATCTGCTTTTCATGGGTTTTTTCCAGGATTTGTCGTAAGGTGAATATTTGATCCGTCGTAGATTTGCCAGGTCTAAAGCCGCACTGATATGGTCCAATTAGTTTTTCTACAATTGGCTTTAGACGTTCACACAATATGCTTGAAAGGACCTTGTACGCAATTGGTAATAGGCTTATTCCACGGTAGTTCTTACATTCACTACGATCTCCTTTCTTGTATATGGGACATAACAGACTGAGACTCCAATCCCTGGGCATGCTCTCCTCTTGCCAGATGTTCTCCATGAGCTGATGCATGCTCCTAATCAGCTCCTCCCCGCCAGCCTTAAACAATTCAGCAGGGAGACCATCGGCCCCAGCAGCTTTGTTGTTTTTAAGGCGGGAGATGGCCATACGTATCTCGCTCTGGCTCGGAGGTGGACAGTTAATACCATCGTCATGGATTGGAGCGGGGTCTTCTGGAGTGGTGTCAGTATCCAGTAAATTTCTAAAGTGATCTCTCCATATCTTCAGAACGTTATCCGGGTCCGTCACTAGCTGACCATCGCTGTCCTTGCAGGAGGGCAACCCTGTTCCACGCATTCTCGCTTTCACTCTCTTGTAGAATTTTCGGGCTTCCCCTCTACTTCGGAGCAACTCAGTGCACTCGTCCTGCCTCTTCTTCAGCTCCTTCTTTTTTCTTTTAAAAAGACGCGTTGCCTGTCGTCTCTTCTCCCTGTGCCGTTCACGAACAGCTCGCGTTGCCATTGGCTGCAGTTTCGCCCTGTATGCAGCAACCGTCTCTCTCGTGGCATTGCGACATTCATCATCGTACCAGGCATCTTCTTGAGACGGCTTTGAGTACCCAAGTACGCTTCTCGCAGCCCGTTCTAAGGAGTCGGCTATATTTTGCCACTGCGAGGTTATATTGTCAGGGGTTGGAGCATTCCGCAGCAGTTGAGTTAGGTGGTTGGAGTAAGCGTTTGCTACCTCTGTGGTCCGCAGTTTACCGATGTCCAGCTTTCGTTGTGCTTGGTTACGTACGTTTTTCGCCATGCTTAGCCTTGTGCGTACCTTAACTGCGGTAAGGAAGTGATTGGAGTCAATGTTCGCACCCCTAATCACTCGTACGTCCAGAACACTCGATGCGTGCCTTCCATCGACTACCACATGATCAATCTGGTTCCTCGTCAATTGATCTGGAGATAACCATGTTGCCTTATGAATATTTTTATGGTCAAATCTAGTGCTGCAAACTACCATATTTCTTGCCGCAGAGAAATCAATCAGTCTGATGCCATTGTTCGACGTTTCGGTGTGCAGACTGAATTTTCCGATGGTAGGCTCAAATGCGGTTTCCCTGCCTATTTTAGCATTAAAATCGCCTAGTACAATTTTAATGTCATGGCTCGGGCTACGGTCATATACATTTTCTAGGCTCTCGTAGAACTCGTCTTTGTCCTCATCGCTTTTCTCTTCTGTCGGAGCATGGGCACATATAAGTGTTATGTGGAAAAACTTTGTTTTGACTCTTATGGTGGCTATACGTTCACACACCGGGTTGAACCTTGAGACTAGGTGTCGCAGTCTCTTGCCAACCACAAATCCACATCCAAACTCGTGCTTGTCCGCATGGCCACTATAGTAGATGTCGCACGTCTTCATGCGCGAGCACCCGTGTCCCGTCCACCGGATTTCCTGTAAAGCGGTTATGTCAGCCTTGTATTCTTCGAGGACTTCCGCCAGTTGGATAGAGGCACCTGGTCTATACAGTGTTCTAACATTCCAGGTGCATATCCTTAAATCATGGTCCTTAATTCGTTTGCGGTGGTCGTCAACATTTTGGGGGGTCCATTTTATTCTTTTCTTACTTCTTTTCATTGCAATCGGTTATACGTCAGTGGCGGGTTGCAAGCCCAGCGCACCACGTCGCAGTTTTCTCCTCCTGCCAGGATTTTATTACAGCCGCCCATTCTGGGTCAGACGCTGACCAGGGTACCGCTCACTTTGAGCAGACGTGCCTGGTTTTCATATCAAAACCTATAAAAAAGGGACATTTTGAACCCGACCTCCTCAGATTTTAATGAAACAGAAACACAAATTACATTTTTGAAAATATGTGGGCGTGGCAAGGTACGGATATATTTGAAAAATTACGGTAATTGGTACTTTTAAGCTGCGATATCTATGGAATGACTCAATCGATTTGAAAGATCTTGGTGCCTTTAGAAAGGTATATATGTCAGCTATCGAAAACATACACTGCAAAAAAAATTTTGTGCCAAAAATAAAAGTTTAAACTTGGAAAACACATCGAAGATCAAGCCTTTTTCCCAAAAAAAAAATATTTTTAGATAGGCCTATTTAATATATATATCTAAAAACTAAATATATATAATCTATAATATAAAAATAAGTCGCTGAATGTGTTGCTAAGCGCAAAACTCGAGAACGGTTGGACCGATTTGGCTCAATTTTTTTTTCAGTTATTCGTAATTGCCAGGAGTAGGTTTTTACGAAAGAAAATTTTGGAAAACCTTCCGGAAAAATCGGGAAATTGGAAAAATCGAAAATTGTGTTTTTGTATAGAATTTTGTGTGCAATTGTTACAGAATGGCTTTTTAAATACAAAAATATAAATTTTTTGTTAAAAAATTCGGAAAATTCCGGAAAAGTTCAAAAGATGGGAAAATTTTTTTCGACGAAATTTTGCATTTTATGGAATGAATTAAAAAATTTGGAAGGTGTAACTGTGAATATTTTCGGATAATAATTCCAAAATGACTTTTCGAATGGAAAAATAGAAAACTTCTTGGTGAAAAATTCGGAAAATTCCGGAAAAACTTGGATTTTTTTTTACAAAATTTTGCATAGCATCGCTTGATTTGATAAAATTTATTTTAAAAAATTTCGGATAATAGAAAAATTCTTGGTGGAAAACTCGGAAAATTCCGGATGCACTGTGAAAAGTTGGATTTTTCGACGAAATTTTGCATTGTATCGCTTGATTCAATGATTTCAGTCGACGTAAAGGTGGAAAATTCGTTATGGTGCTTGGAAAATTTCGGATTATTGTGAAATTTATTATGTTAAAAGATTAAACGCAAAATGATCTTACATCTGTTAAGATATCGCCGGTTATTTCAACAGTACTGCGTTAACATTTACGTCAATGTCGAAACGGATTGTTTAAATTTTATTCGTTTCAATTCAAAGCTCGACAACGTTTGCATTTACTCGAAAACAATACCCATTGGGAGGCAACTGTTTCTGCTCTAGCGAATCAAATTCGTACATTGTTTGCGATCATCGTAGCCACGTATCATCTGCGGAGGACGAGATTTGACGACATTTTGCACAGAGTTCGCACGACAACATCGAATTTCCATTGAAATTGAGTTTAGATTGAAGACATGTGCGTGCTCATGTGCGGCAGTCTACTGTCGGAATTGGGAATACCAGCGCCAAATCGTTCGATGCACGATGCATTCAATCGCGAATTGCAGCGAGATCCAGACTTTGATCGAGATGATCGGACTAAAAGGTTCCGAACAAATGTGCGCCCGTTGAATGCAGAGCAAACGAACGTGAACGATTCGCTGATGACGGTTGTTGCCGATGGAATGGGAGGCATTTACTTTCTCGATGCACCCGGTGGGACAGGCAAGACATTGGTCATTTCTTCGATACTGGCAACAATTCGATTAAGATCGCAAATTGCGTTAGCTGTTGCATTCTATGGTATTGCTCCCACATCGGTCGAACTGCACATTCCGCTTTGAAGCAGCCGTTTAATCTTCACACGGTTGACAAGCCAATGTGCAGCGTAATTGTTGCGAGAATGCAAAATCATCATTTGGGATGAATCGGCTACTGAATTTTCAAGACAGCTACTGGAGTTTGGCAATGGTCAAAAGGACGTCGACAGCTCTAATGTTATTATTCAAAGTAGAATCGATGGAGAAATGCATTCATAAAAATCCGTTGATAGCGTGACCAACGAGAATGAGGCGACCAAGTATCCGACAGAATTTTTTAACTTCCTAGATGAGCCAGGAATTCAGCCGCATAATTTATAGCTGAAGGTGGGATCGATCATAAGCATTTTTCGGAATCTGAATCATCCGAAATTGAGCCACGGTACGTGGTTGTCCGTCAAGAAACTGATGACCAATGTGATTAAATCGGCGTTCATCAAGGTCAAATTCAAAGGAGAGGAAGTCCTTACCCACGTATTCCTATTATTCTAACCGACCTTCCCATCCAAATTCAAGCGAATTCAACTCCCCATTCGATTAGCTTTTGCGAAGACAATCAATGTCGCAAGGCCAATCTTTGGAAGTTTTTGAGATCAGTCTCGAATATTCCTGCTTTTCACAAGGTCAGCTGTACGTTGCCTGTTGGGGTGTTGGCACACCGTCTTTATTGTTTTTTTTACGCTGGAAAACAAATCGAAAAACATTGTTTTTCAGATCGCTCTTCATTGATTTCGATTAAATTCAAATAAAACACATTAAACACATTGTGTTTTACTTTTACCCTGGAGCTTATATGAAGGCGTTACCCTAGGAGTGACACGAAGTTTGCTGGGTCCGAAATTGTATGGCAGAACAACGTTTGCCGGGTCAGCTAGTATATATCTAAAAACTAAAATGGGATTTTTCTAATTTTTTTTTTTTTTAAATTTTTACTAAATGCTCCTCACCAGTTTATTCATGTGTTCTACAAATTCCTGGACAAAAAATATTTACATATGACTTCTAGAGGAGTATTTAGTCAAATCGATGAACATATATATGGGGACTATATCTAAATTTGAACCGTTTCTCACAATTTTACTATAGATTGTCTCTGGCCCAAAAGACGAAGATGTGGCAAATTTCATTGCGATTGAAGCAAAATTTCGATCTGTACTTCGAGAACAAAAACACAAAAAACAAAAGTCTGTAATCCACCACTTTTCCCGCCCTTTTCTTTTAGGCGTGACATCTATTTTTACAGCACATAATCTTTGAAGTCTCAAGATTTATCAGATTAAGTTTCAAATCGATATCTGCTGTCGTTCAAAAGTTATGATTTTTGGAACGTGTTTTCCCAAAATGAGCCACAATGCGGCGGTAATCCTTATGTTGACTCCATTTCTGACTTTACTGATGGTTAAAAAATGGAATAGGGTACAGGAGCTGGTGTCTACAGCGAAAACCTGCAGCTAAGCCTCTTTTTTAGACTACATAATGAAAGCAGCCTTTTTCATGCTGAGGTACTGGGCATTCAAAATGCTGCGGAGGCTATAATGGGATGTGGGATTGATACTAGCCAACGGATAACCCTATGTGTGGATAGCCAGGCTACAATAAAAGCGATCAATTTTTCTTCTTTCTTCTTTAATGGCAGCAACAACAGAAATTTATCCATCAGTAGCCGTACGTAGAAAAGTATTCCAAGCGCTTCGGTCTTTTGCGCTCTGTAGATAGTTCGTCACACCAAGCTTATTTAACAGCTCTTTCACCTGGTTCATCCATCGGAGTTTTGGTCGCCCCTTCCTGCGCCGCCCATCGAGCGGGAGCGTTTTCGTCCATTCGTACAACGTGTCCAAGCCAGCGCATTCGGTCTATTTGAAAGTGCTGGACTACTTCGATGTCGTTGAACAGCTTATGATTCATTCGACGACATTATTCGCCGTTAACGATGATGGGTCCAATTTTTGCGTAGTATTTTTCTCTCGAAGACTCCTAGAATTTGTCGTTAAATCGCTTGCTTAGCAACGGTTTGCGATCAATACTCGTCTTTTGATTTCCAGGCTGACATTATTATATTTATTTATGGCGGAGCCAAGGTAGACAAAATCATCTACCACCTCAAAGTTATAGTTGTCAACGTTCACGCAGCGTCCCAGGCGAGTGGACTCTTTGTTCGTTGCAACAAATAACTTGGTTTTGTTCTCGTTTATCACCAGACCCACCTCAGCCGACTGCATTTCAATGCTCGAAAAAGCCGCAGTAACATCTCGCAATCCACGTCCAATAATATCTATATCATCAGCATACGCGAGCAACATGTGGCTTTTGTTAAATATGGTGCCATTCCTGTTTACTGCTGCTTTTCGCATGATCATCATCATAATGGTTAAATGTTAAAGACTTTTGTAATTACGCTGAATTTATTAATATTTTGAGTAAGATATAGGCTTCTTGAGTATGGACTCTGCGAATGTTGTGGAATATTCAATCTTTTACGCCAACAAATATTCGAATGCTACTGGCAAAAACATATTTAATGTCAACTTTGTTATATGGGTGCGAATTATTCATGAGCTGTGACTCAAAAAGTTCCCGAAAACTAAATATCACATACAATGCCGTGCTGAGATATGTTTTTGGTTTGAGAAAATTTGACCATATATCGAGCTACGCAAATAAGATATATGGAGTCACATTTAAACTTACTTAATTTCCCTTTGCACCCCATGAATGAGGTATGGGATAGCTTCTCGCGTTCTCGCGGCACCTACTTGTTTATCGACGAATGCGAACGTCACTGTTTGAGAAGCAATTACTACACACGACGCTTAATACTTCGAAGTTGCTGTCACCAACATTCGAGGGGAGCCGAGAATGAAAGAAAATTTTATTTATTTTTTTTCTTTTTAAGATGGCTGGAGCCAGGTTTGAACCTGCGATCTCCCGCATGGTAGTCGCGTGTTCTAACCACTATGCCACGGCCGGTCCCAGTCACATTTAATAATCTCCTTAAAAAAAACCAAGGTTTACACAATGTTATATACTCCATGGAACCAAGTTATCTTTACAGTCGACTATCTTTCAGTCAATCGTTGAGGTGAAATGACTTATTGTATATTAGATACCGATATCGCATATCATAAAATCAATTTTTCGTTGCGTCGATACGTCTTTAAAAAAATTAAAAATTCTATTTATGAGTACTTTAACAACTTATAACGTATACAAACAAAAAATTTTATTTTTTTTAAATTATTTTTATTATTATATTTTTTTTTTTATGTTATATTATATCTACCATTACATAAAACTTATTTGCAATGTTTCACCTTTAAACTAATACAATTTCTGTACAATAATTATAAGATGATTTGTCTTGTTGTGCAGAAAAAACAATAAATAAATACAAAATACAAAAATACTCAGGATTGAATTTGGACTACATTGTACCAATTAATGAGAGACGGCAATTCTATAAAAAATTTCCTTATACCAAGGAATATTCAAAGCTGTTCAAAGCTTTGCTGGTTAATGTATAATTTTCAATATTGAAATACCTGTTCAAGAATATAAACTATTGCAAATATGTACTTACCTTTTTTTGATTTCGAGACTTGGGTGAGCAACGTTTTGAAGAAATTATGACGAATATGGCGGCGTGTCTGAAAATAAAATTAAAAAAAAATGTGTAACTTTTTGCAAAATGTTCGCATATGCGAATGCGAATTATTCGCATCGTTTTGTACATTCGCTTTCGCATTCGCATTCGTATAAATATATATTTCAATACTAGAGGACCCGGCGAACTTCGTCTCGCCTCAATTTAATGCCTTCAGTAAGCTCAGTAGAGAGTGATATGATAAACAATGTTTTTAGATTAGTTTTTCGCCGCAAATACAAACAACGAAGACGGTTCTCCAAAACGTGAAAAGGTAACGTACAGCTGATCGCACGAAAAACAGGAAAATTAGAGTTTAATCCCACATGCTTCCAACGATTGACCTGGCGATTTATTGATTGTCATTGCCAAATCCAAAAGAACGGGGAAGGACTTCCTCTTCTTTGAATTTGCTCTTGATGATTGTCGGTTAAATTACATTGTTTACCAGTTGCTTGACGGACAACCGTTGGACAATTTCGGTTGATTTAGATTCCGCACCTTCATCTGTAAATTATGCGGCACATCAAGCGAGTTGAAAAATTCGATCGCATTGTTGCTAACGACTTCTCTATTCTTTGCTGCTAGTATTGCCCAATCATTAATCCAACCGAGATTTTTATAACTTTGTGCAATGCCGTGGAACACTTTAGTGATGAGTTCCCATTCGACGATATGAACATGAAAAAATTAGCAGGGAACGATATCAATTCAGCCGAAACTTCAACACGAATTTGGCCATTGCGAAGCGCCAGCAGTTGTCTCGAGAATTCAAAAGACAATGGGAGGTTCTGCAATGCGATCGTCATGTTCGACAATTTCCTGCATAATTTAAGTAAATCGGCAGCAGTAGATTTCGTGAGCAGTATCATAGCCCCACCTAATCGTTTTAAATCACCTCGTAAATCCTTCATTGTTCGGTCAACTACTTCCAAAGCTCGATTTTTGGCTATAGCGCATTCATCCCAAATTTTGATTTTGCAATCTCGAATCAATTTCGCTGTCGCCGAATTCTTGCTCATTGTGTACTTTGGCTTGAGGAGATTCATCGACAGTTCGACTGCATTCCAACAATGTGGCAGCCATGCCAGAGAATGCAGCGGCCAACGTTGTTTGAGATCTTGACCGAATTGTTGTTAGAATCAACAAAAAAATGTATTGCCTGTCCCACTCGGGGCATCATGAAAGTAAATGCCTCCCGTTTCAACGTCAACTACCTTCATCACCAAATCGTACACGTTCTTGTACTCGGCATTTAACAGCGACACAGTTGTTCGAACTCTTTCGGTCAGCGCATCTTGATTATAGTCTTGATCCTGTTAAAATTCGAGATCGAATGCATCTTGCATCGAACGATTTGGCGCTGGCATTGACAATGTCGGCAGCAGATTTCACCACATGAGCACGCACATATCATCCGGTCGGGTGCGACGGATGACATGTGACTCCGATGATCGCAATCAATGTAAGAATTTGAAACGCTGACGCAGAAACGGCCGCATTAGCAAGCATTGAGTCCGTTTTCGAGCAAGCCTACCGAAATGCGGCACACATCACACCATCCACAGTACGCAGGGAATTGAAGGATAGCAAAGATAGAAGCACACAACATGGCGTGGATGATCTGTGTATAGTCTAACTAATTATTGAACGACGTTTACGTCACCTAAGGTTTGATCGTCCAATAGGAGGCATTAGTCAAGCAATTAGCTCTCCCTAAAAAAAAAACTAAAAAGCCGTAACGGAATAAATACCCGCAATTCAATTAGATAACCTTATTTTTTACACATAAACTTATTTTCTGAAAAAATTATCAAATTGATAAATATTGCATAGGATATCAATATATACTTTTTTATCTAAATGCTAATTATCTCCTTTAATTCTCCAATCAAAGTTTATCCAAAATTTTCCACCTTAATTATCAAATTGTGATAATTTTTTTTTAATTGTTCGTAAGTGGCATATTTTTTTATGCAAGAACATTTTGGGGAAATCCTTCGGAAAAGTCGGGAAATTTATGTGCAATTGTTACGAATTGGCTTTTTGAATGGAAAAATAGAAATATTGTTAGCGAAAATATCGGTTTTTTTCGTAATATGCCACTTACGAACAATTGAAAAATAAAATTATCATATTAGGTCAGCGTTTTCACTTGATTAATTACCATAAATTTTTCACACCATTTTTAAATATATAGATTTCACAATAATCCGAAATTTTCCAGGCAACACAACGAATTTTCCACCTTTATATCGTCTGAAATCATCAAATCAAGTGTCACAATGCAAAATTTTGTCAAAAACATCCAAATCTTTAATTTTATTTCTGGAATTTTCCGAGTTTTCCACCAAGAATTTTTCTATTTCCATTCGAAAAGTCATTTTTGAATAATTATTCGAAATCACATTTACATCGCCTAAAATATCAAAACATAAGATAAAATGCAAAATTTTGTCGACAAAATTTAATAACATTTTTGACATTTTTCCATAATTTTCCAACCAAAAACTTCTATTTTTACATTCTAAAAGCGTCAAAAATTTAATTTGCGATTTTCGTCAAATCAAGCGATGCAATGCAAAATTTTGCTGCAAAAATTCAAATTTTTCGGAATTTTCCGAGTTTTCCACCGAGAATTTTATTTTTCCATTCGGAAAGTCATTTAGGAATTATTTTCCAAAATTTTTCGCAGTTATATTCAAAAACTATCAAATAACAATCCAAAAACAAAATTTCGTCGAAAAAAAAATTTAATTTTTTGAATTTTTCCGGAATTTTCCGAATTTTCCAACAACATTTTTTTTCTATTTTCCCATTCGAAAAGGCATTTGTAACAATTGTACACAAAATTCCATACAAAAAAGCAATTTTCGGTTTTTCCAATTTCCCGGCTTTTCCGGAAGATTTTCCTAAAATTTTCTTTTACATAAACCTCCTCCTGGGAATTACCAACAACTGAAAAAAAATTTCAGCAAATTCGGTTCAGCCGTTCTCAATTGATGAATTACTATACATTTTTGCCACCATTTTTATATACAGTGGTGTGCGATGAAATAGAGTCGCACCTAACCAAAATTGTCAAAGCAAGAAAAATTCACAAAAAAATATTTTTCTATGGAACTTTCTGTTATTTTTATTAAATTTCAATACTAATCTAACAAAATCGAATATCAGTGCGGAAGTTCAAAACTTAAAATGGCACAAACAAATAAAAATATTTGAAATTCCCAGGATTTGGCTGTGAACAAAAATAGAGTCAATGAATTTACCGACCTTAAAGTAAATAAATAAGTTATATAAATTAAAAAAATGTTAAAGTTATATCTTACTTTACCTCAGTAGTTTGAAAAATAGCCATTATTTTTAATTACTGCTGTGCACCGATTTGGCATTGAATCCCCTAACTTTTGACAAGTCTGTATTGGAATATTCTTCCACGCAACTTCAATCATTGCCCATTGTTCGTCCTTATTAGATGGATTCTTAACTTTAAGAGCCATTTTTAACCCCCGCCACAAATTCACAACAGGATTTGGGTCTGGCGATTGTGCAGGCCATCTTAAAACTTAATTTTTTTTGTTTTCGGAATTTAGTTTAGCCAATTCCATGTGTGTTTCGGGTCGTTGTCTTGCTGAAACACCCATCGAAGTGGCATTTGCCATTCAGTCTAAGGCATCATGAAGCCATTCAAAATATTTGTGTAAAATGTAACGTCAGATTTAACCTCAAACCGAAATACAGGCCCAGTACTATAGTACGAAAAGCAACCCCATATCAGTATTTTCCCACCACGAAGTTTCATGGTCATGATGGTGTGTTTGGGAAGATATTCGCTGTTGGGGACGATAATCGGTGTTGGGTGGTCTTTGTAAAGGAAGCTCAATGCGATCAGAGTTAAAAAACTTCGCTTTCGTTTCATCTGACCACAAAATGTTCAGCCACTTGGTTACTGGCCAATCCGCAAGTTCTTTGGCGAACTCAACTCTTCTTTTTTCGTTTTGTTTATGGTAAAATATATGCTAAATCTTACACAAATATTCTGAGTGCCACCATAATGTCTTATGCTGAAATGGAAATACCGGCGGTATGCCATTAGGCCCCACGAAAATACACCCCAAAGTGAAAATGAAATTAGGCCCCAAAAAAATATATGGAAAACAACAACACGAAATTTTATGATTTTTTGGGGTCTAATTTCATATTTTTATTGGGGTATATTTGCATAATGCAATTAGACCCCAAATGTCTGTGTGACAATAGACCCCAAAAATTTTTTTGGGGCATAATTTCATAAAATTGTGGGGCCTATTTTCGCTTTTTTGGGGTTCAATTTCATTTTAGGGTCAGGCTTAATATTTTTGGGGTCTAATTTCCTTCGGCAAAATAAAAAAAGCCTTGGTTTTTTATTAAAAATAATACAGTTTATTACCTTTAAACTAATTTGTAAACTTGCATAACATCTTGCACGCAGAATAAACCATCCATCTTCCTCTCAAGAATTTTTTCAACCGTTATCTTCGCCTTTTCTAACAACACAACGCTTCAACGATTACAGACTCGTTGTTTCATCTCAGCTGTTTTGGCATACATATTAATAAGGAAATAAAGAAAACGTACAATTGACTCACAAAAACTAAAAGCACGCATGAAAAATTCAAATTTTCTTTTTGCAAAAAAACTGTAAAATTCAAATTTTCTTTTTTTGAAAAAAAAAAATAATCGAAAATTTTTTTAAAATAATTTTTCGCCTGCGGATCTTTTCACAGACAATTTTTCGTATGTGGCCCTTTTCTTTAAAAACTAAAAACATGAAAAATTAAAATTTTCTTTAAAAAACTAAAAACATGAAAAATTATTTTAAAAAAAATCGCGCGATTTTTTTAAAATAATTTTTCGCCTGCGGCGCTTTTCACGCAACAGACAATTTACCATATGCAATAAAAATAAGTGATTTTTATAAAATAATTTTTGGTCTGTGGACCTTTTCTTTAAAAACTAAAAACATGAAAAATTATCTTAAAAAAAATGGCGCGATATTTTTTAAATAATTTTTCGCCTGCGGCACTTTTCACGAAACAGACAATTTACCATATACAATAAAAAAAGAAAGTGATTTTTATAAAATAATTTTTGGTCTGTGGCCCTTTTCTTAAAAACTAAAAACATGAAAAACTATTTTAAAAAAATCGCGCGATTTTTTTAATATAATTTTTCGCCTGCGACGCCTTTAACGAAACTGACAATTTACCATATGTATTAAAAAAATTGCGTGATTTATATAAAATAATTTTTCGACTGTGACCCTTTTCTTTAAAATATAAAAACATGAAAAATTTAAATTTTCTTTAAAAAACTAAAACCATGAAAAATTATTTTAACAAAATCGCGCGATTTTTTAAAATAATTTTTCGTCGCGGCGCATTTCACAGAACAGACTATTTACAATTATGCTCAAATCTTTTCCGCTTATTTTCATATAAATATAGGCAACGTAAAAATTGCACCCAAAAATTCAAACTTTTCTATAAATTCGCTCATTTTTTTTTTGTAAAGTTTTGTGCTGCCTGCTGTGTTTACTACTCAATAAATATTACGTTATGCAACTACTATTTAAAACCCATACAAAACAGCAAAAATATAAAATGTCATTTTAGAAACTACATTTTTTTTACATGTTCTAAAGAATTTTTCGCCTACGGTGCTTCCCCCTGATTTAACGATTTACATTACGCTATATATTGGTATATATTCTTACCTTCTTGCCATACAAATGAATATAAAAATATAAAAAAAATAAGAACGTAAAATTTTACGTGAGGGCCAAAATATGTATTGTATGCGAGATTAGAAATGCAATGATTAGAAATTGAAGAAACTACTTATAATTGGAATTATATATTTTGTTTGTTGATTTTTCATATGAAAAAATTATTTTTTTTTTGGGCAATTTTCATAATTGGTTTAGGTAAATTTTTTATTTTTTATTCTGGGCAACTTTTCATTTTCTATTTTCTACCGCCGTTTTGGGGCCTATTTGCGTGTTGTGTTTTTATATACGAACTGCGATATTTATTTGAAAATTAGACCCCAAACACAAATATGAAAATATACCCCAATTTTATACAGAAAACAACAACACTATATTTTGGGGCATATTTGCATTTTTTTGGGGTGTATTTGCATACTTTCAAATAACAACTACGAAATTAGGCCCCAATACATAAATTTTGGGGCCTATTTTCATTTTATGTTTGGGGTATAATTTCCTGGGGTCTATTTTCATAATGAAATTAGACCCCAAATTTGGGGCCTAATTTCATTTTCACTTTGGGGTGTATTTTCGTGGGGCCTAATGTCATAGCGCCGGAAATACCACTACGATGGGTGTATCACCAAGAAAACGACCCGAAACACACATGGAAAAAGGTTAACTTCAATTTGGAAATAACAAAGTTGGAGTTTTAAGATGGCCTGCACTATCGCCAGACTTAAATCCTATTAAGAATTTGTGGCGGGAGTTAAAAGTGACTTTTAAAGGAAAAAATCCATGTAATAAGAATGAACTATGGGCAATGATTGAAGTTGCGTAGTAGAATATTCCAATTCAGACTTATCAAAAGTTAGGGGATTCAATGCCAAATCGTTGCACTGAAGTAATTAAAAATTATGGCTTTTTTACTAAGTACTGAGGTTAAGAAAGATATAACTTAACCATTTTTTAAATTAAAGTCACTTATTTATTTACTTTCAGGTCGATAAATTCTTTGACTCTATTTTTGTTCACAGCCAAATCCTGGGAATTTTAAATATTTTTATTTGTTTGTGGCATTTTAAGTTTTGAACTTCCGCACTGATATTCGATTTTGTTAGATTAGTATTGAAATTTAATAAAAATAACTGAAAGTTCCATAGAAAAATATTTTTTTGTGAATTTTTCTTGCTTTGACAATTTTGGTTAGGTGCGACTCTATTTCATCGCACACCACTGTATATAGATTCGCATTCGCAAAAAAAATTCTTAAATGCAAGTAATAGTGAGACTGATGACGACATTCAAGAGATCACGTTTTCAGTCTCTCAAGCTAAAAAATTGTTAGCTGAATACAAAAAAGAGAAAAAAATTCATATTTCAGAAAATCCTTTATTGTGGTGGAAACGAAACAGCTCGAAATACCAAAAGTTAGTACCTTCGGCACGCCAGTTCTTAGCTACGCCTCCGGGAAGTGTCCCCAGCGAACAGTTGTTTAGTGGAGCCGGACTTATCTATGATCCACTAAGAACTAGATTGCATAGCGAAAAAGCAGCAAAGCTTCTTTTTGCTAAATACAACATGGCTCTACTAAACTTTGAGTACAGAATACGTCAAAGTTTTCGAAAGTTTCGAAAGTAAACTGTTTAGTTACCTTAAAGACTAAATTTCTGAGATTCATATATACATATTTTGTTTTTGTTATACTTTGAAATAAATATTTTATGTTTAATTACTTAAATGGAATACACATTTTTATTTGAAAAGTCAGACAGTAGGAATGAAACTAAATTATTCGTTTACGTAAACCATTTTTTGACATTCGCTAAACAATTTTGGAATATTCGCTTTAGCATTCGCAAAAACCAAAAATAACTATTCGCATTCGTTTTCGCAAAAAAAATATTTCAATATTCGTATTCGCATTCGCTAAAGCTTATTCGTTACATCCCTAGTTCAAACGAACACCTGCTATCATAAATTTTCACCTTAAATTAACAAATTTCCCGGTATTAATGATTCTGCTAGTAATTTTCTTAACTTCAGTCTTTATATTAAAGAAAATAAATTAATTAATTTGCCCGTTGGCATTCATTGAGAATTTAATGAAAATAATGATGAAATTCTTATATACATACCTAAGAAGGATCTAAAAATTACCTACACTATGGTTCAAAAAAATAGTTACAGTAGATGTCGGATGTGTTAAGTAGTCAACAAATGTTCAAAAAAAAATTATTTGGGCCTTGTTAAATGTGAAAATTAATATAGCTGTAAAAAATTGTTTGAATATTAACGGTCAAATTCAAACTATAATTGGCGCTGGACATTTTTGGCTGATATCTACTTCGCATGTACATGTATGACATAATTGTAGATATATGTTATATACAGCTGATGATGTACCATTGTGCATCAGTTCGTCACAAAGGGGTCTGAAGATGAACTCGTCATGGAGTTCGAAACGCCTCATTCTAGTGCGTGACACACTGAATTTGACCAAAAATATCAAACAATAAAAAAACACACTTTTCTGATCGTTAGCCGAATTTGATGTATCATTTGATACACTAACGTAAATTGTGATGTAAAAAATTAATATGTTTTTTTTTAACGATTATGATTTTACATACAGATACGTTTGTAAAACTATGAGGGTTAATTAGATCATTTGTACGGGAGCTACCAGTAGAGGTGTGACACAGTTTTTGGTTTTCTGCAGGTTTGTCTGTTATCCTTAGGTAATTAAACAGACCAGCTGTCTTACAGCTATCCGTTTGACAATTTTTAGAGAAATATTATTTTTACAAAAATTACTAATTTTGTATGGGAGATACCAGCGTTGGAGAGGCTATTCTGCCCATTTACAATTCGATTGCTTCATTTTAGAAAATATTAATACTGTTAAATTTATTTTCATAAGCTTTAATTAGGGTTTACTTGTGTTATCCTGCTCACCAGCCATCCAGCCAGACAGAAGGACATGGCTCAATCGTCTTAAAAAGTCCTGAAAGGAAAGTGGTCTTAAGATACATGGGGTCTAACACGTCATCTTAAAAGCATTACACTACTTCACGTATCAAATGATATATACCATCAGATGGTATGAAAACCAGTTCCAGTAAGTGGTTACTTTGATGGCAAATGCCTACACATTCGACTAGTAAATGTTCACAAAAAAACACTTCCCTTTGATTCCTTTCATGTAAGAACAAATATAAAAATGTGTTAATATTAACTTTTTTGCCTTAACACAACAGCAAGTGAATTATTTTCTCAAATTTCTAATTACATATTATGACATTTGCACACTCGACTTTTTGTAGCCTTGCAACCCAGCGAATGTAAGAGTTACATATTTTGTTTGCGGTTAATAAGTAATAAAAAAACAGCAAACGAATTCCTTTTCATTTCTGACATTTCAAACACATTTCAAAAAACAAAAGCCGGTAATGGAATTGCGCCAACTAATAAAGTTTGAAACTGTATAAAATATTACCAACCAACTTTTGCATAATTCTAAAAGCAAACTCATTCTTGCTTTTACAAGCTGCTGCTAAAATCCAAAGCTTTTTATTACTGTAGGTGGCTTTGTAAATATGTGTGGCCACAACAATGCTCGTGATGTTACACTACCGCAGCGTCAAATTTCCCAGGGGAATAGAAATTTGGCTACACTTTATTGTGGTGGTGTACATATGTGGAAAAAGTTTAAATATTGTATTATGTGAAACCGGCATAAATAATAAATAAGTTAACAACAATTTCCCACAGCGCAGATTAATGTTTTTGCTGAGTTTTTATCCCCGCGCTCTCTCTCTCTCTCTCTCTCTTTGCAGTCTTTTATTTATTCATTTTATTTTTGAACAATGTATAAACAAACAAAAAAACATGAACTAAATCCTTTTTTCCTGTTCGCGGATTTTAAATATGAAAACAGTCAGGAATTTAATGTAATTCGTTATTAGGTTTTTCCATTGTCCGTCCCTCTTTATAGTGTGGGTATAATGTAACCTTTGGGTTTTAATTTGACCAGAAGGAAGTTTACATAGATTATGGTGTAGATGAAGGAATAGGAAGTAATTTTATATGAGAGCGACAAACTGTTCTCATTAGCCCTAACTGTTTTTAGGAGTGCTAAGACATAGCAGGTTAGGAAATTTTAATTTAATCGTGTTTTTTAGTTTAGCGCCGTTTTTTGAAAAGATTAAAAGAATTTTAACCATCGATCGGATTTTAACCCAAAGCCAAACAGACATTCGTTGCAAACTATGTTCTTACACTTAGCAACCGTAAAGTGTGATAATCTAAACATTGTAGTGCACATTATTAACATTCAGGGCATTAAATTCCATCAAAATTCCAAACTATAATGCAAAATACTTTAAAAGAATAGAATTTAAAAAAAAGAAAATTCGCAATAATTTGTTGTTGTTTGTGTTTTGTTCCACTGACTTCTATTTCTAGTCAAATCATTCTAGATAGCTTTTTCGGATTGAGCTACAAACCCTCATCAGCAGAATTGGTATAACCTGAGCATCCATACAATTGAGAATAATAAAATTCTCGAATCGTATTTTGTCCGAGAACGAAACTCGCCAACGATCCGTGCGTGAAATCGCGGGGGGTGGGGGTGGTGGAGAAAATCCACCTTCGATTCATTTATGAATCTTAAAAGCAATTTCTTTTACGAATCTAATAACGAATTCCTTTCGAGTTGCAATTCATTAGTAGTTATTCATTCTTGTCCATTCTCTTCTAAGAAAGTGCGAATTTTTCTTCAAAATCTTCCTATATAGCATAGCACCATTTCCTTTTGTTACAGTTTTTTTTTTTAATTTGTGTATGACAAATTTTGTTTTCAGAATTAGGAAAAACATCTATGTAACTTACTTACTTACTTAAGTGGCCTATTACAACTTACGAACATGGTTCATAAATTAGAGGCCTGAAGTATTGAAGAATTGCACACGCTTCGGTCTTTTGGGTGCGTTCTCCAGTTAGATGAAGTCACGTTGCCAACCCCTTGATCCTTTCAGCGAAGTTTGGGTCTCCCCGCTCTGCGCCGTCCTTCATGTTCGCCTTCAAACACCTTTCACGCTGGAGCATTTACATCCATCCAGGCAAACATGTCCCAGTCATCGTAGTCGTTGGATTCTGTTTCTTTTAACTACATCGATTATGTGGTAAAGTTCATATAACTCATGGTTCATCGTCGGAGAACTTTACTCTCGAATACTCCCAGGTTTTGTATGTCCGTTGTCGCAAGCATCCACGATTTGGCAGCATACAACAGAACGGGTAAAATTAATACCTCGTACAGCTGTTTCTTAGTACCCCGAGAGCACTAGTGGATTTCTTGGCTGTCATTATTTTTCTTGTTGACGGAAGATCCGAGTTAGGTAAACTCATCTACTACCTTAAAACAATAATTTTCAACGTTGACGTCGAAATCATTATTTTTGTTTTGTCCTCGTTAATATCCCGTATATTTTGGCCAATGATGTCTATATCGTCGGCATAGGCTAGTGGCAGATGACTCTTGTGTAATATGGTGCCAGAGATGTTGACACCAGCCTTTCTCATCACCTTCTACATAACTATATTAAATAGTGTACAGGACAAGCTATCACCCTGCCTGAGACCTCTTTCCGTGTTGAATTCCTACGGGAAAAGTGGTATTAATTTACCTGATTGTACCTGTCTCAGGACGGGTGAAGTGGGGATGTGTCCCTAAACTGATTCTAAAGTGTTAAAGAAAACTCAATGTGACTGATCTGTAGTATTCTGCGGCGTTGTTTATAAATAAGTAGAAACGTCAGAAAAATATATTTTAAGCCTAAACAACTAAGTAATTTATCAAAAAGTTTCATTTAATTTTTCGTCTTATTTTAGGGGATATTAACAAAAAACAGATATTATAGTTAGGTGTCTGGTTTTTACTGAATCTGTCGTAGGGCTTGTACTGTTGCACCGGTTCAAGACACATCACAAAGTATAAGTAGTTAGGTGTCAATTGACACTTTAGTGGCCAACCCCATACAAAACGTACCGGTTCTCTACATACAAAAGTTCCGGAACTAGAACCGGTTCATGCACCCCAGGGAACCGGTACAGTGACTGGTACTGTACCGGTTCATTTTTCCGTAGGGATGGTTCAGAGTGATCCTTACCAATCATAATGGAGGATTTGGTGTTTTCCAAGGTACAACTGCAAAGTTAAATTAGTTTTGCAGTTGAGCCAAGGCCTTATATAGCCTTTTCCTAATCTGAGAGTCGAAGACAGCTTGGTAGTCGACAAAGAGGTGGTAGGTGTCGATCTGCTTTTCATGAGTTTTTTTTTCCAGGATTTGTTGTAAAATGAATATTTGATCCGTCATAGATTTACTAGGTCTTAAGCCGCACTGATAAGGTCCAATCAGTTTTCCTACGATTGGCTTTAGACTTTCACACAATATGTTCGAAAGGACCTTGTACGCAATTGGTAGTAGGCTTATTCCACGGTAGTTCTTTCACTCACTACGATCTCTTTTCTTGTATATGGGATATAACAAACTGAGACTCCAATCGCCGGGCATGCTCTCCTCTAGCCAGATGTTCTACATAAGGTGATGCATGCTCCTAATCTGATTCTCCCCACCTGCCTTAAATAATTCAGCCGGGAGACCATCGACTCCATCTGCTTTGTTATTTTTAAGGCTGGATTTTATCACACGTATCTCGCTCGGAGGTGGACAGTTAATACCATCGTCATGGATTGGAGCGGGGTCTTCTGGAGTAGTGTCCGTATTCAGTAGACTTCTGAAATGTTCTCTCCATATCTTCAGAACATTATCCGGAGGGCAGAAATGTTGAACGCATTCTAACCTTAACTCTCTGGTAGAATTTTCGGGTTTTCCTCAACTCTGTGCACACATCCTGCCTCTTCTTCAGCTCTTTCTTTTTCCGTCTAAAAAGACGAGTTACCTCTCGTCACTTCATTCTGTGCCGTTCACGCTCGCATTGCCATTGTCTGCATTTTCGCTATGTATGCAGCATTCGTCCCTTTCGTGGCATTGCAACATTCATCATCGTACCAGGCATCTTCTTGAGACGGCTTTGAGTACCCAAGTACGCTTCTCGCAGTTCATTCTATTTAGTCGACAATATATTGCCACTGCGAGGTAATATTATCTGGGGTTGGAGCAATTCGTAGCAGTTGAGTTAGGTGTTTGGTGTAGGCGTCCGCTACCTCTGTGGTTCGCAGTTTACCGATGTACAGCTTTCTGTGTGCCTGGTTACGTACGTTCTTCGCCATGCTTAGCCTGGTGCACACCTTAACTGCGGTAAGATAGTGATCGGAGTCAATGTTCGCACCCCTGATCACTCCTACGTCCAGAAAACTCGATACGTGCCTTCCATCGACTACCATGTGATCTGACTGATTCCTCGTAATTAGATCTAGGGATAACCATGTTGCTTTATGAATATTTCTATGGTCAAATCTGATGCTGCTAACTACCATATTTCTTGCCGCAGAGAAATCAATCAGTCTGTTGCCATCGTTCGACGTTTCGATGTGCAGACTGAATTTTCCGATGGTAGGCTCAAATGCGGTCACCCTGCCGATCTTAGCATTTAAATCGCCCAGTACAATTTTGATGTCATGGCTGTGGCTACGGTCATATAAAATTTCTAGGCTCTCGTAGAACTCAATTTTGTCCTCATCGCTGTTCTCTTCTGTCGGAGCATGGGCACATATAAGGGTTATGTGGAAAAACTTAGTTTTGACTCTTATGGTGGCTATTCGTTCACACACCGGGTTGAACCGTGAGACTAGGTGTCGCAATCGCTTGCCAGCCACAAATCCATATCCAAACTCGTGCTTGTCTGCATGGCCACTATAGTAGATGTCGCACGACTTCATGGGCGAGCATCCGTGTCAGGCCACCGGATTTCCTGCAAAGCGGTTATGTCAGCCTTTTATTCTTCGAGGACTTCCGCCAGTTGTATGAAGGCAACTGGTCTATGCAGTGTGCATATCCTCAAATCATGGTCTTTTATTCGTTTGCGGTGGTCGTTTGCGCGCTTTCATGAGCGCGCACCGTTGTCCCGTCCACCGGATTTCCATTCTGTTTTGGATGGAGGCACCTGGTCTATAAAGTGTTCTAACATTCCAGATGCATATCCTCAAACCATAGTCTTTAATTAGTTTGCGGTTGTCGTTAGCCTTTTTTAAGGTCCTGTTACGCACTGGAAGAGAGCGGGAAGAAATAAAAGACAACCTCTTCTACTGAAGGTTCTTAGGGAACTCAATTTATTTTAATATCGTTTCTTACAACTAAACATTCTACATTCTAATCTAACCTAAAGTAAACAAAATACATACAATATTTATTACCTGATGTTGTTGTAATGTGTACACAAGCGTTGGTCCCTTTTCTTATCTATTTAAACATTCCCGAAACGATCGAGTAAATTAGGTACACACTTTCTACGCACATTACAACAACAACATGGGAAAATACTCAATATTTGTTGATTGTGTGGAACAACAACAAGCAACAAAATCTATTAATATATATGATCTGTACATAACTGAACAGGTCCGTTTTATTTTTTTTTTACTTTTTTTCATTGCAATAGTTCAAACGTCAATGGAGGGCTGCAGTTATCTTCTCCTGCCAGAATTTTATTACAGCCGCCCATTCTGGGTCAGACGCTGACCAGGGTACCGCTCACTGTGAGCCGACGAGCCTGGGTTTTAGGTTTCGACTCTCACAATTGGCAAGGATCACTCTGGGTTTGCTAAGTTAACCCGATCAGAAGCTTTACATTGCATCACACCCCCGACACCTGGCGCCCTACATACATATATATCAAGCTTTACCTCTCTAGGACTTAAATACAGTTTTGCCACGCCCATCCGTCCGTTCATTGAAAATACAAATTTTGTCTGTAAGTTCTGTTCAGTCCTGCCGATGCCTATCTATGTACTAAATTGAATATCTCTAGAGCAAAAATACAGTTTTGTCACGCCCGCACCGCCCACTGATTGAAAATTAAAAATTTGTCTGCTTATTCATAATTGTGTTCTCTCTAGGACTTAATACAGGACAAGCCCTTATCGCCCACAGATCGAAAATAAAAATTTCGTTTGCAAATTTTAACCTGAAGTGTCGAGTATTATATTTGTACCAATTTTTTTTTGTCACGCCCACTCCCACTCCGCTAATTCAAAATTTAAAAAATGTATAACCTATTATATTTTTCTCATAGAACATTTTAGAGCTAAATCTGTAAAGAAATTGAATTTGTTGAAAGTTTAAATGGAATTTAGATATATTAAAAAAGTGGGCGTGACTAAATTTTGTAATTATAATACCATTCTTGGACTTTATAACAAAAAAATTTTGAAAACGGTCCATGGATTTTTTTTTTTTTGGAACCGTTTTCTAAAATTTTTCTTGTGTTTAGATTTAGTTCCACTATTTTGTCAACGTCTATGGAAATCTATTTCTTTAACCCAATTTTTTAGGAGCCGTTTTCTTATTAAAAGATGACTTCAAACTACTTGAAATTCGAAATTGTGTATGAATCTTTTTTAATTGAGTATGAATTTATTGAATCCGTCGTGTGAGTCGAAAAAATAGAAGCCTGTTTACCATTCAAAAGTAAAAAGCTCACCCCTATCTCATTCATGAGATGAAAAGAGAAAATATATTTAAAAAAAGCTGTGATGTCACGTATTATAGTCGCAAGGGCCACAGGCTTTCACAAGGACCATATGACCGCTTTATTCATCGGTTACAATACTATTATTGTGCTATACTCTATAATTACCCTTGGTTTTTTTTCAGCTAACGCCAATTAGCTTATGTCACTCACTCACTCACTGTCTACGAATTTTAAAACCACCTTCATCGTTTCAAAAGCCTGCTTGCTATAATCTAATAATATGTATCCCAAGTTATATCCAGCAAACTCAATTTATTGATGTCCTTTTGAAAGTACATGAAGAAATGTGAGAGTTTTTCAAATGCTAAATAGCGTTAAATTAACAATTTGACATTTTAACGAATTCACCAACAACAACGACATAAATATTAATCGCGCATACCATCAGGATGTGAAAAGTAAAAATGAAGGGAAAAAGATGAAGTGAAAGACAGTTTGGTGCGACGACTTCCTGTGATACGACACGTAAAGCTAATAACGACGAGTATATGTAGTAGCTAAATAAAACTGCATGTGCTTGCAGCACTATGACTGGCAATTTTCATCACCATCTGTGAGGCAGCAGCAGTAGCAGCAGCAACATCTTGAGAATGTGTTGCCAAATGCGTGCGAAGTAAATGATGAACAATTTCAATTCGAATAGTGGTGTTCTCGTGAATATGAGTTAGTAAGAGCTGGCAACGTTGAGACGCGCTCACAAGGATTTTTTCCGCATCAAATGGAAAATTCATTTGATGCCATACTTTTCTGCATGAGTTGTAGTTTCCATTTGTATTTTACCTAATGCCGTAGTTGTTGTAGCTTTACTTCTCGATGCATAAGCATTTTTGTGCAGATCATATATTCATCATGGGCATAAGTGCTTTTATTAGCCTCATGGAACTTGAAATTGTTTTTTTATCCTCGCCATCTTTACTCTATTTTGCCTTTGGCTATATATATTGTCACATATGTACATTCACTCACACATTTGTATTCGTGCAAAATTCGTTAATATACAAAATATTTGTGTAGGAAAAAGTGTTATCAGCATAAATATGAATGGGACAAGGGTGGTGGGGGTAAGCGATATGTTACACAATTTATTTATAACCCATACATCATAGAAACTCGTACGCATATCGATGACATTTGTGATTGTGACATTTTTGCACGCTCTCATCGTAAGCGTTTGAATGACAACAACCCCGTATTTGTTGGTGGTGTTTGTTGTGTTTTGAGATCTGTGGGTTATATGTACTTGATAAGTGATTGTTTGAAATTCCCTGTGATTGATTTGCGATAAAGTTAAGTCACCTCAGATACATGTGGGGGATAACATTAAGTTTCCCTCAAAAAAAGAGGAAAAAATACAATTCATGTGTTTCCCACGCTAAGCTGCCTAATACAAAGAATTAAATGTACTCGTATTAGTTACTTCAAATACATATACACAGTCAATTTGTATATTATATTTGCTTTGGCAAAGCATACAAATTTTGGAGGCATACCCCAAATCAGTGCCCCTAAGGGGGAGAAAACTCATTAAAATAATCCTTTAGGATAATATGTAAGTAAAAATATGACGAAATTTTGGATATTTCCAATTTATATTCCAAATATTCCGATTAAGGTCATATGTTACTATTAATTTACATAACAAACACTACATAAATGGATGCACAATATTTCTATATGTATACAAGTGGATCCAGCAATGCTTCGCTATAGCACAATTGACGAAAATTAAAAATTGTTCGGTTTAAGATCTATTCTATTATTGCTAATATAAACTGTTTTACAAAAGTTGTATGAATGGATTACGTTGACAGTTGGCAGGGCGGATAGCTATTTCGATAGTTGCCGTACTATCTCATCAGCACCCTTTGCTGTGAATTTTCTACACATTATCACAACCTTAAGTGTTAAAAGCTTCAAGAAACCATCGAGAAGCCCAAACACACCGGTGCGCAAATGGTATCAACGAAACCCACTATGTATGTATGACTATAGAATTAGTGCAGCCAGTATAGCTACAGCATCCGTAATCGTGTTTGCTTAGGTATTTCAGAAAAATAGCTGTTGTGCCGTAGATCACTGTGGCTTGGGTTGTTATATCTGTACACTTAAAAATAAAATCAAGTATTCCGTACTTAAATCGTTCCCAAGCGGTGTCAAAAGTACGGTAAGTACGGATTTTCTTAAATCCAGTACAAAATTCTTGATCCAAGAACAGAAAAACCTAGCCTGGAATTCTTATTTGTAGATTTTATTAAGCCTTGTGGCGCTTGATTTTTAAGTAAAAAATTCTTAATAATAGATGACATTAAGCCTGTTGGGGCTTGATTTTTAAGTATAGAATTCTTGAATATAGATGACATTAAGCCTGTTTGGGCTTGAATTTTAAGTATAGAATTCTTGAATATAGATGACATTAAGCCTGCTGGGGCTTGATTTTTAAGTATAGACTTCTTAATTATAGATGACATTAAGCATAAAGAGCATTCATCTTAATTGGAGAATTTATACGCTTAAATTCAAGTACGATTTTTGCAAAAAAAAAGAATGTTAAACTTAAATTTAGAATGCGAATTAATTGTGGGGAGAAAACATTAAGCTAAGAGAGTAAATGTTATTTCACTCCCAAACATTTTTTTCTCAGAGATTTATGTAAGATTTTTTATTCTTACTTTAAGTCAAAAAAACTTGATATTAATTCTAAGAATTTTATATTTAAAAGTTGAGAAGTTCATACTTAAAATTCTGTAATTAAGTTCGTACAAACTTAATTGGAGAACTTTATTCTTATTTTAAGATTTTTTACGCTTACATTTTTGAACATATCCCGTTTAATACTTGATTTAAGAATAATTAGCACTATTCGTAAGAATTTTAAACTAAAATTTAGAATGGGTTTTTTTTCTGTGTATTAAGTATTATACGCTCCGCCTACTATTCAAAAATATAATGTTCGTCTTCATATGAATAGTTGTAGTATCGGCGTATCAAATTTTATCAAAACAGTTCGTCTACATATTTATATTTGTTGTGCCTAAAACACAGTTTGAACACGCCCACTCCACCCACCGATCGAAAATTTGTAATTGTTGTTCAGAGTAATATCTAAATACTTACTTACTTAGCTGGCACTTCTTTGCAATCCTATTTTTATTGTATACCGCACGTAGAAAAATATTATAAGCGCTTTGATTTTCAGAGCTTTTTCTCGAGTTAGTCACACCGATTTCTGCAAGGTTCTCAGTAATCTGGTCTTTCCAACGGAGTTTTGGTCGTCCTCTTTTGCGCGGTCCAACTTTGTCCAATACTTTTCGAGTTAGAACATTTGCGTTCATGCGTACAACATTACCTAGCCAACGCAACATCTGCAACTTAATGCGCCTGTCCACGTCAATGTCAGTGTACAGCTCGTACAGCTCATGATTCATACGACGTCGACACTCCCCGTTACCGATGATGGGCCCATAGATTTTACTGAGTATTTTTTCTCTCAAATACTACCAGAACAGATTTATCCGCTTGTGCCATAGCCCAGGATTCTGAACCATACATCAAGACAAGTAGAACCAATAGCTGGATTTTGTTCGTCGAGAGAGGGCTCTTTCATTGAATCGCTTGCTTAGTCAGTAGTAGCATTTATTAGCTAACAGGTTTCTTCTCCGGATTTTGAGGCTGACATTATTTGTTTTGTTGATGGCGGAGCCTAGGTAGATAAAACCATCTACCACCTCGAAATTATAGTTGTCAACGTTCACACAGTTTCCCAAACGAGTAGATTGTTTGTTCGTTAAAACTAATAACTTTGTTTTGTTCTCGTTCACCATTAGACCTATTTTCGCTGATTCTTTCATGTGGCTTTTGTTGAATATCGTGTCACTCATGTTTACTGCAGCTTTCCTCATTATCATCTCCATCCCTATGTTGAAGAGGTCCCACAATACGCCGTCGCCTTGTTTTAGACCTCGTCTGGTATAGAATGTCTTCGTAAGGTCCTTACCAATCTTCACTGAAGACTTCGTGTCAGTCAGCGCCATTCCGCAAAGGCGTATCAGCATCGCTGGATTACCAAACTCTGCCATATGGTGTCGATCTGTTTCTCTTGGGTATTTTCCAGGATTTTCTTGTGTGAATTTCTGGTCAGTTGTTGATATACCAGGTCAAAAGCCACACTGATAAGGCCCGATCAGGTTGGATAACACTGGCTTTAGTCTTTCACACAGCACACTCGACAGGACCTTATATGCAATGGTGTATGCTCGTTATCAGCTCCTCGCCACCGGGATTTAAAGAGCTCTGCCGGAAGTCCGTGCGCACCGGCTGCTTTATTATTTTTGAGCTGAGATATTGCTCTTCTTACCTCGGCTTGACTTGGTGGTAGGCAATCTAAACCATCGTCGACAATTGGCATGATACCTTCACGTGCGCTGCCTTCCAGCAGTTGCTGGAAGTCTTCTCTCCATATATGCAGCACATTTTGCGTATCTGTAACCAGATTTCCATCCTTGTCCTTACAGAAGGGGAGCCCATTACCGTAGCCTTTTGCTTTTACATTCCGGTAAAATGTTCGGGCCTCACCTCTATCCCCTTATCGCTCTATGACCTCGTACTCCCGTTCCTTTATCTGACGTTTTTTTTAAATAGGTGTCTCGCCTGTTTTACTGTCTTCTTGTGCCGTTCTCTAACAGTCCGAATTACAATTGACTGTTATGTTGCCCTATAAGCAGCATCCTGTACCTCAGACGGTAAGAGACATTCTTCATCGTACCGGGACTCGACTAAGCTCCGTTTTTTATATCCTTACACGGTTGTTTGCGGCGGTTGCCATGGAATGTGCAATATGCTGCCACTGTGTATTGGGAAAGTCAGAAGTAGAGGCATTGTGTCGTAATAGTTGGAAGAGCTTGTTGGAGTTGGCAGTGGCTATTTCTGGGGTTTGCAGCTGCGTGATGTCTAGCTTTTTTTGTGTTTCGCTCCGCTCAATCTTGTGCGCACCTTGGCTGCAACCAGGTAATGATCCGAGCCAATACTAACAACTCGGATCACGTGTATGTCCATGACACTAGGTGAATGCCTGCCATCAATTACCACATGATCAATTTGATTTTTGGTGTTTTGATCGGGGGATAGCCAAGTTGCCCTGTAGATATCTTTGTACTGGAATCTGGTTGCACTCACTACCGTGAACCCTCCCGTTGCGTAATTATTTAGCATAAGCCCGTTATCTGACGTGTCGGTATGCAGGCTGAATTTACCGATCGATGGACTAAGAACATCTTCCCTTCCTATTTTTCTATTAAAGTCTCCCAGAAGCAGCGGTTTTATGTTTCCTCTCGGCGCTCGTAGAATGCATCTTTAATCTCATTGTCTTTATCTTCCGTCGGGGCATGAGCAAAAATCAGCGTGATGTAGATATATGTTGCCTTGATGCGGATTGCGCCTATTCGGGATTGAACCGCGAGATAAGATGACTGAGTCTCTCGCCAACCACAAATCCACATCCAAATTCGTGCGTTTCGGCATGGAAGCTGTAATAGATGTCGCAATTTTTACGTCGCTAGTATCCTTGTCCTGTCTATCTCATCTCCTGGATGGCGGTGATGGCAGCCTTGTATTTTTTGAGAACATCCGCCAGTCAGATAGTGGCACCTTCCCTATAGAGAGTCCGGATGTTCCAATTGTATATCTTTAAATCATGGTCCTTATTACGTTTGAGGAGGTCGTCTACATTTGAGGTATACCGTTTGTTACTTTTTCTTTCTCGTGTCTTTATAGCCAGTAAAGGACCAGAATGCGTGTGGCTAGTCCAACCATCACAGTTCGTCGCTCACAATCGAACAACGTTGCCCAGGTGCCACCACGAAAGAGGTTGTGAGTCGGCTTGAGATGAAGATTTATTTTACATCCTCAACGGCACCTAATATCAATATATCAAGTTTTATCTCTCTAGGAATAAAATAGAGTTTTGCCACGCCTCCTCTGCCCATTGATTGTAAATACAAATTTTGTCTGATAACTTCATCTACTCCCAACTTCAGTTCTATCTGTGTAGCAAATTTTAAATCTTTAGGGTTAAAATGCAGTTTTGCCCCATCCGCCTAAAATTAAAATTTGGCCTGTACATTCATAATTGAGTTGCAGACTACTATCGGGGTATCAAATTCACTCTCTAAGACTAAAATACAGTTTTGCCACGCCCCCTTTGCCCATTGATTGAAAATACAAGTTTCGTATGCATATTTGAACCTAAAGTGTACAATCTGTATACAAAATGTTTTCTCTCTAGCTCAAAAAATTGTTTTGCCACGCCCACTCAGCCCATTTAATCTAAAATTTAAAAAATTTATTACCTATTATATTTCCTTTTAGATCATCGTAGATAAAAATCTGTAAAGAAATTAAATTTTTAGATAGTTTTATATTAATTTTAGATATATTAAAAAAGTAAGCGTAGAAACGGGCGGGGCGAAATTTTTTTAAATAAAAACCATCTTGAATCTGAAGTTCCGAGTACTATCTGTGTATCAAATTATATCTCACTAACTCAAAAAAAAAAATATTTTGCCACGCCTACTTCGCCCTTTTTATCCAAAAGTTAAAAATATACAACGTAATATATTTTTCATATAGAACATTATAAGGCAAAATCTGTAAAGAAATTTAATTTTTAGAAAGTTTTATAGGAATTTCAGATATATTAAAAAAGTAAGCGAAGAAATGGCGGGTCCAAATTTTTTTTTCTAACACCATTCTTGAACTTTTACGAAAGATGTACAAAAAAAATAGTCAAAATTTAATCAGTGTATCAAATTGTATCTCTCTTGCTGGAAAAAATGTTTTGTCACGCCCACTCCGCCCATTTTATCCAAATTTCAAAAAAATATATAACCTAAAATAATTTTCATATAAAATTTTATAAAGCGAAATCTGTAAATATATTAATTTTTAGAAAGTTTTATAGGAATTTTAGATAGTGGGCGTTGAAATGGGCGGGTCCAATTTTTTTTAATCATTCTTGAACTTTTACTAACTTTATACAACAAAAAAATAGTCACCGCACTATCAAATATTATCTCTCTGGGACTTAAATATAGGTTGGCCACGCCCATTCCGCCCACTGATTGAAAATAAAAATGTTGTCTTCAAATTTGAAACTGAAGTGCCATATACTACCTGTGCATTAAATTTTATATCTCTAGCTCAAAAAAATGTTTGCCACGCCTTCTCCGGCAACTTAATACAAAATTTAAAAATATATAACCTATTACATTTCCATATAGAACATTATAGAGCGAAATCTGTAAAGAAATACAATTTTTAGAGTTAGATATATTAAAAAAGTGGGCGTAGAAATGTGCGAGGCCAAATTTTTTTTTTATAAAAACAAATCTTAAGCTTTTACGAACATTATGCAACAAATGGTTAGAAAAGTGGTTAGAACACGCGACTACCATGCGGAAGATCACAGGTTCAACTCGTGGCTCCAGTCATCTTAACAAAAAAAAAAAATGTCTTTCATTGTCGGCTCCCCTCGAATGTTGTCGACAGCAACTTCGCAGTGTTAGTGTCGAGTCAATCGGCATGTCTAGTAAGAGTTTCTCAAACAGTGACGTTCGCATTCATCGATAAACAATTAGGGGCCGTTAGATGTGAATCTAAAAATAGAAAGCGTGTTCATTCACAACAACGCGAGAAGCTATAGCATACCTCATTCATGGGGTGCAAAGCGAAATAAAGTAAGTAAGTATGCAACAAAAATTAGTCAACGTACCGTCAGTATCAAAATAACCTACGGTTTTAAAAGAAACTTGTATCTGGCCCCTCCTGTACATTACAAAATACATAGTTTCAAACAATTCCAACATTTTTTGTGTTCAGCAGCTTATTTTAAAAACTATTTGTAACAGCTGGAAGTATCATCATTAAAGTTATTTCAGAAATTCATTACCAACATTAATTTATAAAATGTCAACACATTGTGCCACAATTCCAAATCGCATTGCCAGAAAACTTGTACACTCTAGTAATGAACTCAAATTTGTTTGGTTTTGTAAAATTCACAGTAGTATGATAAACTCTTAGACCAAAAGAAAAACTGTAACATGACTTGATCAACAACGTCAACAGTTCTTGATGTCGAGCAAAGACGACAACATAAACTGTAGTTGCTTAAATATTTAAAACTGTTGCTGCTGATGCTGCCTCTGCTGCTGCATTGCTGTTTGCAATGGCAAAAACATAGTTAGCAATTGTAATAGGAATTGCTTTAGTTTCCAGTTGGAGTAGGAGGGAGGATTTTCATACAGTTTTCACACAGCTTCTGTCTTCTCAGTTGGTAAAGTTTAGTGGCTTTTCATGAAATATTCAAGAAGTATTTAAGGTTTTGTTTATTTTTTGTGTTTTGGCATCTTACTGTGACACCGAGCACCATAAACTATAAGGTACTTTTGTAACTGACGCTGGCGCTATTATGGGTTGGCTTTTACAATATTAATTGTAGCATTTTGGCTAGTACTGGGTTTGTTGAATGTAGTTTCTGGCATTTGACACAACTTGTTGTTAATTCTTGAACTATTTTTTTTTTGCATTTTTCAATCGCTGTTGGGATTTCTTGCAAAGGGCACTCTCTCACTGTGGGTGGGATACTGCTTTAGCTGGGTATTAAGCTAAAATATCAACTTGTGGTTTTTTGAGTTTTTGAGAATACTTCAAATAGTAATTTTTGTAGTTGCAGGCGTATTACATGCGTAACCGCATTACATACACTAGGAATTTGGATTGAAATCCTGTGGTCAGTTCTTTTAGATTTGATAAAACTAATTTAGGAAATGCATAGATATTTGGCTAGATTAAAGGAGTAACTTGAAATTAAGAGGAAATTTTAGAATTAAATTATTCATAAATATTAATGGATAATAAATAACTCCAATGATATATGTGGTTAATGTTTAAGAGCTTGTAAGTAATGAAGAAGTTTGAACATTTTTATTGGATGGGGTAAACCTTCTGGTTTCTTAGGTTTCATTGGTAAATACAAAATATTAATAGTAAAATATTTTAAACGTTTTGTGGGGTTTCTTTTAAAAATAATGGGAAAAAAATAATTTTTGAGAAATTGTGCACAATTTTTTGACGCGAATATTGTGACTCTTGATGCAAAAAATATATGATAAAAATTTGACTAGGATCAGACAAATATTTCCCGTTCCCCAAAAACGTCAAATGTCAGGTTTTAAGTTAATCCTATGTATTGACGTGTGTGGGCGGCGCCTCGGTCCTTTTTGTCAACTTAGTTCCAAATAGCTTGGTTATATATCTAGTATACTGTTCAAGACGATTCAACTATTATTATTATGATAGTTATGTTGGGCTAGCCACCCGCCTTCAGGTCCTTTACTGGCTATTAAAACACGAAAAATAAAATGTAACAAACGGAACCCCCTAAATGTTGACGACATAATAAGCACCAAGTTGTAAGGATATGCACCTGGAACGTCCGGACTCTATGGAGAAGGTGCCACTATCCGACTGGTGGATGTTCTCAAAAAATATAAGGCTGACATCACCGTCATCCAGGAGATGAGATGGACAGGACAAAGATGCTAGCGACCTCTTCTACAGCTACAATGCGGAAAAACAGGAATTTGGATGTGGATTTGTAGTTTGCGAGAGACTCAGACATCTTGTCTCGCGTGATTTGTGTTCATGCCCCGACGGAAGATAAAAACGATGAGATTAAAGATGCATTTTACGAGCGCCTAGAGGAAACATACGACCGCTGCCCTGGCCACGACATTAAAATTGTTCTGGGAGATTTTAATGCAAATATAGGAAGAGAAAATGGTCTGGGTCCATCGATCGGTAAATTCAGCCTGCAAACCGACACGTCAGACAACGGGTTTAGGCTGGTTAGCTTCGCAGCGGGAAGGAACATGGTAGTGAGTGGAACCAGATTCCAGCACAAAGATAACCACAAGGCAACTTGGCTATCCCTCGATCAAAACACCAACAATCAAATTGATCATGTGGTAATTGATGGCAGGCAGGCATCTAGTGTCATGGACTTGCAAGTGATCCTTGGTGGTAATATTGACTCGAATCGTTACCTGGTTACACCCAAGGTGCGCACAAGTTTGAGCAGAGCGAAATCCCACGTTACCAGATACAAAGAAAGCTGGACATCGCGAAGCTGCAAAACCCCAGAGATAGCCACTGTCTACTCCAACCAGCTTTCTCAACTACTACGAAGCAACGCTCCTACTTCTGACGTTCCCGATACACAGTGGCGGTATATTGCGCATTCCATGGCAATCGCCGTAACAAGCGTGCTAGTATATGAAAGGTGGCGCTCAGACGAATCCTGGTACGATGAAGAATGTCGCATAGCGTCTGAGGTACAGGATGCTGCTTATAGGGCAACGATACAGCCAATTGTAACCCGTGCTGTTAGGGAACGGCACAAGAAGAAAGTAAAACAGGCGAGACAGCTATTTAGGCGAAAAAAAACGTCAGATGAAGGAACGGGAGAACGAGGATATAGAGCGATACATGGATAGAAGTGAGGCCCGAAAATTTTACCAGAAAGTAAGAGCAAATGGCTGCGGTAATGGCCCGATGCCCGACGATTGCAATCGAAGCCTATTATGTCCTGTGCTGAAGTGTGTGCTCCATTTACCGCGGAATCAGTCTTTTACCCATCGCATATAAGATCCTGTCGAGTGTGCTATGTGAAAGACTAAAGCCAGTGTTATCCAACCTGATTGGGCCTTATCTGTGTGGCATTAGAACTGGTAAATCAACAACTCACCAGATATTCACACTTCGGCAATTCCTGGAAAAGACCTAAGAGAAACAGATCGTTACGTACCATCTTTTCGTCGTCTATATAGCTGCCTTTTACAGACCGATACGGCAGAAATTACTCGAAGCCATGGCTGAGTTTGGTATTCCAACGAATCTGATACGCCTTTGCGGAATGAAGCTGTCGGACACGAAGTCTTCAGTGAAGATTGGCAAGGACCTTATGGAGCCATTCTATACCAGACGAGGCCTAAAACAAGGCGACGGCCTATCGTGCGATCTCTTCAACATTGTGATGGAGATGATAATGAGAAAAGCTGCAGTAAAGACGAGTGGCACTATATTCAACAAAAGCCACCTGCTACTCGCGTACTCTGATGACGTAGACATCATCGGTCGAAAACTGCGGGATGTGACTGCAGCCTTCTCAGGTATTCAGAAGGAATCAGCGAAAATGGGCCTAACGGTGAACGAGGACAAAACGAAGTTATTAGTTTCAACGAACAAAGAATCTACTCGTTTGGGAAACTGCGTGAACGTTGACAACTATAATTTCGAGGTGGTAGATAATTTTATCTACCTAGGCTCCGCCATCAACAAAACACTTAATGTCAACCTCGAAAACCGGAGAAGGATTCTGCTTGCTAATAAATGCTTCTACGAACTAAGCAGGCGATTTAATAACAGAGCCCTCTCTCGACGAGCAAAAATCCAGCTATACCAGATACTGATTCTAACTGTCTTAATATATGGTTTAGAATCCTAGGTTAAGACACAAGCGGATGAATCAGTTCTGGCAGTATTCGAGAGAAAAATACTCCGTTAAATATATGGGCCCATCATCGTTAACGGAGCTGCATTAAGATGCAGCGGTTGCGTTGGTTAGGTAATGTTGTACGCATGGACGAAAAGACTTCGACAATGAACTCGATGGACGGCGCAGAAGAGGGCGACCAAAACTCCGTTGGAAAGACCAGGTTACTGAGAACCTTACAGAACTTGGTGTGACAAACTGTAGAAAAAGCGCAGAAGATCGAAGCGCTTAAAATATTTTTCAACGCGTTGATGTATTACACAGTACAACACATGATTTTGGGACTCAATTCTGAGAACTGCACGTGAAAGTAGCCCCAAAAAGAAGAAGTTCTGCATCATTCGTTTTGTGAAGTTACATGCCATAATAATTTAATATCGATTTGAAGTTAGTAAGTATCGTATAGGGGAATTTGTCACGTTTTAGGCTCTTTTGTTTAACAAAGGTAAATTCAAATATCCTGCAGTTGGGAAGAAATTTTAATTATTCATTATTAATTTTGTATCGAAGGTACAAGAAGGGGACAACCGATATAGCCCATATTTATTCTACAGTCAAATTTTTTAAGCGTACATGTTACGCTATACATGACTGTATTCAGTGTACTTGCAAAAAAGATATGTATGTAAATCTATGAGGGTCAATTCTTTCATTTGTATGGGAAATGGGGTGTGACAAAGGTTTCGGTTTTCTGAAGTGGTGTCTGTTATTATAAGATAAATTTAGCCGACCAAATTAAAATGTCCTCCAGCTGTTTGTTTGTCTTAAGATACTTCAGGTTCGACTATGATATAACTCTGTCGAGGTCAAAAATATAGCAAAAGATCGCAATAGATGATCAAATTATGTTGAGGCTCTATGCTCCGCCGGGAGCCAAAGGACATAAAAATAAGAAGAAGACTCGATGGAAAGCATCGTTAAGATACCGACATCCTCAGTCACCTTACGAACAACAATCGTCCAATCGTCCAATATTTTTCCTTAAGTTTTATCGACGTTTTTAGCTATGACATACTTTTTTAGGTTTTCACGGTGGTGGTGTTTTACCTAATCAATGATGTTAGTGGAGTACACGACATCCACATTCTTACATTTTCGTCCAAATTGGCGTCCAATTTGTTTAGTAACAGAAAATTTAATATAATTTAATATTCATTAAGGTCAAGAATCCTAAATAAATTGGCCTTAATGTGTTCCAACATTCCGCTCATATAATATTTAGTTTTTTTATTAAAAAATTATTTCCACAGGTTAAACGTGCGATTTTGTTGGAGTTCCCACTTAATTTTATATCATAAACGACAAATTCCTATTTTATATACATCCTCAAAAAAGACAAAGAAAAACTTCCCACACAAGATTCGTGTTGATATGCGGCGTTTATTGTTCGACTTGCCTTCCTTTCTTCCATCCACCCCCAGAGAGAAGGCCATACAAACATTGGCCAAATTAATCAACTTGTTATGTTTAACTAATTCCTTTGTGTATATTGATAAAACAAAACAAAAACATCAACTAAAAAGGCCGTGGGATGACAATATACTTTTTCCATGAGATGTGATTCCTCTTAAATGCGATCCAAACACAAATAACCAATAAAAAAAAACAAATGCTGCATGGCGAATGTTTTCGTCAATTTGTTAAGCGGCTTTTTGCATAACAGCAAACATGTAAATTCAGCTTAAATGACGAAACCTCCAACAAATTGGCTTTAGGCATTAAGACAGAGAGAGAGAGTATTTTATGTAAACATTTGAGCTAACAAAATTTATTGAAATTTAACGAACATGTGTAACTAATAATGTCTATTTTTGAAAATTCGATAATATTAACATAGCTAAATTCTAAATATTACTTATGTGTTATGATAAGTTTTAATTAAATTGACAATCTAAATTTAATGTTTAAACAACATTTAAGAAATTTTCATGTCATATGCAATGCATTTTACCTGAGTAGATGTGCATCAACATATACACCCACTACACAAACATGTACAAACTGTATATACATTTGCTTACATAGATTACAATAGATTACTTATGTACGTCACCAAGTACATTGATAAGATAACTACAACTAGGTAGCCACACTTTATGCGTCATGTTTATTACACTCTTACATATGTACATACACCTGTTTGCAAGTAAGAAGTTTTATGTTAAACACCTAAGATATACATATCTATATATATTTGTCTTTGATTCCTTGCTTGTTCCATGTACACATCCTGTTGTTGTATCTACATATAGAAGTTGTAATAGAAATTTCCTGCTTTTGTCTTTTGTAATGTTGCCAAAAGATAATCAATGAATGAATCGACCACTTGATGGAGCATTAAATGTGCATCCATGTACAGGCAAACAATGACTGATGACTGCTGGTAAATTGGAAATTTAGTTGTGGGGGAGGATGTCTTTATTTTATTTGATCACTGAACCTTTGTAATGATAAATCCTTTTGTTGTCCTTGATGTTAAATGTTTAGCTAGGGAAAGGGTGTTGTTCAAATGGAGATGTTTGTACAATAACGTAAGTGGAGGAGGAGAAAGGCCATCACTTGAGAAAGCATGAACCGATTTGACTATTTTTTTACAAGGATCGCGAAAGCCAGAGAATGGTTTCTAAAAAAAAATAATATTTCCACTCCATTTTCTACGTCCACTTTTTAAATATGTCTTAAATTCCTATTAAATGCTCTAAAAAATAATTTTTTTGTAGATTTCGCTTTGTAATGTTCTATATAAAACCTATCATATATTTTTTAAATTTTGAATTAAGTGGGCGGAGTGGGCGTGGCAAAACATTTTTTTGAGCTAAAGTGATAAAATTTGGTACACAGATAGTACTCGGCACTTCAAGTTAAAATTTGCGGATTTAATCAGTGGGCGGAAAGGGCGTGGTCAACCTGTATTTTAGTCCTAGAGAGATACAATTAGATATTCTGATGGTACTTTGCAGCACAATTATGAATATGCAGACGAAATTTTAATTTTCGATTAGTGGGCGATGTGGGCGTGGCAAATCTGTATTTTAGCCCTATAGATATAACATTTTGTACAAAGATAGTACTCGGCAGGACTGGTTCAAATTTGCATACGAAATTTGTATTTTCAATCAGTGGGCGGAGATGGCATGGCAAAACTGTAGTTTAGTCCTAGAGAGACAAAACTTGATATATAGAATATAAATTTTGGTTCAGTGGGCGGAATGGGCGTAGTCAAATTGTTGTTTAGGCCTAAATTGGTACAATGTTGTACAAATGTACAGATATTACTTGGCATTACAGGTACAGAATGGGCGTGGCAAAAATATATTTTATCCCCAGAGAAATTAAATTTAGTACACATATAGAACTCGGCACAAAAGATATGAATATGTAGACGAAATTTGTGACAAAATAGTTGTTAGGGTTACAGCGATAAAATTTGATATGCAGATAAAGCGTAGCACAAAACATATACAAATTTATGTGCCAAAAGTGTTTTTTAAACCCAGCGATTTTTAAGCCGTGCATTTGCCATGCTGATAGCCTGTTAGTGGACAATTTACTTCGTCGTCGATGATTGGGGCGATTTCGTCACTTATGCTGCCTTCGGAAACGATAAGAGAACGAAAGTGTTCCCTCCATATTTGCAGCACACTCTGAGTGTCCGCAACCAGATTTCCGTCTCTGTCCTTACAGGTGGGGATCCCTTTTTCAAAATATTAGCTTTTTAACTTTTGGTAGAAAATTTCGGGCTTCATCTCTATCCCTGTTAATTTTGATATCATGGATCTCTCTTTTCTTCCATAGACGCTTTTTCCGCCTGAAGAGGCGTGACATTTCCATCTTCTTCTCATTATAATGCCCCGTCACAGCACTCGTTGCCATTGGCTGCAGTTTTGCCCTGCATGCAGCATCTTTTCCCCCCAGATATTTTGCGACATTCCTTATCGTACCAGGGCTTGTCTAAACGTGGTTTCTCATAACCCAGTACGGTCGTTACGACAGTGGTCATAGAATTCGCAATATCCAAACGGTAAATGAAAAGAAGTACCTATTTAGTAATCCATGACATGAGTATGACATTGTAAGCGAGGATCTAAGTACTTAGAATGTAATGCGTGTGTAATGTAAAAAAAATCGTCCACTCATTATAACTCCGATTACAATGCTATTCAAATGGCATCTACTTACTTCGTAATCAAGCGTGTTATCTAGCTCGCATTAAACTCCACTTATAATGTAATTGCAACCGAAATGGCACTTACTGACATCTTGTAAGCAAAAGCGCACTGATTGAAAGGCCTATGACACTCCTGTGTAATTATAAGGCTGACATCAGCGATTACGTAATGGGTATTTTTACCACTGGGATACTGTCACTGGGAGTCAGAGACATCTGAATTAGGAGGTTTTGTTTGAAGTAGTTGAGAGAGTTGGTAGAAATAGGCATGGACTATCTCGGTGGTATGCAGCTTTGTGATGTCTTGCTTCCTTTGCGTTTGGTTACGAGCGCACATCCATAAAGCTTGAGACATGACTTCTATTGACTACCACCTGATCAAGCTGGTTTTTTGTCTTTTGATCGGGGATATCCAGGTTGCCTTGTGGATATTTCTATGCGGGAATCTGCACACCCTACCATGTTTCTTGCCGACCCGAAGCTAACCGGTCTGGATCCGTTATTGGAGGTGTTGTTGTGCAGACTTTCCTATTTTAGCATTAAAATCTTCCAAAACAATTTAATGTCATGTGTAGGACAGTGGTCATATATTTCCTCCAGGCGCTCATGGAATGAATCTTTAATGTCCTCGTCTTTGTCTTCCGACGAGGCATGTACACAAATCAGCGTAATGTAAAAATATTTCGCCTTGATGCATATATCAGCCATTCGGTCACTTATAGGGTTAAACCGCGAGCCCATTGTCTAAGTCTCTTGCCGACTATGAATTCACATCCAAATTCGTCACAGTTCTTTCGTCGTATGCATCACTGTTACGTCCATCGCATTTCCTATATAGCGGTGATGTCAGCCTTGGATTTGTCGGGGACATCCGCCAGTTGGACAGAGGCACCTACTCTGTAGAGAGTTCGGACATTCCAGGTGCGTATCCTTAAATCATGGTCGTCAACATTTGGGGGGCTTCTTGTTTTTTCTTTTCTTCGTGTTTTCATAATAATTGTTTTGTTAAAGGAGAGTGGCTTATTAGGCCACCGCCCGATCCTAGTTTGATTGGGGCTACCAAAGCCAACATTAGAGCCGTTGTATTAAGCTACAGTAACTTATGGTACCTACTTCCTAAGACGCATCGGTGGTAGCATGCCGTTTAGGTTACTTAGCATTACGCCTTCTCACATTTGCTACCACTGAACGGATGTACAATGGTATTGGCCGGGGAATACGTGATCTCTTAGACGATGTGAGCTATTTGGGGACCTTAAAAGAGAGATTATGGTTATTCCCAGGTAAATAACGATCAGAAATACTCAAATTAGAAAATCCCCCATTCCCCATGTCATTAAAGAAGATTTTTCGGACATAAATTGGCTTCTATTCAGATCTGTACGGCCAGTTGAATCTTCGGAAAGTTGAAGTCTACGAAAGAATTTCATGTGCACGGCAAGTGTTGTCCTGCACACTTTCACATACAAAAGCGATGTTCTCGACCGATCTGGCTTTCCTTTGACGACGAGAAGTTGATTAATCGTTTACCGATCTGTTCGTCTTGAATCTATCTACTAAATGTGGAGAGTCAGTCGACTGTGAATGACCAAAGGGTCTGCCGAAAAAATGGGCTCGCAAAGTTTGGACTAACGAATATTCATTTTGATAAAATATAGCATTTGAATTTCCTCGAAATTTGAAACATTTCATTCAAGGCCCACAGAAAAAATGGGATCGTAATCGGATCTTATTTGTAACCTTTACGCCTATACTTCTCACGTGTGTGTGAAAGAAAAAAGTCCAATAAACAGTCCAAATTTTTTGCGAGTTACGAACTTATACAAAAAAATATCATATTGGATCAATGTGCAATGTTATTATAAAATCCGTTCATGCATCGCTAATAAAAGGGATGCTCAAACTTTCACTTACACTACTGTAACCTGAATTTATTCCAGCGGCGGAATGCTTGGACGACTTGACCTTCTATTGTGCCTTCTTGGTAGCCTTGCCCTTTGAGTTCTTTTTTATATAGCGCCAGATGAAGATTCATCAAATAATTTTGAACTGCGTTTATTTTGTAGCAGTAACAATAAAACTGTCGTACTCCATGGCGTATGGTTTACGTGGAATATTACTTATGAGAATCATACGCCACCATATAACAATATAACAAAAGAGCCTAAAACGTGACAAATTCCCCTATACGATACTTAGTAAGCAAGTAAGTAAGTAAGTAATACTTACTAACTTCAAATCGATATTAAATTATTATGGCATGTAACTTGACAAAATGAATGATGCAGAACTTCTTCTTTTTGGGGGCTAATTTCACGTGCAGTTCTCAGAATTGAGTCCCAAAATAATGTGTTGGAGTGTGTTATTTGCGAGGGAGGAATGTGTAAAGTAACTTTACAATATCAACAATGTTCATGTTGATCAAAAAGGTCATCTGAGGCTAAGTTCAGTGAAAGATTTAGCAAATTCAAAATACAGTTTTCTTTAGACCTAATTAAGCGATGGCCGTGCCAACTCCGCCACTATGATTTAACAGGCCACAAATGCTTACACACGTGCTTCTACACACACACATACAAAGTTCTGCGTTAGCACTGAGCGTCAATATTTACATTGGTTTTACTTTCATCGCATTTATTGTCTTTTTAATTCATACCACCCATTTTATTGTTGCTGTCGTCAGTGCTGGTGTGTGTATGTGTGTATGTGTTAATTATTACAAGCCTTTGTGCCAATAAATCCATAAATTAAACTTGTACAATAGCCCTTAAACCAATATATATATAAAACGTACTATTTTTGTGTAGACCAATTACTTACAAAGCGTCAGATCCACGTTTACCTGAGGCTACTACATAATTTCATTATCTGTCATTTTAATGGACTTTGTCTCCCCATTATTTATGAATAAATTTCTGAGCATAGATTTCTTATAAGTGATTTATGCTTCGACATTTATTTTGTTAAACTAATTTGAAATTTGTTCTTTTATGTTGTCTATCGACACCTGTACGACATCAAACAAATATCTATGTTACGCCCTTTCACTGGGAATTATGTTAAATTTGTAGGATATTAAAGATAAGCTGCGATGCCCAAATGTTTTTGGGTAAATGCGTTCCTAATGGAAAGACAAACTTTTGATTTGTTATGAAGTATAATATTTGATTGAAAAATAATCCTTTTATAGCTATGAATTACATTTGAATTTTTTCTTCGTGTTACAAATGATACTTTTGCAGAATTATTTATAGAATTTAATGGCAGGTTTATGAGATGTGAATCCTTAGTACACGTAATCATTTGGGTAATACTTCCGTCATGCCATTGACGTAGTCATTAGAAATGGCGTCATTATAGCAGTATGTTTGATTTGTGTGATGTCAAATAGATATCCGATTGTGGCTGGACCGCATCAGCATTTATTTATATTTGTACACTCATCATTAAGGAAATGATAGCTTTAAAGGATTAATAATCAAATGGGAAAATTTTCGTTTTATTCAAAGGAACGATTTAAAGTAATTACGGGTTGGGAACTAAAATGGAAGAAGATGTACTTGAATTTACGCCGGATGTTTGTAACATTGGATATTTAAACACAAACTTTGTTGCTGTTTACTTTTACGTTTTACCAAGGATTGTCGATAATTCTAGTAAGAACAAATTTTGACAGGAGACACCGGAATTTAATTAAAAATTTTTTTTTTAGTCTAGTAAATATGTCTCCGACCATAAAAATAGTAGAATTTCCTTGGCGAGACAATTTAAAATGGGATAGATGACATAAACTGGGGTTGGTGGAGTTTCTAGTTTGTGTTTTCTGATAGTTATTCACTTGGGAATAACCAGAATACTCTCTTGGGAGATCCCCAAGCGGGTCGCAACGTCCGAGAGATCACATTATACCAGGGCAATACCATAGAACATCCGTTCAGTAATAGCAAATGTAACACTGTACATCATATGATTTTGGGGCTTAATTCTGAGAATTGCACATGAAAGTTGCCCCAAAAAAAAGAACTTCTCCATCATTCGTTTTGTGAAGTTGGCTGCCTTAATAATGTAATGGCCATACAAACTGTCTGCTCAAGGTGGATTTTAAGCACTTTTTCTACATTTTAACACGGTTATATTTATGAATACCGTACGGAAGTAAAGTTGTAGATTCTTATTTTTGCGACACTCCCCATTAATAAACAAATTATTATGAAAACACGAAGACAGTTAAAACAAGAACAACTCAACCCCCTCAATCTTTATAAGAACCTTGATTTAAGGATAATGATGCCACTATCCAAATGGCCGATGTCCTCGACAAATACAATGCTGACATTACCGCCATAAAGGAAATGCAATGAACGGAACAGAGATGTATGCAACGAACGAACTATGACATCTTTTACAGCTGACATGCAGAAAGACACGAATTTGGATGTGGATTCATAGTCGGCAAGAGACTTCGACATCTGGTCTCAGCGGAAGCAACGTAGATTAGCAATCCGAAGGTGTCGGGTTCGATTCCAGGCCGGAGCACTGGCCAAATCAACATCAATCAAAAATTACTTTCAAAATACTATCGAGATCTCCAGCCAACAAAACTCATCCTAGATGCTTCCACTACAAAAATCCAGATTGCGGAAGGACTAAGGAAAAATTCTGACAGATCCATTTTCTAACAAGCGAGGCTTTAGACAAAGCGATAGTCTGTCATGTGATCTCATTAACATCACAATGTAGATGATCATGCGGAAGGCTGCAGTGGTATCATCTATAATAAAAGTCACATGCAGCTATCGTATGCCGATAACGTAGATACAAATGCGAGATGTTACTGCAACCTTTTCAAGAATTGAGAAGCAGTCTTCGGGAATGGGTCTGGTGATAAATGAGGACAAAACCAAGTTATTTGTTTCATAGTACGAAGAGTCTAGTCGTTTGAGACGCTGCGTTGGCAACTATAATTTTTAAAGTGGTAGATAGTTTTCAGCCTGGACAAACCACTACTATTATGTGCTAAGCAAGTGATTTAATGACAAAGCACTCTCTCTCGACGAAATAGTATCCAACTCTACAGCACACTGATACCACATGTCTTGCTCTACAGCGCAGTATCCTGGGTAATGACATAAGATGATCAACATATTCTGCGAGTCTTCGAGAGAAAAATACTTCGCAAAATATTTGGACACATCATCTTAAACGGCAGGTAGCGTCGTTCAATGAACCACGAGCTGTACAACGACATCGACGTAGTCAAGTACGTTCAAATAGATGGAATGCGCTGACTTGGACACATTGTACAAATGGATAAAAATGCTCTATCTCGAAAAGTCTTCGGCAATAAAATTGATGGGCGGCACAGGAAGTGGCGACCAAAACTTCGTTGGATGAACCAAGAGCTGTTATCTTAAGCGCAAAAGACCGAAGGGCTGTGAATCTGTTGCTACTGCCAGCAAATAAAAAGAAGAAGAAGAATAAATGAATACACTACAAAAAAAGTCTACTATAGTCGTAATATGTATAAAGCAATAGAGACTGATCTATCTTCTTCTAGTTGCATAGTGTCCCTGATTGATGTTTTCTGTAATGCGAGAACCGATTATGTTTCTGTAAATTTCCTATGAAAGTTGACGTCAATGGCAAGGGTTCATTTTTTTGAGTTCGGTCTTTTAATGTGTAGTGGTTTGTGAGCGCTAAGTATCAAAATAAACATACAATGATTAGTACGTCTTCGGTTTATATGAGGAAGTATTTACAGTTATATGGGACAAATAAATGGACCGATTGCATTGAAATTTTCTCTGTGTGGTCCGTAGGGCCTCTGTCATAGGGACCATAAAAACAAAGTTAGACAATGGGGTGTGGCAACGCCCATATCTCACGAGCCATTAAAGTTATGAAGACGAGATTTGCTACATATGTTAGTTAGAGGTACAAGGATAATTTCGTCTCGCTGGGAAATGGGCGGTGCCACGCCCCCTTTGAAAAAATCTTTATATCGGTCATATAGGACTGATCACTCCCCCAGCCCAAAACGGATAAAGCTTGAGCCTTGAAATTTGGCATGTAGGTGACTTAGATGCGTCTGGAAATTTGTAGCCTTTGGGGGTATAAAGTGGCAAACAGGTTAAAAAAATTTAGCATTGTAATTTGGCATGTATTTTGATTTTATGATATAAACGCGGTATAAGAAGATATGGAATTGACACTTTTAGAGGATAAACGAAGAAAAAGGAGTGACATACCCATTACTTAATCGCTGATGTCAGCTATATTTAGTAGCAATCAGTGATGATCTACCTTAACATTACACACGCGTGACATTTAAGTACTTAGATCACTCGCTTACAATGTCATACTGATGCCATGGATTACTAACTAGGTAATCCATTGGTTCGATTCCCGGCTCCAGTCATATACATTTTTCTCTTATAGCCGGCCCCTCGATGTTATCGACAGCAACATCGCAATCGCTTACTTTGTAAGTAATCGGCATGTCTAGTAAAAGCTCCTCAAGCAGTGACTTTTGCATTCGTTGATAAACAAGTAGGTGCCGTTTGTTGTAAATCTAAAATAGAAAGTGTGTTAATTTACAACAACGCGAAAAGCATCCCCTACCTTATTAATGCGTTGTAAAGGGAAAAAAAGCTTTTTAAGTACTTTTTGGAACAATAAATTGTATTTTTTGGTACAATAAGTTGACTTTTTGGTACAGTAAATTTTTCTTTATTGTACAAGAAAAGTAAATTTTTGGAACAATAAAAATACTTTGCGGTGCAATACATTCAAACAAATTTAACCTTTACACTGTAAGTAATATTTTAACATTCGAAATGACACGAAAAACGCCGAGACATCCCCACTTAATAGAACACAGTGGTATACTCCGTTTTTAAAGATCAGGTCAAAATCTTAAGGAAAATATATCAAAATGTCTTCTGAAATGACTTTAGTTTTTTTTTTTTTTTTAAACTACAAGCTTCGATCTTCCGGTACTATCATATCCAATATTGATAATATTTTGTTTTAATATTTTTCGATTTAAATAAATATTTTTGGGTTGGAATCGATTGGAAATCATACTGTTATATCCACCTGAAAATAGAAGAGTAAGAGTTAAGAATCGACAAATTAACAATGAATAATGTTATTGTTAAAGAGTTTTTGAGGCCATTTTCCATATATAGTATAAAAATAGGTGGCATGTTAATTAAAACTGGAATATCCCTCCATTTTGACCTAATCTTTTAAAACGGAGTATACCACTATGTTCTACTGCCCAAATTTAAGTTGGGGTGTCTCCGCGTTTTTCTGTGTCATTTTGACGTACTTACAGTGTTAAACTATCAAGACAGTTTTCATCAAAGAATGGACGTGATATGGCTGACACATATTAGCAAATCTGTTTGCATTTAGTATAAAATTAAATTATTGTCCGCAAAAGACCCCTTTAAATTTGATAATTACAGAGGCCAGAGAAAATTAACCAATCGCTATTAGATTGCAACAAGTTCTCGACTTTTTTTACAATAATTTTAGACGCAGGACGTAGTCTTCCGAGTCAGCTAGTCCTATATACATAAAAGAAACAATTACCTGATTTATAACTTTTGCAACCGAAGTCTCTACTAAAGCATATCAGGCAACAATATACGTTACGCAACATGAACAAAAAATAGTAGCAAGAAATTTCTACATTAAGAAGTTCAAATGGCAGCTCATTGTATGTTATTTAAAGAAAAGTTATGTCAATTTATTCATTCCTTGCGATATATTTATTCAGCATTATCGCCAAAAATTGACGAAATGTTATTTATTTTGCATCTCATTACAGAACCTTAGCGTTATATGCAAATCTAAAATTGTACTTCTTGCCCACATCTTTTTAACATATATTACCTAAAAAGGTCACCAATTTGTATTAACGGTTGTTTACAGTAATGCTCCTAAAGTTAGGGCAGAATGCGATTTGCAAATACTTTGGAATTTTTTTTAATTATATTTAAAAGTTGTAAAATGGCGTTCCTTATATCACACATATATCATCAACAATATTTTTTTGTGTACAATTAAGTTAAAGTGTCGTAAAAAGTTTGATATTATCCCTTCCAACGTCGCTTCAACTCTAATAACCTCTACTTACAAACCACAAAATACGATAATAATCCGATGCCACTTACGTATTGATTATTGTTATTTATAGTAACTTTCCATGAGACATCAGAAAGCCATTACAATTATGACGCTATTATTAGCACTACGAAATATTTTTCAATTATGTTTAACCAAATAAACCCATATTTCAAATGTACATAGGATAACAACGACTGTCATTCATTTCAACACAAATCCTAAATTTAGATGCTCTATGCTCAGACATGCATATATATCCCTGTAACGATGTTTTAAATTTAAACCCCCCACGCAATTTCGTAAGAAAAGCTAAACAACGTTGATGCTCTTTTTTTTAATTACACAAATAAAAATTGTAATCTAAACTCGTCAAAAACGCAGCTGGAGTGCAATGCACAAAAAAAAAATCATTTAACACTCATACGTCATGTGGTGTCGGCATGATGGAATGCAAATATAATTCTTATTACTAATACGCAATGGTGGTTGCACTGTAGGGGAACTAATGTTTCCCTGTATAGTAATGGTATTTATAAAAAAAATATATGTTCCCTTTGCCTTCCATAACTGAGATATGGGACTGCCTGTGGCATTTGAGTGAGTTAACAAGTCTCACACACCGGGACCTACAATTTAACAACAATTGGAAAGGGTACCTTTTTGGCAGACAAATCCCGATTGACTAGATTACTTAAAGGATACTGTCCACAACATCGAGAAAGATGCTGACCAAATAAATGTAGATCAATGTGTTAGGACACGATATGGATTAACCGCTCGACGGTCGGTTTTAGTGATGATATCACACTTACCAAATACCCCACTGTGCACTGATGACGTTCGCATCATAAGAATTCAATTTCTGAAGTAGTCACCATAAATCAAAGTACACACAACAAAGGTCATTAGGGGAGAAAGTATGTTGCACTTTGTATCAGCTACTAACGACCAGGTTAACTGGAACAAAATCATTCAATTCAAATGTCACACTTGTTTATTAACGACTAACTGTAAAGCAAACACATCAACATTATGATAGATGAACCAAAAAAAAATGTGAAGCCAAGTCAACTGCAATTTAAACAGATCAAAAACATATACGTACATATTTGAATTTAAAATATGTAAACGTATGTGTGTGTGTGTGTGATATAAAAAACACATTTAACAAAGTTAATCTCCATATCATCAGTTTAAAAACATTTCATTTTATAATCATTTACATAAATCGCATCGCCTATCACGCACTAAGGTGCAGATTAAACATTGACATGTTTTGTTATCAAAAAAGTTTAACGAAACATCAAAACCGAACGAACAGACAAACACTGATGATGGAAACAACAACACGTGCAAATTGCCTTTATTTTCAGCCAATTGCAGTTAAAGTTTTCACGTTTCATTCGCACATAAACTGATTTTCGACGAAAAGTTAAAAAAAAGCGAATACCTTAAATTGCTGCTACTAGTGCCACCCTCACACCCACCCTAGTTCCACAACCTCGAACGCCCATTTAGCCAACCTCTCACAGCACTAAGATCCTATCAGTGTTACTTCGACATTTTGCCATTTTGTCGTTTATAAAAATGCACAAATTGTTACTGGTGGCAAGTAAATTTATAAGCTCTTGCAGAGCTTTCACTTGCATTGCATGTCATTTATCACCCCGGCAGCAGGGGAGCTAGGATATTCTTATTTTCATTTACCTCGCATATGAAAACTTTGTTCTTCATTTTCCATAGTTTGGCTCATAAATTAATAGAAGTTTATAACTGATTTTTATTTTAAACTTCAGACGGCAAGTAGGTAAATTGTGTTTCCTGCCCTGTGCAATTCACATTGTTGAGAGTACAAAAAACAAAAACTACAAATTACTGTTGGTTAACAGTTGGTTGATTTCATAGCAAGAAGTTGCAATTCTTAAGGACAATTGCTCATGAACGCAATTGCCACAGGGGGGTATAGTATAGTTTATAATAGCACAAAGTTTAATGTGATTTATGAGGGGATATTTATAGAAACAAATATGAGTATTAACTGCTACGATATAAGAGGAATTGTGCAAATACAGTGAAGGCGTCTTGTAGGCAGTTGTAATAAATTTAGAGCGAGATTTTATCGCAAGTTTCAACGTATATATATTTAAAGAATACAATAAAAACAAAATGTTTACATGACAAAAAATTCATGGAGATTTCGTTTGAAACATTGCACAGTGATTTAGTGATATATAAGTGAAACTTTAATAGCGTAAAATATAATAATTTATTGAGTGTCTTATTTTAAGAATTTATTTTCAAATTAAATTACATGTGAGCACTAGCATTTTCCTCCATTAGTGGAGCAAAATGGAGTATAGGGTTTTGTTACTGAGGTCAAATGCTATCGTTTTGATATTGGTTTGGTTCACCCCCGAAAAAGTGTGTTGCACTGTGCTACCAGAGGTATGAAGTTGAGCTTTGTTATGCATGTTGCTGATACAGTATGAATGACAGCCAATGAGTCGATCAAAGAGTCTACTCGTTTGAAACGCTGCGTGCCCGTTGACAACTTTAACTTTGAGGTGGTAGATGATTTTGTCTACTTTGGCTCCGCCGTAAACAAAATCAATCATGTCAGCCTGGAAATCAAGAGACGGGTATTGATCGAAAACTTCTGCTCAAAAAAAGATTCAACTTTACAAAACTCTGAGCCTACATGTCTTGCTCCACAGCGCAGAATCCTGGGTAGGGTTATAACCCAGCAATAGCAGATCAACCTATTCCGGGAGTCATTAAGATATTTAGACCCTACATCGTTAACGGTGCCATCATCGAATGAACCTTGAGCTGTATGAGCTGCATAACGACATCGTCGTAGTCAAGCACGTTCAAATAGACCGAATACGCTGGCTTGGACACGTTGTGCGAATGGATGACAATTCTCCAGCTCGGAAAATCTTCGGCAATAAATTCAATAAGAAGAAGATGCCATTTACTGACATTTTTTTAAATATTGGATTAGTAGGCGGAGGTGGCGTGGCAAAACAGTACTGTACCGAAAAGTACAATTTATTGTATCAAAAAATACATTTATTGTACTAAAAACTAAAATTTATTGTACCAAAAAGTGTTTCTATAATACAAAAAAGTGGAATTTATTGTATTGAAAAGTAATTTAACTGTACACAATAATTACTTTAAATGTACAAATAAGTACCTTTATCGTACCAAAAAGTTGTTTAATTGTGCCAAAAAATATTTTTATTGTATCAAAAAGTACTTTTTTATCAAAAAAACCCGATGTTTCAGCAGAGAGCAAGGACAAGAAGAGTGTTTTTTTCCTAAAATTCATAATATTTTTAAATTTGATGACTCTTTTGACAACATGTTTTTTAGAGTAGTGTCAGCAAATTTTAAGGAAAATTTACACTGCTTCAGTTTGTTTTATCAAATTTAGTCGGTAAATTCTGACAAAACAAGCTCATTTACCCGAAGCTGACACATTTAAAAGAGAAATACTGACAATGATGTCATTAGTGTAAATGAACCTTTATATACTCAGCAATACTGATATGAATATACCGACAAAATATTTGTTTTCGGACAGCGAGAATATGAAGGCGAACATTTTATTACCGATCGGTGGGCAAGAGGGAAAGTGGAAATATGTTTTAGGACTATATAAGGTTAAATTTGTATACATATAACACTTGGCGATATAAGTGTGAATTTGCAGACGTATGTTTTAATAACAGTTAGTGAGACATTGTTAGTATGATCAGGTTAAGGAGTGACTTGGGGTAAAGAATTGTATACAGAGCGTGCAAGATCGACGCTTAAGCTTTGCCCTTTAAATACGCGAGCCAAACATATTATAAGTATTCGTCAAGTAAGCAATAGGATGCCTTCTCGAGATGTTGAGAACGGAAACAGGAGTCAAACCATGAATCTCCCGCATAACATTTTTGAAAAACCGGTAAGACGGTTTTCGGTTTCGGTTTAATAGACTCTAATGAAATATATAATTGTGTATAAAGTGACGATATACTACGATAATATTTCAAGCTTCATATAGCCACTGATTTTGTAACACAAAATAAAATGGTCGTATATCCTCCTTCTAATTTCATAATTTAGAATAAAAACTAACAGTTGTTATATGATGTAAATCTTGTTTGAAATCAGACGAAAAGATATTATTAAATGTTGTATTTATGTATTTAGTTTACTCTTCAGAAATCACTTTGTATTCTTATTCTAATGTTTTTGGAGCTAAGTATTTCTACCGTTTGAATCGCTTTGGTGATTGTAACGCGAACTTTTGGGTTTTTTCAATATTTTAAATAATTTTGCATTATTCGCCGTTTTACAAACACACATGTGGACAACACTTACTTTAACGATAGCAGATTTTTTTATTTAAAGACTACATGACTGTTTTGATATTTAATAATTTACATTTAAATAATTAAAAAAAACTTGTTAACTCCCACAACACAATCATCGATTTCGGCACTTGATTACATCACCATTATGTTTATAACCACAATTGGAGGCTCTCTTTGGCGGTGGTACAAATATAGATTTACCCTGTCGATTATTCTAAGGATAAAAATACAATACAGTTTAAATCAGTTACAATTTCCAATTCCTACATACTTACTTCCACTGAATTTATAGCAACTGATGTAGTTTTATTTAAATTGATTTTTAATAGCCCAATGCTATTATTTGCAAATTTTATGTTTGCCAGTTCATCGGCTTGAATGAGCGTACAAATGCTTAAACAAATAATAAAAACAACTTTTGACAACATTTCTTATTGCTTTCCCAAAGAGTTCCTAAATGCAACTGATTGCACGCAACTGGTCGATGACAGTACATTGTTGGGGTATATTTTTGGTGGTGGTTGATAAGAGAAATGGAAATACCGTCCAGTGGTTTGTGTGGTATGTGTTTATTTTTTAATAATATTTTATTATAAATTTACACATTGCTGGTATAAAAATAAATATAAAATAAATATGCATTTGCTTTAGGGTGGCATTAAGTAATGTTTGACAAAAAGGAAACACAAATATGTAGTAGTTTTCTTTTATAACTACTCCAAAATTTAACTTTTTTTTGCTATTCACACTCAGTGTACACAACTTTTCAAGTAGTCTACGCATAGTCCAACAAACAACAAGCGCGCCTATCCCGAATAGATTTATTTACGCATTCGTTAAAATTCTGAGCTTTTATACGAAGTATCAATACCTCTCAATCGGTGCACATAAAATCTCACACATGTTCTTATCAGTAAAATGGCACTCAGCATCTGTAAATGTCTGATGAAACCGATGAAAACTTTCGTGCTATAGTTCAGTTTATTGTTGTTTTTACTCTAGCTGACAATGCATTTAGAGAGCCTCAAGTATTTCATTACAACCGTATTGACAATACTTTTATTATTCGCTATTAAATCGAGAGGGCAAGAAATTCAAACACAGGTCATCCAATTAAATAGAACAATGGCAAGTGAGCAATGTTTTCAAACACCGATATGCAGTTTATCACATAATGTTTTTAATTCATAAAAAAAAATCTATAGTCACAGCCTTCATTTATGATAATACAAGCACCTCCCCGGTATGCACCATGCGGATACAAACACAATGGCAAACCTAGAGCTTGTTAAAGTTGTGCAATCAACATGAAGTGTGCAAAGTTCTGAAAAAAATAGTGTATTATTAAATATTATTATCGGTTAAGACACGAGACGGAATTTAAAAAAAGTAGCACATTGCCGTAGCCTAAAAGTAAACAAATAAAACAAATACTTTGTTGGCAATTAAGTGAAAGCAACCCTACGCTTCGTCTTCTTGAGAACAATACCTGGCCAAGTGATGCATTTTTGGAATTTACGATCTTTTATCCCAATTTGTACATTACTTCTCATTGGGTTACAGCCAACTTTAACATTGTAACCGTTCATCCACTTGAAGCTTTAGCAGGACCCATGCAACCCCACAGAGAGTAAGTTTAATTATATTATGGTAATATGTACTTAATTTTGTTGATGTGAAAAATCTGTAAAATTTCTCATCTTTTATACAGCCAACAGTTTCCATCGCATCACCCAAATGTGGCTATAAAAACAACACAGAAAAAAATTACGACAAATGAATTGTCATATTAAATACCATTTCGTCAATACAATTAAATATTTAATTAAAAAGGCGCCAACAACCGAAATTGTAAAAACAATAAACAGTGTTGTCACATTTACAATTTTTTTTTTGTTGAATTTGAACAGTAGTAGAAAATTTGTAAATATGATAATTTACAACCACTCTCAAATGGAAAAGTTGTTATAAATTGAAATTGAATGCTAACAATTTTATTTAATTACTTAACAACAATTGTGTTTTTTTTTCTGTGAATGGATCGCCTCGGAAGTGTTTAAAAAAACAATGAAGATTTGTAAATACAACAATTGCCAAGATACTACTATCATATGATATGCAAAATAAAATTTTGATTATGAAAAAATTCTTTGAAATTCCTAGTATGCCAAATTATGTATTTGAAAGGTGTAAAAACTTAATTCTAAGAAAATTTGCCCAAGAAACCATGGGTCAAAAATCAAAATCAAGCACCTGGTTTTTAACGAGAAACTTTTCATTTCGGGGAAAGATCCACAACAAGGCCTATAATTGCCCCGGAATTGCCAATTATAATAAAATTTGTTCCTCCTTACATTTTTTCCAAACATACCTAAGACCCATCTCCACGTCCCTGTATGACCAGTTCCCAACGTTTTTTCAACACCAACAGCTTTTCAGATCATACCTACCCTCTATCTTTAACCCTTAAGAAGGTCCCCATAATTCTTTTTTTATTTTTATAATTTTTTTATGAAATCAGCTCCTGCTGCTCCCGTGGTGCCTCCAGAGGGGTAAAATGTACGACCGACCCCCATTAGTATTTCCCTCCTAACATTTTCTTTGAACATACCTACCCTCTATCCTCAGCCCCTATGGGGACTCCCATACAAAATGCAAAATTAAAACGACCAAAACACAAAAATTTCCCACAAAATAATATTTGCTTTAAAAATTTTCGTTTTTATTGAGGGTAATTAATAGTACTCCCTATTTCCTGTGAAACGGTCTTCCCGGACCTATCCCGGGAAACCGGTACACTAGTATGGGTCGGAAATAAAAAGTGATGCTGGCAGCGCGTTATCCTACGATTAAAGAGTATCCAAAGACTGCTTACGGCCCTAATATGTTTTATAGCGCTGCCTCATTTTCTATATTCACATGATGCCAATTTCTTATAATGTCCATGAAGACTTCTCCAAACCATGAAACTTTTGCTTTAGAAGTATTGACGTAAATTCACACAAAAAGAAATAATGTCATCAGCATCGAATTCTGTATCTCTGTCCGTATGCCCCGCGATTATAGCAGAAGTTTAAGAGCTATCAAACTGATACTTAGTATCCAAGCTAACATTCTCTAAGCGGAGGAAACTCTCCATTCTGTCTGTCCCCTTAAGTTTATGCCCGTATGTTTACTACGCCAGTTTCTCTCCTCTTAGTTTAGGTTAAGTTCTAAGACGAGCATGATTGGACGAAAACTACTTCCAACTCAAATACAAACTCTCCCCCTTAGGGGTGTCCGTCTGTCTGTACCTCCCGATTACAGCTGTAGTTTAAGAGCTACCAAACTGAAATTTGGTGTCCAAGCTTCTACTCTCTAAGCCAACGTTAAATTCCAAGGTGAGCAAGATCGAACAAAAACTACTTCCAACTTTGGCCATGGGGGCCAAAGCCAACAACCAACGCCAAAAGATAGTAGATAGTAGCGGAGTTGAACATAGAGCTCCACCCTACGTTTGTCATTTATCAAATTTCGAATATATTGTGCGAAATAGGTCACAATATATCATATGCCGTTAAATAGGTGAAGTGAAGACCTATAACAGTATATGATTGGACTTACCATATCAATTATAGATATCTAGATATTTGATGCAATAAAGCATTAGATGGTAATGGTTTTGGTGTCCTTAGAAAGTAGACACAGTGTGTAATCGTTTTTAAAGCCTGATATCTCGGGAACGGAAAAAAATATTGAAAATATGCACATATACTTTTTTTGTAGATTTTGACTTGATATATCCTAAATTGTTATTTGTTTCTTAATAATGAAATTTTAAAATTTTTTATTATCTATCAGACAACTATAAGAGATAAGGAATATCCAAACGTATACTTGCTTATGTCTTCACTTCACCTATTTAACAGTGTATTACTAGTTCATATGTCTACAACATAAAAATATTCAACGGCGATAAACTGATTTGAAAACTAAATCAAACTTGATCTCTTTGCGGCACACTCTAATGACAATCGATGCAAATTTTCGCACAATATATTCGAAATTTTGTAAATTACAAACGTAAGGTGGAGCTCGATGTCCAACTCCGCTACAACTATCTTTTTTAACGAAATTTCCAAAAATACCATATAAGGAACACCCTAATATACATATTTGATAAATATGTGAAAAATTTATTATATTTTTGTTTCAATTGGTTTTGGCCCCCTCCGAAATAAAATCCTGGCTACGGCCCTGCCTCCCATACAACCTCCCCTTTTTGGTGTGCCCGATGTCTTTCCCTGCAAGTACAGCCGTAGTTTAATAGCTATCGAGATGAAATTTTGACATATTGACGAATGATTTGGAATAATGCTGCAAGATGACAGTTTCCTCTCATTTTGCACTTTATGGAAGTATTCATACAAAAATGTCGTACTTTTAAATGTCGTTATTAGTACACAAACTATGCTAAAATATAGTTGGTATCTCACATAGCAGTGGCTTAGAAGCCGTCAATATTGATATGAACAATAGATAGGGTCGAAAAAAAAATGTGAACTTGTCAGTCCCTAAATTTGAAGATTAGGCAGCAACGATTCTGGGACACAAGAAAAAAATTTTTTACCCGCACCCTAAAAAAGGCCCATTTAGTTTTTTTCTGTGCTGTGACAACTTTTGAAGTCCGATCGAGGAAAAAAGTACACTGTTGTTTTTGGTTTTACAAAGGCTACATTTCCTCCATATGTCATTTTTGACTCCGACGTCAAATTTGACAAGTGACTGATTCTATCTCGATTTCTACCCCCTTTTTTCCGGAGATTTTTCATAACGCACGTAAAGATCCTAAAAAATGGTGAATATATTCCTTTTGAATTACCCACTTTTATTCATAAACAAAAAAGTTACAAACGTTTTTAAAATGTACAAATGGGCTCAGAAGTCATATTAAATAAATTAATTAATCATATTAATTTCTTTAAATAACTAAAGTTTATTATAAACCGAGTGAAAATAAATAACTTCATCATAAAAATTCCACAATTAAATATATTAAGATGTTTAAGAATATTAGAAAGACACGTTAATTACACAATAGGGTGGCTCGAATTCTATTTATTTGGCTTCGAAATATTTTCTAAGAAACTGTTGGAGTTGCAAAAATATTGGAGGTCGGTCATACATTTAACACCTCTAGGCGAATTTAAGCGGTGGGAGTAGTGTGTGAAGATGAGGTGTAGGAATGTATGAGGAAATGTCAGGAGGAAAAAATTACTGGGTGTCGGTCATCCATTTTACGGCTCTAGGGGCGACTCCGCGGCAGTTTCTTGGCTTGATGTGGATTTTTTTCTCCTTCCCCACCAATTTGTCCACGATGCGAGAACTAAAGATATTGTCCGATTTAAATTTTTTTTTACAAAAATACTTGTATTATCCATAGCAAGTATTCCGCACTACTAAAATTTAATCTGAATAACTTGATGTAATTCGAGCCACCCTATTGTGTATCGGCGGTCGAAATTAACGTGTCTTTCTAATATTCTTAAACATCTTAATATATTTAATTGTGGAATTTTTATGATGAAATTATTTATTGTCACTCGGTTTATAATAAACTTTAGTTATTTAAACAAATTAATATGATTAATTAAATTATTTAATATGACTTCTGAGCCCATTTGTACATTTTAAAAACGTTTGTAACTTTTTTGTTTATGAATAAAAGTGGGTAATTCAAAAGCAATATATTCACAATTTTTTAGGATCTTTACGTGCGTTATGAAAAATCTCCGGAAAAAGGGGGTAGAAATCGAGATAGAATCAGTCACTGGTCAAATTTGACGTCGGAGTCAAAAATGACATATGGAGGAAATGTAGCCTTTGTAAAACCAAAAACAACAGTGTACTTTTTTTCACGATCGGACTTCAAATGACGTCACAGCACAGAAAAAACTAAATGGGCCGTTTTTAGGGTGCGCGTAAAAATTTTTTTTCTTGTGTCCCAGAATCGTTGTTGCCTAATCTTCAAATTTAGGGACTGACAAGTGCAACTTTTTTTTTTAATACTGGGACCGACCCACTCTAATGAACAACCCTAAGTTCAGTTATCTCCTAAACTAAGCGTCTTATCGCAAAAAGGTGCTTAATTTATGATCACCATATAATACTTGGGAAATCACCATGATACAGTTGGGATCTCCTTTTGAAATAGGTAGGAAGACATCGATTGTGATGAAATCGATACATTAATGCTAAACCTGAACTTATGGAAAAAATTATAAGTTGATTTGAAATACTTTAGGATTTTCATATTTAATTTATGTTTAATAACATATTTGGTTTTATTTAGCCATTTCCGAAAAACCGAACGATACCGGTAACCCGGTTTTTTACTTAATCACGTATTCGAAGCCGAAATGTTGGAAATGTATATAGTATTTTAACACTATACTCATCATGTTCCGTTGATTTAGGCTATATCAACCTTATACGACGCAATACTTTTTTTTTATCATTTATTTTCTGACTTATTTTGTTGTCATTCAGATTTTGATCAATTCTTAGAAGTGCTCAATCTGTTACATCTACAGCTATACCCATTTAGTTTGTTAAAGAACGAATTTTGGCACGAATTACCAAAAAATAATGGTTAAAAAAAAAGCAGAATGTGAGTAACTTGCGCACAAAGCGCGCGAATCACAATAATCCTAAGTGACAGAGGATACTTTAATAAATAAAAAGGCGTTTCAACATTCATGCGGACGTGAGGAGACATTTACACCACGAAACATAAGTAATTTAAGGTTGATATACAACAAAAACCATTTGGGACCAGTGTGTACTAGATAGGGCCGAAAAAAAGTTTATGTTTTCCCCCCCCGATTTTGTAGTTAGTCTGAAGACAATTTATGGACATCAAATTTTATTCGGATCCGCGCACCTTGCGGCCCACAGTTGTCCATTTGCCTGATCCAGGGTAACGAAATTAATAACTTACAAAATAATACAATTTTCGTCAAAATAACAATTTAAAATTTAGCTAAAAAATTTTTAAATTAAATTAAATTGTGTTAAAAACCTCAATAAAATAAGAAACTTCTGCTTTTGAAGTATTTATTTTTAATCAGAAATAAAAAAGTTATACTCGTTTTAAAAATCAATAGGTCACCCTACATACTGCCAAGAAGTTAAAAACAAAAATTAAAGTCATAGTCAAAAATGTCCAAAAAGCTAAATGCAGCCCTTGATTTACCATCAACAACAATATGCGCCTCATTTCGATCAGACATCTAATGACGATACAACAAAATAATTCTATATTGAGTCAAATAATTAGTTTTTGACAATTGGGTAAATCGTGTATAACCCTTATATTATTATCACAATTAAAAAAAAAAACATCTAACCATAATTTTGACGTAGTTATATGCATTTTTAGATGACAATACACAATACCACACAACGCCTTTAGTTAGTCATTCAATAACAGATTTTTGTTTGTTTTTTTTTTCTCCGGCAATTGTTGTTATACAAATCATCATTGTTTTATTGGACACTCCCTAGGTTTTCCATTGTGTTTATAGCCACATCTGGGTGGTGTTATAAATATAGTTTTAAACATAGCCTTCTGAAAAAAAAAATATAAAAAATATAATACGATTTTTACAACAATAAATTAAAAATTTTTACGAATTTTACGAATTTTTATTAAACTTACACTTTCCGTTGAAACTTCCAGGGGTTGAGCGGTTATAAACTTTATTCGGTGTACTCCAATAATGAGTAATACATAAAGTGTAATATTTATCATAAATTTAAGATTGCAAAAAAACATCTTCTGGCCGTCTGTTGTTTTATATAGAAGACTGAGAGTAAAGTTTATTTCTCTTGGCTGACAATAAAGTATTTTTTTATTTTCTATTCTTTTAAATGATAAGAATTTAGTACTGTTGGGGCAACAGGGTGTAGCTTAATGTACTTCTTGCTAATTTTTTGCAATTTTAAAATGTTGTATTGTATTTTATAGCAGATTGCAACTTTGTTGTAGAGTGCATAACTTTAACAAGCTCTGAGTTTTGCATTATGTTTGTAGCCGAATGAAGCATATCTAAAAGCTGGTAAAGCCTTTGAAAAATATAGCCTTATAGAAATACAGCTCACTTGTCATTGATCTATATTTAGTTGGACGGACTTCTTCTGTATTTCTGTACTCTCGTTTGGCTATTATTCCTTATATTGTTGTATTGAATTACTTGGGGTTTTTAAATGCATTGCAAGCTACTCATACAGTAGAAATTACGAACTAAAGGCATAAAAGTTTGCATCAATTTCATCAGCTTTCTACAGATTCTGGCTGTCATTTCGCTGATAAGAATACGATTTATTGTGCAATGATTAAGAAGCATCGTTTGTGTATATGAAGAATGATTGTTTATTTTTTCAGAGCATTTTTGAATGCGCAGTTGAATCTACTCCAGAATATGATCAGCTGTTGTTTAGTGTGCAATGCGAGGGCTAATTTAAAAGGTTCTTGGTGCAAAAAGTACTTATAAATACCCATAGACATGAGGTTACAAATTATTTGACGCATTAAGGAGTTGGATTCCCAGTATCATTCCAGGACAGTCCTTTCAGATGGTTGAGACATGTCTCTCTGTCTGACAGTCCTAGTTCTGACATTGTATATAGGCAGATACTGGTACCTTCCACACAAAATTCTTCTGGTACCTTTCATACAAATGATTTAGTACTTTAATATGTTGCCAGCGCACTAAATCCAGTCAATCTAAACGTTTATTGAACGAATATTCTGCGTCTACTGATACCTGTCATACAAACCAGTTTATTTTCTATTTTAAAAATTTGCAAGAAATAATACTAATGCGTGCCACTTCAAAATGTTAGAGGTGCTTTTCCAAATGCGACCAAAGCAATAACTTAAGCTTAGCAAACAATTTTTTTTAGTTTCGTGAGTGATAATTCTTTATACCAATTTTAAATTGGCATGTAATCCGATTATCATACGATCATTTTTGGCAACTCTGTTTCGTTCCTTTGTAGATAACAAGGTTTTTTATTAAGGGATTGGTAGATGTTGTTGCAAGTTTTAACCGCCACATTCCTCCAAAGATGGCGCCCGCTGGTTTTGTTGATTTATTTTGCGATGTTTATAAATCATTTCCTTTTTCCTTAGTCCTTGCGCAATCTGGATTTTTGTAGTAGAAGCATCTAGGATGAGATTTGATGGCTGGAGAACTCGAAAGTATTTGGTTATTTTTCATCGATGTTGATTTGGCCATTGCCCCGCCCGGGAATCGAACCCGGCACCTTTGCATTGCTAATCTACGCCACTTCAACTGAGCTATCGAAGGCCACCTCAACTACCCGCCGTTAACGATGAAGGGTCCAAATATTTTGCGAAGTATTTTTCTTTCAAAGACTGTCAGAGTAGACTGATCCTCTTTAGTCATTACCCAGGATTCTGCGCTGTAGAACAGGACAGGTAGCATTAGTGTCTGGTAGAGTTGGATCTTTGTCTGTCAAAAGAGGGCTATGTCATTAAATCGTTTTCTTAGCAGCGGTTTGCGATTAATACTCGTCTCTTGATTTCCAGGCTGACGAAATCATATACCACTTCAAAGTTATAATTGTCAACGTTCACGCGCCTCCCAAACGGATTGAAACAACTAACTTGGTGTTGTCCTCATTTATCACCAGACCCACTTCTGCCAACTGTTGAGAGGGCTGCAGTAACATCCCGCTGTCCGCGGTACTTGTTACCTATGTCTTTTTTAAAGATGGTAATAGTCTTGTTTACTGCAGCCGCATTCCGCTTGGTTAAAAATTACTGTCAGATTTATGCCTGTTTCACGTATCAACTGCGCGGGGATATCAAACTCAGCCATAGCATAAAAGTTTTTGTTGTATAGGACTGTCGAATTCAGTTTAGTAATCGATGAACAGATGATAAGTGTCGATCAGTATTTCATAGGTCTCCTCCAGAATTTGTGTATAAAGATATGTGGATCTTAAGATCTTAAGCACAGGACATAGAACATTTAAATTCCAATCAACGGGCATACATTCCTTTAGCCATATCGTCGTTATAAGCTGGTGCATGCACGTTGCCAGCTTATCGCCCTTAAAAAACTCTGTCCGCAGTAATTCTGCTCCCTCAGCCGTGCAATTGCCGTTCTGATCTTGTTTTGGCTTGGTGGTGGACAATATACTCCATCTTCGTCACTTATGTTGCTTTCGGGAACGAGTAGAGATCTAAAGTGTGCCCTTCATATTTGCAGCACACTCTGAATGTCAGTGACCAGATTTCCGTCTCCGTCCTTACAAGTGGGTATCCCTGTTCCACAGACGCCTGAACAGGCGTTTCATTTCCCTCCTCTTCACATTATAACTCTCTGTCACCGGCCGCGTTGCCATTAGCTGCAGTTTTGCCCTGTATGCAGCATCTTTTTCTTCAGACACTTCGCGACATTCATCATCGTACCAGGTCTTGTCTGAGCGTGGTTTTTCATAACCCCGTACGGTCGTTGCGGCAGTGGTCATAGAATTCGCAATATTATGCCATTATGTGTCGGGAACATTAGAACTAGGAGGATTTCTTTGAAGTAAATGAGAGGGTTAGTTCAAATATGCAGCTTTGTGATGTCTTCCTTTGCGTTTGGTAACGAGCTGGTGATCAATATGGTTTCTTGCATTTTGAGCAGGGGATATCCAGGTTGCCTTGTGTATATCTTTATGCGGGAATCTGGTTCCACTAACAACCATGTTTCTTGACGACGCGAAACTAACCAGTCTGAATCCGTTATCGGAGGTGTTTTTGTGCAGACTGAATTTTCCGACTGCTGAACCAAGAGCATCTTCCCTTCCTATTTTAGCATTAAAATCTCCAAGAACAATTTTAATGTCATGCAGCGGTCATACATTTCCACCTGGCGCTCATAGAATGCTTTTCCTCTCTTTGTCTTCCTTCAGGGCGTGTACACGAATCACAATAGTGGCTATACGGTCGCTTACAGGAACCTGATGTTGAAGTCTCTTGCCGACTATGAATCCACATCCAAAAATGTGTCTTTCTGCATGGCAGCTATAAAATATGTCACAGTTGATTCTTTGCGTGCATCCCTGTCCGATCTATCGCATTTTAATGCAGCCAACTTGACATAACGAATGATGCAAAAGTTCTTATTTTTAGGGCAACTTTCTCATGCATTTCTCAAAGTTGAGTCCCAAATCGATGAGCTGAAAAAATGAGCCATACAAATGCCCAATAACACAAAAAAATTAAAAAAAGGTAGGTGTTGGCCAGTGTAATCAAGACATCTTAAGACTGTCTCACTTAGTTACATAATTTGCCGACTATTCAGAAAAATGGAAGAAAAACCTTGTCTCCTTTTAAATTTACAACTTCTCCTCATAATGTACGGGCAGCTTAAATAAATTCATTCTTTATTAACTCTACAACTCTAAATATGTATGTATGTACATTTGCCTTAAGATAACACTTAATATATAAACATATGCATTTTACTTGTTCTCCACTTATTTTATAAATAACTCTAAAACTTAAATCGACAATCAACGGCAACAACGACAGAGATGCAGAGCTTCTCTTCAATTCCATTTCAATTTGGATTTTTAAAACATCGTCGCGGTTTTCCTTTGTGAGTCAAGCCGCAATAGATGTAACGATTTCGCACCGTCAGTATCATGGGACTTAATTTGCGTGATTTGTGATTATTCTTAATGAAAATATTAAAATAAAAATTAATTAAAGCTTTCTTTCGTTTAGCTTATTTAGCACTAGTTTACCTTAGTTAATATGCGATTTCTAATCTTGATAAACTCAGTATTCACCGATTTTGTTTGAGCACATATGACACAAGCACATAATAGAAATAATAAAATACGCACGAGTTGCATTTTTCTTTCTTTTATTTGTGTGTGCGAGCGTGTGTTTTGGGTTTGTTTTGATTTCGTTTTAATTGTTTATTTTTATGTATTGCGCAAAATTTTGTGAAATATTTTAACACCAATTATAAGTGAACCATAAAGTTTTACTGCCAAGCCTGAACTGATAAGCGATTTTTGCATTGCGATGCTTCGCAGCAGTCACTGCGTCCGACATGATCAGCACGGAGACTTTCTCGCATTGCAACTACTGATATTTTAAAAAGTTTTCGTGCTTCTTTTAATATATTTACATAAGTAGTCTACGATTAAATTTAAATAAATATATGTAAAGTATATAACATATACTACAAGTATATAGCAGTGATAATTTAGCAGATGTTTTACTGCATCTGCATATAAAACCTCTTCTTATCGACGACTAGTTTGAATGGAAATTATGAATGGACACTAGCTTTGCAACTACATATGTTTTTTACAATACATACATATATGTATGTATGTTTAAGAGGATATGACATTTGAAATCTGTTGGATACAATGCTGCTGCTGATAGCATGTGGGTAAGTCTGATAATAATGATACAGCATGTACTTCGTTCGTAATAGAATGAAGGGTGTGGTATACTAATTTAGATCATTAGATTTAAGGTGTGTTTTGTAAAATGTTTCTATTTGATTTCCAATCGAAATGTTCAGAAATCGCCTATATCATTTTGGAGATTATGTCATGGCAACCTGCATAGTATAACATTTGTCAGCTAATTGATTTGGGACTTAATTGTGATAATTGCGCATGAAAGTAGCCCCAAAAATAAGAACTTCTCCATCATTCGTTTTGTCAAGTTGGCTGCATTAATAATTTAATAGCCATGCGATTTTTTTTGCTCAAGGTTGATGTTTAGCACTTTCTCTATATTTTAAAACGTTATATCTCGGTATACCGTACGGAATATTTTTTTTGTGTCTGAAAAAGAAACAAATGCGAAACAAACCTTTCCGAAAAATGTGCATTCTTACCTACTTAATAACCTAATATTCTATTGATATCGTGACTGTTTACTTTTTTAATTAAATTTGCTCAAAAAATTATACTGCACTAACACTAAGAAAGCCCCACAACAACGCTTCGGTTATTTGTTTGTTCTTTTTCCCTTACGTATTTAATTTAATTTAGGCCAAGGCAATAACACCGTAGCATTGCCACGTCCAATGGAACTTTATTCCATTTTGAAATGTGTACAAATATAAATCACTTTACATTTTTCACAATATCAATCTTTTAATATACTCAAATTTACACATAATTAAATATACCGAACCAAAATAATTGTCTTGTGAAATGTCAATAATAGTCATCATTAATTAATGCCAAGAAATCTTAACACATATTGACGTATCCATTATGTTTGTAGCCACAAGGTAGAAAGAAGTCTTCGGTAGCTGATTAATGTCGATGTATATTGAGGCTGTTAGAGAAATGCTAAAGCTTTTCAAATATAGACATTAATGCTTAATTACAACAATGTGAAATCTAGATTTAAAAATAACCAAAGCAGACAGATTAATGACATTCTTCGACAATGAAGTGAGGTTAAAATAATTATTTTGTCTGTTAGGCTGCATTTGAAAATCCGGTATTTATGTGTATTGATATCAATAACGCCTCAGGTAACACTACTATTATGAATAGCGAAAACGATAGAAGTTATGAAATTATATATTTTACAAAAGTCATGCTGACTGTTTGTGCTTTAGTTGCAAACTGAGTACAACTGATTTAAAAAATCTGATACGAGGCTACAAAGGCTAAATGTGTACTACAGCATTTCCATATGATTTGTCCCTATACAATGACTGAGGAAAACTAGAAGATGTTTTCGTAGAATGAAGTGTAGTGAGTTAAAAAAGTTAAGTATAATTAGTTAATTTGGGGCTTTTGGGATTTAGGACTCAATTCTGAGAATTGCGCGTGATAAGAACAAATAAGAACTTCTGCATCATTCGTTTTGTCAAGTTGGCTGCATTAATAATTAAATGGCCATGCGATTTGGTGGATTTTTAGCACTTATCCTATAATTTAATACGAATAAAATACGGTATATCGTATAGAATATTTCTTTTGTGACTGAAGCAAAGTTGTAAATATTGAATAAGCGGTCAAAAACTAGTCCGACCATCCATACAACATCTCACTTTTTGGGGGTGTCCGTCTATTTTAAGAGATATTGAGCTGAAATTTGGAATGTAAACTTCTATCCTCAAAACTGGAGTTAAGTTCTAAGATGAGTAAGATCGGTCAAAAGAATACTCCCACCTCCTATACAAATTGTCCATTTTAAGGAACCCTCTTTTTAGTGTTTCCGTCAGAGTTCGAAAAAAAAACATTAACGTACGGTATATTAACGTTCTGTACGGAATTTCATTGAGTACAGTACGCAAACACATGCCTTACAAGAAGTACGAAATACACTACGACACTTTGATAAGTTTGTGTATGTGTACACAACCAGAATACCTTACGCTACGATTGTTAAAAGACGAACACAAACGCTACGATAACGTACTGAACTTCGAACACAAACGAAATACACTACGTTTAGTGTATTTTTGGTGGAATGAAATGTTTTCTTCCAAACACTACAGGGTTCGGTTTGGCTAGCTCGCGAGCCGCCCTTTCCTGAAAACTGGCTCTTAGCTCGCGAGCCAAGAGTCACAAAATTCCAAACGAGCTCTCAGCTCGCGAACTAGGAGCCACAAAATTTCAAATGAGCTCTCGGCTCGCGAGCTAATTACCAAAGTTATGTACCAAAAGTACTTTTTTATGCCTAAAAGTACTTTTAATGGCCCAAAAACACTTTTTTGTGGCACATAGTACTTTTTTTGTACCAGAGTACTTTTTTGTACCAAAAAGTACTTTTATTGTACTTTTTGGTTCATAGTACATTTATTGTACTTTTTGGTACAAAGTACTTTTTTGTACCAAATTACTTTCTTGTACCAAAAAGTACAATAAAAGTACTATGAACCAAAAGTACAATAAAATGACTTTTCGGCACAAACTACTTTTTAGTAAAAAAGTAGTCTGGTACAAAAAAAGTACTTTGTACCAAAAAGTACAATAAAAGTACTATGAACCAAAAAGTACAATAAAAGTAATTTTTGGTACAAAAAAGTGCTCTGGTACAAAAAAAGGTATTATATACATAAAATACATTAAAAGTACTTTGTGCAACATTAAAAGTGCTTTTTGGCATAAAAAAGCTCTTTGTTATAAAAAAGTACTTTGTGCCGAAAAGTACACTAAAATTACTTTTTGTTACAAAAAGGTACTCTGCTACAAAAAAAGTACTTTCTGCAACAGTAAAGTGTTTTTGGGCCAATAAAAGTACTTTTTGGCGTATAAAAGTAATTTTTTACAAAAAAAGTAGTTTGTGCCGAAAAGTACATTTTGGTACAAAAAAATACTCTGGGGCAAAATGAAAGTACTTTGTGCAACATTAAAGCGTTTTTGGGCCATTAAAAGTACTTTTTGGCGTAAAAAAGTACTTTGTTACAAAAAAAAAAGTACTTTCTCTTCGTCGACAACAAAGCTGCATTTGGTAAAAACTTTATGAAGCCATGCCTGAGTGTAGCATTCCAACGAAGTTAAGTTTGGTATTCAACAGGATGATATTGATCAAAGTCAAGATAGACAAATATCTTATTGGATTAGCTCAATACAATATATGGTTCAAACATGGAGCTCCATTATTTTTTGTTTCGATTAACCTCCATTTTTTTGCACAGAACTTTCCTGGCAATGTTCTGTATAAATACTTTTCAAGTAACTCAACAAATAAAAATCACATTTGAAAATACAATCTTTCAAAAAAAACACTGGCATAAGGTTTCAGAGAAAACAACAATCCACAAAAAAATATACTAAAGGTAGTGTATTCAGTTTGTGTTCGCTTAAAAAATACACAACCAATTCGAGTTAGTGTTTGTGTTCGAAGTTCACTACGTTATCATAGCGATTGTGTTCGTCTTTGGACAATCGTAGCGTACGGTATTCTGGTTGTGTACACATACGCAAACGCTAAAAAAGGAGTAGCGTATGTGTATCTTCTACGTACCGTACGTGTAACGTACTGTTTTTTTTTCGAACTCTGGTTTCCGTATGTCTGTCCCCTAGATAGGGTCGGAAAAAAAAGTTGCACTTGTCAGTCCCTAAATTTGAAGATTAGGCAACAAAGATTCTGGGACACAACAAAAAAAATTTTTTCGCGCACCCTAAAAACGGCCCATTTAGTTTTTTCTGTGCTGTGACGTCATTTAAAGTCAGATCGAGAAAAAAAAGTACACTGTTGTTTTAGGTTTTACAAAGGCTACATTTCCTCCATATGTCATTTTTGACTCCGACGTCAAATTTGACCAGTGACTAATTCTATCTAGATTTCTATCCCTTTTTTCCGGACATTTTTCATATCTCACGTAAAGATCTTATAAATTTGTGAATATTTTGCTTTTGAAGTACCCACTTATATTCATAAACAAAAAAGTTACAAATGTTTTAAAATTTACAAATATGCTCCGAAGTCAAATTAAATTAATTATTTAAATTTGTTTAAATAACTTTGTTATAAACCGAATGAAAATTAATAATTTTATCATGAAAATTTCACAATTGATTATTTTAAGATTACAAAGACACGTTTATTTCTAACGACAGTACACAATAGGGTGGCTCGAATTCCATCAAGTTATTCGGATCAAATTCTAGTAGTGCGGAAAACTTGCTATGGATAATACAAGTATTGTGGTAAAAAAATTTAAATTTAAAATTTTATTAGTTCGCGCATCGTGGTCAAAGTTAGTGGGGAAGGTGAAAAAAATCCACATCAAGCCAAGCATCTGCCCCGGAGTCGCCCTTAGGGGAGTAAAATGTAAGACCGACCACTAGTAAATTTTTTCTCCTAACATTTTCCTCATACATACCTACCCCTCATCTTCACACACTATGGGGGCTCCCATACAAAAATCAAATTTTTATAAATTTTATTCCCACCGCTTAATTGCGCCAAAAATGCGCCTAGAGGTGTTAAATGTATGACAGACCACCACTATTTTTGCAACTCCAACAGTTATTGGAGTATTGTACGATTTAAATTTTTTTTCAACAACACTTGTATTATCCGTAGCAAGTTTTCCGAATTACTAGAATTTGATCCGAATAACTTGATGGAATTCGAGCCACCCTATTGTGTATTGACTTCGGAGCATATTTGTGAATTTTAAAACATTTGTAACTTTTTTGTTTATGAATATAAGTGGGTACTTCAAAAGCAAAATATTCACAAATTTATAAGATCTTTACGTAAGTTATGAAAAATGTTCGGAAAAAAGGGGTAGAAATCGAGATAGAATTAGTCACTGGTAAAATTTGACGTCGGAGTCAAAAATGACATATGGAGAAACGTAGCATTTGTAAAACCTAAAACAACAGTGTACTTTTTTTCTCGATCTGACTTTTAATGACGTCACAGCACAGAAAAAACTAAATGGGCCGTTTTTAAGGTGCGCGAACGTAATAAGGACCATTATTTAAGGATATGCATCTGGAACGTCCGGACTCTCTATGGAAGAAGGACCACTATCCGACTGGCGAATGTCCTCAACAAATATAAGGCTGACATCATCGCCTTCCAAGAGATGAGATGGATAGCACAAGGATGCTTGCGACTTAACAATTGCGGCATCTTTTACAGCTGCCATGCGGAAAAGCACGAATTTGGATGTGGATTGGTAGTTGGCGAGAGACTCAGACATCTCGTCTCAATCTTGTTAGTGATGGAATAGCCACAATCCGCATCAAGGCGAAATATTTCTACATCACGCTGATTTGTGCTCATGCTCCGACGAAAGATAAAGACGATGAGATGAAAGATGCATTTTATGAGCGCCTTAAGGAAGCATACGACCGCTGCCCTGGCCACGGCATCAAAATTATTCTAGGAGACTATAATGCAAAATAGGAAGGAAAGATGTTCTTGCTCCAAATATAAAAAATTCAGGTAAATTCAGCCTGCATACCGACACGTCAGACAATGAGTTTAGGCTAATTAGCATCGCAGCGGAAGGAACATGGTAGTGAGTGGAACCACATTCCAGCACAAAGATATCCACAAGGCAACTTGGATATTCCCCGATCAAACACCAAAAATCAAATTGATCTTGTGGTAATTGTTGGAAGGCATGCATCTAATATCATGGAATTGCGCGTGATCGGTGGTGCTAATATTGGCTCGGATCATTACCTGGTTGCAGCCAAGGTGAAAAACTCACGTCTCCAATCACAAAGAAAGCCGGATATCGCGAAGCTACAAACCCCAGAGATAGCTACTGCCTACTCAAACCAGCTCTCCCAACTACTACGACACAAAGCCTCCACTTCTGACATTCCCGATACACCGTAGCAGCATATTTCCCATTCCATGGCAACCGGCGCAACAACCGTGCTAGGATATGAAAAACGGCGCTCAGACGAATCCTGTTACAGGGCAACGCTACAGCCAATTGTAACCCGGGCTGTTAGGGAACGGCGCAGGGAGGCAGTAAAACAGGCGACACAGCTATTAAACCGCAAAAAATGTCAGATGAAGGAACGGTAGAACGAGGATATAGAGCGATACAGGTTAGAGGTGAGGCCCGAAAATTTTACCAGAAAGTAAAAGCAAAAGGCTAAGGCTCCCTCCTGTAAGATCAAGGATATATATGGAGGGAATACTTCCAGCAACTGCTTGTTCCAGAAGGCAGTGCACGTGAAGGTATCACGCCACATGTCGACGACGGCTTAGATTACCCACCACGAAGTCAAGCTGAGGTAAGAAGAGCAATAATAATAAAGCAGCCGGTGCCGACGAACTTCCGGCAGAGGTCTTTAAGTCCGATGGCGAGGAGCTGATAACAAGCATGCAACAGCTCCTACGCACGATTTGGCTTAACGAGTGCATGTCCGATGATTGGAATCTAAGCGTATTACGACCTGTGCTTAAAAATGATGATTGTGTACTACAACTACCGTCGGTTCAGCCTTTTACCCATCGCATATACGGTCCTGTCGAGTGTACTACTTGAAAGACTAAAGCCAGTGTTATCCAGCCTGGTCGGGCTTATTAGTGTGCCTTTAGACCTGGTAAATCAACAACTGTCCAAATATTCACACTTCGGCAAATCCTGGAAAAGAACAGATCGACATGTACCATCTTTTCTTCGACGATAAAGTAGCCGTCGACATCCCAATATGACAGAAATTACTCGAAACCATGGCTGAGTTTGGTATTCAGTAAAGATTGGCAAGGACCTTAGAGAGCCATTCCAAACAAACAAGACGACGGCCTATCGTGTGACATCTTCAACATAGTGATGGAGATAATAATGAGGAAAACTGCACTAAACACGAGTAGCACGATATTCAACAAAAGCCACATGCTACTCGCGTACGCTGATGACGTAGACATCATCGGTCGAAAACTGCGGGATGTGACTGCAGCCATCTCAGATGTATAGAAGGAATCAGGGGAAATAGGTCTAATGGTGAACGGAGACAACACGAAATTATTAGTTTCAATGAACAACGAATCTACTTGTTTGGGAAACTGCGTAAACGTTGATAACTATAATTCCGAGGTGGTAGATAATCCTAACTACCTAAGCTCCGCCATCAACAAAACAAATAATGTCAGCCTTGAAATCCGGAGAAGAATTCTGCTTGCCAATAAATGCTATTACGGACTAAGCAAGCGATTCAATGACAGAGCGCTCTCTCGACGAACAAAACTCCAGCTATTGGCCAATAGTGTTCAAAGAAATAAGGAAAACAATAAGAGAAGACTGATCACTCTGCATTAGGATAATGCGAGCTACCACACTCAACATAACGAATAGATGGGTCATCCGCTGTACAGCCCTGATTTGGCACCCAAGAACTTTGTTTTATTAACTCACATTAGAGAAAAAACTGCGTGGTCAAAGTTTTCGCTGTCATTAGCAGCTGTTGAAGCGTTCAAAGCCATATTTTGGAGTTGTCACAAACGGAGAGGAAAAAATGCTCCGAAAATTCCTTTGAGCGCATACAAAAGTGTATTGATCTTTACGGATAATATTTTGAAAAACAATAAAACCATTTCCAATGATAAACCTCGTATATAAGAAACAAATCACTTTATTAAAGTTTATTTTTAGAAGCGAATCAAAATTGATTCTTCATTTCTTTAGGCATATCTATAAATATATAGGTATTTAAAATAAGTTTCCACTTAATTTCTGGTATCACAAACCTACAAAAGAAAGACTTCCCTAAATTTCATTGAATACAAGTTATGTCCCTTTTCAATGTCCATTTACAACTTTACAACATGATATTAAGACATGTACACAATTAAAATTCATTGCCAACAGATTTAACAAAATTACCCATAAACAAACATCTCACCGACCAACCAAGCTATAAGTAGCTACCACTCACTACTTTGTCAATACCAAAATAAGTTTTCAACTTCTTTCTCCCTTACCTCCCTTACCCCTGCAGGCTGCCGCCACAAACTTTTGTCATAAATCGATCAAATATTAAGTGACTATGATTAAAGGATTCAAAGGAAACTCCTCTTCGGTTAAAGGGCAAATCATTGACCCGTAATTGGTTATTAACAACAGTTGAATCTTATCCGCTCGTTGAATACTTTACTCCTCAAGTCCTTCAAAGAGGACGAAGACAGTCAACATAATTAATTTCTGCCATCTTCAATTGTCCCATGACGTCCATCGCGTACAAATATTGTATTTTAGTCAATAATAAAATGCGAATTAATTTGCAATAAAACCCTTTGCTCAGAGGAGTCGAGATTTGCTTGGAAAATTCATTATCTTCTCATTATTATAACTTACTTGTGTGTACTTTGGGCAAAGGCATTACGCAAAATGAGAAAAATGACCTAAAAATCTACATAAGTAGATATGAGAGTAGTGGCGGGAGAATATTTTTGCATATCATAAGGATATAAATGGTTAAGAAAAGCGAAAGAATTAAGGATCAGATTTACACAAATACAATTTAAAGGGAGGCAATATACGCAAGTTATTTTTAGTAAGTACAGTGAGGCATAGCACATACGTCATGATTTGGAATTCATTGGGGCGATATTTTAAAAGTAAAGTTTATAACCCAGCAACACAGTGTCTCATGAGATATTAAAGTAAGGGATTTGTGAGAGTATGCAGAATATTACACGAAACACTGTTACAGGTTGCAGCAGTGTCAAAATAATCTGGGACCACATAGGGATGAAGTAATTTTTAAAAATTAAAATAACTTTTTGTGTATTTTCAAAATTAATAAACAGTCTTTATTTTATTTGTCTAATTATGATTTTATCATCATTTAAAAAGTAAAATGACTTTGGTCTTTCCTTCAAATTTTATTCCTTATCTTTAATTTAAGGTGAATTCTGTGGAGAAGTAATTTTCAGCAGATGTGAAAGAAGTCGTTAAATCTCCATAAGATATTTCAGACCATAAATTTATTTCTATCTCTCACTATATTTAGAGGGAAATAACAGTTTTGTCCGATGGACAAAGCATAGACAAGAGCTTGTGTGGATTATGTTGACGTGTGGTCTTCGTTGATACCATTTTCACAACGGTGTGTTGGGCTTCTCGATGGTTTCTTGAAGCTTTTAACACTTAAGGTTGTGAAAATGTGCGGAGCAAATGGTGCTGATGATGATAGTTTGGCAACTATCGAAATAGCTCTTCGCCCTGCCAGCTGTCAACATAATCCATTTCACACAAACTCTTGTAAAACAAAAACTCTATTAGCGTTAATAGAAAATAATGACCGTATTCATAAAAATTTATAAGAGGTTTATAAACCGTTTTTAAGCAAATTTCGAGAAAACAGTATTCATAAACGATTCACAACTTCAAAGAGTTAAAGTAGGGTTGGCCCCACTTTAAGCATGCTATAACTTGACGTTTGTACAATTTATTGTATATTTATGAATTTGAGATCTTTATTTTGAGTTTTTGGGCATTTTTAATATGAGAAAGAGCCGTTGCATGTATTCATTGTGTAGGAAATTGTCTTCATAACCATTTCGCACATAGAAAAGTATCGAAATATACAATTTTCATTCATGAATTCCATTTTGAAAAATATAATTTTAAAAATCTTCAAAAATATTTTGAAAATAATGAAATAATATTCGTGATGTAAAAACAATCAAAACAAGTAAACAATGTAATCGGTATCCGATTATTATTTTAACATGAGGAAAGGAAAAGGCAATCTTTAAATGCCATTTTTATTTTAACCTCTTTCTACCCGTCATGAGAATCGTAGTAAATGTAAAATTACGCTACAATTATGTTCATATTTATTATAAGTGAAAATAAATGTTTGGTAACCGATTATAAAGCTTTTGTTTCCGATTATAAAGCTTCTTTTTATACATCATTATTGACCAAAAACAGTCTGCGTTGCCACCGGAACACATAAAGCTAAAGTACTGATAAAAAAACGTTTATAAATACAATTTCTTATTAAAGGTTTTTTAGAGCTAAAGAATACTTTAGCTAGAGAACGCTTCATACCTACTTTAGAATTTTTTTATGAATAAGGCCGTAAATCTCTAACCGAACAACGAAAAACATATTCAGTGAAATAACTCCTGATAACTCCAAGCGCTTCGGTATTTTGCGCTCCGTCGAAAGTTCGTCACTCCAAGTTTAGGTAATAGCTCTTCCACCTGGTCCATCGAAAGAAGTTTTGGTTGCCCCCTCCTGTACCGCCCATCGAGTTTATTGCTAAAGATTTTTCGAGCTGGAACATTTTCATACATTCGCACAAGGTGTCCAAGCCACCGCATTCGGTTTATTTAAACGCGCTTGACCACGTCGATGTCGTTGTATAGCTCATGCAGGTCATGGTTCATTTGACGACGGTACACGCCTTTAACGATGGTAAGTTCACATATTTTGCGAGGTATTTTTCTCTCAACAAATTCCTAGAATAAATTGATCCGTTTGTGTCATTACCTAGGATTCTGGGTTGAAGAGCAAGTAGACAGGTAGGATCAGTGTTTGGTACAGTATGAGAAAACTTTTTGTCATTAACTCGCTTAACAGCGGTTTTCGATCAATACTCGATACTCAATACTTTTGATTTCCAGACTGACATTATTTTTTTTTGTTTACGCCGGAACCAATGTAGACATCTACCAATTTAAGGTTATAGTTATCAACGTTCACGCAGCGTCCCAAATGAGTAGACTCTTTGTTTGTTGAAACAAATAACTTGGTTTATCCTGATTTATCACCAGACCAATTACAGGCGACTGCTTCTCAATGTTCAAAAAGGCAGTAGTAACATCCCAAAGCCACGTTTTACCAGCTCATCTCCGCCTGCCTTAAAAACCTCTGCCGTTAATCCAACGACAGCACACTATGAGTGTCCGTGACTAGATTTCCATCTATGTCCTTACAGGTGCGGATCTCTGTTACAAATCCTTAGATTTTTACCTTTAGGTAGAACCTTCTGGCTTCAACTCTTTCCCTGTAATCTATATATATAAAAGGCTTGGGTGACTGACTGATCATTCCCCAGCCCAAACGGCTAAAGCTAGAACCGTAAAATTTTGAATGTTGGTTTCTTTTATGATGTAGGTACGAAGTCGAGATTTGATACCTATATCGGTCGTATAAGAAAAAATACTTTGTTTGTGGAAAGTGGGCGGTGCCACACCCCTTTTTTCAAAATATTAATATTGGCTAAATAAATGGACCGATTGCAATTGAATTTTCTATGTGTGATACTGTCCATAGGGCCTCTATCATAGGCTTCATGAAAACAAAATTAAACAAAGGGGCGTGACACCGCCCACACAAACCAAAATTTCAATCGGTCTTATCTCAAGAGCCATTAGAGGTATGAAGGTGAGATTTGCTACATATGTTACTGATATAAAGAGGATTGCGTCTCGCAGGGAAATGGGTGGAGCCACTCTCCTTTTGAATAAATCGTTAAATCGGTGAAATAAATGAACCGTAGGGCCTCTACCATAGGCTACATGGAAACAAAATTAGACAAAGGGTCGTGGCACCGCCTACACATACCAAAATTTCAGTTGTTCATATTTTACGAGCCATGTAAGGTAAGAAGATATGATTTCCTACATATGTTAATGATACATGGGGGATTACGTCTCGCTGGAAAATGGGCTGTGGCACGCCCCTTTTGGAAAACAATAATAAGTAATAACATTTTCATAATATATATATATATTTAAAATTGCTTACTGGCAGTGGAAAGGACGATGAAATTCGGAGTGTATAGATGTTTGGAAAATCGTTTTTCTAAGGGTAAAAATTACGAATAAGGGATAAAAGTAATACCATCAACCAGACCAATCGGCTCATTCTATAATCGCGAAAATTGATATGGGTATGCTTACTATAAAATTGGATTGAAGTTTTTTTATACCATCACCCTTAGGGATGAGGGTATATATCATTTGATACGACCCAAAAGTGTAACACATAGAAGGAGTGACTTTAGACCCTAGGTTTCTTTGAACCAAATTCGATTCATGACTTTTTAAGTCGTTTGAGCCATGTCCGTCTGTCTGTCTGTCTGTCTGTCTGGTGGCTGTCCGGCTGGTTCGCACGATAACTTTCGAAAGACGGAACCAAATGTTTTGAAATTTTGCACGAGTTATTATTTTCTCAAAACTACTTACGGTATTACAAATGGGCTACATGGCCCCGCCCCTTCTGGTACCTCCCATACAAATACATCATCCCGCCCACTTTAGAAATCGAGTAATAATATCAATACACCCTACGGGATCGTCCCCAAATTCTGTATTTAGTAAAGCTATAACAGGATAAAGTTTTGGAAAAAATTTTAAAAGCCTAGCCACGCCCCTTCTGGTACCTCCCATACAAATCTACATTTCCGCCCACTATAGAGATGGAGAAATAATATCAATAAATTAAACGTGATCGTACCCAAATTCTATTTTTAGTAAAGCTATAACAGGATAAAGTTTGGGAAAAAAAATTGGAAGTCTATTCACGCCCCATCTGGTACCTCCCATACACATCTGGTACCGCCCACTTTAGAAATCGATTAATATTATTAAAAGACCTAACGCGATCGAGCTCAAATTCTGTATTTGGTAAAGTTTAAGCAGGATAAAGTTTTGAAGAAAAAATCTGGAACTCTAGACACGCCCCTTGTGGTACCTCCCATACAAATGTACCACTCCGCCCACTTTAGAAATAGGGTAATAATATCAATACACTCGACACGATCGTGCCCAAATTCTGTATTTTGTTATGTTATAACAGGACAAAGTTTTGGAGAAAAAATTGGAAATCTAGCGACGCCCCTTATGGTACCTCCCATACAAATGTACCTTTCCGCCCACTTTAGGGATGTACTAATAATATCAGTACACCCAAGGCAATCGTGCCCAAATTCTGTAATTAGTAAAGCTATAACAGGATAAAGTAATGGAGAATAAATCTGGAAGCCTAACCACACCCCTTCTCGTACCTCCCATACAAATGTACCACTCCGCCCACTTTAGAAATCGAGTAATAATATCAATATAATAGAAAATTATTTGTTTTACTGAGGGTAAGGGTAAATGTAAGTTGGGTTGCCCGACTGAAACTTTCTAACTGGTTTTAATTACAAATCGGTTAATTTCAATAACTCAAGACTTAAACAATATCTTATATTGGGTGATGGTATTTATCAGTCAGTTTAACTGACTGAAATTTCTGTACTGGTTTTAAAATGTTATAATATCGATAGGCGATGTAAAAGTACGCTTTTTGCCATATTGCGAAAATAATATTTTGTTTTTATACCATCACCCTAAGGGATGAGGGTATATATCATTTGATACGACCCAAAAGTGTAAAGCGCCCCATAGACGAGTACTGCCGCTGGAACGGCAATATATGTGTATTTGTGAATTTGATTGAACATGAGAATGTATTTGTCACACAGACAATGCAGTATGAAAATCAAAATAGTTTTGATTTTCAAAATGAACACCTATCAATCAGATGAACTTTGTGTATTTTTTATATTTCAAATATGTCAGATACTACTACAAAATTGTTTTGTGAAAGTATAAACAACGAAATTTGGAAATTGTTTGTTGTAAAAAATAAAAAAGCGATTTGTTCTTAAATTTATAGGATTGTACCAGTCCTTTTCGGTATTATGGAACATAATTTTGAAGGAATAGCCAAGGTGTTACTGTTTCCAAATTCAAAATAAAACAATGATTGATCAGTGTGTATCGAAACTATCAATCACACACGTACATAAGGGGTTCATCGGCATGAACTGCGGCAGTACTCGTGTATGGGGCGCTTAACACATAGAAGGAGTCACTTTAGACCCTAGGTTTCGATTCATGACTGGTTCGCACGATAACTTTCGAAAGACGCAACCAAATCTCTTGAAATTTTGCACGAGTTAATATTTCCCCAAAACTACATACGGTATTGAAAATGGGCTACATGGCTCCGCCCCTTCTGGTACCTCCCATACAAATACATCATTCCGCCCACTTTAGAAATCGAGTTATAATATCAATACACCCAACGGGATCGTACCCAAATTCTGTACTTAGTAAAGCTATTACAAGATAAAGTGTTGAAAAAAAATTGGAAGTCTAGCCACGCTCCTTCTGGTACCTCCCATACAAATTCACCTTTCCGCCCACTTTAGATATGGAGTAATAATATCAATAAATCCATCGCGCTCGTACCCTAATTCTTAATTTAGTAAAGCTATAGCAGGATACAGTTTTTGAGAAAAAAACTGAAGTCTACCAACGCCCCATCTGGTACCTCCCACACACATCTGGTACCGCCCACTTTATAAATCGATTAATATTATTATTAGAACTACCGCGGTCGTGACCAAATTCTGTATTTAGTAAAGATCAAGCAGGATAAAGTTTTGAAGAAAAAATCTGGAAGTCTAGACACGCCCCATCTGGAACCTCCCATACAAATGTACCTTTCCACCCACTTTAACATGGAATAATAATATCAATACACTTGACACGATCGTGCCCAAATTCTGTATTTAGTAAAGCTATAACAGGATTAATTTTTGGAGAAAAGATCTGGATGTCTAGACACGCCCCTTCTGGTACCTCCTATACAAATGTACCACGCCGCCCACTTTAGAGATGGAGAAATAATATCAATATTCTCAACACGATCATGCCCCAATTCTGTATTTATTAAGTTATAACAGGATAAAGTTTTGGAGAAAAAATTGGAAGTCTAGCGGCGCCCCTTCTGGTACCTCCCATACAAATTCACCTTTCCGCCCACTTTAGATATGGAGTAATAATATCAATAAATCCATCGCGCTCGTACCCTAATTCTTAATTTAGTAAAGCTATAGCAGGATACTGTTTTTGAGAAAATAACTGAAGTCTACCAACGGCCCATCTGGTACCTCCCACACACATCTGGTACCGCCCACTTTATAAATCGATTAATATTATTATTAGAACTACCGCGATCGTGACCAAATTCTGTATTTAGTAAAGTTCAAGCAGGATAAAGTTTTGAAGAACAAATCTGGAAGTCTAGACACGCCCCATCTGGCACCTCCCATACAAATGTACCTTTCCGCCCACTTCAGAGATGGAGTAATAATATCAATACATCCAACGCTATCGTGCCCAAACTCTGTATTTAGTAAAGCTATAACAGGATAAAGTTTTGGAGGATAAACCTAGAAGTCTAGACACGCCCCTTCTAGTACCTCCCATACAAATTTACCACTCCCCCACTTTAGAAATCGAGTTATAATATCAATATAATAGAAAATTATTTGTTTTACTGAGGGTAAGGGTATATGTAAGTCGGGTTGCCCGACTGAAACTTTCTAACTGGTTTTAATTACAAATCGGTTAATTTCAATAGCTCAAGACTTAAACAATATCTTATAGTGGGTGATGGTATTTATCAGTCAGTTTATCTGACTGAAATTTCTGTACTGGTTTTAAATCCGATATTTCTAGGTAAAAAAATAGAAAAAAGAATAAAAATGTTAGTATCGCCTTGATAACTTATATGGGATAGCTCCCTATGGAATTAGAACGAAGCACTGTGGGTTTTCGAAATTCTTATCTGTTAAAGGTAAAAAAAAGGCCAAAAAGGGAAGAAAGTGGTATTCAACGGCTAAAAGTATGGTCTCAAAAATGTACGCGATGTGAGATAATTTTTCGAAATTCGTTCATTAGTTGTAAAAACACAGAAAAGGGATAAAACTGGTACTATCGCCCAGACCAAATGCCGACAATTTATGTAGAATTTCTCCCTATAGAATTAGAGAGCCGCCAGATAGGGTTTTTGGAAATTCGAACATTTAGGGGTTAAAAGGCCGAAAAGGGATATAAAGCTATAATAGTAAATGGGAATGCTTCCTAAAGAATAAGAGAGGGTACCAGTCCATTTTAGTTGTGCGATACGAATGTATCTTTTGAAATTCGTACTTTTAGGGATAAATCTGAACTACAGCGGTACAATCACTCAGACCAATGGGATAAAGCTACAATAACATAAATGGGGTGTTCGTTCGTCTTATGAAGCGTTTGCATTTTACCTCCATTGGTTAAATTTATAAGAAGATTCATTGTAAGTAGGGGTGAAGCAACGCGAGCCGGGAAAGCTAGTTTTCTATATCCCGACTGACACTTTTCTTCCATTGACGCTTTTTTCAGCTAAAGAGGCGTGACATCTCCCTCCTCTATTCATCATTCCGTCAACGTACGCGTCGCTATCAGCTGCAGTTTTGTCCTGTATGCAGAATCCTTTTTTTAGACATTTCATCTTGTCTGAGCGTGGTTTTTCATAAGCCAGTGCGGTCGTTGCGACAGTGGTCATAGAATTCGCAATAAACAGCCATTGGGTGTCGAGAACAAAAGAATTAGGGGGGTTGGTTGAAGTAATTGAGAGTGTTGGTTGGAGTAGGCATTGGCTATCTCGGTGGTATGCAGCTTTCTGATGTCTACTTTCCTTTGCGTTTTGTGACTAGCGTTTTAGCACTACTTAATCGCATGCGTACCTTGGCTGCAACTAGGTGGTGATTCCAGTCAATATTTGCACCGCACTTAAGACAAGACATCCATCGATTAGCATGTAATCATTCTAGTTTCTTGTTTTTTAATCAAGGGAAATCTAGGTTGTCTTGTGGATATCTTTATGCGGGGGAAACTGGTTCCACTTACTTCCATGTTTTTTTGCCAACGCGAAGCTAACCAGATTGAATCCGTTACCGGAGGTGTTATTGTGTAGACTGAACTTTCCGACTGCTGATCCAAAAGTATCTTCTGTTCCGATTTTAGCATTCAAATCTCCCAGAACACTTTAAATGTCATATGCAGAGCAGCGGTCATATATTTTCTCCAAACGCTTTTAGAATGTATCGTTAATGTCCTTATCTCTGTCTTCCATCGGGGCGCTTACACAAATCAGAGTGTAAAAATATTTCGCTTTGATGCGAATAGTGGTAATTTGGTCACTTACAGCGTTAATCCACGAGACCAGATGTCGAAGTCACTTGCCGACAATGAATCCCAACCAAATTCGTGTGTTTCTGCATGGCATTTGTAAAAGATGTCACAGTTCTTTCGTAGTGTGCAACCCTGTTCCGTCTATCGCATTTCCTATATGATGATGATGCCAGCCTTGTATTTGTCGATCACCTCCTCCAGTTGGATAGAGCCACCATTTATGTAGAGAGTTCGGACATTCCAGGAGCATATCTTGTTTTTTATTTTCTTCGTATTTTCCTAACAATCGTTTTTGTTTAAGGAAAGTGGCTTATAAGGTCCCCGCACCCGATTCTAGTTTATTGCGTCTGCCTAAGCCAAGTCTTTGTGTTGAGCTTCAGTAACTTCTGTTACCTATTTCCTACGACTCATCCTAAGACGCATTGCCCGGGGAACACGTGTTCCCTCTTACGCTGTGAGTTGCTTGGTTACTTCAAAGAGAAATTATAGTTAAATAACGATCAGAAAATTCAAATTACAAAATCAACAATTCCCCAAAGTTTCTAATACTTTAAAAAAAAAATCCGTGTCTTTCTGCACGGCAGCTGTAACACAGCGATAAGCACACCCAAAACTTAATCGCTGGTGTCAGCTATATTTAGTAGCAATTAGTGATGAATCTCTCGCTTCTATTCCTCCTTAAATTTAGCATAGGAGTGTCATAGGCCGTTTAATCGGTGCGCTCTAGCTTACAAAGTAAGCGACGATGTCAATAAGTGTCAGCGGAGTTTAAAACGAGCTTGATAACACGCTTGATTACGAAGTAAGTGATGATGTCAGCAGATGCAATTTCCATAAAATTGTTATCGGATTTATAAGGAGTGTACGATGTTATCGGAGTTATAATAATAACATGTCAGTAAGTGTCACTGCAGTTGCAATTACGTTATAAGCGGAGTTTTAAGAGATCATGATAACACGCTTGATTACGAAGTAAGTAACGCTATCAGTAGGTGTCATTTCAATGGGAGTTTTAATGAGTAGACGATATTTTTTACATTACACACGCATGACATTCTAAGTATTTAGATCGCCCGTTTACCGCTGGGAGCTTCCCACCTACTTATATCGCCACCTAATTCGTAATCACGCATGTTAAACTTCGCTTTAAACTTCGTTTATAACGTAATTGAAACTGAAATGGCACTTACTGACTTCGTCGCTTACTTTGTAAGCGATAGCGCACCGATTATGAATATCCTATGCTAAATTTAAGGAGAAATATAAGCGAAAACATCATCACTGATTGCTACTAACTAAATATAGTTGACATCAGCGAATACATAATGGGTATTTTTACCGCTGGGGAGCTATTCTGCATAATGCATATTTAATCAGAGTCAAATAATACATCAAACTTACGGCTATTTAACACAGGAGTAAAAAGAAGAAAAACTAACAACGGAAACCCCTGACGAGTCCTTTAAATATTTCATTGATATTTTTTGTAAGTTTTAACGTTTCTCATTCCATTGTAGTGATGTCATTGTGATTACTGTGTTTTCATCTTTGATAAAAACGGAAACGAAAAAAAATACTGTCACCGGGGAAAAAACGAAAGAAACGAATAATTCTTCAGTCAAGTGTTATAAACTGACCATGTTTTAGTGGTCCTTCATTGACGCTATTGTTATTGTTATCTACAATAGACTTGTACTAACACCAGCACTTGATGTACGGCGCTTAGGGACAGACAAATAGTATAGGACATTTTTTTTTTCTTGTTCACTTTGTCACTTGAAGAGTCCTTTAAAATATCCGCTATCGACATCAACATCATCATCATTATCATGTTCTTTAATACTCATTGTCCAGTTAAGTATTGCGCCAGCTGGCTTTGTTTTCTTTGTATACTCTAAAGAGCCCCCGAAGCAGGATAAAAGATACCAAAACACTGCAATTCACTTAAGTGAGGATCTATATATATATGTGAAACGACGTCTTTGGCTATAAGTGTTGCTCGGGACTTCTTTCCCTCCCCGTCATGCTGCATCAATGTCAGTTTTATCACACTTTGACTACCGACCGTGTGCATCTTGTAATATTGCAGTAGACAAACAAAAAAAATGATATTTTACTTTGTATCTTATTTGTCGTAGAGCATCCTTGATGTCCTGGTATAGTTTTCAATTAATTGTTTACATTGTTTATGAGGCGCCATTTATGAGGGAGTCTATTATGTTAACAAATTAATTTGATGACATTGTTTATTAGTTTAAGTGGTGATTTTAGCATTTAAGTAGGCAGTCAGTGTTTAATTGTTTAGGAACAAGGAGCCAAGGAGGTTTAAGGATAATAAAGTAATGTTATAGAAAACATATAAAGACAAGTTGTTGTTTTTAAGGGAGGTTAAATCTGGCCATTCTTATAAAATGTAAATGTATTCTAAAAGCTTCTACTGTTTCATTTGAAATAGTTCCTTAATATGAGTATTTCATTTTCTTATTGACCTTGGTTATGTGTTGTCAACCGGTTGCTTAAGTAACTATAATTAAGTAACTAAAAGTAAGGTTTTTTTTGCATATACCACTTAAAGTTACCCTAATTTAAGTTCGCTCAAACACTAAGCACTTTGAATGTTCAATGTACATCCGGTAAGGAAGGAAGGAAATAATGAATGTCCTCAACTACGGCAACAACTTCCTGAATGAAAACAACCTCCTCCCCCCCCCCCCCCAAAGACTTTACAAAAAGGTAACAACTCCCACGACCACAAACACGTTATGAATAATCAACAACTTCATTAAAACAAAACCAACTGGACAATTGTGTACCCCATTCAAATGGCTCAAAGAGAAATTATGAGAAAATAAAGAGTTTAAACGAGCACAAACTCCTTGGTTAGGGTTGTGGGTAGGTAAAAAACAGAGTAAAAGAGACAGAGTTAAGATTTCTATTCCGTCATGGTTCATGGGTCAGCCACTTTAAGAAACGAGGTGCTAAAAGTTTCATTGCTTTCTTATATCGTCAAGTGGTTTGTGTTGTTTCGTTTGTGAAATAGAATCCAATAAACTTTCATTAGTTTCCATGACAAAAAGTTGTTTGCTTAGCAAAGTGTTATGGATGTGTTAACACACTCTCTAATAATTATTAGTTATATCTTGCGTACTTTGTTGGGTCATAGTAATAATAATAATGTAATTAAAGTGACGGTTTCAGGGTCAACAGGCTTAAGGTGTGAAAGGGTACATATATAAGCCAGGCAAATGCAACAACTCAGCGGTAAATGAAACGAAGCAACTATTTAGTAATCCATGACATCAGTATGACATTGTAAGCGAGCGATCTAGGCACTAAGAATGTCTCGTGTGTGTAATGTAAAAAATGAAGTCCACTCTTTATAACTACGATTTGAATGGCATCTACTGACATCGTCACTTACTTCGTAATCAAGCGCGTTAAAACCCGGCTTAAAACATAATAGCAACTGAAATGACACCTACTGACATCGCCGCTTACTTTGTAAGCAAGAGTGCGCCAATTAAACTGCCTATGAAACTCCTATGCTAAATTTAAGGCAGAACATAAGCGAGAGAATCTGCTACTAAATATAGCTGACATCAGCGATTAATTAATGGGTATTTTTACCGCTGGGAAATCTTTGACTGATGTCTGGTATTTCAAGAGTGTTGTAAAGGTTCATGTTTCCTTGTCACGCTAAGAATTTCAGTAGAATTTCATTACACAGTACAAAATATTTAACCTCATTGTTTTGGGACTCAATTTTGAGAATTCCACGTGAAATTAGCCCTAAAAATAAGAACTTCTGCTTCATTCGTTTTGTCAAGTTGGCTGCATTAATAATTTAATGGCCATACGAATTTTTTTGCTCAAGGTGGATTTTTGGTGCTTTTTCTACATTTTAACACAGTTATGTCTCAGTACGGAATATCTGTTTTGTGTCTCAAACAAAGTTTCTGATCATAATTAATTTTGGAATAACCAGAATCTCTCTTTAGAGGTCCCCAAACAGCTCACAACGTCTGAGAGATCATGTATTCCCCGGGCAATGCCTCTGATCTGTTAAGTGGTAGCAAATGTAAGTAAATGAAATGTATCACTAATGCGTCTTAGGGAGTAGGTAACAGAAGTTACTGAAGCTCAATACAAAGACTCTCTTAGTGGCTTTGGCAGCCCCAAGAAACTAGGATCGAGCGCGGTGGCTTAATAAACTACTCTTCTTCAATAAAGAAACTATTATGAAAACAAGAAGAAAAGAAAAAATAAGAACCCCACAAATGTTGACAACCCCCCGCAAACGTTCTAAGGACCTTCATTTAAGGATTACTTTTCATTACCCCTCTTGGGAGCGACTATGGCTTCCACAAAGCATCTCATTTGCTGCTGTTATTTTAGCATCTTCCCGTGTAAGATTGCATTGCCATAGCTCTTGTGTCGACCATGGCTTCTTGAGCCTTGAAGATTCCACTCTAGGGCCATCCTTGTGATACTTTCCGGCTTTTTTCTAATGGTATGGCCGATCCGATGGTTAGAACACGCAACTACCATGCGGGAGATCCCAGGTTCAACTCCTGGCTCCAGTCATCTAACAAAAAAAAAATCTTTCATTGCCGGCCTCCTCGTTGTTGTCGTCAGCAACTTCGTAGTATAAGTGTCGAGTCAATCGGAATATCTAGTAAAAGCTTCTTAAACAGTGACGTTCGCATTCGTCGACAAACACGTAGGTGCCGTTAATTGTGAATCTAAAAATAGAAAGCGTGTTAATTCACAACAACGCGAGAAGCTATCCCATACCTCATTCATGGGGTGTAAAGGGAAATTAGGTAGTAAGTATGGCCGATCCACCTCCATTTTCTACGTCTAATTTGCTTCAGACATTTGTGTTGCTGATGATGTTGGACCAGAATATTCTTCATATGACTCTGAGGGCCTTGTTTACGAACACCTGTAGTTTTTGAGTGATTGTGTTGGAAACTAGCCAGGTTTTACAACAGAGTAGACTTTTTGCATGCATTGAATATTCTGAGCTTGGTTCGTCTAAATATTTGTGAGTTTCTCCATACTGATTGCAATCATCGGAATACTGCTCAAGCTTTGTTGAGCCTGCTGCTTGCGTCTGTTTCTGCGCCGCCATTTGTTGTCACAATACTGCCCAGATGGCAGAAGGTATCTACGTATTCGACTGGTTGGCCTTGTAGCATGATGTTTTCCTTTCTAACATTACTGATACTCATGGCCTTGGTTTTCTTTATATATTTATCTCAAGTCCAACTTTACGCGCTTATGCTTCTAGATCTTCCAGTTTCGTTTGCATATTAGAGATTTTGTGCGGGAGTAGACAAATATCAACCGCATATTCAAAATCCTCGAGTTGACGTGAGAGACTCCGTGTAATTCCTCTTCCCTCTAGACAGACTTCGCTCATGACCCCATCCAGTACGATGGTAAACAGGTGATAGAGGGCATCCTTGTTTTACTCCAGCGTTAGTGTATGAAATGTTTGGCTGATGCTCCCGTTGTGAAGAACTGAGAGCTCTGCATCCTTGTACATAGCTCTGACGATACGAATTATTTTCCGGGGTACTCCTTTCTTGCACAACGCTTTCCATATGGCAACCCGTTTGATGGTGTCCATTCTATAGATTGCTCTATTATAATGCGTAGAGTATTAGCCTGATGTAATCAGCTTCTATCTCGCAGATTGTTCTCTATTTTATTTTGAAGTCTTCCCTATGTTATGACTTATTTTGTATATGGTGTTCATTAGAGTTATTCCTGTCCAGTTGTTGTAATCTTTCAAATCGCCACTTTCGGCAACTTTACAATGATGCCCTTTTTCCAAGTTTGAGGTAGCCTTTCTTCCTCCCATACTGATGTGATGTGAGGCTGTAGAAGTTGAACTGTGGTTTCGATGTCAGCACTAGAATTTCGTATTCTATCTTCGCCTGCTGCCTTATTACTTCTTAATTTTGCAATGCCTCTTTTATCTAATTTAGCCTGGGTGGGTTAATTGATATTCTTAAGTTGTTTTGTTCAGAGCTGCTTTTTTCCATTTTGTCGTCTTCGGTAGCTTCATCAATGTTGACGTTACTTATTTCTTCGAAATGTTCTCTCCACCTTTGCATCTGTGCATCATGTCTGTTAGTAGCACTCCAATGCGATCAGCGACTGCTTGGTTCCTGCTACACCTTCGATTAGTGAGACAATCTATCGTCTGGTGAAGTTTCTCATGTTGTTATGGTTACCTGTACCTAGAATGTCCTAGTGTGTCCTATTAGTGACCGAATAGCCACTACTCGCATCAAGGCGAAATACTTTTACATTACGCTGATTTGTGTACACGCCCCGACGGAAGACAAAGATGAGGACATTAATGATGCATTCTATGAGTGTCTGCAGGAAATATATGACCGCTGCCCTGCATATGGCATTAAAATTGTTCTAGGATATTATAATGTTAAAATAGGAAGAGAAGATGCTGTTAGTTCAGTAGTTGGAAAATTAAGTCTTCACAACAACACCACTGATAACCTATTCAGACTGGTTAGCTTCGCGTCGGCAAGAAACATGGTTGTGAGTGGAACAAGATTCCCGCGAAGGGAATTGATGGAAGGCATATCTCAAGCGTTATGGACGTGCATGTGATGCGTGGCGCAAATATTGACTCGGATCACCAGCTAGTTTCAACCAAGCTACGTGCGCAATTAAGTAGTACTAAAAACCCTGGTAAGTAAACGCAAAGGAAATTAGACGTCACAAAGTTGCATACCACCGATATAGCCAATGTCTACTCCTTCCAACTCTCTCAATTACTTCAAACAAACCCCCCTAATTCTGATATTCCTGACACACAGTGGCAGCATATTGCGAATACTATGGCCACTGCCGCAAACACCGTACGGGGTTAATAAAAAACGGCTCTATGAAAAATGCCCCAAAAAAAAAACAAAAAATTACCCATGGGTGGAGGAGAGAGTGACGACCAAAATATTGTTGGATCAGGTGGAAGAGCTATGACGGACAATATACTGAGCGCAAAAGAAGCGCTTGGAGTTCTTTCGCAAAAACTTACATAAAAAGTTCACGTTTGAGTTCACAAACTGCTCATTTCCTCCCTAGTTGTTGACGAGAACTAGGCCCAAACATAAAAAATATACTGGAAATATACTGAAAATATAATGTCAATAACACAGTGCAACAGCTAAATGTAGCAAAGGCTTCAATAAAAAAATTATATTACAATATCTATGTAAAAAAACAAGTTGAAGTAATTTTATCGATAAAAATCTTCAAAAATTTTTAATAAATTGGCATTTTTCATAAATTTCCCTAAATAACTTCACATTTCTGGCAATATTTAAGCTGTCTCGTCAGTGATAAGTAGAAAACTGGTCATTGCTGATGATTAGGGCAAGGTTTCCTATGCAAATGCATATTTTTTCTGGACATCCTAAAATAAAACTGTTAAGTTTTCTTCACGAATCATGAAATTTCCTTTAAAATGGCATCCAATCGTATTTGCATATTTTACGAAAAATTCGTGTTTTTGCATATTTATACGCATATTTTGGCATATTTTACAATAAATTCATGTTTTTGTTGCATAATTTTGCTATTTTGGTTAACAACCACTTTGAAAAGCAAACGACTTTAACTTTTTGTTACACAATATTCATCTGAATTACAACAAATTTTAAAAAAATGTACACAGATATTCAGGGGATGTATGAAGCAAATTTTACTGTGGGAATTTTCGATGAAAAGACGATATGCGTGACAAAAAAATCTTTGCACAGAGTCAATAGACACAACCAATCAACAACGGCTCAGATCGGTGAGGATTTCGACAAATATAAAGTTTATATTTTTCTAACTGAATGAAAGATGTCCTGATAATTCGCTTCCTCCAGAGCCAATTATTGGGAGCGTGGCTTAATGCTGTAAAATATTATACCAAATATTTCGAAGAATTTGGCGAAGCAGTGAAAGAACTCCACGATTCCGATATAAATTGTATATGTACAATTACGATTACAAAAATTAATTTTGCGTCCTTTTTGACAAAATTCATGCAAATTATATTTTAAATAATTTTTTACTTGCATATTTTATGTGTTTTTAGTGCATGGTTTTGAATTTTAAGTGCATGTTATATTCACATATTTTCAGTTTTTTAGTGCATATAATTCCTTGCCCTACTGATGATATTGAATGACGACCCTGGCCCAAGTACTGTACTGATCATATGTAGCGAGTTTGTATAGGGTACTCGCTACATACATATGTATGTATCTACAATGTATGAGTAATAGTATTGATTTTATGCGGATTTTGTATTAATCATACGCACATCGCCTGAATATTGTGGATTAATGGATTAATAACACAGTGCAACAGCAAATCTGGAGGTTGAGAAATTCCAAATCTGAGATCAGGTACTAGGTCAGTAATGTAAAACCCCCAAAAGGTTTGGCGTTCCCTACAATTCTGCTGAAGAATAAAATGAGAAATCGTCAATGGTTCTTGAGTTTCAGCTAAAACACTAAAATAACAAAAAATATAAAAGGTCGTAAAAAAAGTTTGGCTTGAGAACGCCAAGAAGTATTACTATACTACACCTTCACCCTGACTTGGAATTTTTACCCCCCATACAATCACTCCGAAAATGTTTCAAAGTGAAATAGGTCTAACTAATAAGATTACTTAACTTAAGTTCCCTTTACACCCCATGAATGAGGTATAGATAAACTAACTAATAAGATTATAATTTTGAAAAATTCTACATGGTCCACTCTTTATCAACAGATGGTAGTTGCCGGGTGCATCTAATATTGCTATATTTTACGCCCTAGTGCATCTTTGATTTTTTCCTGTATCAAATTTGACAAAAACAAATTTTAAATCATCACTGGGCAAGTGGGCAGTTTAACTAACAGTTTGAAGCTCAAACCGAAATCCTTAACACCTTAGGTATATCTTTGTGAAATTGTATCTAAATCAATTAAATTTGTTACCTATAAAAAATGATTTAGAATATAAAGCGAAACCAATAAATATTTCATTATTTACCTATAACAAAAAAATATTTACAACACCCACATTCTAAGTTAGTCGTAACGCCACCAACACATAAACCACAACCGTTAACCGCAGTATTAAATACCACGACTTTCACTAAAGACTTTTCAAAGTGCAAAATATACAAAATTGTTTCGCTCTTATCTATCAATCATCATTTACATATTTGAATATAATTATCAGATATTAGGACACATTGTGGCCTAAGGCCTCTTAAGTGTCACGCAATAATATGAAATTGATTTCAATATTTTAGCAGCGGTTAATAATGATGGATGGTAGTGGGGTGGGGGCGGGTGGGGAAGATGTCCTAATCATATTTGGCATTAGACTACAGATATACATTGTCAAAGCCACAATACTCATTTACTATTTAAATGGCTGAACAATATGTCGATAATACGCGTACGCAATACGTGTCATCATAGTTTCCACAGATATTGACAAAACACTTTAAGGCCTGAATGAATTCATTAAGGGTGTTATCATTATTAGTTGAGGACATAACATGGTTAAGTATCATGTCAATCAATCAACAACATATCATCGCACACCAAAAACTTTACTGCTACACCTACAGCAGGATAACATAGATTTTTTATGCCTAAGAAACAAATTAGAAGTGTATAAGAAATATATGTAGTAAATGTTTAAAATGACGATTTTCTTCTCTTCTCCCTTTGTACGTTATTGTTATTAAATTTTTTTCCAATTTTTTAAATTTACTTTTAGGCTTGGCCCAGCATTAAAAGGACATTCGATTTGTATCCTCCAAATCCCAACGCATATGAGTTACACACCATAACAGGTAATTTAATGCTTAAGAATTTCTCAATCAATTTTTCTTTAACTTACAGGAAATGCTAAAAGTTTCAATATCATTGCCAGCCAATAGATAATATAACGGGCATACTTTAAAAAGTTTGTGTGATTTTATTGGCCAGATAAAGAGGACAGCAAAAAGGTTATATTAGATACTCAATTTATAACAAAGTTTGCAAAGCATTCAAGGGGTTTGTGTTAAAAGAAAAAACAAACATCTGACTAAAAGGAATTAAATTTCTATTCACTACATACATATACGTAGTAAGTTTAAACTCCTGGGACAATGTCTCGTTTTTTTTCTATGTTACAATCATAAAAGTATTAAAAAGGAATTTTGTAAAATAAATCATATACATTTGGTGATATCAAATGACTTTGAGACATAATAAAGCTATGGAACTGAACGCGTTGGATTATTTCTAATACAAAATTGAAATTGGTCGATGACGTGTTTCCCAACGTGGAACCAAAAAAGGTATACTTGTAAGAAAGTGTTGATAACATGTAAAGGCATGTGGAAATGAATGTGGTCAGATTTCTATTTTGCATTTGCAATATATTGGTATTTTCAGTTGATTGATCGTTATTTACTTGGGAATAATCGGTAACTTTCTGCGGAGGTCCTTAAGTAGCTGACCACATCTGATAGATTAGGCAATAATCTGCAATGCCAGTCGACATCTGTATAGTGGTAGCAAATGCGAGATGGCGCATATAGATGAGCCTAAATGAAATGCTACCACCGATGCGTCCTAGGAAATAGGTAACAGAAGTTACTAAAGCTCAACACATGGAAAAGATAGGACAAGAACCCCCAAGTATTCAAAGGTAATATTTGTGATTCTATCGTGGACATAGGGCAACCACTTTGCGATTTGGTTATGAAAAATTTCATGAAAAGGATATGGTCCTGTGAGCGTGCTCGTGATGGGCAATTGGCTGATGTTGTTTTTTATTATTAACGCCATACCTTCCTCTTTATTATAAAATAAACATAAAATTTTTCTTTGAATTCCAAAACAACACCTCTTATTGGAAAACCCTATATAAAAATATTGTCTCGCGATTCAATCCTGTTAGTGATCGAACAGCCACAACCCGCATCAAGGCTAAATATTTCGACATCACGCTGATTTGTGTTCATGCCCTGACGGAAGATAAAGACACTGATATTAAAGATGTATTTTACAAGCGCCTAAAGGAAGCATACAACCGCTGCCCTCACCACGACATTAAAATTGTTCTGGGAAACTTTAATGCTAAAATAGAAAGGGAAGATGTTCTTGGTCCATCGATCGGAAAATTCAGCCTGCATACCGACACGTCAGACAGCGGGTTTAGGTTGGTTAGCTTCGCAGCGGGAAGAAACATGATAGTGCGTGGAACCAGAATCGTGCAGAAGATATCCACAAGGTAACTTGGCTATCCCCCGTTAAAAACACCGAAAATCAAATTGATCATGTGTTAATTGATGGCAGACATGCATTCAGTGCCATGGACGTGCATGTGATCCGTGGAGCTAATATTGGCTCGGGTCATTACTTGGCTGCAGCCAAGGTGCACACAAGATTGAGCAGAGCGGAAAACGCACATATCCAAACTAGGGTGATCAGTTCGGTTTTCAGAAACCGGCTACTCGGTTTTTTTCACCCATAAAAACCGTCGGTTTTTTTTAAATCCCTGTTTTTCGAATCTTGAATAATCCGGTTATTTTTTTTGTCGAATCTCGGTTTTTTGGCGTTCGATATTTTTTATTTAAATTTATTCATAATTGTGTTATATGTGTTCTCGTGCATGTTTTTTCCAGTGTTTCGGCCGAACAACCTAATTGTTAATTTTATAAATCTTCAATGTCTAATAAGTCGGCTGAAAAGCGAAAGAAATTACAAATGTTTGTAAAAGACCAATTTAATAAGGAGCTTAAACTTATTCATGATGTAAAGCACAGCTGGAATTCCATGGCCAATATGGTTTCCCAATTTTTAAAATTGCACAAATGTGTGAATCATACTTTATTGAACTTAGGACTGACACCATTTAGTGAAAGTGATATCGAAACTTTGTCTGTGCTTAGTGACATCCTTAAACCATTGGAAATGTCTATACAAAAACTTTCTGCAAACTCTTCGACTTTAGCTGATGCTGAAGGTATTTTTAAATTTTTACTTAAACACTTTTTAACAATTCAAAACCAATTATCACTAAATTTATATGAAATTTTAAAAAGACGTAAATGAGAACGACGTGTTCAATCTCTGAATACTCTCATTTTGTATTTAAGTACGAGTAAACTCCCAATTAGTGGCGCATTTCTAAAATATTCAAGTAAAAATGATTTTTGATTTTTAATATATGGATAAGAGCAGCAAAAGGACTCAAAACCTTGACAGACGGGCATTTTCAATGTCAAGTTTTATAAAAACCAAAGAAAAAAATAGGTATACACCCACGCACTTAAATTGTATCTTATTTCTTAAATGTTACTTTAGGGAAAACTAAAGATTAAATTAAATATATTTATATAAAATCAATCAATTTACAAATTAATTGTTTTGTTTTGTTTGTCTTTGTTAAACTTACAAACTGATATCACTAATGTTTTGCATTGTTATTATAATAAAAATAAAAGTTTACTTTTAATAGGTATAATTCAATTATTTTCTGTTATTTTGTAATAAAAATTTTTGTCAAAAATTGCGTTTTAATTTGTTATTTGGCATACATTTGAAAACCGGATTATCCGGTTTTTTGTGAATTTCAAAAAAAGCAACCGGTTTTTTTTAAATGTCATTTTTCGAATAATTCGAAAACCGGTTTTCGCAAAAACCCGAATAATTGATCACCCTAATCCAAACACAAAAAAAGCTGGACAACGCGAAGCTGCAAACCCCAGATATAGCCACTGCCTACTCCAACCAACTCTCCCAACTTCTACGACACAACGAATCAGACGAAGCCTGCTACGATGAAGAATGTCGCATAGCATCTGAGGAACAGAATGCTGCTTATAGGGCACCGCTACAGCTAATAGCAACCCGGTCTGTTAGGGAACAGCACAAGGAGACAGTTATTTAAGCAAAAAAAAACGTCAGATGAAGGAACGGGAGATCGAGGATATAGAGCGATACAGGGATAGAGGTGAGGCTAGAAAGACCAGAAAATAAAAGCAGAAGGCAATGAGCTCTCCTCCTTTAAGGACAAGGAAATCTGGTTACAGATACGAGTAATGTGCTGCATATATGAAGCACTTCCAGCAAATGCTGATTCTAGAAGGCAGCGCACGTGAAGTTAACACGGCAATTGTCGACGATCGCTTAGATTGCCCACAACCAAGTCAAGCCGAGGTAAGAAGAGCAAAATCGCGGCTGAAGAACAATAAAGCAGCCGGTGCCGACGGACTTCCGGCAGAGCTCTTCAAGTTCGGTGGCGATTAGCTGATAACGAACAAGTACCAGCTCCTACGCACGGCTTGGCTTAAGGAGTGCATGCCTGATGATTGGAATCTAAGCTTATTATGTTCTGTGCTGAAAAAAAGGATATCCAAGTGTGTGCTCTAACTACCAACCTTATCCAACCTGATGGGGCCTTATCAGTGTGGCTTTAGATCTTCTTATTTAACAACTGACCACATATTCACACTTCGGCAAATCCTGGAAAAGACCCAAGAGAAACAGATCGACACGTACCATCTGTTCGTCGACTATAAAGCTGCCTTCGACAACCCGAAACGGCAGAAACTACTCGAAGCCATGGTTGAGTTTGGTATTCCAGCTAAGCTGATACGCCTTTACGGAATGACGCTGACTGACACGAAATCTGCAGTGAAGCAGGCCTAAACTAGGACCTTACGGAGCCATTCTATACCAGACCAGGCCTAAAACAAGGCGACGGCCTATAGTGTAACCCCTTCAACATAGTGATGGAGGTGATCATGCGGAAGGCTGCAGTAAACACGCTGATGACGTAGACATCATCGGTCGAAAACTGCAGGTTGTGACTGCAGACTTCTCAGTATCACAAGGATGACCCTAGAGTGGAATCCTCAAGGCTTAAGAAGCCGTGGTCGACCCAAGAATACCTGAAGACGAACGATACTGCAAAAGCTGGAAAATGTAATCTTACATGGGAAAAAAAACTTAATTTCCCTTTGCACCCAATGAATGAGGTATGGGATAGCTTCTCGCGTTGTTGTGAATTAACACGCTTTCTATTTTTTAGATTCACAACTAACGGCACCTATTTGTTTATCGACGAATGCGAACGTCACTGTTTGAGAAGCACTTACTAGACATGGGAAGATGCTAAAATAACAGCGACACATCGAGTAAGATAGAGATGCTATGTGGAAGCCATATGGGAAAACATTTTCTTTGGCCTCTGAACATTTCAAATTTAAAGCGCGAGGAGTCTCCCAGTATTTTTTTAATTTTTTATGCAAATTTTTAGTGGAAATTTGTCACGCTAGTTATTACTTTGAGGATTTTATTATGAGGAAAAAGTACCCAGCGGTAAATGAAACGAAGTACCTAATTAGTAATCCATAACATTAGTATGACATTGTAAGCGACTGATCTAAGTACTTAGAATGTCACGCGTGTGTAATGTAGAAATATCGTCCACTCTATATAACTCCGTTTGAAATGGCACCTACTGACATCGTCACTTGCTTCGTAATCAAGCGTGTAATCAAACTCCGTCTATAACGTAATTTCAATTGAAATGACGCTTACTAACATCGTCGCTTACTTAGTAAGCGAGAGCAAACCTATTAAACGGCCGATGACACTCCCAAGCAAATATAAGCGAGAGAATCATCACTGATTGCTACTAAATAAAGCTGACAGCAGCGACTAAATAATGGGAATTTTTACCGCTGGGCTATGCCTATTCCAACCCTCTTTCTCTCTCAGTTACTACAAATAAACGTTCATAATTCCTATGCTCCTACAACATAAAACAATATAATTGACACACAATGGATAATATAAATAAAAGTAAAATAAAAGTTATTGATTTAATTATGTTTTTGAAAAATTTTGGCTTTCCAAGAAATACACAATTTTACAATACATTTAGTGACACTTTACAACACGTACTAATGTAAAACTAAAACTTAAGTAGAATATCTGGACTCAATTTGAATCACAAAATTATCTATAGGAAATCAATCAAATTTCAAAGTTATTTACAAGCAATTAGTAACAACATCAAACACAATTGTTGCAATATACACAATACAATTATTACTTCCTGCTCTTTCGTCTCCTTTTTTTTCATCTACTTGCCTCATCATGCTGCAGGCCTATAAAAATATCATATTTATTACATTTTCTACGTTGAAGTTCTATAAACAATTCTAGATTGTTTGTGAAAGGATATTTGAATAAAGCGATAGAGAGAACTTTGCTTAAACTCTAACTGACAGCTGGAAAAGTAAAATATGATATTAAGATATCATGTGAAATATAAGCAACATACACGTATATGAAGAAACTTAGGTCGTCCAACTGAATAAACATATATGAGAATTAAATCAAATCAGACAAACACACACACACACGCACATGCACTCTAATATAATGGCATTTGACATCTATGTATGACTCGGTTGTGTCCTTTCAATTTCATTAACAATTTTTGATATACCAGTACGAGCGGCTGCTCAAGAAGCAACAAACAAACAAACAGCAATAAACCACAGCAATACCACACGGGGGCACAGATACACAGATAGTGAAACAACGGTGTGATGGGAGTCAGGCGATGGTTTGAGAAAGGGCCTTTAAAAAAAATTCAAAATTTCGTAGTGCCTTAAAAATTCATTCAAATGGCAAACTTATTCTGTCTTATACAATAAAACAAATTATATTACACAGTACAGCACATTTTGGGACTCAATTCTGAAAACTGCACGTGAAAGTACCCCCAAAAAGCAGAAGTTCTGCATCATTCGTTTTATCATGTTACATGCCATATTTATTTAATATCGATTTGAAGTTAGTAAGTAACGTGACATTAATATTGACTTGGATCAATGCACTAGGCTAAATTTGTGTATCCACAAAAGTGGCCTTCGCCAAGGCTACCTACAAACCTACTTATTTTAGCTATTGGTTGTTTGTGAGTTTGTGGTGGCTTCGGCTTGTGCAATTTGTGTGGCTTCTTGTTATTAAGGACTCACGAAGCATAGATTCAAGAAGAACCATTAAACATACGACAGGACTCTAAATATATTTAAACATATTTATTCATTGGCCTGTGGCCAGCGGAACACAGTGTTATAGAAGTACACAAACAATTATGTGGACATATGCAAAGTTGTACAAGGTAGGAGGACGACAATTTGGACAAATTGGTTTTGCACAAAAATTTATAATGAGTAATTCTGCAAGTTTGTGATGTGTGAGTTTTGTCAAAGAAGTGATTTTCTTCATCTTCTTTCTTTAATGGCAGCAACAACAGGAATGTATCTATCAGTAGCCGCTAGTAGATAACTATTCCAAGAGCTTCGGTCCTTTGAGCTCCGTAGATAGTTCGTCACACCAAACTTAGATAACAGCTCTTTCACCTGGTTCACCATGGATGGCATCGATTTTTTTTCAATGTGTCCAAGATAGCGCGTTCGGCTTATTTGAACGCGCTTGACTACGTCGATGTCGTTATACAGCTCATGCATCTCATGGTTCATTCGATGATCGGTCCAAATATATTGCGAAGTATTTTTCTCTCGAAAACTCGCAGAATAGATTGATCCTGCGTAATTACCCAGGATTCTGCGATGTGGAGCACGATAGGTAAGGATCAGTGTTTGGTAGAGTTGGATCTTTGTTCGTCGACAAAGGGCTTTGAGACGAGCTCTTGATTTCCATGCTGACATTATTATTTTTGTTTATAGCGGAGACAAGGTAGACAAAATCATCTACCACTTTTAAGTTATAGTTGTCAATGTTTACGCAGCGTCTCTTTGTTCATTGAAACAAATAACTTGGATTTGTTCTCATTAATCACCAGACCAAGTTCTGCCGACTACTTATCAATGCTCGAAAAGGTCGCAGTAACATCCTGAAGTTCTCGGCCAATGATATCAATATCACATTGACGTTTGCATTCGTCGATAAACAAGTAGATGCCGTTAGTTGTGAATCTAAAAATAGAAAGCGTGTTAATTCACAACAACGTGGGAAGCTATCCCATACCTCATTCATGGGGTGTAAAGGGAAATTAAGTTAAGTAAATACGCGAGCAGCATATGACTTTTGTTAAAGATTGTACCATTCCTGTTTACTGCTGCCTTCCGCGTGATCATCTCCATTATGATGTTAAAGAGATTGCATGACAGACTATCGCTTTATCTGAAGTCACGCTTCGTAGAAAGTGGCTCTGTTAGATTTGTGCCTATTTGCACTGAAGACTTCGTGTCAGTCAGTGTCATCCCGTAAAGTCGTATTAGCTTCGAGGGGTACCAAACTCAGCCATAGCATCTAATAGTTTCTGTCGTTTCAGACTGTCGAATGCAGCTTTGTAGTCTATAAACAGATGGTAGGTGTCGATCTGCATTTCTTGGATCTTCTCAAGGATTTGTTGTAGTGTGAATATCTGGTGGGTCGTGGATTTACCAGGTCTAAAGTTACACTGATAAGGTTCAATGAGGTGCGCTAAAATGGGCTTTAGACTTTCACACTAGACAGGACCTTGTATGCGATGGGTAAAAGGCTGCTGTCTCGATATTTGGTACACACACTTGGATCGCATTTCTTAAGCACAGGACATAGAACATTCAGATTCCAATCAGCGGGCATGCATTCCTTGTGCCAAATCGTGCTTATGAGCTGGTGCATGCACGTTGCCAGCGCATCGCCGGCGTCCTTAAAATGATCTGCCGGCAATACATCGACTCCCGCAGCTTTGTTATTTTTAAGCCGTGCAATTGACGTGCTGATCTCGTTTTGGCTCGTTGGTGGACTCCATCGTCGATGATTGTTGTGAACTCGTCACTTATGCTGCTCTTGGGAACGAAAAAAGATCGAAAGTGTTCCTTCCATATTTGCAGCACACTCTGAATGTCAGTGACCAAATTTCCGTTTCCGTCCTTACAGGTGGGGATCCCTGGTCCAAAACCTTTACTTTTTACCTTTTGGTAGAACTTTCGGACTTCACCTCTATCCCTGTAATTTTCGATTTTCTGGCTCCTCCTCTCTCTTTTCTTCCATATACGCTCTTCCACCTTAAAAGGCGTGTCATCTCCCTCCTCTTCTCATTATAACGCTACGTCAATGCACGTGTTTCCATTGGCTGCAGTTTTGCCTTGTATGCAGCATTCTTTTCTTCAGATATTTCGCGAAATTTCCCATCGAACCAGGGCTTATCTGAGCGTGGTTTTTCATAACCCAGTACTGTGATTGAGTGTCGGGAACATCAGAATTAGGGTAATTGGTTCGAAGAAATTGAGAGAGTTGGTTGAAGTAGGCATTGGCTATCTCGGTAGTATGCAACTTTGTGACGTCTAGCTTCCTTTGCGTTTGATTACGAGCGTTTTTAGCTCTGCTCAATCGCGTGCGTACCTTGGCTGCAACTAAGTGGTGATCCGAGTCAATATTTGCACCGCGCATCACACGCACATCCATAACGCATTAGACATGCCTTCCATCAATTACTACGTGTTCAATCTGATTTCTTGTATTTTGATCGGGCGATGTCCAGGTTGCTTTGTGGATATCTTTATGCGAGAATCTGGTTCCATTCACTATCATGTTTCTTGCCAACGCGAAGCTAACTAGTCTGAATTCGTTATCAGAAGTGTTGTTGTGTAGACTGAATTTTCCGATTGTTAAACCAATAGCATCTTCCCTTCCTATTTTAGTATTCAAATCTCCTAGAACAATTTTAATGTCATGTGCAGGACAGCGGTCATATATTTCCTCCAGGCGCTCGTAGAATGCATCTTTAATGTTATCGTCTTTGTGTTCCGTCGGGGCGTGTACACAAATCAGTGTAAATATTTCGCTTTGATGCAAATAGTAGCTATTCGGTCACTTACAGGGTTAAACCGTGAGACCAGATGTCGAAGTCTCTTGCCGACTATGAATCCACATCAAAATTCGTGTCTTTCTGCATGGCAGCTGTAAAAGATGTCACAGCTCTTTCTACGTGTGCATTACTGTCCCATCCATCGCATTCCCTGCATGGCGGTGATGTCAGCCTTGTGTTTGTCGATTGCCCAATTGGATAGAGGAACCATCTCCGTATAGAGTTAGAACATCCCACGTGCATATCCTTAAATGATGGTCCTTATAAAGTTTGCGGGTGTTGTCGACATTTCGGTGGTTCTTGTTTTTTATTTTCTTCGTGTTTTTTAATAATAATTGTTTTTGTTTAAAGAGAGTGGCCACCGCGTCCGATCCTAGTTTCATAGGGCTGCCAAAGCCATGCCTATGTGTTGAGGTTCAGTAAATTCTATTACATATTCCCTAAGACGCATCGGTGTCAGCATGCCAATTAGGTTACTAAACATTGCGTCTTCTCACATTTTCTACCACTGAATGGCATTTCCCGGGGAACATGTGATCTCTCGGATGTTGTGAGCTGCTTTGGTATCTCCAAAGAGAGATTTCGATCAGAAAACTCAAATTGGAAAATCCCCTACTGGTCAGTTTACGCAGTATACCAACGATATGACCAACGATTGCTCTAAAAAATGTATTTGCTTAACAATATTTCACACACAAGACGTTTCAAAACACTGTCACCCTGTTCTCCTGCACCCAAAACAATGGTCACGCCACTCGGCAATGCAAGCGAATATATAACATATTTTACGATATGATATAATTAACAAAAATCTTTGTGAAATTAATTTTTCATTTGTCGTTTGAAAGCTCAATAATGACAACCATAGGAAAATCACAACAGGCAGCAGCCTCAACGACAACGACATAAGTAATACAAATAATATTATTAGTTCATTATACATAGTTAAATTAGTAATTACGTCTAATGGCGTAATTGATGGTTATATGTTCCCCAACTAAAGAATCGCTAATGACTTAATTCACTGCGAACACTTTTAATTTATATGAGTAGAACATAAAGGAGCAACGTATTAAGAAAGAAACCCTAATAAGAAGTTATGTACAGAGAAATAAAATTTCATTTCAATGCAAACAAAATATTTTAGAGAATATGGGGGTAATTCAGTATTCAAATGTGCTCAAACTTTTTAAAAAGTATGAAGACTTTCCGCAGTCATCAAACAAATTTAATCTCAAATCTATTATTATTTTCATATTTTGGTTTCCCATAGGGATTTGAAATGACGTGGGAAGTGTTATAAATTTGAAAGTGTTAATATTAAGAAGATGTTAATTATAATAAGGACATAGCTAATGATGACACATAATACTTTCCAACACACAATTATGAGTGGGAGTATTAAAGTAATTACTTGTTGCGCGCAATACTTATAAGTTGAGTAACCAAAATTGTGAATTAATTAGTAATATTTAATTGGTTTCTTGGTTACAGCGAATTAGTAATTTCATTGTATAATTACACAAGGCAATTAAATCGAAAAAATTTTAAAGGCTTAAAAAACTAGTATACAGTTTTGATGTATAGTGGTCTAGTAGTACTTACATGGTCCACATTTTAAATTTTATGGAGAGGTTTTTTTTACAAAAAATTTTACACACTTTATGACTCAAATTGACGAAAATCTACATGCTGGTCAACGAGGCGTATTTTTTTTCTACCACACGGCATCAAAATTTCAATGTACTGGTGTGGGCAGGTTTGCACATAAAGCCGACAGTATGTCATATATTGATTCTGGGTAAAACAAATTTACCCAATACCCATTTGCATGATATTTCATTTGGTACACCGAAAAGAAAAACAGTGCTTTGCAATCGTATGTTGGGATTATATACCGCACGTAGAAAAGTATTACACAGTACAATACATGATTTTGGGACTCATTTCTGAGAATCGCACGTGAAAGTAGCCCCAAAAATAAGAACGTCTGCATAAATCGTTTTGTCAAGTTGGCTTCATCAATAATTTAATGGCCATAAGAATTTTTTTGCTCAAGGTGGTTTTTTAGCACTTTTTCTATGTATGGGATGTCGCGAAAAGTCTAAAGAAAAGGATGCTCCATACAGGGCAAAACTGCAGCCAATGGCAACGCGTGCAGTGACAGAGCGTTATAATGAGAAGAGGAGGGAGATGGCATGCCTCTACAGGCGAAAAAAGCGTCTATGGAAGAAAAGGGAGAGCCAGGATATCGAAAATTACAGGGGTGAAGCCCGAAAGTTCTACCAAAAGGTAAAAAGCAAATGTTTTAGACAAGGGATCCCCACCTGGAAGGACGGGGACGGAAATTTGTTCACTGAAATTCAAAGTGTGCTGTATTCGTTACGATATGTACTCGTTCCCGAAGGCAACATAAGTAAAGAAATCACACCAATCATCGACGATGGAGTAGACTGGCAACCACCGAGCCAAAACAAGATCACTTGACAATTGCGCGGCTTAAAAACAGCAAAGCTGCGGGAGCCAATGTACTGCCGGCAGAGCTATTAAAAGCCGGCGGCGATGAACTGGCAACGGCATGCAACAGCTCATAAACAAGAGTTGGCTAAAGGAATGCATGCACGATGGTTGGTGTTCTATGTCCTGGTGTTCTATGTCGTGTGCTTAAGAAAGGCCATCCAAGTGTGTGTATCAATTATCGCTAGTGTGTTGTGTGAAAGACTATCAGAAAAGGCGATAGTCTGCCATGCGATCTCTTTAACATTATAATGAAGATGATCATGCGGAAGGCAGCAATAAACAAGACTGGCACCATCTTTAACAACAGCCACATCTTGCTCGCATATTCCGATGATATAAATATCATTGGCCGAGGATTCCGAGCATTGAGAAGCAGTTGGGAGATTTGGGTCTGGTGATTAATGAGGACAAAACTAAGCTATTTGTTTCAATGAATAAAGAGTGTACTCGTTTGGGACGCTGCGTGAAATTGACAACTACAACTTTAAAGTGGTAGATGATTTTGTCTTAAACAAAAATAATAACGTCAGCCTGGAATTAAAGAGACGAGTACTGATCGCAAGTCGCTGCTACTATGTGCTGATCAGGCGTTTTAGTGACAAAGCCCTCTCGATAAACGAAGATCTAACTCTACCATACGCTGAATCTACCTTTCAGGCTCTACAGCGCAGAATCCCGGGTAATGACGCATGCGGATTAATCTATTCTAGGAGTTTTCGAGAGAAAAATACCTCGCAAAATATTTGGCTGGCTTGGACCCGTTGTACGAATGGACGAAAATGCTTCGGCTCGAAAAGTCTTAGGCAATAAATTCGACTCGCGGCGCAGGAGGGGCGACCAAGGAAGAGCTGTTATCTAAGCTTGGCGTGACGAACTATCTACGGAGCGCAAAAGATCGAAGCGCTCGGAATGATTTTATACGTGCTTCTACTGATATATAAATTTCTGTTGTTGCTGCCACATTTACTACATATTTAGTAAACCATGAAATCAGTATGAAATTGTAAGCGAGCGATCTAAGAACTTAGAGTGTCATGCGTGTGTAATGTAAAAAATATCGTCCACTTATTGTAAATCCGATTGAAATGCCACCTACTAACGTCGTAACTTACTTTGTAATCAAGCGTGTTATCAAGATCACTTAAAACTCTGCTTATAACTTCATTCCAATTGAAATGGCACTTACTGATATCTTCGCTTCCCAGCGGTAAAAATACTCATTACGTAATCGTTGATGTTAGCTATATTTAGTAGAAATCAGTGATGATTCTGTCGCTTATGTTCCGCCTTACATTTACATGGGAGTGTAATAGGCCGTGTAATCGGTGCGCTTTTGCTTACAAAGTAAGGGAAGATGTCAGTAAGTCCCATTTCGGTTGAAATTACATTATAAGCGAAGTTTTATGCGAGCTTCATAACACCGCATCTGCTCCAGGCTCGCGACCTGAGATCTTAAACATACATTTATACATTTTATGAAAAGAGCAAGCCAATATTTATTCAAATTTAAGCAACATATAATTGAGTTCTATAAGTCTTCATTACATTTAAGATCCTTACTTATCTTCTGCGCACGATATGTCCCATACCAACCATGGAATGCATGTCGACCTGCATTTTCTACGTTATCGCTAGTCTGTTTTTAATATAACAACTTAAAAATTCAAATATATTTTATATCTCTACACGATATATGTGCATACCATTTCTAGTCCTCGAAATGTTTTTCAGCACCGTTAGTGTGACTACTTCCACATGTCCATCTAAAATTAAGTTTGCAAAGAAACCTCAAAAATGACTTAAAATTTAATTAAATTTCCCTCGTATTACATTTCATATGCGTACTGATATAATCCAGCACAATTTCTCCCTTTTGGCATTTACAGATTGCATGCATGTTGCCTCCGAGCCCGGTGATTACGCCTTCAAGAAGTTGCCACCCGCCCATACCGCTGTCTCAATATTTGGCAGCACAGATGAAACGGCAGCGCTGTTGCAGTTGGAGGAATCCCTGCAAGTCTGTGGTCTGTATGTGATTGGAGAACCCGACACGATTGTAGAAATAACGATGAAGCATTATGATGTTAATTGTGAGACAGGAGCTTTAATGGCCGTAAGTTAAATTATATGTTAAACGAAAGGTTGAAAGGGGAAGGGAGGCAGGGGTCAAAAGGGTCAAAGGTTTATATAAAGCGAGATTAATTAAAATGTAATGCTTTTTATCTTCTTCTCTCATTGTTTATAGTTTGTGGATGGTTGGGAGTTAAATGGCGAATACTTTCCCGCACTTAAGGATCATCATCGTCCTTTGGAGGAGAGAGTGCAGGAGTTTTGCAACAACAATAAACAGTGGTAAGTATGACGATTGAAGAGACGATAAAATAGTTATAATATTGTGGAAGATAGTTTATGCAATTTGATAATCAAATTACTTTAATATTTTTAAGGCCCCGCCTATCCAACAAGAAATTCTTCCGTTCCAATCAAAATGCCGCCCTGCTGCAATATCGCATCCCAGTGCGAGGCAGCTTCATTGTCAATGTTCGCTTCCACAAAATCACACAACGTAAGTTAGCAGCAATATATTCCCTTATTGGGCTTTACTTTTAATTATTTTTTGTCTCGTCTCATTCTCTGTATCCTTATGCGCGCTTCAGCGTGTAATGTTTTAGTTCAAGATACGGATGCATTGTATCACATCGCTAACTATGGCCACAATCGTAATTGCTCCATATCCGCTCTGTTTCCGGCTGCTGTGTCTGTGGCCAACCTCAAAATTGGAGGCAAAGCCGTGAGACAGGATAAACCAAATTATGATGTGGGTATTAAGAGAGATAATAGTTAATAAATTTAAAGGGTTAAAGATTTTTTCTAACGCCAATAATAATCCCTTTTAATTATCGTTTAGTGCGGCATCTTTGGCGACCGTTTAGAGGTGGGTGGATCATCGGGTTTGGATTCTGCGGCCATGGAGAAATCAAGTGATATATGTGGTTTTGCAAATGAACCAGGTTGGTAAATTTTGTAAACATAAATAATACAGTACAACATTTTTCGGCTCATTGGAATGGGACTCAATTCTGAGAACTGCACGTGGAAGTTGCTCCAAAATGAAAAAGTTCTACATTATTCGTTTTGTCAAGTTACTTGCCATAATAATTTAATATTGATTTGAAGTAAGTAAGTATCGTATAGGGGAATTTATCACGTTTTAGGCTCTTTTGTTTGATAAAATTAAGAATTACAGTTCCTTTGATCTGTTTATATAACATTTCCCTACATATGTAACAAATTCACTTTTGCATTGATCAAATGATTTTGAACTAAGTTTATTTTGTATCAGTTACAATAAAACTATTGTACGGCGTGGCGTATGATTTACGTGAAATATTACTTATGATAATCATACGCCACCATATAACAATAAAACAAAAGAACCTAAAACGTGACAAATTCCCCTATACGATACTTACTAACTTCAAATTGATATTAAATTATTATGGCATGTAACTTGACAAATCGAATGAGGCAGAACTTCTTCTTTTTGGGGCTACTTTCACGTGCAGTTCTCAGGATTGAGTCCCAAAATCATGTGTTGTATTGTGTAATTACACAATTTCCAATTTTATGTTTTACATTTATTAATTAATGTCAATGCCTTTCTTTCAGGTCCTGAACAGGCTATTTTCTGTGGTGTCACCACAGTGCGTTTGATTTCATCGGGCCGCTTTCAAAATCAAGCAGCGGTTATGATACGAAAAGCTGATGAACATGATTTGGACATAGCCACACTGGTGTGTGCTCTATAAATTATGGCACTACATTATCAAATTATTAACAATTGTAGAAAATAAACCCCTAACAAAGCCATTCGCCCCATTCCCTACCTATACAGTGTAATGAATTAGTTACTACCCCCTTAATGTTATTGATGACCCGTGACGTACAAAGTACCCGAGCTTACTGTTATTGTTTTGTTTTAGCCCTCTTATTGATTGCCAACTAGTATTCATTTTATCCATTTTGTTTTTAATTTGTATTCCATTAAAAACATGTATATAGCTGAATTTAAATTGGAGTAGTATTTATGTATTACCTCCCAATTTAACCCTTGACCCCTAGAGTCGATTATCTGAATCTAAACATTCGAAAGGATTAAGTGTTTCTCGTATTAAGTGTTTCAATTATTCTGGCAAATACAATCCTAAAATCCCTTAATACCAATCCAAAATCTAAGCATAAACAATAAAACTCTTTACATATGTAAGTATATATATATACAAACACACATGCATATACATCCATGTATACTTCAGTGTAAAAGTATTAAATAAATATATATATATAAATAAATAATAAATAATCTGAATGTATTAAACTTTTGTGGTGTTTGAATAGTAAATCAAAAGAGGATTGTAATGTAATCTAACCAATAGAAATTAAAAATATAACTTACCAAATTGTTTTTGGGGGACATTGTCATCTACTGAAATGAAAAATTTAAATTTTTTTTAACGGTAAGTAAAAAAATTTTAAATCTGTTAGAATAATTGATTTTTAATCAACTGGAAAGAACATTGATGAATATAAAAAATTCATTTTTAAATATTGTTATATTGACAAAGCTATTGGCAAGGCAACTCACTGACTCGAAAATCTCGGAGAAATCTAATCATATCTGCTTAACTGTATTAAAGTTGTTATTGTCCAGTAGATAGGGTCGCTCTATATAAAAATAGTGAAAATAGTGTCATAACTGTGGACTGGGTGTAAGCCCGAGTAAAACTGAAAAGCTGATATTTATTCGGATACAAAATCCCACAAATTGCCAAACCTAGATTAAATGGAGTCGCACTTACATTTTGTAATAGCGCCAAATACCTCAAATTTTTTACAACTCATTTTTACTGTTTTATTTTAAAGCGCCACCTCATTGCCATAATTTCGAAGGACAAAAATAGAAATAGATGTCCTATACATAGTAATACAATTTGGATCAACCCTACACAGAAAAAACTGTCGGCACATTTTAAGTAATATAAAGGAATTGTTGATTATAATCATATCTATAAAATGCATTGTAAATATGATAAATTCGGCATATAATCATTATAAAAACATGTAAGAAAGTTTCAGTCGGGTAAACCGACTTACATTTACCCTCACCCCCAGTACCCAAAGGGGTTGACTAGAGTATAAATAGTTCTCTAATACTGTATCTAGTTAAAGCATTACTTAATACAGAGTTTGGGTAAGATTGCTTTAGGCGTAGTAATATTATTACTCGATTTCTTATGTGGGTGGAATGGTACATTTGTATGAAGAAACATATGAACGTGCCCGGGCTATGATGTTTAAATCGTGCTGGGAGATTTGAATGCCAAAATAGGCCGGGAGAATGTATTTAGCCCAACAATCAGAAAATTTAGTCTGCATACTGATACATCGCCAAACGGAATCAGACTGATTGATTTTTCTGCAGCAAGGAACATTTTAATTAGTAGCACACGATTTGACCACAAAACCATTCACAAGGCAACGTGAGAAATCCACGATCATATATCCGATCAAGTTACGAGCTGCTCATGAAAAGAGAAGGAACGCGGCTCAACTCTTCAGGCGAAAAAAAATGAGAGGTGAAGGAGCAGGCATAGTGGTTAGAAAACGCGACTACCATGCGGGAGATCACAGGTTTAACTCCTGGCTCCAGTCGGCTCCCCTCGACAGCAACTTCGCTGTAAATCCTATCAGAAGATAAATGGTACATCCTGTACATCCCTCCTGTAAAGATTACTTCTGCAGCCAATTGGTGTCTGACAACTCGGCTGCTGAAGACTGTGTACCAATCCGAAACGATAACATCGAGTGTCCCCCTCCGAGCGAAGCTGAGATAAAAACTGTCATATACCGTCTAAAGAACAACAACCCAGCTGGGTCTGATGGTATTCCAGCTGAGTTGTTTAAGGTGGTTGGAGATGAACTTGTTTTAAGCATGGAACTACTCATAGAGAATATTTGGCTTCAGGAGAGCATTCCATTAAGCATTCCGTGGAATTAGCCTCTTCCCGATTGCGTATAAGGTCCTCTCTAGTACACTGTGTGAACGTCTAAAGTAGTGATGGCACGATTAATCGAAAAATTGGTTATAATCGATTATTTTCTTTCAATAACCGATTTAATTGTATCGTGAAATCTCCTTCGATTAATTGCATTAATCGATTATTTCTAATAATAATCGATAGACATCCAGGGACAAAAAAGATTCGTCGCCAGCCGCCAAATGTATACATTGAGCTTTGACGGCTGACGACGAAAGGCCTGGAACTGTAACCCTAGTTTTTAACAGCATTGGGAGCGGCAGTGAAATGTCGTCTGCTGGTGATGCTGAATTTGATTTATGGGCGAAGAAGGAAGGACAATGGGTCTCATGCATAAAAACGAGTAAAAGGGCTGAGTTGAGTCAGGTGAGCAATTGCTCGCAAGTCGAGTTCAAACAAACAGCAACAGCTTTTGCTCAATTTCGTATGCATAAAAATGAGTTCAAACCAACTGCAATTACTTGAGCAAAGGAAGATCAAACATCTAATTGTTATTGAAGTGCAAACATGTCGTCAAGTGAAAGTGAAGTAGAAGTAGGATCATATAATAATAATAAAATATAAACTGACGACATTTCTAAATTTTTAGTAGAAAAATAAAAAAAATATTTACTAGAAAAAAGTCAATTACCAAGCATTACCAATAAGCAAAAATTTGGCATTGAATTAACGGGGAAAAATATAATTAAAACCAGTAAGAAAGTTTCAGTGGGGCAACCCGACTTACATATACCATCACCCTCAGTAAAACAAAAAAAATTCTGTTATATTGATATTATTACTTGATTTCTAAAGTGGGCTGAGTGGTACATTTGTATGGGAGGTACCAGAAGTAGCGTGTCTAGACTTCCAGATTTTTTCTCCAAAACTTTATCCTGCTTGAACTTTACTAAATACAGAATTTGGGCCCGATCGCGTTAGTTCTATTAATAATATTAATCGATTTCTAAAGTGGGCGGTACCAGATGAGTATGGGGCGTACCAGAAGGGGCGTGGCTAAACTTCCGGTTTTATTCTCAAAAACTGTAACCTGCTATCGATTTACCAAATAAAGAATAAGGGTACGATCGCGTTGGATTTATTGATATTACTACTCCATATCTAAAGTGGGCGGAAAAGTACATTTGTATGGGAGGTACCAGAAGGGGCGTGGCTAGACTTCCACTATTTTTTCCAAAACTTTATCCTGTTATAACTTAACAAAATGCATAATTTGGGCACGATCATGTCGAGTATATTGATATTATAACTCCATCGAGTGTAACTCGTAGAGTGTATTGATATTATTACTTCATTTCCAAAGTTGGGCGGAGTTGTACATTTGTATGGGGGGTACCAGAAGGGGCGTGTCCAAACTTCCAGATTTTATCTCCGAAACTTTATCCTGTTAAAGCTTTACTAAATTCAGAATTTGGGTACGATTCCGTTGGGTGTATTGATATTATTACTCGGTTTTTTAAGTGGGCGGAATGATGTATTTGTATGGGAGGTACCAGAAGGGGCGTGGCTACACTTCCAATTTTTGCTCCAAAACTTTATTCTGTTAAAGTTTTACGAAATACAGAATTTGGGTACGATTCCGTTGGGTGTATTGATATTATTACTCGGTTTTTTAAGTGGGCGGAATGATGTATTTGTATGGGAGGTACCAGAAGGGGCGGGGCCAAGTAGCCCAGTTGCAATGCCGTAAGTAGTTTTGGGAAATATGAACCCGTGCAAAATTTCAAAACATTTGGTTGCGTCTTTCGAAAGTTATCGTACGCACCAGCCGGACAGCCAGACAGACAGACGGACATGGCTCAAACGACTTAAAAAGTCATGAATCAAATGTGGTTCAAAAGGGTCTAAAGTGACTCCTTCTATGTGTTACATAAAAAGAATTAATAATTAAGAATACAACCTGTATCATTTTTATTCCTCACTTGCTAAATTTTTTTTCGCTGTTGATAACATTTTGTATTACTTTGTGGCACAAAATATTCGGCCATGATTCGTTTTTAGTATACGCGAGTCAACTATAAGGCATGCTCAACAAAATGTGAGCAAGAGCTCACTAAAGAAAGCAAAAGCTTGTTTTTTATGCATACGAAAATGAGCACAAGCACATCTAACATAGTTCAAACTGAGCAAGACGAGATCAAACGTGAACAGTGAGTAAAAGCAAATACATCAAATTTTATTATGCATACGACAAGCACCTTTTACTCAAAAAATCGAGTCCGAGCTCAAGCTCACGTTTTATGCATGAGACCCAATGACTCAACACTTCCTCAAGATGAACTAAGCTTCTTTGTCAATGCTCCAGTACTAGAATAAAAGCGCAATGTAATAGACGCATTGGAAGAAATAATCAAAAATATTGCTTTTTGATTAGTACATCTGTACCATCAGCGGGTGCAATAGTAATGGAAAAACGGAACAGATCAACCACGAAACGGCTATGAAAGCTCCTATTTTTAATTTCTGTACTTAACAATAAATTCTTTTTTATTAAATTGAATAAACAGAAAATTTTGTAATTAATTAAATTATTAAATTATTTTTTTATTTTTGATAATTTTAAATTTTAGGTGAAAATATCGAATTATTGATCAATCGATTAATTGTTTCCAATTAATCGCGATTAATTATTTCTAGTTTAGATTAATCATATGATTAATTAATCGATTATTCTTTTTTAATTGCCATCACTAGTCTAAAGCCATTTGTGGAAAGCCTGATTGGACCTTATCAGTGCGGCTTTAGAACAGGCAATTCCACGACGGATCAGATATTTAAACTACGGCAGATTCTGGAGAAAACCCATGAAAGGCAATTACCACCTCTTTGTCGATTACAAAACTGCCTTCGATAGTCCCATCAGGCATCGACTATACGAAGCCATGTCTGCGTTCGGTATCCCTGCAAAGATAATTTGTCTCTGCCTGTGTACCCTTACGAATACTAAATCCTCTGTTCGGATTGGCAAGGATCAATCTGGGCCATTCGATACGACGAGAGGTCTTAGACAGGGTGATGATAAACATTTCTGGCACCATGTTTAATAAGAAAACACTAAAGTATAAGAGAACTATGTTATTTTCAAAGTTTCATCAAGATTTAGAGCACACATCGCCCATCTCTCAAACAAACCGCTAATTATAGCGATACATTTTATGAAAATATGTGACACCCCCAACCGTTGAGAATCTACTAATACTTGTCAGCCTACGAACGTGAGTATTCCCAGTCGAGGAATTGTAAAGGCTTTTCGCATGGAAGGCATTATAACAGATCTAAAAATATTTACCATGCCTGTCACAAGAAAGCCTTCCAAAACGCCTTACTGTTACTTTTTTTATCGACAAATCAAAAATCACACGTTCTCCTTTCCTAGAATATTGGAGGGCTGTTCCTACCTAAAGGCATTCTTACAGAGCCCTGATAAAAGGCTTAATTTTATAATAGGGAATATTTTAATTCATAACTTTGGTATTTGTTGGTAAATTTTTATGATTTTGGACATTTTGGATAGGTAATAAGCCCAAGTTTCAGTTTCCAACAAAATAAAGTAGGCAAAAATACGCGGTTTTTTCAAGATTTCAATCGCTGAATCCAAAACTTTATATTTCTTGTGTTTTTTAGCTATTCGCATATTTCTATGATGTGAGTCAGGCAGTTTTAACACTTTTTTTAAGACCACCTACCACTAAGGTGCATATATACGATAATGAGAATTTATTTCTGTATTAAAGGTGACACATCCATCAGTACAATCCAACCCATTTTGAGTTATTATTAACAAAAACTATCGTACGTAAGACTCAAAAGACAACTATTTACCTGACCCTTGGAGTGCAACTCCATTTAAAAAGTTTCCTGACCTTCGCTGTCTCTATTTTTCAACTCTCTGTCTGCAAATATTTTATTCTACAATGTTTACAGGTTCTCCCAAGATATAAGTTGAGAAAAACTTTCTTTGTGTCAGACGTGACACTCCCATCGATCCGACAATGCCCAATTTTAGCTTGAAATAGCACAATCTTCAACTTTGCAGAGTATTTTATATGAGAGCGATGACGCCCATTGTTCGCTGTCACTGTGATACACATGCGTGTTGACTGATGAAAGTCGTTACCAAAAGAAAACTTGATAACTTTTTTTTCTACCTAAATAACCTTGCTTTTATTTATTTTTGGGCACTTCCGGTTTACAATAACCCCGCAAGGAAAAGTCCCGTGGAGATAGGTCAGGCAATCAGGGGTCAACGGAAGGTTGAGTTTCTTTAAATAAGTCTGCTTGGCCATAACCTGTTGCGTATGCAGGTGCACATTCTTGTTGAAACCACACAGAGTTAAAAAGGATTATCTTTCGGCTTTGCCGGATAGAAAGATTTTTTTAGAATGCCCAAGTAATGGTCTCCATGTATACTATACTATGTGCTTTACACATACAATTTACTATGTATGGCATGTACCACGCCTACTGTTTGCCTGACGCTCATTTGTGACCAGACTATTTGTGTAGATATCAGATGACAAATATTAAATTTGTAAATTTACAAAATCCATGCGTGTGTTCAACCACGCAATTAATAAGACTTAAATAGAATTTTGAGACTTTACATTTTATTGTTCTTTAGATAATATGTGTCACGCCCATTTTTTGCTTGTCTATGGGCATTCATAAGATACTCAGTTATTTTCCCATTATATCACATGAATGTGATATGGAAAAGCTTGTTAACACGCTTCTATTTATAAACTCAGCAAATATTTCGTTGAAAGTAATAAAAATTTTCTTCATTATAATGACTTTGCAATACATATGTAAGGACAAATAAAATAATACGTAATAACAGGTGAAGGAGGAATATATTGAAAAAAAAATATATTGCACATTGAAACGAAATTAAGTACATCGCCTAAACAAGTTATTATACTACCTCGTAACAACCAATTTTACTAATCACTTGCACTCAGCATTCCCAGTTAAACAGAATGTCGATAAGCCAAAATCGTATTAAATAATCGCAAACGAAAGGAAATCCATAATATATGTATATATCTGTACATATATATATATATATTTATATACATTGACGTTTGTCTATTAGTTATTTACCTCAGCTCAAGATTATCGTTCGTTATCTATGCAAAGATATTGATAATCTTTTGCTAAACAAACAATCTTAAAATAAAAAATGTCGATAAGAAGGTCCCAAAAGCTTATAATTGTTAATTACTATAGTGAAACTATAAATTACGGTAGCCCGTGCCAACAACGCTTAGTACGTTTTAGAAACTGGGGGGTCTTTAACTTCAGTTCCGGTAAAACTATGTGGCGTTTAGTGATTTTCGCGACATTTGTGGCCTCTACGTTGGCCGTGACATTATCTGGAGTACCTGTGGAATTTACAGCAAATGATGCAGTTCTTTCGGCTGTTTCGGGTAAGTTTGGTTTGATCAGAGTAAAGAGAAAGTGTTTAAAATGTAATGGATATAGGTTTAAAATTGTACGTAAACCATGCGAGGGCTTATAACAGATAAGAACTTGGAATATGACGGTAATTTGTTGGTTGAGTTGATGTGGCCACACCCTACGTTTAAAGATTATACAAAGGAATTTTCGCAACGCCATTATAAAAAAAAACTACCAGTATTTATATTTTCCAAAATGAAGTAATGGGATTGTAAATGGGCAGAACAGCCCTACCCCTTCTGGTACCTCCCAAGCAAATTATATTTTCATGGATTATTAATATAACCTCCAAAACTTCCAAACGACAACTGGACGGTATTGGCTGATCACTTATTGTACCATCCATACAAAATGGCCTATTTTTGGAAAAATAATATTTAATATTGTGCAACTTGATATAAAAAATACTTCACGGATATTTCAGTAAGATCAGATAACTGTTTCCCGTGCCCCAAAGAGCTCATAGGTCAGGATCCTAGTAAATCCTATGTTTTTTTACTAATGTTCGGTAAGGTAATTGTATTTCTTCTCGCAAATATGTGAGAGTCAAATATTGACGTGTGTGGACGGCAGAACCGGCCGTGGCATAGTGGTTAGAACACGCCGGCCCCTCGATGTTGTCGACAGCAACTTCGCAGTATAAGTGTCGAGTCAATCGGCATGTCTCTTGAGAAACATTTCTCAAACAGTGATGTTCGCATTCGTCGCTAAACAAGTAGGTGCCGTTTGTTATGAATCTAGAATAGAAAGCGTGTTAAATCACAACAACGCGAGAAGCATCCCATACCTCATTCATGGGGTGTAAGGGAAATTAAGTTTTTTTTAAGTGGGCGGCGCCTGGTCCCTTTTTGCCAACTTGGTTCCAAATGGACTGGTTATATCTCTACTATACTATGGAATTTTTAGGACGACCAAACTATTATTATGACTGTTATAACTAACTTACTTACTTAAGTGACCCATTACAACTTATGAACGTGGTTCATAAATTAGATGCCTGGAGTATTAAGAATTCCACACGCTTCGGTCTTCTTCGTGCGTTCTGCAGTTAGTCTTACCAAGAGCTTGGCGATGTGCCACCGTCCAACAAAGTTTGGGTCTCTCTGCTATGCGCCGTCCTTCAGGTTCGCCTTCAAACACCTTCCTCGCTGGAGCATTTACATCCATTCTGGAAACATATACTACCCATTGTAGTCGTTGTATTCCGACTTTTAGCTACGTCGATGTCGTAGTTAAGCTCATACAGCTCATGGTTCATCCGAAACTCGCCGTTTTCACTCGAATACTCCCAGGTTTTGTCCAAGGTCCATATATTTTTCGGAGTACTGTTCTCTCGATTACTCCCAGGTTTTGTAAGTCCGTGGTCGTATGCACTCACGATTTTAAGCATACAACAGAATGGGTAAAATTAACACCTGGTGTAGCTGTTTCTTGGTATCCCGAGATAAGATAGTGTTACTAAAGTGCTGCCGAAGTCCGTAAAACATCTATTGGTGAGCACTATTCTGCGCTTGATTTTTTGGCTCACACTATTTTTCTTATTGACGGAAGATACGAGGTAGGTAAATTCATCTACTATCTCAAAACAATAATTTTCAACAAGAAGACTCTCTGTTCGTCGAAATCATTATTTTTGTTTTGTCCTCGTTGACTGCTAAACCCATTTTTGCTGACTCCTTTCTTAGCGATAACAAAGCTGCAGTAACATCCCGCAGATTTCGGCCAATAATGTCTATATCATCAGACTAGAGGCATGTGGCTCTTGTGGAATATGGTAACAGACATTTTAAATCCTCCCTTTTTCATAACCTTCTCCATAACTGTATTAAATAGTGTACAGGACAAGCTATCACCCTGCCTGAGGCCCCTTTCCGTATTGAATGGTACAGAGTGAACCTTACCAATCTTAACCGAGGATTTGGTGTTTTCTAAGTTACATCTGCAAAGTCGAATTAGTTTTACAGGAATACCAAATTCAGACATGGCCTCATAAGTTACTCCTTATCGAAGAGTCGAAGGCAGCTTTGTAGTCATAGAGGTGGAAGGTGTCGATCTGTTTTTCATGAGTTTTTTTAAAGGATTTTCCGTAAATTGAAATTTGATCCGTCTTAGGTTTACCAGGTCTAAGCAGCACTGATAAGGTCCAATAATTTTTCGAAAGGACCCTGTACGCAATTGTTAATAGGCTTATTCCACTGTAGTTCTTACATTCACTCCGATCTACTTTCTTGAATATGGGACATAACAGACTGAGACTCCAATCCCCGGGCATTCTCTCTTCTAGCCAGATTGTCTTCATGAGCTGATGCATGCTCCTAATCGGCTCCTTCTAACATGCCTTATACAATTCAGCAGGAAGACCATCGGCTTCAGTCGCTTTGTTATTTTTAAGGCGGGATATTGCCACACGTATCTCGCTCTGACTCGAAGGTGAACAGTTAATATCATCGTCATGGATTGGTGCGAAGTCTTCTTGGGTAGTGTCCGTATCCAATAGATCGCTGAAAAGTTCTCATCATATCTTTAGAACATTATCCGGGACCGGCACTAGCTGGCCATCGCTGTCCTTACAGGAGGGCAACCATGTTCCACTCATTCTCGCCTTAAGTCTCTGGTAGAATCGTCGGGCTTCCCCTCTACTTCTCTTCTTCAGCTCCTTCTTTTTCCGTCTTAAAAGAATAGTTGCCTCTCGTATCTTCTCCTTGTGCCGTTCACGAACAGCTCGCGTTGCAATTGGCTGCAATTTCGCCCTGTGTGCAGCATTCGTGTCTCTCGTGGCATTGCGACATTCAGTATCATACCAGGCATCTTCTTGAGACGACTTTGAATACCCAAATACGCTTCTAACAGTCCGTTCTATGGAGGCGGCTATATATTGCCACTGTGAGGTAATATTACTAAGGATTAAAGCATTCCGTAGCAGTTGAGTTAAGTGGTTGGAGTAGGCGTCCGCTACCTCTGTGGTCCGCAGTTTACCGATGTCCAGCTTTCGTTGTGCCTGGTTACGTACATTTTTCGTCATGCTTAGCCTTGTGCATACCTTAACTGCGGTAGGGTAGAGATCGGAGTCAATTTTCGCACCCCTGATCACACGAACGTTCAGAACACTCGATGCGTGCCTTCATCGACTACCACATGATCAATCTGATTCCTTGTCAATTGATCTGGAGATAACCTTGTTGCCTTATGAACAATTCTTTGGTCAAATCTAGTGCTCCTAACTACCATATTTCTTGCCGCAGAGACATCGATCAGTCTGATGCCATTGTTCGACGTTCCGGTGTACATATTGAATTTTGCAATGGTATCGCGATCTCCCCGCCTATTTTAACATTAAAATCGCCTACCACAATTTTTATGTCATGGCGTGGGCAACGGTCATATACATTTGCCAGGCTCCGGTGGAACTCGTCTTTGTCCTCATCACTTTTCTCTTCTGTCGGAGCATGGGCACATATAAGTGTTATGTGGAAAAACTTTGTCTTGACTCTTATGGTGGCTATTCGTTCACACACCGGGTTGAACCACTATTTAGATGTTGTAAGCTTTCATGCGCGAGCAGCTGGGTCCCGTCCACCGGATTTACTGTAAAGAGGTATGTCTATGCAGTGTTCTTGCATTCCAGGTGCATATCCTCAAATCATGGTCCTAAATTCGTTTGCGGTGGTCGTCAATATTTTGGGGGGTCCATTTTATTCTTTTCTCATTTATTTTCATTGCAATAGTTCAAAAGTCGTTGGTGGGTTGCAAGCCCACATCGCAGTTTCCTCCTCCTGCCTGGATTTTATTACAGCCCTCCATTCTGAGTCAGACGCTCACTCTGAGCCGACGTGCCTGGGTTTTAGATTTCGCCTCTCACAGTTAGCCGTGCTCAGACGGGTGTCAAAGGCACGTTTCCAGTCGTCACCACGTAGAGGTACTCCGTCCGCAGTAGTACCACGAATACGGTAGACTTGAAGTGTAATTGACAAGAATCCCCCTGGGTTTACCAAGTTAAATCGATCAGAAGCTTTACCTTGCATTACACTCCCGACGCCCAACAACACATACCAAATATCATTTGTATACCTCTTATAGTTCATGAGATACCGCCGTTTTAAAGTTTCAAGTTTTATGCCACGCCCACTGATTCGATCCCGCCCTTTTTTGTTGAATCACGAACTTTGCTGACAAATGCATCCACACAATGCATTCAAGGCGATTGGAGAAACAGTCCTCCATATATTCGGGTTTTAAAAATAGGGTCCAATGGACGGAGTCACGCCCACAAATTCAAGTAGCCTATTTTCACCACCAACCACACAGCTACATTCTTGGAAAATTTCAAAAAGATTGGTCGAGCCGTTTTCGAAAAAATGCAAATAAACAAAAACAAACAAATATTCATAAATATGGATTTGACTTTTGACCTCTTTGGGGCACGGCTTAAAGATGTCCGATTTTGCTCGATTTTGACTAAAGCCGTTTTATAACAACTGGCACAATATTCCGTTTGGGCATTACCGAAAGTCAAAAGTTAAATTTTCGCTGCCACCCTAAAACATACATTCTACAGATATCACGGCAAATAATATCAGGAGGCTCCAACCCCTACGCCTATTCACACCCTTGTTGAGAAATTACTGTCGAGGGGAGCGTCGAAGAAAGAAATGTATATGATTTAGAAAGAAATCGAACACTGTCCTCCCGCATTATAGTCGCAACTTCTAACCTTCATACCACGGTCGGTCCAGATATATTTCCATATAACAAATTTGTACATCTTAAATCCACTAGTAGACATGGGATCAGCCGCGGCATGATGGTTAGAACAGGCCAGTACCATGCGGGTGATCTAGGTTTCGATTCCTGGTTCCAATCATTCACATTTTTCTTTCATTACCGGCCTCATTACCGGTCGACAGAAACTTCGCGGTAAAGTGTAAAAGCTTCTAAAACAGTGATGTTCGCATTCGTTGATTAATAGGTAGGTGCCGTTAGTTGTGAATCTAATAATAAGAAGGTTTTTAATTTACAACAACGCGACAAGCTATTCCATACCTCATTCACGGCGTGTAAAGGAAAATTAAGTTCTTTTAAGACATATTAACATCATGATTAACTTATATTTTATTTCCCCCCTTTCCTTAACCCTTTAGATGAAGTTGCCCGCAAGTTGGAAACTGAATATATGAAATATCTACAAACTGGTGTGGAATCAGCTGCCCTACGACAAATCTCAGCACAATTAGCACAATCTCATAGCAAAAAAGATATTTTCGTTAAAGAAATCCATGAATTGGGCGCTATTGATAAATTTTTCGTCTGTACCACATGTCGGGCGTTTGTCAATGTTTTTGCCCGTACATACCGCGCTCAGGATCAGGAAACGAGTGAATACGACAACAAAGAGATAGCCAAGAACATTGTTTCAGATGTTTGCCGACGTTTGAAGCTACAAACGCAAGAAGTTTGTTTGGGCCTCTTTGAAAGTCATTGGGATACTGTTGAATACATTATGCAACATAGTGTCATAGATTCACGAGAACTGTGCGGTCTCTTTATGCAAAACGAATTTTGTAATGTTGGCACACATCCCGACTATGAATGGTCTTTGTCTATTGATGCAGCCGTTCCCAATGCTACGGAACCGAAATCCAATAAACCAGCTAAGACTGATAATGATTTAAGAATACTGCACCTTACCGATATTCATCATGATCCCTTGTATGTTGCCGGCTCATTGGCCGAATGTGAAGAACCTTTGTGCTGTCAACGCCACAAGGCCGAGGCGGAGGGCACTAGCAAGGCTGCTGGTTATTGGGGTGATTATCGTGAATGTGATTTACCTTGGCAGACAGTTGTTAATGCCTTGCAGCATATTAAGGACACTCATAATAAGGTGGATTATATTTATCAAACTGGAGATGTTATTGATCATATGGTCTGGGCGACATCAGAGGAAAAAAATAAAGAAGTCTTTGAGAATATAACGAATAGGATATATGAATTATTCCCAAATGTACCCGTATATCCATGCATTGGAAATCATGAACCGCATCCATTGAATATGTAAGTGAAAACTACACAGTGCAACATTTTTCAGCTCATTGATTTGGGACTCAATTCTGAGAACTGCACGTGAAAGTAGCTCCAAAAAGAAGAAGTGCATCACTCGTTTTTAAAATTTGTTTCAGCTAAATCGGACTGGACTAGTGGTTTTCGAGTTATGTCAAACAAAAGAGCCTAAAATGGGACAAATTCCCTATACGATACTTACTAACCTCAAATCGATATTAAATTATTATGGCATGTAACTTGACAAAACGAATGATGCAGAACTTCTTCTTTTTGGGGCTACTTTTAGGTGCAGTTCTCAGAATTGAGTCCCAAAATCATGTGATGTACTGTGCTTTGATTGTTTTACTTAAATAAATATTTTAAAAATTAATTTTTTTTTAATTTTCCCCGGGTAATGCATTACCCTATTTCCTTTCCCTTAGGTTTTCTCCCGATTATGTACCCGATCACGTCAACACTAAATGGCTGTATGAATATCTCTATCAAGTGTGGTCGAAATATTTACCCGCCGATACCAAAGACACCATTCTCAAGGGAGGTTATTATACAACCCTGGTTAAGCCTGGCTTCCGCATTGTTTCCCTGAATAACAACGACTGCTACACCGATAACTGGTGGCTATTCTTCAATGGTACCGACATGAAGACACAACTAATGTGGTTACACGATGTCCTTTTGGCTGCTGAAAAAAATAATGAATTTGTTCATATCTTGGCTCATATCCCATCGGGAGATGGCACCTGCTGGAATGTTTGGTCTCGGGAGTACAATCGTATTATTGCAAGATTCCGCAATACAATCAGTGGCATCTTCAATGGTCACACACACAAGGATGAAATGAATGTTCATTACTCGAATGGTCATGCGGTGGCAATGTCATGGAATGGTGGTGCATTAACCACTTTTACTTTTAAGAATCCAAATTATCGTATATATGATGTGGAACCTAAGAGCTATGTAAGTTGGCCTGTAAGACGGTCGAATATTTGACGTTGTCTTATTCTGGTTTCTTTTTCTTTAGCAAGTTGTTGATCATGAAACATGGATCTTTCTATTGAATGTTGCTAACTTGGCCGGGGATACTCAAGATCCTGAATGGTTTAAGGAGTACACATTCTCAGAAGAATTTACCGATGACTTAAGTCCCGGGGGTATTGACAAATACCTAGATGTTATGGCCAGCACACCCGAATTGGTCAGGAAGGTAAGAAAATACAATATTGTTATTTTATTTTACATTTTAAAAATTGAGAACAACTGAATGAAAAATTTTAAACTTAACCCTATTCATAAATAACTTACTTACGTACTTAAGTAGCCCAATACAACTAACAAACGTGGCTCATAAATTAGAGGCCTGAAGTATTAAAGAATTCCACATGCTTCGGACCGCTAAACCCATTTTGGCTGACTCCTTTTTTTACTTACTTACTAAAGTGGTCTATTACAACATACGAACGTAGTTCATAAATTTGAGGCCTGAAGTGTTAAAGAATTTCACATGCTTCGGTCTTCTGCGTGCGTTCTCCAGTTAGTCCAACCGGATGGTTGCACGTCGCCAAGCACATGGTCCTTCCAACGAAGTTTGGGTCTCCCTGCTCTGCGTCGTCCTTCAGGTTCGCTTTCATTGGAGCATTGACATCCATCCTGGCAACATGTCCCAGCCATCGAAGTCGGTGTATTCGAACTCCTTTAGCTACATCGATGTCGTGGTAAAGCTCATACAGCTCATGATTCATCCGATGGCGAAACTCGCCGTCGACACAGATAGGTCCATATATTTTTGAGTACTTTTCTCCCGAATACTCCCAGAATTCGGCGGCATACAGCAGAACGCGTAAAATAAACACCTAGTTCAGCTGTTTCTTAGTATCCTAAAGTCCGTAAAAACATCTATTGGAGAGCACTATTCTTCGCTTGATTATTTTCTTGTTGACAGAAGATCCAAAGATCATTCATCTACTACCTCAAAACAATAATTGTCAAAGTTCACGGTGCGTCCCCAACGAGAGGACTCTTTGTTCGTCGAAATTATTATTTTTGTTTTGTCCTCGTTGACCACTATACCCATTTTTACAGACTCCTTTTATAACAATGACAAAATTGCAGTAACATCCCGCAGATTTCGGCCAATGATGTGTATATCATCGGCATAGACTAGTGGCATGTGGCTCTTGTGGAATATGGCGCCATACATGTTGACACCAGCCTTTCTCATCAACCATCCACCCTGCCTGAGATCTTTTTCCGTGTTGAATGGTTCAGAGGGATCCTAACCAATCTTTACATTGGGCTTGGTGTTTTCCAAGGTACATCAGCGAAATCGTATTAGTTTTGCAGGAATACCAAATTTAGGCATGGCCTCACATAGGCTATTCCTTTTGGAGAGTCGAAGGCAGCTTTGTAGTCGACAAAGAGGAGGTAGATGTCGACCTGTTTTTCATGAGATTTTTTCCAGGATTTGTCGTAAAGTAAATATTTGATCCGTCGTAGATGTGTCAGGTCTAAAATCGCACCGATAAGGTCCAATAAGTTTTTCTACAATTGAATTCACACAATATGCTCGATAGGACCTTGTATGCAATTGGTAATAGGCTTATTCCACGGTAGTTCTTACACTCACTACGATCTCCTTTCTTGTATATGGACATAACAGACTGAAACTCCAATCTCCGGGTATGCTCTCTCTAGCCAGATGTTCTCCATGAGCTAATCCATGCTGCTAATAAAAATCCGGCTGACCATCGGCTCAAGCTGCTTTGTTATTTTTAAGGTAGTATATTTCCACACATATCTCGCTCTGGCTCGGAGGTGACAGTTAATACCATCGTCATGGATTGGAGCGGCGTCTTCTGGAGTGGTGTCCGTATCCAGGAGATTTCCGAACTGTTCTCACCATGTCTTCAGAAAGCTATCAGGGTTCGTCTCTAGCTGCCCATCGTTGTCCTAACAAGAGGGCAATCCTGTTCCACGTATTCTCGCCTAAACTCTCTGGTAGAATTTTTCGGCTTCCCCTCTACTTCGGAGCAACTCTGTGCACTCACCCTGTCTCTCCTTTGTTGCTTCTTTTTCTGTCTAAAAGGACGAGTTGCCTCTCATCTCTTCTCCCTGTGCTGTTCACGATCAGCTCGCGTTGCCATTGGCTGCAGTTTTACCCTGTATGCAGCATTCGTCTCTCTCGTGGCATTACGACATCGTACCAAGAATTTTCTTGAGAAGGCTTTGAGTACCCAAGTACGGCAATGTATTGCCGTTGCAAAGGTATATTATCAGGGGTTGGAGCATTCCGTAGCAGTTAAGTTAGGTGGTTGGAGTAGTAGTTATTTACCTATGTCCAGCTCATTTTGTGTCTGGTTACGTACGTTTTTCGACATGCTTAGCCTTGTGCGTACCTTATGTGCAGTAAGATAGTGATCAGAGTCAATGTTTTCACCCCTGATCACACGTATGTCCAGAACACTCGATGCGTGCCTTCCATCGACTTCCACGTGATCTATCTTATTCCTCGTCAATTGATCTGGAGATAACCATGTTGCCTTAAGGACATTTTTATGATCAAATCTAGTGTTGGTACCATATTGCTTGTCGCAGAGAAATCAATCAGTATTATCGGTGTGCAGACTGAATTTTCCGATAGTAGGCTCAAATGCGGTCTCCTTGCCTATTTAAGCATTAGAATCGCCTAGCACATTTTTGATGTCATGGCTCAAGCTTCAATCATATACATTATCTTTGTCCGCATCGCTTTTCTCTTCTGTCGGAAATGTGGCCATTTAAGTGTTATGTGGAAAAAGTTTGTTTTGACTCTGAAGATGTCTATTCGTTTACACACCGGATTGAACCGTGAGACTTGGTGTCGCAATCTCTTGCTAAAAAGCCACATCCAAAAAAAGTGGTTTAGTCAGCCTTGTATTCTTCGAGGACTTCCGCCTGTTGGATGGAGGCAATCGGGCTATACAGTGTTTTAACATTCCAGGTGTATATCCTCAAACCATGGCCCTTAATTCGTTTGCGGTGGTCGTCAACATTTGGGGGGGTCCATTTTATTATTTTCTTACTTCTTTTCATTGTAATAGTTCAAACGTCGATTGCGGGTTTCAAGCCCAGAGCACCACGTCGCATTATTCTCCTCCTGTCAGGATTTAATTACCTGAGTTTTGGTTTCGCCCCTCACAGTTAGTCGTGCTCTGTCGGGTGTCAAATGCACGTTTTCAGGCGTCACCACGTGGATGTGCTCCGTCCGCAGAAGTACCACGAATACGGGCTCTAAGAGTAGACTTGAAGTGTAATGGACAAGGATCACTTTGGGTTTGCCAAGCTAAACCGATCAGGAGCTTTACCTTGCATCACAAATATGTGTGTGAAACAAAACTTTCATTCAGTAGAATGTTAGCATTCAACAGATTAGGAGCCTAGCGGATTTTTTATGTTTTTAATAGTTAAGAGAGAGCAAAATTTGATGACCACTGCACAGTGGTTCCTTTTTGGTTTTTTTTGGAATTAATTCTGTAACTTTTGAACGGATAATGGTATCTTGATGAAATTTAAAATAGTTAAATCTGAGGTGTTTTCGAGATGATTTGGAAATATTCGGCTCCCGAGGTGGTGTGGGGGCCAATGCGTGGCCCTCCAAAGTTGGTCACCTCGGGTGTTTCAAAATTTCAAATGCTTGTGGAATGTGCATTTATGAACCGATTTGAAAGATTTTTTGCATTTAGATAGTGCTTCGAAAAACCTTCAAAAAACATGCTTACATGCACATTTTATCTCATTTAGGTCAAGAGATATTTGAGAAAATAAAAAAAATTGTGTAATTTTTGGACGAGGTTGATTTAGTATTTTTAAGGGTGTGAGCTCAGTTTTTCCTTAATTTTAAAGATATTTAGATCGTTAGTTAGCTTATAAAATTCTGAATGAAATTGCTGAAAAAATAATTCAAATATTTTGTTCCAATCAAAAGTTATAAGCATCGCAAGTAAAAGTTTCCAAAAAAAAGGCATATTTTTACTGTTTTTTTGCAAAAAGGCGACTACATTCTTTCGTTTGTAAAAAAAATATTTCTTCCGGGAAGTGGCAATTGCTTTATTATTCCTCATAGAAATGTTGATGCAGATGCATTTAATGCTAAATTTGAATCAGTTCAGCAAAAAGGTTCCCCGGCAAGGGAAGTCAAAAATACCCCATTTTTGAAAAAAAAAATTTTGTTTTTGAAAATTCTCAAATCGCAAAGCGCCAACGAGAAAGCTCATTATACATTTTTTTGACCACATATGTGGACTAGTTAACCGTAACGTATTTCAACATCCCTGCCATAAAGAAAGACAGTGTGGCCATTTTAGTAAAAAATTCGGAATTTTGGAACATATTTTCCCCGTTTTGGGAATTTGGGTAGTTTGATGTAAGATATGGCAACATATTGTTATTCGTTTTTTTAAGGACAATTTTATGTACATTATTCCAAAATTTCGTTAAGATATTTCAGTCCGTTTGGATTTTACGCTATTTTTCATATAAGATATTATTTCTCCAAAAAATACGTTTTGACCAAATTTTATATTTGACTCAGAATTATGTCCAAAATAAAATGTGCTTTTAATTAATTTTTGTAAATTTTTAAACCTTATGTAATTCCCTTTCCATTGATGTGCAATACTTGTATGTCAAGAGTTTAATTATTCTTTATAATTATAATCAAACTTCACTACCTCCGTAATAAAAGTATATATCGGGAAACACACATATATATGGGGGCTATATCTAAATCTGAACCGATATGCTTAGTTTTGTTACCACATCATAATAGTGTAAAAAAACTAAGATGTGCAAAGTTTTGTTAACATCAGAGCAAAAATGTGGTTTTTGGCTACAATAATCTATAAAAGGTTATGCTAATTTGTATGGGAGGTACCAGAAGGGGCCGGACAAGCGGACCCATTATTTCGGTATGTACTACACGCTGTCAAATAATAATACCATCCAAATTTTAGCTTCGTAGAGCCCTCCATCAGGAAGTTAGTGACAATATAGTGGTTTTAGTGAAATAGGTAATTTTGTATGGGAGGTACTTGAGGGGGCGTGGTATTTCGCCCATTTTCCAACCAACATCGCGACTAGTGAATTTTATGCCACTGGTAAATTTCTATTGAAATTCATTAAGAACTACTTCATTTATCGTTGTAACCATTTACCCAGCCGGCCAGACGGACATAGCTTTATTGGGTTAAGAAGCCCCGAAACTTATTTTTTCTGAAGGAATCTAGGGTCTCAGGTATATGCACTGATGGGCTTAACTTCTTCCCGTATAAAATTATATATTTCCTCTTCCATGTTACTGAGATTATACAAATTTTGTTCAAAATTTGTTAAAAATGGTAATAATAACAATAAAAAGCAGCAAAAACATATGAATATTGCATTAAAAATCAAATATATAACTTTAAAAATAATTTTGCTGGATATTTTTATGCAATAAGAGAAATTTTTAGTACACATAAGACTAAAATATTATTATGGAGTCGTTACTTATAAATAAATCTTACAAACCCATAGACTCTTTAATTAAGTTATTTATGATTTATAAATCCCTATACACAGGAATGAGAGACAAATTACGAAAAATTTCTCTTATTGCATAAAAATATCCAGCAAAATTATTTTTAAAGTTATATATTTGATTTTTAATGCAATATTCATATGTTTTTGCTGCTTTTTATTGTTATTATTACCATTTTTAACAAATTTTGAACAAAATTTGTATAATCTCAGTAACATCGAAGAGGAAATATATAATTTTATACGGGAAGAAGTTAAGCCCATCAGTGCATATACCTGAGACCCTAGATTCCTTCAGAAAAAATAAGTTTCGGGGCTTCTTAACCCAATAAAGCTATGTCCGTCTGGCCGGCTGGGTAAATGGTTACAACGATAAATGAAGTAGTTCTTAATGAATTTCAATAGAAATTTACCAGTGGCATAAAATTCACTAGTCGCGATGTTGGTTGGAAAATGGGCGAAATACCACGCCCCCTCAAGTATCTCCCATACAAAATTACCTATTTCACTAAATCCACTATATTGTCACTAACTTCCTGATGGAGGGCTCTACGAAGCTAAAATTTGGATGGTATTATTATTTGACAGCGTGTAGTATATACCGAAATAATGCGTCCGCTTGCCCGGCCCCTTCTGGTACCTCCCATACAAATTAGCCTTTTATAGATTATTATAGCCAAAACCACATTTTTGCTCTGATGTTAACAAAACTTTGCACATCTTAGTTTTTTTACACTATTATGATGTGGTAACAAAACTAAGCATATCGGTTCAGATTTAGATATAGCCCCCATATATATGTGTGTTTCCCGATATATACTTTTATTACGGAGGTAGTGAAGTTTGATTATAATTATAAAGAATAATTAAACTCTTGACATACAAGTATTGCACATCAATGGAAAGGGAATTACATAAGGTTTAATAATTTACAAAAATTAATTAAAAGCACATTTTATTTTGGACATAATTCTGAGTCAAATATAAAATTTGGTCAAAACGTATTTTTTGGAGAAATAATATCTTATATGAAAAATAGCGTAAAATCCAAACGGACTGAAATATCTTAACGAAATTTGGGAATAATGTACATAAAATTGTCCTTAAAAAACGAATAACAATATGTTGCCATATCTTACATCAAACTACCCAAATTCCCAAAACGGGGAAAATATGTTCCAAAATTCCGAATTTTTTACTAAAATGGCCACACTGTCTTTGTTTATGGCAGGGATGTTGAAATACGTTACGGTTAACTAGTCCACATATGTGGTCAAAAAAATGTATAATGAGCTTTCTCGTTGGCGCTTTGCGATTTGAGAATTTTCAAAAACAAAATTTTTTTTTTCAAAAATGGGGTATTTTTGACTTCCCTTGCCGGGGAACCTTTTTGCTGAACTGATTCAAATTTAGCATTAAATGCATCTGCATCAACATTTCTATGAGGAATAATAAAGAAATTGCCACTTCCCGGAAGAAATATTTTTTTTACAAACGAAAGAATGTAGTCGCCTTTTTGCAAAAAAACAGTAAAAATATGCCTTTTTTTGGAAACTTTTACTTGCGATGCTTATAACTTTTGATTGGAACAAAATATTTGAATTATTTTTTCAGCAATTTCATTCAGAATTTTATAAGCTAACTAACGATCTAAATATCTTTGAAATTAAGGAAAAACTGAGCTCACACCCTTAAAAATACTAAATCAACCTCGTCCAAAAATTACACAATTTTTTTTATTTTCTCAAATATCTCTTGACCTAAATGAGATAAAATGTGCATGTAAGCATGTTTTTTGAAGGTTTTTCGAAGCACTATCTAAATGCAAATCTTTCAAATCGGTTCATAAATGCACATTACACAAGCATTTGAAATTTTGAAACACCCGAGGTGACCAACTTTGGAGGGCCACGCATTGGCCCCCACACCACCTCGGGAGCCGAATATTTCCAAATCATCTCGAAAACACCTCAGCTTTAACTATTTTAAATTTCATCAAGATACCATTATCCGTTCAAAAGTTACAGAATTAATTCCAAAAAAAACCAAAAAGGAACCACTGTGCACTGGTTTAATAAAAGTTTCTCAAATAGTGACGTTCGCATACGTCGATAAACAAGTAGGTGCCGTTAGTTGTGAATCTAAAAATAGAAAGAGTGCCAATTCACTACAACGCGAGAAGCTATCTCAAACCTCATTCATGGGGTATACAGGGAAATTAAGTAAGTAAGTAATATTGTTTCTAAATTAACTTATTATTATTATTAGCCTTTAAAACAACTTGACACATATATATATTTATATCTTAGTGCCTAAGTCAGAGGCCGAAATGATCAAAGATTTCCATTCGCTTCGATCTTGTGCGCACCGTCTCCAGTCAGTCCTACCAAGCAGCGTCAGTGATTCCTCCACCTGGTCCTTCCAACGTAGTCGCGGTCTCCCTCTTTTGCGCCGTCCTTCGAGTTCTTGATAGAATACCTTTCGTGCTGGAGTTTCCTCATCCATTCTCACGACATGGCCTAGCCAGCGTAATCGTTGCACTTTGATCCGCTTGACGACATCAATGTCGTGGTATAACTCGTACAGCTCATGGTTCATCCGAATCCTAAACTCGCCGTTTACGCAAATGGGTCCATATATTTTGCGGAGTATTTTTCTCTCAAACACCGCCAGATGAGCTGCATCTGCCTGTGTAAGCACCCAAGATTCAGAGGCGTACAACAGGACCGGTAAAATTAGTACCTGGTACAGCTGGACTTTGGTAGTTCGAGATAGGGTGGTGTTTATAAAGTGCTCGCGTAGTCCAAAGAAACACCTGTTAGCAAGCACTATTCTCCGTTTTATTTCGAGGCTGACACTGTTGTTCTTGTTCATGGCGGAACCAAGGTAGATAAATTCATCCACTACCTCAAAGCAATAGTTTTCAACGTTCACGCTGCGTCCCCAACGGGTGGACACTTTGTTCGATGATACCATTAACTTCGTCTTGTCCTCATTCACTGCCAAACCCATTTTCGCTGACTCCCTTTCAACTGATGTGAAAACAGCTGTTACCTCTCGCATCGTTCGACCGATAATGTCGATATCATCGGCATATGCGAGCAGCATGTGGCTCTTATTAAATATGGTGCCAGACATGTTAACCGCTGCTTTCCTTAACACCTTCTCCATCACTATGTTGAACAGCATACATGACAAACCGTCACCCTGTCTAAGACCTCTCGTCGTATCGAATGGTGCAGATAGATCCTTGCCAATCCGAACAGAGGATTTGGTATTCGTAAGGGTACACCGGCAGAGACGAATTATCTTCGCAGGAATACCGAACTCAGACATGGCTTCGTATAGTCGATGCCTGATGGGACTATCGAAGGCAGCTTTGTAATCGACAAAGAGGTGGTAAGTGTCGATTTGCTTCTCATGGGTTTTCTCAAGAATCTGCCGTAGTGTAAATATCTGATCCGTCGTGGATTTGCCTGGTCTAAAGCCGCACTGATAAGGTCCAATCAGGTTTTCCACAATTGGCTTTAGACGTTCACACAGTATGCTAGACAGGACCTTATACGCAATGGGTAAGAGGCTAATTCCACGATAGTTTTTACACTCACTACGGTCACCTTTTTTGTAGATTGGACATAGCACACTGAGATTCCAATCCTCTGGCATGCTCTCCTGAAGCCAAATGTTCTCTATGAGCTGTTGCATGCTTAAAACAAGCTCATCTCCACCCGCCTTAAACAACTCAGCTGGAAGACCATCAGCCCCAGCGGCCTTGTTGTTCTTTAGGCGGGATATGGCAGTTGTTATCTCAGCTTGGCTCGGAGGTGGACACTCGATGTTATCCTCTCGGATTGGTGCACAGTCTTCATCAGCCGAGTTTTCACACATCAATAGGCTGCAGAAGTGATCTTTATATATTCTCAGTACGCTCTCGGAGTCAGTAACGAGATGACCATCCTTGTCTTTACAGGAGGGAAGACCTGTTCCATGTACCTTCCCTTTTATCTTCTGATAGAATTTTCGGGCTTCACCTCTGCTCCTGTAATCTTCAATACACACATTATTCCGCTCCTTAAGCTCTCGTTTTTTTCGTCTGAAGAGTCGAGTCGCCTCCCGCCTCTTCTCCCTATACTTTTCATGAACAGCTCGCGTTGCCATTGGCTGCAGTTTGGCCCTGTATGCAGCATCTTGTTCCCGGGTGGCATCGCGGCATTGGTCATCGTACCAGGCATTATCGTTAAAGGGCTTCACATACCCTAGTACGGACCGCGCAGTCCTTTCCATCGAGTGGGCAATATGTTGCCATTGCGCGCTAGTATTTTCGGGAGTTGGAGCATCAAGAAGTAGTTGAGTGAGTTGGTCAGAATAGGCGTTGGCTATCTCCGCGGTCTGCAGTTTAGCGATGTCCAGCTTTCTCTGTGCCTGGTTACGCAGGGTTTTCGCTCTGCTTAGCCTAGTACGCACCTTCACTGCAGTGAGGTGGTGATCCGAGTTGATGTTCGCACCTCTGATCACTCGTACGTCTAAGACACTTGACGCGTGCCTTCCATCGATTACCACGTGATCAATTTGGTTTCTCGTTACTTGATCGGGAGATATCCACGTTGCTTTGTGAATGTTTTTGTGATCAAATCGTGTGCTGCTAATTACCATGTTCCTTGCTGCAGAGAAATCAATCAGTCTGATTCCGTTTGGCGATGTGTCAGTATGCAGACTAAATTTTCCGACTGTTGGGCTAAAAACATTCTCCCGGCCTATTTTGGCATTAAAATCTCCCAGCACGATTTTAACATCATGGCCCGGGCTACGGTCATATGTTTCTTCAAGTTGGGCGTAGAATTCGTCTTTGACCTCGTCAAAGAATTATAAATAGGTAGAATAGCTAGCTCCCCCTTCCCTTCATTGCTTCTATTAGTTTATATCAATTAATTATTTGTTTAATATTAAAAATTTCAATCTAACATTTTCTTTGATATAATTAATTTTCTGTTCAGTTCTGGCGCTTTAAATCCACTTCGGCCGCTCCAAAACTCGACGAAGGCTGCGATAAGGCTTGTCTGCTGAATACAATTTGCCGCATTGCCACCACGGTCCATGATCAGAGGGAACGTTGTGAACAACTAAAAGCTAAACTGAGTACAGCGGTAAATATTTTGGGCTTTATTTATAAACTTAAGAAATAATTAATATTTTGAAATTGTTTTCTTTTTAAAGCTTGACAATGAGACTAATGTTTCCAGTACAGAAGGAACTTCATCGTCGAGCTCGAGCTCCGAAGGTACTACTGAATCGACCACTGGCACTACAGCCGCCGAAGATAATGATGATGGTGCTGTGTCCATAACGGCGATAAGTTTTACCACTTTAATGGTTGTGTTCTCGGTAACAAGATATATACTGTAAAAGCGATGGGAGATTGACATAAGTTAAGTTACAGAAAATAATATGAAAAAATAAAAATCATATATACAAAAAATTATTCCCTTTGCTTTTAATGAAGATTACTAATGGATGGCACGACAGATTTAAAAACTTAAAAATTTTAAACCCTCTAAATGAGGTATGAAATAGCTGTCGACAACATCGAGGGGGCCAGCAATGAAAAAAAAAGAAGCCGACTGGAGCCAGGAGCCCCAATAATAAATTGTTTGGGTATAGTTTCCTTGAGGTTTTAGTTGCGTTGTTTATTTTTTCCTTTGGGGTTTATTTCAAATCTTTTGGGGGTTATTTAATTTCTAATTTGGTATTTTTTTTAATCTCCTTTGGGCTTTATTACATTTTTTTTTGGATGTTATTTCATTTATGTTTGGGGGTTATTCCGTTGGGGATCATTTCATTTCTTTGATTAGGGTTTATTTCAATGGGGGTTATTTTGGGCGCCCTATTCTTCTTACATTTAGCTTCTTATTTAAACAATTACTGTACGAAATTTATGTTAAAATATTCCATTAACTTAATTGGTCGTCGTTAAGTATTTGCATAACGATTGATCGCTTCAATCACCTAGTGCCAACTCAACGAATAACTGGCGCAAACTTTGACATTTATAGAGCAATTCACATGGGTTAATTGAAAAATTTTCACACCACCAAAAACAAAACAACAACAGAAAAACACAAAGTCATACTTAATAAAACTAACATAACCTTAACCTATTCACCTAAAAACGAAATGTCTACTCATGTTAGCTCCAACTAATATTTTATACCAATTCAATTAAGAGGGGTGTCAACCCCCCATCGAGTAACAACTGTGATAAACGTGGCTCAACGTCACAATATAAAGCAATGACCTACCTTAAAATAATTTTTGTTTTCCTAGCCATGACTTTGATATTTATCACTTTATCACTGTGTCGATGTCGTTGGTGTCCTACGGTGGTGGGTGGCGACGTCTACCTTAATATCTTAAATATTGTTATCGCATATGTGCTTTGTAAGCTCCATAAACTACAAATATTGTAGATACCAAGAAACATTTTGTATTCTACTATATAGCTTGCTTATGTTTCAATTTAAATTGGCAGTCCCTTTTGGCAAGTAAACGGTAGCGGTATACTTGAATTCGACATTAATTAGTGGCTGGCGGTCGATATGTTAAGAAACTTTGTGATTTTATTAGCATTTACTGTTATGCTGTTAACGGCTGAGGCAGCAGTGTCTAAAAAACCAACACACTTGAGACCAATTGATGAAGATATTGATGGTAATGTATTGAGTGATTGGAACAGTAAACTCTATAGTGCAATCGATGATACTATTGATGGTAACGTATTGTCTATCGAACACTATTTTGCGGCAGTGTTGAAAGGAGAGCGCAATTCTACATCTGTGCACCAATCTTGACTTTATAAACTTTTATGCCAAAGCATTTGAAGACACTTGACTGTCCACATAGATTGTGTCGGTTTCCTCTAAATTCATTGTCAATATTGCCTACAGTTGATCCTGTTCCGATGTCCACTTTCGAGCCATAAGTGACGATAGACTTTCCCTCGAAAGGTAGGGAAGCCTTTTAGTGCCTTCTATCAGGGATCAATATATCTGAGCATGATGAAAAATTCATAGTCGGAACCATATAGTCCGTTTATCTGTTTCATCACTATGCAACACATCAATCTCTATGATGACTTGATTTGGAATCATTACTTATTTACGGACTTAAGTGGCCCATTACAACATAAGCACGTGGTTCAAAAATAAGAGGCCTGAAGTATTAAAGAATTATACATGCTTCAGTCTTTTGCGTGCGTCCTTCAGTTAGTCCTATTACTTGGTCCTTCCAACTAAGTTTGGGTCTCCCTACTCTGCGACGTCCTTCAGGTTCACCTTCAAACACCTTTCTCGCTGGAGCATTTACATCCATCCTGGCAACATGTCCCAGCCATCGTAATCGTTGGATTCTGACTCTTTTAGCTACGTCGATGTCGTGGTCATACAGCTCATGTTTCATCCGAAAGCGAAACTCACCGTCTACACAGATAGGTCCATATATTTTTCGGAGTACTTTTCTCTCGAATACTCCCAGGTTTTGTATGTCCGTTGTCGTAAACACGCACGATTCGGCAGTAATAGCAGAAAGGGTAAAATTATAATTATCCTGAGATAAGGTGGTGTTACTAAAGTGCTGCCGAAGTCCGTAAAAACATCTATTGGCGAGCACTATTCTCCGCTTGATTTCTTGGCTGACATTATTTCCCTTATTGACGGAAGGTCCGAGGTAGGTAAACTTATCTACTACCTCAAAACATTAATTTTCAACTTTGACGGTGCGTCTTCATCGAAAGGACTCTTTGTTCGTCGAAATCATTATTTTTGTTTTGTCCTCGTTAACCTCTAAACCCATTTTTTCTAGTGATGAGAAAACTGCAGTAACATCCCGTAGATTTCGGCCAATGGTGTCTATATCATCGGCATAGGCTAGTGGCATGTGGCTCTTGTAGAATATGGTGACACTCAGCACCTTCTCCATGACTATATTAAATAATGTACAGGACAAGCTATCACCCTGTCTGTGATCTCCTTTCCGTATTGAATGGTTCAGAGTGATCCTTACGAATCATAACCGATAATTTGGTGTTTTCCAAGGTACATCTGCAAAGTCGAATTAGCTTTGCAAGAATACCAAACTTAGCCATGGTCTCATATAGCCCATTCCTTATCGGAGAGTCGAAGGCAGCTTTGTAGTCGATAAAGAGGTGGTAGTCGTCGATCTGCTTTTCATGAGTTTTTTTTTCAGGATTTGTCGTAAAGTTAATATTTGATCCGTCTTAGATTTACCAGGCCTAAAACCGCACTGATAAGCTCCAATTAGTTTTTCAAAAATTGGTTTTAGACGTTCACACTATATTCTCGAAAGTACCTTTTGTACGCAATTGGTAATAGGCTTATCCTACGGTAGTTCTTACACTCACTACGATCTCCTTTCTTGTGTATGGGACATAACAGGCTTGGACTCCAATCCTCAGGCATGCTCTCCTCTAGCCAGATGTTCTTCATGAGCTGATGCATGCTCCTAATCAGCTCCTTCCCACCTGCCTTAAACATTTCAGCCGGGAGACCATCGGCTCCAGCAGCTTTTTTTATGGCGGAAGATTGCCACACGTATCTCGCTCTGGCTCCGAGGTGGACAGTTTATACCATCGTTATAGATTAAAGCAGGTACTTCTGGAGAAGTGTCCGTATCCAGTAGATAACTGAAATGTTCCCTCTATATCTTCAGAACGTTATCCGGGTCAGTCACTACAGTCACTAGCTGGCCATCACTGTCCTTACAAGAGGGCAACCCTGTTCCACGCATCCACGCCTTAACTCTCTCATCTGCTTGAGACGGCTTTGAGTACCAAGTACGCTTCTCGCAGTCTGTTCTATAGAGTCGGCTATATATTGCCACTGAGAGGTTATATTATCAGGGGTTGGAGCATTTTGTAGCAGTTGAGTTAGGTGGTTGAAGTAGGTGTCCGCTACCTCTGTGGTCCGCAGTTTACCTATGTCCAGCTTTCGTTGTGCCTGGTTACGTATGTTTTTCGCCATTCTTAGCCTTGTGCGTACCTTAACTGCAGTAAGTTAGTGATCGGAGTCAATCTTCGCACCCCTTAACACACGTACGTCCAGAACACTCATGCGTGCCTTCCATCGACTACCGCATGATTTATCTGATTCCTCGTCAATTGATCAGGAGATAACTATGTTGTCTTAAGGACATTTTTATGGTCAAATCTAGTGCTGGTACCATATTCCTTGTCGAAGAGAAATCCATCAGTCTGATGTAATTGTTCGACTTATCGGTGTGCAGACTGAATTTTTCGATGGTAGACTCAAATGCGGTCTCTCTGCCTATTTTAGCATTAAAATCGCCTAGTACAATTTTGATGTCATGGTTCGGGCTATGGTCTTTGTCCTCATCGCATTTCTCCATGGGCACATATGAGTGTTATGTGGACAGAATTTGTCTTGACTCTTATGATGGCTATTCGTTCACACACCGATTTGAAGCGTGAGACTAGGTGTCGCAATCTTTTGGCAGCCACAAATCCATATCCAAACTCGTGCTTGTCCGCATGGCCACTATAATCCCGCCCACCCGATTTCCTGTAAAGCGGTTATGCCAGTCTTGTATTCTTCGAGGACTTCCGACAATTGGATGGGGCACCTGGTCTATACTGTGTTCTAACATTCCAGGTGCATATCCACAAATCATGGTCCTTAATTCGTTTGCGGTGGTCGTAAACATTTTGGGGGTCCATTTTATACCTTTCTTACTTTTTTTCATTGCAATAGTTCAAACGCCAGTGGCTTTTTGCAAGCCCAGCGCACCACGTCGAAGTTTTCTCCTCCTGCCAGGATTTTATTACAGCCGCCCATTCAGGGCCAGACGCTGACCAGGGTCCCGCTCACTCTGAGCCGACGTGCCTGGGTTTTAAGTTTCGCCCCTCACAGATAACCGTGCTCTGACGGGTGTCGAAGGCACTCCATCCGCAGTAGTACCACGAATACGGAGCTCTGTGAGTAGACTTAAAGTGTAATTGACGAGGATCACTCTGGGTTTACCAAGTTAAACCGATCAAAAGCTTTACCTTGCATCACACTGCCGATCATAAAGTTTGACCTTTCACAGGGTCAAATACCAGAGTTTATCCGCAATTTGTTTTACGAAATATTTAAATTATATCCATCAATTATAAACATTTCTCTAACCGCCTTCTTCTCTCAACTGCAGATATTGCCCACCGATACGCCGATGAATATATGCGTTACCTGGACACTGGTGTAGAATCCGAGGAGCTGAAACAATTATCTTTGGAGTATCGTCAAAACGATGACAAAGGCATTAACGTACGCAATATACCCGAACTCGATGAGGTTGGAAAAGTTATCAGCTGTACTATTTGTCGCATAACAGCCGAAATTGCTCTACGTATCGTACGTTTGGACATAGACCCCAAGACTGCAGAAAAGATTGCCGGCACAACATTTCAATTTTTGTGCAAAAATCTTAATCTACAGACGGCTGAAGTTTGCCGTGGTCTCTTCAACTTAAATTGGCCCATTCTGTATTATATTCTTAAAAATTCTTCGATCGATGGTCAGACCTTATGTGGAATTTTCCCAATATCTTTCTGTCAAATAAAGCAGCAACAATTCAACTGGAGCATAAATGTGAATGCCAATAAAGGACCTCTGACGTCTCCTAAAGCGAGTGTTCCCCAAGAAACAGAAAATGATTTGGTTATCCTGCAGCTGACCGATATACATTATGATCCAGAATATGAACCGGGTTCGCTGGCGGAATGTAAAGAGCCTTTGTGTTGTCGTCTGACGACTCCTGGCAGTGGAAGTGCTAACAGTTTGCAAAAAGCTGGTTATTGGAGCGATTATCGTAATTGTGATGCTCCTTGGCATATGATTGAAAATGCTTTCGATCATATAGTGGAGCAGCATAAGAAAATCGATTATATCTATTTTACGGGTGACATGGTACCACATAATGTTTGGTCTACCACAAGGGAAAGTAATAAGGCTATTACATTGGACGCCTATGATTTGCTGACGAAAAAATTTGCCAACATACCGGTGTATCCGACAGTGGGCAATCATGAAGTTCATCCAACAAATGTGTAAGTTCAAAGCATTAATATAAAGCAGTGGTAGGCATGCATAGCCGAACGCAGGCACATAAGGAGATGGTGTGATTGTGTTCAGTTGGCCGTGTTCGCAGTCTTTCACATTACATTTGTACACACAAATTTGAAAAAATTGGTTTGAAAATAGTTAAATGCTAATGTTTTATGCATGGAAATTATAAAGCTTAACAGTGTGCTCATTTCCTTCAAAGAAATTTTTTTCCAGGTCCTATGGTTTTCATGGTATAAGCAGTTAAAGACGGTCTTTCACATTACAAATTTTGGAAGTCACTTTTGAGGTAGACAGATACTTTCTAAAAGTTCTGCTCTTATAGACAACGGGTTATCCCCGTACTTTTGGAGATAAAAGTTTAATAATGAAGAAAGGAAATTGCATTCAAACGGTTTAAATATGTTGCTTAGAAACCTCAGTAGGACTAAAAATATCAAGTCTTTCACATTACAACGAAAGTCTTTCACATTACATCGTACAAATTTTTGCATTTAAAAACGACTTTTAGTGCTTATAAATGCTTCTTAAAGACATTTTTTTACAACCAAAGTTCAATATTAGGTCTTGGGGCTAAGGGATCGTAATAAATATCATGGTTTGGGAGGTGGGGAAGAGGGATTTGTGACAGGTGGCACAAAACCATGTTTTTATCAGCTTTTTATGGCAAAAAAAAGAAAGATGTCAAAAAATTAGAAAACAGCATGACAATATTCAAGGGCGTGCCCACACCTGGCCGTGTTCGCGAAAATTTTTTGATGTGTATGAAATAAGAAGTGTCTAATAAATTTGGCAACACTGTTTTTTTGGTCGAAAATTCCAGCCCTAGCAAGTTTTTTCTAGTTAGCTTTAAAGTTTTATGTCACCATTGTTCCGTATGCCAAATAAAACTACATTCTTTTGAAAACGGTTATATTTGCGGGATTATAAAAAAATGCAAAAACAAAGTTATTCAAACTCTATTTTTATTTTGTTTCTCTTTTGATTTTAATTTTTTATTTTTTAAGATTGATTATATCCTTCTTTGGAAGTTGAAAAAATGCGGATATTGCCGGACTCTTGCTGTATTTGATGGGCCGACGCAATATAACGAATATTTTTTGTGTTAAAAAAAATCGGCAACATTTAATTTTTTGTTTATTCTACAAAAGTCTTCATCAGTGACTTCTTCGACAGAAATGGTTGAAAGTGTAAGGTTGAATGCATTTACGTAGTCCTTGCGACGTCTTTCTACAAGAGACTCACGATCCTTTCTTGGCATTTCACTTTCCTTCAGTTTACGGTTTTCTCTCAATTTACGCATAGCTTCTGCCCTCTTTCTTTTGTGTTCTTCGTATTTACCATTCTTTTTTAGCTTTTCGATGTAATTTTTATTTTTTTCTGCACTTGTGAGTGGATCCTACCAAAAAAAAATTTAAGTGTTTTTTTTGGTCTTTCACATTACACACATTTGATGTCAATTTAAACTGAGAAACCAGCATTAATCTTTAAAAATACCACCCATTCCAGATATTAGGAACTCCAGCTCAGAAAAAGTTATGTTTTCATAACAAAACACCAGCGTGCAACCACCGTTATTAAACTTTTCCAATTTTAGTCTTTCACATTACACCGAAATTGCGCAGTTTTCATTGCCATCAAATGTGCATTTAAAATTTTTTTTTAATTTTTTTTTTTGGTTTCAGCAATAAAACAATTCTTTATCTATATATTGCAAAAGAAAACAATGCAATTTTCTGAGCAAAATAGGTTGTTTTTACCCTTTTCTGTGAGCTATCCATTTTGTTTTACTTCTCAGTATAAAGCTTACTAGAAAAAACATGCCAGGGTTGCCACTGTTTTGCAATTTTCGACCAACAACAGATTTTTCCAGATTTATTAGACACTTCTTATTTCATACACACAAAAATTTTTTGTAAAAGTCACAAAAATTTTTTTCCCCTCTGGTTGACATTTTCGCGAACACGGCCAGTTGCATAAAAAGCATCAGCGCTGTTAAGTTGTACAGCAGGAAAATGTTGTGATCTCCCAACAATCGTTGAATATTGTTTCTCTATCTGTACTTTTGTGTCTGTTTTTGTGTTGAATGCGAAACAAGCATGTGTGGTTTTGCTTTCATAACACTCAAGCAGAGACTGCCTGTTTTGAATCAAACAACTCTTTTGAGTAGGTTTGAATTGCCAATCGAATCTGAGAGAAAACAGTTCCCAGAGGTAAATCAAACGAAGTACATATTTAGTAATCCATGATATCGGTATGACATTGTAAACGAGGATCTAGGTATGTTAAGCGTGTGTAATGTAAAAAATATCGTCCCCTCGTTATAACTTCGACTACAATGCTATTGAAATGGTACCTACTGTCATCGTCAATTACTTCCTAATCAAGCGTGTTATCAAGCTCGCTTAAAACTTCGCTTATAACGTAATTGCAACTGAAATGGCACTTACTGACATCGTCGCTTACTTTGTAAGCGAGAGCGCACCAATTAAACGGCCTATGCTCAATTTAAGGTTAAATGTAAGTGAGAGAATCACTGATTGCTACTAAATATTGCTGACGTCAGCGATTGAGTAATGGGTATTTTCACCGCTGGGTTATTATAACCGGCCTCGTGAGGCTATGGGATGACTAACACTGACATAAAGAAAACAATAAGAAATATACTCATGATGCATTTGGCTTATGAGAATGAATGAAATTCGATTCTAACTTCTTCAGTAGTTTATTAAAAAGCATAATAAGTTTACTTTAGAATATATATTATTTCTTTCTTCTAGATTTGGACCCCACTATTTGCCTGAGCAATTTAGATCCGATTGGTTATATGACGACTTATGGTCCGTATGGCAACGTTGGCTTCCTGTCCAAACGAAAGAGACCATTTTGGACGGTGGCTTTTATACAACCTCACCCAAAACCGGATTTCGTATAATTGCCCTAAACAACAACGATTGTTATATGCTCAACTGGTGGCTTTACTATGATGGCAATGCAAATTTCAGTCGGCCACAACTACAATGGTTACATGAAACTCTGTTACAAGCAGAAGAAGATGGTGAATATGTTCATATTTTGGGTCACATACCCTCAGGCTCTAGCGATTGTTGGTCAGTGTGGTCTCGTGAACTTAATCGCATTATTGAACGCTTTAGCGATACGATCAGTGGCATTTTTAATGGTCACACTCATAATGATGAAATGCAGGTGCATTATTCTGCAAATGGTTATGCAATGGGTATTTCTTGGAATGCTGGTAGTTTGACACCCTTTTCCTTTAAGAATCCCAACTACAGGATGTACAAAGTAGAACCGGTTACCTATGTTAGTACGATGTTAAATATATTTTAATAAGATACTTTATTATTCTAATTTCATATTCATTTCATTTTGTATTCCAGCAAGTGGTTGATCACTCCACCTGGATTTTCAATCTTACTAAGGCCAATGAGCATGGTTCAGAGCGTAAGCCCGCTTGGTTTGAAGAATATCGATTTACTGAGTTTACTAAAGATTTGAGTCCAGCTGGCGTTGATGCTCTATTGAATAAAATGGCGGAAAATCCAGATATTTTAAGGCAGGTATGTTTAATAGGCTTTGAAACTTTGGGCGCAAATCATGAAACGAAATGAAACAAATAAGGCCCAACTTGGGACATTCAACTATACTGAACCTATATGAAATCTTGGAGAGACATATCATATTCATGATATCCAACTCTCTCAAAAATACATTTGATATATTATAATGATATTTTGGTTTATGGTGTGATGATATTTAGGAACACAGTCCCAAATAAACCCTTACCCTTCTGGTTGATAATTTAAAAGTATGCACAACAAAACATATTCTAAGGAACAAATACAAAAATCAACAGACAAAAAAATTTCCCACAGAATTTGTGAAACCTTAAATATTCCTTTCACATTGTTATGTAAAGGGTGATTTTTAAGAGCTATAGGAAAGTTAAAAAAAAACACACATAATTCAGAAAAATGCATGAAATCTTTATTTGAATCGATAGTACGGTCCATATAATTTAATATTTGAAGATTACTTCATGCAAATGTTGACCGTGACTGCGCCTCAAATGGTCTATCCGCTTAGTCCAATTTTGGCATACTCTTTCCAACATTTCAGCCAGTATCTCATGAATAAATGCTTTAATGTTGTCTTCCAATGCGTCAATTGAAGCGGGCATGTGTGTATAGACATAAGCTTTAACATAGCCCCACAAAAAATAGTCTAAAGGCGTTAAATCGCACGATCTAGGCGGCCAATTAACCGGTCCCGAACGTGAAATAAAATGTTAACCGAACTCGCCTTTCAATAAGTCCATTGTTAAGCGTGCTGTGTGGCATGTGGCACCGTCTTGTTGAAACTACATGTCATGCAAGTCAAGCTCTTGCATTTTGGGCAAAAAAAGTTGGATATCATCTCACGGTAGCGCTCAGCATTCACAGTTACGTTACGATTCGCATCATCTTTAAAGAAGTTCGGTCCAATGATGCCACCAGCCCATAAACCGCACCAAACTGTGACTTTTTCTGGATGCATTGGTAGCTCTTGCAATGCTTCTGGCTGATCTTCACTCCAAAATCGACAATTCTGCGTATTAACGTACCCATTGAGCCAAAAATGAGCTTCGTCGCTGAACAAAATTTTTCGAAAAAAAAAGTGGATCTTCGGCCAACTTTCCAAGAGCCCATTTACCAAAAATTCTACGTTGCGGTAGGACGTTGGGCTTCAATTATTGCACCAGCTGTATTTTGAAAGGCTTCACACCTAAATCCTGCCGCAAAATTTTCCACGTTGTTGAGTAACAGAGGCCCAATTGCTGCGGACGGCGACGAATCGATAATTGATGGTCATCATTAACACTGGCCGATACAGCTGCGATATTTTCTTCTCTTCGCACTCTACGTAAGCGCGGTTTAATGTCCAACAATGTAAATTTGGTGCGAGATTTAGTCACAATAGCCCGAATAGCCGCTTCAGTGGGTCGATTAAACTGACCATAAAATGGAAGAAGCGCGCGATGAACTTTCTTAACAGAGAACGCATTTTGATAATAAAATTCAATAATGCAAGCGTTGTTCGTTTGTAAGACGATTCATGGTTAAATTATAGATCAAACTGAAGATGTTTGACAGTGAAACAAAACACGTAACGTGCGTCAGCTGTTTAAACCAGTGTTGCCAAAAAGATAATAGCTAAAAAGTCACCCTTTATAAATGCGTCTGATCTACAGTAAGACATCAAAACCACTGTGCGTGTGATATGATGTTGGGAACAATAAATTCGAGCACTTGCTTTTCTAAAACTATATAATGGATGTTCAGCTTCGGTTAAATTGATTCATCTAATTATTCCCACAGTTTTTAAAGAATTTAATTGAAATATTAAAGGTAAACAGCGGGAAATAATAACTCTTTGAACTAAAATGAAATACAATCCACGTGATATTTTGAACTTCTTTACGTGATAACTAAATCCAAAAAAAATAAACACGTTTTTTTTTCTTACGAGTTGTTAAACTTATGTGAATTAAGTATAAAACATAGTAAACGTGTTAACTTATGATAAGTTTACTGCCTCCACGTGATAACAAAGTCCATAGAAAGAAATAATTTGTTATAAAAATACACGTTTTAATAATAAAGTAACTTCTAAATCTTTTTCAATTTATTACCTATTTATAGTACTGGCGATACAAAATAACTTCTGCTGATCCACAACTGGCAAAAGGTTGCGATAACAATTGCCTATTAGCAACAATTTGCAGTTTTGCCATCTCTGTGTACAATGAAAAACATCAGTGTGAAGAATTGAAAATCAAATTGAGAAAATCGGTAGGCTATTTTACTATAGTAGTATTCATATCAGTCATAAATTTAAATTTATTTTTGTTTTTATTGCAGTTAAATTAGAAATGGGCGTATCGTCTTACGATAGTGATATAGCCGTTAATCGAATGTCTTATAATTGTTGGTATACAAATTGTTATATTAGTATTAAGTATTAAGTTTCAACTTGATAAGCTAAATATTTATTCTTAGATGACTTCACTGTTCTTTGATACATTGTTGTTATTTATTAAATTATTATGTATTTTTTTTTTTTTTTGTAATTACTTGTGATTTTTCATTATTTTTGGAAATACTGTAATTTTAAAAGAATTAGTAATAATAAATTTTAATCAAGTTTGATTTCAAAATCTGACAAAAAAAAGGAATTATTATAGGAACGAAAGAAGTGAATAACATGGCGATTATCTGTTTATTTTTTCAATCAGACTGATACCAACTATTAGCTTTTACAGTTTGGATTTGTGTGTGAACTAATAGCCATCATAAGAGTCAAATATAAGTTTTTCCACATAACACACTTCTGCTCCGACAGAAGAAAAAAGCGATGAGGAAAAAGACGAGTTCTCCGAGTGCCTAGAAAATGTATATGACCGTAGCCCGAGTCAAAACATCAAAATTGTACTAGGCGATGTTAATGCTCAAATAGGCAGGGAGACCGCATTTGAGCCTACCATCGGAAAATTTAGTCTACACACCGAAACGTCGAACAATGGCATGAGACGGATTGATTTCTCTGCGACAAGAAATATGGTAGTTAGCAGCACTAGATTTGACCATAAAAATATTCACAAGACAACATGGTTATCTGCAGATAAATTGACGAGGAATTAGATAGATCACGTGGTAGTCGAAGGAAGAAACGAATCGAGTGTTCTGGACGTACGAGTCATCAGGGGTGCGAACATTGACTCCGATCACTTCCTTACCGCAGTTAAGGTACGCACAAGGCTAAGCATGGCGAAAAACGTACGTAACCAGGCACAACGAAAGCATCAGTAAACTGCGGACCATAGAGGTAGCGGACGCCTACTCCAACCACCAAAGTCAACTGCTGCGGAATGCTTCAACCCCTGATAATATTAAAGCCGTCTCAATATAATGCCTGATACGATGATGAATTTGGCAATGCCACGAGAGAGACGGATGCTGCATACAGGGCGAAACTGCAACCAATAACAACGCGAGCTGTTCGTGAACGGCACAGGAAGAAGAAACGAGAAGCAAATCTCCTTTTTAGATAGAAAAAGAAGGAGCTGAAGAAGAGACAAGATGAGTGCACAGAGTTTCTCCAAAGTAGAGGAGAAGCCCGAAAATTCTACAAGACAGTTAAGGAGAGGATGCGTGAACCAGGGTTGCCCTTCTACAAGGACAGCGATGCCCAGCTAGTGACGGACCCGGATAACGTTCTGAAGATATGGAGAGATCATTTCAGGAATTCACTGGATACGGACGCCACTACAGAAGACCCCGCACCAATCCATGACGATGGTATTAACTGTCCAGCTCCGAGCCAGAGCGAGATACGTGTGGTAATATCCGGCCTTAAAAATAATAAAGCGGCTGAATTGTTTAAGGCTGGCGAGGAGGAGCTGAATAGGTGCATGCATGAATTCATGGAGAACATCTGGCTTAGAGGAGAGCATGTCCGGGGATTGGATTCTTAGTCTGTTATGTCCCATATACAAGAAAGGATTAGTGAACGAAAGAATTACCGTGGAATAAGCCTATTACTAATTGCGTACAAGGTCCTTTAGAGCATGTTGTGTGAACGTCTAAAGCCAATTGTAGAAAAACTAATTGCACCTTATCAGTGCGGCTTTAGACCTGGCAAATCTACAACGGATCAAATATTCACTTTACGACAAATCCTGGAAAAAACTCATAAAAAGCAGATCGACACATAGCACCTCTTTGTCGACTACAAAGCTGCCTTAGACTCTCCGATAAGGAGTAAGTTAAAGTAGGCCATGTCTGAATTTGGTATTCCTGCAAAGCTAATTCGACTTTGCAGATGTACCTTGGAAAACACCAAATCCTCGGTTAAGTTTAAGAATCACTCTGGACCTTTCAACACGGAAAGAGGTCTCAGGCAGGGTGTTAGCTTGTCCTGTACACTTTTTAATATAGTTATGGAAAAGATGATGAGAAAGGCTGGTGTCATATTCCACAAGAGCCGCATGTCACTAGCCTATGCCGATGATATCATTGTCCAAAATCTGAGGGATGGTACTGCAATTTTCTCTTTACTAGAAAAGGAGTCAGCATAAATGGGTTAAACGGTCAACGAGGACAAAACAAAAAATAATGATTTCGACGAACAAAGAGTCCTCTCGATGGCGATGCACCGTGAACGTAGACAATTATTGTTTTGAGGTAGTAGATGCATTAACCTACCCCGGATCTTCCGTGAATAAGAAAAATAGTGTCAGCCAAGAAATCAAGTGGAGAGTAGTACTCGCCAACAGATGTTTTTACGGACTTCGGCAGCACTTTAGTATCACCAACTTATCTCGGGTTACTAAGAAACAGCTATAACAAGTGTTTATTTTACCCGTTCTGTTGTGTGCTGCCTGGGAGTAGTCGAAAGAAAAGTACTCCGATAAATATATATATGTGTCGACGGCGAATTTCGCCATCGGATGAACCATGAGCTGGCTAAGCTTTACCACGACATCAACGTAGCTAAAATAGACAGAATCCAACTAGGAGATCCAAACTTCGTTGGAAGAACCAAGGGGTTGGCGACGTGCCACCATCTGGTAGGGCTAACTGGATAACTCACGCATAAGACCGAAGCGTGTGAAATTCTTTAATACTTCATGCCTTAAATATGTGAACCAAGTTCGTTAGTTGTAATGGGCCACTTAATAATGTCAGCCTTATATCTGCCGAGGACTTCCGTCAATTAGTTAGAGGCACCATCACTGGAGAGAGTTTTGAAATTCCTGGTGTATATCCTTAAATCATGGTCCTTATAAAGTTTCCGGTGGTCGTCAACATGTTGGGGGTGCTAATTCTATGTGTTTTTTGTTATTAGTTTACCATCACGACCCTTTGAGGTTGTTAACGCCACTAAAAGAGCCGTTGTGTTCAGCTTCAGTAATTTCTGTTTACTACTCCTTAAGACGCATCGGTTGTAAAATGTCAATTAGGATGGTCAACATTGCGCCTTCTGAAGGGATGTGACATTTCTCGGAGAACACGTGATCCATCGTTCAAAACATTCATCACATCACTTCTAGGTGGCAAAACTTCAGAAACTCGAAACATTCGTCACACTCTTTCTAGATTTGGAAACCTCTAAAACTCAGAACATTCGCCATAGCCCTTCTAGTACCTCCGATACAAATGACCAAAGTAAAAAAAATTGAAATCAGACTCAGGAATGAATATGGACTATATACGCCCAAACCTTATGGTATCATCAATACAAAATTACCTATTTTTGAAAAATTAATATTTCTCCCATTACTTTCAAAAGGTAATATTGAGGAGTTTTGAATTTATTCAGTTTAATTATCTTGTATGAGTAGGCAAATCCTGAGATAATTAGCCAGCCGTCCGCTAATTATTTTCTACCTTAGAATATCAACAGTGTTGCTATAGAGTCTATAGACCCACCTGCTTATATTATTTATTCAACCGCAGAGGTTTTCAAATCTTTCAGATTTGCCAAAGTTTATGTTTTTCCAATGGATCTGAACGATAACAAAACTTATTAAAATTTTTATTGTTTAATTGCTCTGACCGATAGTCAACTGTTTTGTGACGCTTTACTTATCTTAATGCCCGGCAATTAACTATTAAGTACCACTTCATCTAGGCGGTTCAATACTTATTTATATGTTTTTATTTTCAGATGATATCGCCCAAGAATATATGAATTTTCTAACACTGGCGTAGAATCGCCTGTTATGAAACAAATATCCATGCAGTTGGGAAAGTCCCACAGCCGAAAAGATATATTTACCACCAGCATAGCTGAATTGGCGGGCCCAGAACATCCAAATCCAAGAAGTTTGTTCAGGTTTATTCGATTTGAATTAACCAATATTGCATATGGCATTGACAATCATTTCATATTTTGACCTGATGTCAATATTTAATGCAACTTTGATTTGGAATCATAAAATATGTCGAAATTGCCTAGTCCTATTGAACTATTTGGTACGTTTACTGATAAAGTCGGGGACTGGTATGGTAAAATATGTGTTCTTATTAAAAAAAAATCAAATTTTTCAACAAAATTTTTCAACTAAAGTCAATTTAGCATATCTAGATATCTAAAAGATTCTCAAAAAAGGTGACATTCGTATTAGTGATTCAAATGTAGCTCCTGTTATGTGAGTCTGAAAACGAAAGCTTGTTAGCCAACTCATATATAAGAAGTTCTTCCATATGCCATTTATGAAATGAACAACTATAAATTAATTAAAAGCAACACTTTTTAATACTGCTTGCATTTACCTTATCGTTGAGTAAGTACATTAAATGTACTTAAAAATGTTTCATTCTATACGATGATAAGTAGTTAGCACACCTCCCACGAGAATTTTACCTTTGCTAAATATTAGCATAATACAATAGTAAAATGGATTGTAAAGTTATTTACCGATAGGCAATTTAATAATAGCAAACCTAATCGGTATTATCTTAATCTATATGGTTTGTTGTCAATATGGTTTTCAGTAAAGAATAACTAAAAACACTATAATTGCTTAGTATGTATTAAAGAGCGCTCACTTTTAGTCCGTTTTTATACTCGAAACTGAAAAGTACAAGTGAAAGCCATCGGAGGACATCAGCAGTTATGTTACAAAAAGTTATACTATTAGCCTTATTGGCTATAACGGTTAGAGCGCTTAATTTGCCTGGTGTACCTTTGGAATTTACTGAGGACGATGATGTTATATCGGCAGTTTCAGGTAAAAGGATATAAGGAATATAAAAAAGCAGAAAAAAATTAAGTGAATGAAAGTGATGAAAAAAAGAAACTTATAAAAAAACTTAAAAACGATTGACTAAATTCAGTGCATGAACAGAATAATATATGCCTGTACATTAATGAGGGTGATTTCGCTCATTTAAATGGGAGGCACCAAAACGGGAGTGGAAAATGTTTAGATTTTATGAGGACTTGTCTACTATTACAGGATAATTTAGATGACTATCCTAATTATCCTCCAGTTGTCCGTTGGGAATATATAACTGAATTCTGCCGACTGTTTTTCAATGCTCGAAAAGACCGCAGTAACATCCCGCAGGCCTCATATATATATATCATCGGCATATGCGAGCAGCATGGATAAAAATGATAACATTCCTGTTTACTGTAGCCTTCTGCATGATCATCTCCATTACGATGTTAAAGAGATCGTATCACAGATTATCGACTTGTATGAAGCCTCGCTTGGTAGAATGGCTCTGTTAGATTTGTATATATTTTTACTGAAACTTCGTGTCTTACAGTGTTATCTCGCGTCTAACAGTTTCTGTCGTATCGGACTGTCGAATGCAGCTTTTTAGTATATAAAGTTGTCGATCGTGTGAATATCTGGTCGGTCGTGGATTTGCCAGGTCTAAAGCAATACTGACAAGGTCCAATCAGTTTCGCTAAAATGGGCTGTAGCCTTTCACATAACACACTAGACAGGACCTTGTATGCGATGGGTAAAAGGCTGATTCCGCTATAATTGGTATACACACTTGGACCGCCTTTCTTAAGCACAGGACATAAAACACTCAGATTCCAATCATCGGGCATGCACTCCTTGAGCCAAATCGTGTTTATGAGCGTTGCCAGCTCAACGCCGACGGCTCCGCAGCTTTGTTACTTTTAAGCTGATCTCATTTTGGCTCGGTGGTGGACAGTCTGGTGGGGGTCCCCCGTCCCTTGCTTTGTATCTTTTGGCAGAACTTTCCGGCTTCACCTCTACCCCTATAATTTTCGATATCCTAGCTCTCTCTTTTCTTCCATAGACGCTATTTCCGTCTGAAGAGGAGTGTCATATCCCTCCTCTTTTCATTATAACGCTTCGTCACCGTCCGCGTTGCCATTGGCTGCAATTTTGCCCTGTATGCAGCATCCTTTTCTTCAGACATTTCGCGACATTCCACATGGCACCAGGGCTTGTCTGAGGGTGGTTTATCATAACCCAGTAGGTCGTTGCTGCAGTGGTTATAGAATTCGCATTGTGCTGCCACTGTGTTTCGGGAACATCAGAATAAGGGGTGTTGGTTCGAAGTAATTGAGAGTGTTGGTTGGGATAGGCATTGGCTATCTCGGTTGTATGCAGCATTGTGATGTCTAGCTTTTTTTGCGTTTGGTTACGAACGTATTAGGCACTGCTTAATCCCGTGCGTATCTTGGCTGCAACTAGGTGGTGATCCGAGTTTATATTTGCACCATGCATCACACGCAGATCCATAACGCTTAAGACATGCCTTCACTCAATTACCACGTGGTCAATCTGGTTTCTTGTATTTTGATCAGAGGATATCCAGGTTGCGTAGTGGATATCTTAATTCGGGAATCTGGTTCCACTCACTACCAATTTTTTTTGCCGACGCGAAGCTAACTAGACTAAATCCATTTTCGGAGTTGTTGTTGTGCAGACTGAATTTCCCAACTACTGAATCAATAGCATCTTCCCTTCCTATTTTAGGAGTAATATCTCCCAGACCAACTTTAATGTCATATGCAGGGCAGCGTTCATATATTTCCTCCAGGCGCTCATAGAATGCATCTTTAATGTCCTCATCTTTGTCTTCAGTCGGGGCATGTACAAAAAACAGCGAAATGTAAAAATATTTCGCCTTCATGCTAATAGTGGCTATTAGGTCACTAACAGGGTTAAACCTCGAGACCAGATGTCGAAGTCTCTTGCCGACTATGAATCCACATACAAATTCGTGTCTTTTTGCATGGTAGCTATAAAAGATGTCACATTTTGTTAGCTCCTGATCGTGAATCGGGAGACCAATTAAAACACGTAATGTTGGAAACATAAAGACAATCAAAGAATTCCTCATGAATTCATATAATGCCGCTGATGCGACTGATTTTATTCGGAATGTATGTAATTCAATATCAGAATGCTTCAATACACACTAATTACAAATAAAAATGCCGCTTCTAGCGGAGTTAAAAGTGGTGAATATAAATTAAAAAAAAGAGAATTTAAAAAGTTTTCTTGTTCTCAGAAGGAGTACTTAATATACAATATGAACTAAAAATATAAAATATATACGTTTTCTAAAACCTATAAGATTTAGGAGGTTTTTTGTTATTTCTTTTCTTCGTATTTTCATAATAGTATTTTATTTAAGGAGAGTGGCTTATTAGGCCACCGCGCCCGATCCTAGTTTCTTGGGGCTGTCAAAGCCTCTAAGAGAGTCGTTGTAACTTCTGACGCATCGGTGTTAGCTTGCCGTTTAGGTTATTCAACAATGTGCCTTCTCACATTTGCTAGTGCTGAACGGATGTTCAATGGCATTGCCCGGGAAATACGTGATCTCTCGGATCTCTCCAAAGAGAGCTTCTTCCTAAATGAATAACATTCAGAATACTCAAATTAGAAAATCCCCCTTCCACCAAATCCACTCAATTTTAATCCATATAAATTCGTAATCAAACATAGAGATTTTCGAATCTTTATACTATGCCAAAGTTTATGTTTTTCCCCATAGATTTACACGATAACACTGCTGCCTGTTGCTATTTGTGTACTATTACTATTATCTATACTAAAGAGGTTTAATAACATTTAATAGCTCTGATCGACAGTCGAATGTTTTACAATACAAGATAACTGCTGCTGCTGCTGCTACTTAGTAGCTAAGTAATTATCTTTAGGACTACCAATTAAACTGTAAATAACACTTGGGCTTCGTGCGTATAAGTATATTTATGTATTTATTATTGTTTGCTTTTTTTTTAGATGATATTGCCAATAAATTTGCCGATGAATATATGAAATTTCTTAAGACTGGTGTAGAGTCGGCTACATTGAAACAAATATCCACCCAGCTGGGTAAATCTCATAGCAAGAAAGATATTTTTACCACTGATATCGCTGAACTGGGAGCCATTGATCAATTCTTCACCTGTACCACTTGTCGAGCCTTAGGCAATGTCATTGGCCGCACTTTTCGCTCAAGCGATGGTGAATTGAATGGTCCCAATGCTGAAGCCGATACGAAATTTGCTATTATGTCGATTTGTAAACGTTTGAAAATTTCAACGCCAGAAGTATGTTCGGGTCTCTTCGATCTCAATTGGCCAATTATACATTATATTATTATGAACTCGAATGCCGATACCCGTTCCTTGTGTGGCACTTTGCCCATTTCGTTTTGTAAAGTTAAGCAGCCCGAATACAATTGGACTCTGACGATCGATAGCGGCAAGGGTCCATTGACATCGGGTAAATCGGATGTGCCAAAGAAAACTGGCAATGATTTGGTTATAGTCCACCTAACGGACATTCATTATGATCCTGAATATAAAATTGGTTCATTGGCTGAATGCGAGGAGCCTATGTGCTGTCGTTTACCACTGGCTAGTGGCTCGGCACCTGAAACTGGAGCTGGCTATTGGAGCGACTATCGTGATTGCGATTCACCTATACACTTGATTGAGAACGCTTTAGATAGCATTAAAGATACGCACGATAAAATTGATTATATCTATCAGACAGGTGATATTGTGCCCCACAACGTATGGTCTACCACCAAGGAGGGCAATAAGGCTATGTTGACGGAAATACATGATCTGATTGAGAAAAAATTCAATGGCATTCCGGTGTATCCCATTGTAGGCAATCATGAACCTCATCCAACAAATGTGTAAGTTTCAAAAACACTAGTATACAAAAGAAAGATAACACAGTACAACACATGATTTTGGGACTCAATTCTGAGAACTGCACATGAAAGAAGCCCCAAAGAGAAGAAGTTCTGCATCATTCGTTTTGTCAAGTTACATGCCATAACAATTTAATATCGATTTGAAGTTAGTAAGTATCATATAGGGGAATTTGTTACGTTTTCGGCTCTTTTGTTATATGGTGGCGTATGATTATCATAAGTAATATTCCTCGTAAATCATACGCCACGGAGTACAATAGTTTTATAGTAACTGCTACAAAAAAAACCCAGTTCAAAATCATTTGATAAATGGAAAAGTGAAACTGTTGCTTATGTAAGGAAATGTTATATGAACAGATTAAAGAAATTGTAATTCTTTTAAATTTGTTTCAGCTTAATCGGACTAGTGGCTCTCGAGTTATGTCAAACAAAAGAGCATAAAACGTGACAAATTCCCCTATACGATACTTACTAACTTCAAATCGTTATTAAATTAATATGGCTTGTAACTTGACAAAACCAATGATGCAGAACTTCTTCTTTTTGGGGCTACTTTCACGTGCAGTTCTCAGAATTAAGTCCCAAATGAGCTGAAATTTTTTTTATTGTGTAAGGCCTTAAGTTATCGGTTTTTAACACCCCAATACGTAAGAATATTTAGCAACTTATTCATCTAACTTCTCCAATATTTCCTCATTTCTCAATTTTTCTTTTTTTAGATTTGGTCACGAGAATGTTCCCGCTGAACTAAAAGTTCATTGGTTGTATGAACATTTATGGTCTGTGTGGCAACGTTGGCTACCCGCTGATGCCAAGGCCACAATTTTAAAAGGCGGCTACTACACTGTTTCGCCTAAGCCTGGATTCCGCATTGTGGCCCTCAACAATAACGATTGCTATATCTTCAACTGGTGGATTGTTTACGATGGCAGTGCCACTAGTCAACCACAATTGGAATGGTTGCATGACACCTTGTTGGCTGCCGAAAAGGCTGGCGAGCATGTTCATATTTTAGCTCATATTCCAACGGGTTCTTCGGATTGCTGGACGGTGTGGGGTCGTGAATTCAATCGTATTATTGAGCGTTTCAGTGACACAATCGGTGGAATCTTTGGCGGTCACACGCATAAGGATGAAATGAACTTGTACTATTCGCAAAAAGGACATCCCATGGGTATTTACTGGAATGCTGGCAGCTTGACTACCTACTCGTATAAAAATCCCAATTACAGATCATACGAAGTGGAACCCTCAACATATGTAAGTTAAAGAGTATGTTAAATACAAATAATTCTAATAATAACTTTTATATTGGTTTCCTTTTCTAGCAAGTTGTTGATCACTCCACATGGATTTTCAACTTGACCGAGGCTAATGAACATGGCGCTGAAAGCAAACCCAGATGGTTCAAAGAATACCAATTCAGCGAATTTACAAATGATCTCAGTCCTGTTGGCATTAATGCTTTGTATGAAAAAATGACAAAAAATCCTGATATTTTGCGCAAGGTTAGTAAAATTTATATACAAATTTTGAGTTTTGTATAATATTTATTATCCTGTTGTTATGTTATTAGTATTGGGAATACAAAATGACTTCTGCCGATCCCAAACTTGCTGTTGGTTGCAATGATCGCTGTTTGCTTAGTACCATCTGCACACTGGCCACTACGATTTATGATGAAAAGACACGTTGCCAAGAACTTCAATCAAATTTAAAAGAAACGGTTAGTAGTCAAACTCTAGTTTAAGGATATTGTAGCAAATATTTATTATTTCTTTGGTTTATTTTTTGTAGCTGGCTCAGGCATCTACTGAAGCACCCGTTACACCAACTTCCACTAAGCCTGGTGAGTCCACAACAGCTGGCCCTATTGAAACAACTACACCAGAAGATGATGGGGCAGCTTCTCTCACTGCTTCAATTACATCCGTTGTAGCAATATTGTATTTACTAAAAGAATTCTTATTGTAAGCGTAATAAATTTATATACATAGGTAAATTTTTTTTTAATTTCAAAGAAAATATTTGAATACCAATTAATAGTCTAGGTAGTTTTTAAAAAGTTGTGTGAAATGAATCCAAAACTTCCTGAACATGTCTTATGGGCTAAGTTTGAAAATTGGGCCAATTCTGTTCAGTAAAATAAAATAAATAAAACCTTGAATTAACCAGAATTTCTTTTTGGAGGTCCCCAAGTAGCTCACAACGTTCACGAACCTCGCAAACTTTATAAGGACCATGTTTTACGGATATGCACCGAACTCTCTACAGAGAAGGTGCCTCTATCCAACTCATAGTCAGCAAGAGACTTCGGTCTCGCGGTTTAATCCTGTAAGTGACCGAATAGTCGCTATTCGCATCCGGGCAAAATATTTTTACATTACGCTGATTTGTGTAACACGCCCCGACGGAAGTCAAAGATGAGGACATTAAAGGTGCATTCTTTAAGCGCCTGGAGGAAATATATGACCTCTGCCCTGTACATGACATTAAATTTGTTCTAGGAGATTTTAATGCTAATATTTTTGCATAAAAAACCACGCTCAGGTAATCCCTGGTACGGTAATGAATGTCGCGAAATGTCTGAAGAAAGGATGGCAAAACTGCAGCCAATGGCAACGCGTGCAGTGACGGAGCGTTATAATGAGAAGAGGAGGGAGATGATACGCCACTCCAATACTCCATAAGTGGCGAAATTACACAAATCATCGACGATGGAGTAGACTGTCCACAACCGGGTAAACTCACGACCGACCAGATATTCACACTAAAACAAATCCTGGAGAAGACCCAAGAAATGCAGATCGACTCCTACCATCTGTTTAACGACTACAAAGCTGCATTCGACAGTCGGACACGCCAGAAACTATTAGATGCTATGCCTGAGTTTGGTATTCCCACGAAGCTGATACGACTTTGCGGGATGACACTGACTGACACGAAGTCTTTAGTGCAAATAGGCACAAATCTAACAGAGCCATTTCTACCAAGCGAGGCTTCAGACAAGGCGATAGTCTGTCATGTGAGATAATCTTGATCTTTTAATGAAGATGATCGTGCGAAAGGCAGCGGTAAACACGACTGACACCATCCTACTGACGTATGAGGATGATATAGATATCATTGGCCGAGGACTGCGGCCTTTTAGAGAATTGAGAAGTAGACGGCAGAAGTGGTCTGGTGATTAATGAGGGCCAAACCAAGTTACATATTTGTTTTAACGAACAAAGAGTTTTCTCGTTAGGGACGCTGCGTGAACATTGAGGACAATAACTTTGAAGTGGTAGATGATTTTGTCTACCTTGGCTCCGCCATAAACAAAAATAATGTCAGCCTGGATATCAAGAGACGAGTATTGGTCGCAAACCGCTGCTATCCGTCACAAGCAGGAAGAGCACTAGAGCAAACAGCTAATGAAAGTAATGCATAGATAGAATTATTACACAGTGACAGTTTTTTCCTAAATTTTAAATTAAATGACCGGACTCGACGATTGTACCTTTATTCGGATACGAGAAATCGAACTGCATTATTAGTTTTTTGAGTTATCACAAATCGATTTTCGCAAACTATCAGCCATGTTCTGGAAAGCAATTCGGTTTGAAAACAGAGCAAAATCGGTAAAAATTTATAAAAAAGTACATATTACCTTTTTACCGATTTTGCTCTGTTTTCAAACCGAATTGTTTTTCAGAACATGGCTGTATATTTGGGTTTTCGGATAAGCAGATTTATAGGATTTTCTCGACTACCACAGTATAAATCATGTGTTTTCTTAATTTTAAATCAAATTGGGATAAAAATGCTATTATACAATTAAATAAAACAAAAATAACATCAAAAACTTAAACAGAATATTCTAGCTAAAAGTCATTATCTGCAAACAATTTATATTCTCTTTCAGAGGCAAAACTCACTTATGGCGTTAACAGATTGTCTGAAATTTTCAGAATGAAAAAATTAGAAAATCAATGTTTCTCGAAAACTCTAAAACTGCAGGTATTAAGTTTTACTTTCAAACAGACGATATCTTGATTGTAAAAACACTGAACACTGGATTCGTCTCGAAAATATCTTTCGTTTGTGTATCCGCACATTAGGATCACCAAAACACCCAAAGGAACCCTTTTTTGGGCTCCCTAGGGCCCCAAAAACCCATCATGGGCTTAAAAATACATCGTTGGATTGGTCTTGAAAATATCTTTCATTTAAGTACCCGCACATAGGGGGTCAACATAGAATCCAAGGGGCCCACCCAGGACCCAACTTTGACCTAGATTTTTGCATTTTATGGCGTATTTAGGAGGGCGTGTCATATTTTTTTGGGCTCTCGCCCCTTTTTCTGCACTTTTGTCATAATTTCCAGCCATATCTCGGCCAGTAAAATGCAATTCAGTTTTGAGGAACGCATATTTCTCATAATTCGACTACCTAAAATCATTACGATTATAAAAATTTAACAACAATCGTATTTCTATTTAAATAAATATTATTATCTATTTGATAATTGCCAATAGGAAAGATCTTAAACCGAACTATGACAATATCATAATTCACTACAGATCAACAAAGAAAATAAGTCAAGAGCAATGAAAAACACTGAAGGTACACAGAACGGGGTTGGCACTTTGTCACTAACAAAACTCCTGTGCAATTGTTTCCGATGGACACATGCATAGGCAAGGGCTTGTGTGTGTATTATGCTGACATGTTGTGCGCTTCGAGGATGCTTTCTTCGCACCGTTGGGAAAAGTTCTCATTAGCTTTGAGATGCTTTCTTCCCTTAAGGTTTGTGATGATAGAGGAGAAGGCTCAGCAAAGGGCGCTGACGAGACACTGTGGTTAATGTCGAAATGACGTCATACGCCTAACCTGCTGTCACATAATACATTTCACAACTCTTATTAATAATTGTCAATGTGAAAGATCTTAAACCGAACTATGACAATATCATAATTCACTACAGATCAACAAAAAACAAATCAAAAGCAACCTACAATAATTTATTTAAAAATAAATTTATAATTTATCTACATTACCTTCTTATTTTCAGTGTATTAAATAAAAATAGCAGTAAATAATATTAAATGTCGAGGTTTCGCTCATTCAGCTTTGTTCAACGTTTCCACAATTGAACTCTTAGAAATCACATTAATTTAACTAGGAATTTAAATAGTTTAACTAGTTGGCAACTACAAAATACACAATTATCACACACAACATCCATTAATGGACGTGTCTTGGCTTATTAGCCAAGACACACTAACTTATATCTAAGTTTTAACACGACACATCACCGAAGCTCTCTGCACTAACACGATTAACGTAGACAACGGCAACAATGGCAGCACCATTCATGCACACACAGAACCACACGACATTAAAGGCAAATGTTAACTAACATGTTTTTGCTTTATATCTATCGTTTGACGATAGAATTTCAATGGATTTTTATTAATCTACACTTATTAATTAAGTGTATGCAATTTCTTTTAGAAGACCTTTGTTAGGAACACTTTATTTTACGTTTCAAACGAGAGCAACAAGTAAACGAACTAAGAACGCGCAAATAACTGACAAAATGTAACAGAGTTGCCATTGTATAGTGACAACAGAGAATGAACTTTAGTGCACTGAAAAAAATTGTGTAGTTCAGCAGTTTAATTCTACCATGGAAATTACTTGATGATACTGTTAAAGGGGTCTAAATCAGAAAACAAACGAATTCAATTCATTTTACTGGCAGTTTTATTGACGCTTAACATTAAAGAAGTAACAAATTAATCTCAGCATTTAAAATATAATGAAATTAATATAATAGGATTTAAAAAAAAATAATCGAGTTTGCATATTTTTAATGAAAATTTTTAAAATATACCATAAAACCTTTGGAATGTATGGGCATTTAAAATGTAATGAAATCAATATTGAAAGATTTTGCTTATATTTTATTAAAAATATAGACAATTTTTAAATAAACCTTAAAACCCTTGAAACAATGTAAGTATTAAACTGAAAGAAACCTTTGTCTGGATGGGTCCTGAGACAAAAAAAATTGTTTTTTTTACATTGGTTTACTTTTTTCATTATTTTTTATTATATTTAGTCATATTAATATTTTATTTTTTGAATTCTTTACGAGCATTTTTTATTTCTATATAAAAATGTTAATAACTTTTAAATATGTAGTATTTTTTTAATATCTGTTAACAAAAATGGTTTTTGTATTTTTCAATGTTTTGATAAATTGTTAGTAATTGGAATAAAAATTGTTTCTTTAGTCTTTATAATTTGTTCTTACTTATTTACTAATTATTTTTTGTGTTTTTGTTTTCCATTTTTTTACTAATTAAAATTTGTTGAAATTTTGTAATAAAATTGTTGCAAAAACTGAATAAATTAAAGGGAACTCGACATTTAAAAAAATAGGTAGCACCACAGGTGAATATTTTTTTTTTGGGTAAATGGAAGATTTTTTTTGGCTAAGCTCCATGACCTGGAACAGACACAAAAAATTATGAAATAACAATCAAGAATGCAATAAATCGAAAAATAAGCCATCGGACGAACCAATGTGTGGGCCACTTTGGGTCCAAAAAAACGGCAAACCTAGGTATTCTTGGAAATAACCAAGTATGGATACTCAAATTATGGGTATTTGTCCCACGAATGCAGCGGTATAAATTTTTGGTTGCGACGTCTATAAAGTCAGTTAAAATTATTTTAACTATAATATGGGAGCCTTTTGATCCGACATCCGAGACCATATATATGTCCATTGTATTGTAAGACATTTTATACATTTTAGAAAAAAATATAAATAATCATGCACAAAAATAAAATAATAATAAAAAATTGCCAAAATCGAGCGATTTTTTAAAATATAAAACTCCTGGGGCGCCATTTTAGTCTTACATCATGTGCAGAGTTGGACAAAAATTTAAGTAGTTTTCTTTCCTTAATCTACTCAACATTGCGCAACTTTTGACACCAGTTTTGCGAATAAATTTTAAACTTTTTTGGATGGAAGATGATATTCAAAATATTTTTTTTTTGTGTACTTAATTATTAATTACGCGTCATTTGAGACCTCGCGCGAATTTGGGACATCCTAAAGTACATGCTTTGCTCACTATCCAGATATATAGATATAGTAAATATATTAAAAACGCGCGAATTTAACAAATTTTTTTCGTTTTTGTTAACGTATTTATTTTAAAACAATGAAATAATAGATTTTTTTAAATAAAAAAATTTCTGCAACAATTTTTCAAAACCTCGATAACTAACAAAGTTATTGGAAAATAAAAAATATCATGATCTATCAAAAAAGTTCAATTTAATCGTTAACGCTCAATAACCCTATACAAATACCTCATGTTTTCCTATTATTTTAACCTCTACTATTAACTTATTAAAAAATCAATACTGATATCAACAAACCTTCAAATGAAATGACCGAAATTATCTAAATATGTCTAAATGATTTTAACTGCTGCTTGCAAAAGCATGAATATGGTGGTACACATATAGGTCTGTATTTGTTCAGAATTGCCATTGTTGGAATCATAGTGTTAATGCCATTAATTCAAGTACCCACACATAGTAGGTAACAATAAGATCCTAAATAAAATATCTTTTAATCTTTACTTTTTTCCAGCCAGACTTTGCCCGGTAAAGCGCAATTCAGCTAAATAATAACTAACACAATTTCATATTTCTCAATTTTACAACAATCTTATTTCTATTAAAATTTATATTTTTATGAGCACTATAATAGTTTATTAAAAAAAAACTAATTTGAACTGTACATTACCTTCTAATATCCCAAATGTTGAGTTTTCGCTCATTCCAATTTGTTCGACGTTTTCACCACTAACCGAGAAATTTCATAGTTTTACGAGTTAGCACCAACAAAGTACACATTTATCACGCACAACGTCTATTAGCCAAGACACACTCACGTACATCTAAGTTTAAACACGACACATCACGGAAGCTCTCTGCACTAACACGACTAACGTAAACAACGGCAACATTGGCAGCACCATTCATGAACACACAGAACCATACGCCATTAGAGGCAAATGTTAACCGACATGTTTTTGCTTTATATTGATCGTTTCGCGAATTTTAATGGTTTTTTATTAATCAGCACTTATTTAATATGTTTATGCAATTTTTTTAGAAAACTTTTACTACGAACACTTTATTTTATGTATCAAACGAGAGTAACAAGTAAACGAACTGAGAACGCGCAAATAACGAAATAACTGGCAACTGACAAAATGTAACAGAGTTGCCAGTGTATAGTGACAGCAGAGAATAAACTTTACAGCACTAATAAAATGGCGTAGTTGAGTAATTTAATAAATGAGCGGTTATTATCAATAATGGTAATGGAAATTACTTAATTATATTATTAAAGGAGTTGAAATTATAAAACAAAGGAAATCAATTAATTTTAATGCAACTTTTATTGACATAACATTAACATTATAGAATATTAATTATAAATTATTATGATATAATTGAATTTTTCAAAAAAGAATTCGATTATATATAAAAATATATACAGTTGAAATGAAAATCGTGTTTGTATATTTTTAAATGAAATTTCTTAAAAAACACCATAAACGCTGAAACAAAAAAAAAACATAATTGATCAAAAAATTAGTAGTATTTGGCACTTTTCTTATATTTAAAAAAAAAAACATTTTTTTCTTAAAACTAAAGTGAAACAGTTTTACGAATTTGAAAATTTGTGTTAAAATTGGTAAGAAAGTAAGAAAACAAAATTAAAATATAACTGTAAAATTGATAACACAATTAAAAGTTTTCTATTAAAAATTAAGTTAAAAAAATAACTAATAATCTTATATAAAAATTAATGTGCTTTAGAAATTATTGTATTTTCCATAGACAAAATCAAAAATTCGGAATATATTTTAATGCTTTTTACTATTGAGTGAAAATATTTTTTTGTTTGTTAGTTTGGAAAACATTTTTGATTTAATTCGCGTTAATTACACATATTTATTATGATATATTATTTGTTGGCAACAAAGTCGCGAACGGTCTATTGAAAAAAAATCTATTCTAATCCATTATATATGATTAAATATTTTCACTACTGCTCCCAAAGGCCCCATTTTAGGATTCTTAGGTCCCCATGGACCCCAACCATGGTTTTCAGTGTCCTGAGTGTCAAGAAAGAGAGAAATTTTATCGCGCGATTTTTAAAAAAAAATTTCATTGTCGTAATTAATTTTATTTTTCTTTAGAAATCTTTCCATTTTTATATATGACGTAGTGCTTTTTAAAAAAATGGCACGATTTGAAAAATTTATTTTAGGATATAATTTCATTTTGCTTTATACATCTCTCTATTTTTATATTTTTTCTATTCTATTTCTTAGGAATATATACACTCTGCGTTTTGTAGTTGGTCTCTGACGTCGGGTCTCAACGCCCCCATATTACATGGTGAAGTTGGCCCTAAATAGGCTTATAGACGTCGCACTAAATAAATAATGGCAGCTCTAAATTAGTGAGATAAATACCCTTTATTTGATTTCCCACACTTGGGCACCCTCAAGTATACCTAGGTTTATCGGGTTTTTAGACCTTGTGGGCCATTTGGTCCGTCGACGGCTAATTTTTCGATTTGTCGCATTCGTTTTTTTTTTTTTCTTTAATTTCGGGTTTAATTTCAAAAATTTTTGACGCCTGCCCCGTGTCCTGAAATTCAGCCTTCCGTTAATTGGTTAAGTTGTTTTTAAATTTCCGTAATATTTATTGTAATGTATTCAAATCGTATAATTGTTTCAAATAAATAAACTAAAAATTACAATATAAATACCTAAGCACTTTGCATTGTGCAATATTTCCTCTATATTCCTCTTCTCTACATAAATATCTCTCTATTGCCATTACAGCATCTCACAGGGCGGCTCCCTGTCAACATTAGAAATAAAAACGCTAAATTACCACTTGTTAAGCCAAACCCCTTACATTAACATCACTGCCATCAGCTGTCAAGTGTTTTATACGATTAGCAAAAAGAACTGTACCTGCTCTGATAGATGACGCGCAAGTCAATGCTTTGGAATAAATATAGAAATTTACATATGCATTTTGTATTCTCTCCTACTGCCATCTACATTCAGTGATGAAATTAAATTTCTCCCCCTCGTATTTGTTTTGTTTTTACTGTTTCTTATTCGCCATCTGAGCGCAGTAATGCTCTCTTTCCTGATGTCACTGACAAAAGAATAACACAAAACACCAGTAACAAAACGTCAGACAAAGGCGAGAGACCAACTCATAGCAGCGTAAAAGCGTAGAATAAAGAAAGAAAACATAATTTCCTACAAATAATTACAAAGCAATCATAAGTGACGCCATTTTTCTACATAAATCATTATTAATTCACTACTCCTCATTATCTGTGCAAAGTTTTTCGTACCCGAGTCGAGTGTAGACGGTTTCGTGTATCCGTGTATTTCATTTGCAATTTGCTGAGTTTCCTCCACCCGTTCGAGCATTCCTTAAATGAGTTTAATCAATTTCCTCAATCCCAAATTAAAACCCTCGGTCGAGTGCGATGCCGTGTGTGAAGATGGCTATGGGGTCTCGAATCTGATAGCCGACGATGCGGAGCAGCTGCAGCGTGGTTTCATGGCGTTCGCCGTGACTAAGCCACCGATCGAAATCGTTTTCGACTTCCCCAAGGCCATCGATTTGAAGGTTATTAAACTCTGGAACAGTCACGGTGCTCTAAGGTCGACAGCCTTTGAAGTTCACGGCAAGTATGAGGGCATTTGGGAACGCGTCGCCTATGTACGTGACCTGGCCAAAGATGTTGACTCGCTGACATTTTGCTATCAGAGCGACTACAGTTCGAAGAGTTCCGAGCAGCAGCCCAGCGAAAAGATATTCTTTTTTAAGACAGCTCACAAAATGCTGTCGACCACCAACAGCATCAAACTGACCATAAGGGCGACACACAAGTGCCCACCCGTGCTGCGTAAGGTGCAAATTTGGGGGTTGCCAGCCCGTGCGCTGGAAAAGGCCGACCGAGAGCTAATCAAAAGCATTTGGAATGAGATAACAAACCCCTATGACTACGGTGGTCGTCAGAGGGATGAGGATGCCGGTCAGAGGTCGCCATCCAGATCGATACCGGAATTGAATAAAAATTCGACACTCAAGATACCGGAGGAATTCCTTGATGCCATTACATGGGAATTGATGGTATGTATGGAACGCATCAGTATGTGTTTTTTGTCTTATTGATTTTTGCTGCCTTATTCTTGTGGCAAAATGTAATTATAACCTTACCAACCAACCAACCAGTGCACACAGGGGATGTATGTGTGTGTGTAGTATACATACATATTTCGCATTATGCAAGTACCGAGAAGCATTGGGTCTGTCGGTCATCATCACTCATTCACTACATTGTGTATATACAGTAATGTGTAGAAAGGGACATGCAAAGACGAGTGCTGCTTGCAACAAATGTTGATGGTGTTTTCCATTTTTAAGGGATTTTTAAATTGTTTGAATTGGCTGCAGTGGCTAGCAATTATAAAATGTATATACGTCAATTGTAGTTATAGTAATGGAAGGATATAACGAATAAGATGTGTAGCGTCTTTGTAGACCGCAAAAGGAAGCCTTGTTAGCATGCAAAATAAAACTTTGTGAAGTAAAGATAAAATATGTAAAGAATATGGGACTGGGGAACTTTACATTAATTATCCTATATTACAAAACAACATTAAATATTAAGAAACTTTATGGAGTTTTTATACTATGGATGACCAACATGATGGTCTTCTTAGGGTGAGATTTTCCATTTGAGTTATTTTTTTTTACATATCAGTAGTCTGTTTACAAAAACCTTTTGTATAGTTAACTCTAAGAAGAGTGGATCTATCGTAAATTTCGTCCTTATTAACATTTTAAACTTCTGTGATCAATTTATAAAGATTTTATTACGAAACTCAATAAGCCCCACAAGTGTGCTCATTGGATTACATAGTCTTTTTAGATTTTCCTGCGAATCTAAAGATTCCTTCCCTGAAATGAAAGAAAGGAATAAAATTACGGGAAATGTTATCACGGGGGATAAGAAGCTGAAGGAATTGCGGCACCTCAATTGGCTTAACCATAGATCAATTGGGCGCAACAGTGTGATCCTAAGGGAGCAGTTAAACAAATGCATCCTATCGTGAGGGCATGGAGGTCATCTGTTTAGTGTGCCGAGGATTAGCCTTTCGCGGTAGCAGTTAAGAATACTGCTCCAGCCGGCTCTAAGCTGCACCAGGGTTACCCTAGATCTTCTAGGCAGCTGCCCTTTACTCGGATCGTCCGCTGGGATGTTCGTTAAGGACTCTGTTACATCAATATCCTTTTTTGGCCGTTAACACGGCTTCACAATGTAACTCTTTTTGCGCAGCTGTGATCGACACTCTGTTTACGTCAGATGGTATAAAGTTTTGAATGTCAGAACTGAAGTGCCTGAACCCCATGCGTATCTGACGGGGGAGAGCATCTTCCATCAATAAGTAATGGTTGGGGTGTGTTGGCAGGTGGCATGCCATTAAATATTGTCGCCTCAACAACAAATTGTATTGTCGCACCGGCAAAGCACTGGTCCTCTCATGGAGATGATCCTCATTTGTCGTTGAGAGGCATCAGAATCAAAAGTGAGAAAAGGGGAAATATGAAGCCATTGTCAATGTATGAACAAAGATATGCGTTTTGTTACGATAGGGAAATCACCGACAAAAATTGTGTATATTGTAAGTAGCACTTTTGCTTGTCTGAAACATTGAGCTATCCGGATTACTGAATAATAGAGACGGTCACTTTTTTGCGTGGACTGCACTAAGAGCAATTGAAAAAAGATTATTGTCATTTGAGATGGTTGACTGTAATGCAGTGCATAAAAAATGGAATTTTTAACAGCAGATGTTGATCAATTTTATACATATGGTGGTGTATATGAATTTCCGTAATATCATATACAAATATGCATACAGTCGAACTTCTCTATAACGAACTTTTTCTCTATAACGATTTTTTTCTTCAAAAACACAAAATTTTTCTGTCCCTTTGACACATTTTTACATCTATATAACGAATTTCTATATAACGTAGTTTTCTTTATAATGAAGTTTATAAACAACACAGCTGGTGTTTTGTGTACCAAAAAAACCTCTTTGTAGCGAATTTTGTTTAGCAGTCGCATTTATAGAATCAAGAAAAAATGTCCCGGATAAAATATGCTCCCTCCTTAGAAGTTGTGAAGATTTTGTAGATGAAATAAGGTTTAATGTATGTATAAATTAGTATGTATCGAAATAACATCTAAATGAAATAAAAAGCTATAGTTTACGTATATAACCAAATAATCAGTAGTTCCTCTATAACGAATTTTCTCTATCGGCGATCCCCAGTGACTACGTTTTACAGAATTTCGACTGTATTTCCAAGCAACATTCTTTTATTCTAATTATGACGTAAGTCGAAAAACATTTAATTAAAGAATACAGGGTTTTGTAGCTGCGGCTATGTGGCTTTTATTTTCTTCCTATACAGGTTAGAGATTGTCTATTATCGCCTCAACAATGGCATTGCCCTACCTGCCTTGACGGCAAAAAACCTACTCCTGTTTCAACAACATCAACTAAACTGCTGGTTTGCTTGTGTTTTTTGATTCCTTTCGGCATTAAGCGGAGAGACAATATCTACCCAATCAAGTAATAATAGTTCGGAACTCAGTCCACAATTGTTTGTTCTTCCATAGAAACAACTGTCTCAATTAACATGGAGATATCAAACCTTGGGAGTATTGTCCCATTTGAATTAGTATAAAAAACAGTTTAAATGTTCCAGTTGGGTAGATGATTTTAAATTTGCCTTTAAATTTAAAAAATATTTGCACATATGAAGCGAACCAATAGATAAAAGCATCTCATTACTTATTTTATAAAGTTCTTGATATAAAAATGCCCGAACCTGTTTTTAGTTCGAGATTTCGATTCGAATCGATTGCGGTAATTCGGCACCTAAATTCTTATGATGCCTATTCGTTACCCTCGTACTTGTTTCCAGTACTAACTTCAAATTTGATTTTTATTGTTCTGAAGAGGATGGCATCTTTACTTTATCCAACTAGACCTTTCCCGGGCACGAGCATTTCAGCCGAATGCACTAGTGAAAAGTATACAAAAAATTTCGACCTAGCAGGTCATTGCCTCGGTTACAAATCATTTGAATAATGCCCTATAACAGATGTGACTCATACATGAACCTGAATTCGTATGATGCCTATTATTTACATTCGTGCTCATACGATTTTAAGTTCCCATTACTAACTTCGAAATTGATTTTTGTTGTTCTGTTACTGAATTGAAGAGAATGTCATCTTAACTTCATCCAACCAGACCTTTCCCGGGCACGTGCATTTCAGCCGAATCCACTAGTGAAAAGTTAACAATTTTTTTCCGACCATGCTGGCCATTGCCTCGGTCACAAATCATTTGAATTATGCCATTTAACAGATGTAACTCATACATGAAGTGTAATGGACGCCCATTCGAAATCGGTTATCTTTAATTTTAATACTCGTGGCTAACTAAACGCGGCATAATGATTACAACTTGCAACAATTATGTGTTCAAACCTCGATTAGAATACCTGGCATTTAACAGCATTACCTGAGTCTAAAGTTAGTCTCACTGTCTGTCATAAAAATATGATCCGATCTTTGACCAGGCGAAGACCAAATAAGTGTATACATTACTGAAAATTTTGCAAACAATCGCATTTCTGATATTTACTCATTTCATTTCGTAATACAAATAGGCAAGTTTATGAACAAAAACAATATTTTATTGGATTCAACAAAAAGACACAACATCAATAATGAAACAAAATAAAAGTACATACTACATACAAAAATAAGTTTTTTTTACCATTTGTCCTTTTCAATCATTAGCAATTTAATTTTCAAATTACTTCCCCATCGATAATTGACCTTATCGCCATATTTAGCTTTGACCCGATGACAAGGTACCAGTATGGCAATTTCATTTCTTTCCACCGCATTGACGACCGATGCAATAGCCTTTGGTGTCTTGACCATAGCCGCTATTTGACCATAAGTTCTTGTCCTTCCATAGGGTATCTTCAGCAATGCCGACCACACATCATTTTGAAATTTCGTACCATTCAGAACCACGGAGACACATTTCTTACTCCTTTCAAGTGATGCGAAAACTTGTGCAGTTTCCTTGGAATTTTCTAGGCATTCTGTATCTGGATAAAGTTTTTGTATATTGTACGCAATTTGTGTGATGGAACTTCCTTTGGTAAAGTGTAAGAAATAAATATATGTAACGTCGTCCTCCAAAGAGTACCCCATTACAATTTCACCAAATTTTGTGTCAACAAAACCAAAAAATATGTTTTTCAACGGCTTTTTGGAAAGCTCAGCTTTTACTTGGACGTTTTTAAACATTACGTGAAGTGTTTGCAGCCGTTTTTATCGAAATGCGCATTTTTTTAAATATCTCTTTCTTGAGCCGTAGCCATGCCAGATGGGTTGTGTTGATGAGAAAACATGTACTGTACCACGAAGTAATAAATGCTCACAAACAGTGATGACAACTTTACGGTAATTAGCGCTCAACATCAGGGACTAAGGTTCAGGGTTACCGTTGAAAAATTTCAAAAAGTGGCACAAAAAGGGGATTTTTTAAAAAAAGGTCGCACAAAAAGTGGATTTTGTTTTAAAAAGTCGCAAATTCATTTTATTTAATCAAAACAATAAAAGTAAATAAACATAACAATTAATAACAAAAAAAAAACTCAGTCTATTACATTAAGATGTAAAATATACTAAAAAAAAACAATAGGTTACAAGGCACAAGGAATATGAATATATGTTCGGAGGTCAAAATTGAATTTTTGTTCAAACAGATTTAAGGCCTTATTCATAATAATTTATAAACTTTATAAATTTTTATAAATATGGCTGTTATATTTTAGAAACTTAACTTTGATACTTTTCTTCAAGTACCTTATTCTAGCTTCCAGCTTCGAGTCCAGCAAATTCAAAGCTGACTTATTAGTTAATTTACTCTTCATCAGTGCCAACTTTGAAAATATACGCTCTGCGCAAGCACTGCTTGTGGTATTTGTGTCATTTCAGGTCATTCGAATTATTTTTTAAATTTACTCCTATGTACCAAAAAAAGTCAGTTATCAATGTCAGTTATATTAAAGAGGTATTCATAAGATTTATCTATTGGTTTACACTATAATAATTCAAATTCATATTTGAATGCCAAAGAATTTTTTGTAATATAACTATATTCAGACACTATATCAGAATAATTATTGTCTTCACAAGCCTTAATAAAATTAGGGTCTATATATCTTACAGCAATCAGTCTTTTATTATTTATATCAATTCTGAATAGTATTTCGTCAGATAATTTTTGGTTAAAATTCAAAATGTTGCTCTTTATAGCATTTGCCGATCCCAAATTAATTGCCGCGGCGCTTTTATTCGACGGTAAACGTTACAAAATAATGAGTACTTTTTCTCCAGAGCAACTCTGAAACACAAAAATGTATTAAATTTTTAAAAAAGCATAGAAACATTATGGGTTGTGCAAAGTCGCAGAAAAGGGGATTTGTGAAAAAGGGGCAGCAAAAGTGGCATGGCTTCATAAAAGGGCCAAATTGCCACTTTAGTCGCACAACGGTAACACTGCTAAGGTTTACTACTCAGTTTACTCAGCAAATTTTATGTTGATGGAATCGAAAAATATTATTTCAGTGGCAAAAAATATGTTTTTCAACGGCTTTTTTAAAAGCTCAGATTTTACTTTGACGTTTTTAAACATTGCGTTGAGTGTTTGCAGCCGTTTTAATCGAAAAGCGCATTTTTGAAATTTCTCTTTCTTGAGCCGTAGAGATGCCAGCTGGGTTGTGTTGATGAGAATACTGTACCACGAAGACACAAATGCCCACAAACAGTGATGACAACTTTACGGTAATTAGCGCTCAACAACAGCAAATTTTTTGTTGATGGAATCGAAAAATATTTTTCACAGGCATATTTTAGATGTTCAGATTTTACTTGGGCTTTGTTTAATATTGCCTGTATTGTTTCAACCATTTCATTGAAATGCGCAATTTTTAAATTTATTTTTGTTGAGTTTACTGTACTACAAAGTGACAAATACATACAATCAGTGATGTCAACTTTTAGGTAAATGAGGCTCAACAAAAAAGATGATACATAACTTGAATAAAATTGCTATCTGCTACAAATAAAATATTAAATTTGGATTTCTCAAATTTTTTATAATTTCTATTATTGTTTATATTTTTGCCATAATAGCGGTCGACTTTGACCAGATAATTCAGAGCTTCACATTTACATTTTTCTTTTATGCCGCTTAGAAATCAACTAAATAATAAAACAAGTTATTCGTAAACAACACCGCTGAAAAATTCAGCTTATTCGTTGCCAATTCGATGGTATTTAATGTTTTTATATTTTTGACGCTCACCGCGGGCCACTCATTGCGTGGCCTCGCCCTAAGACAATTTGTGTCGTGATCTTGGAAATCTTATTCTTTGACTTGCTATCAAAAAGACTTTTATAAATATAATGTTGCCAGGTGCTTCAATTAAAGACAGTTATTCCCGGTAAAGCCCACTTTACACTGGCTGACAAGTCTGTGAGTTATAATGTCTGCTCAGACTTATCTCCCAGTTTAGGGCGATGTATTCGGTCTGCGCAGACTTGTCTGTAAAAAATCAAATCGATTTTGATTTTCCTAAATCTGGACAGACATGTCTGATAATGTAGGAACAGGTTCGACACACTTTTTTCATGTCAAAGAATATTTCAAAATGAAAACAGAAAAAATCGTTGAATTCATATAAAATATACAAATAGAAGTCAAATAAAGAAATCTTTCAAGAAATTAATATTCAGAAAGTGTTGTGATAAAAATAAAATATTAATTTAAAGCTTCGTCCGCTATACCGTCATGTGAAATGCTGGTGAAAAATTAAAGTTCGACAGATATGTTTGTAATGTAAGGGGGAGGACAGATGTTTTGTCTCCCAGACATGTCTGCCAAAAACGCACAACTGTTTTTTGCTGACAAACAACTAACAGTACTTTTGCCGTTTTCCGAAAAAAAAACATATTAGAGTTGACGTAATTGTCACCGTTTGTTTGAAAGAACCGGTTTTCGTATTAAGATTTGTTTTTTTTTTTGTAGGGGTTTCCGCGTTTTTTAATAAATTGCCAGTCTCACTGAGAGTTTTTAACGTTAAACATGATACGTACACATAAAAAGATTAACCAATATGCTAATTTGATGTTTTTGATAAGCCTTTAATAAATGTATAGGTACCTATATGTATTTATGACACAAATAAAAGATTGCAATACAATACAGGAGCTGTATTTAAATTCCAGATTAAAGATAATCTATTATTACTTGGTGCGCCGAGTTGTAAACGGATCTCAGAAGAACATATCACTAGATATTAAATCGGTTTTATAGTCATAAAAGTTGTGCATTTGATATTGTAGAAGAGGACGATCAAAACTCCATTGAAAGTTGTAAATTATTATGTCCCCATCATTTCTTTAAGTGCAGCTAAATGAATCGAATTTTTTTCAAGCTGTGACATTTTATTGAAGTAAATATCATGTACAGTATGCAAAACCCATATTCGTACACCCACTAAAAATTGGAAATTAATGAACTGTTCAATACAATAAGCGCATTTTTCAAAATTTCATATAGATTTATTATTTTTATGGTAAAAAAAGCTCATATATTATTAACTCATAAATCAGACGCTAGATGGCGGAGTATTCATATAATGGATGACAAAAGCCGTATTCGTACAGCTGGCAACGCTATATTATTGTTGTAGTTAACGGGAGTTGTAAACGAAATTTTATTTCTGTGCTTCCCCTTTTTTGTTGCTGAAGACTATATTATCAAAAAATAATAAATTCAGTGCAGTTATTACAAAAACTTCGTGACATGGGTAGAAAATCAAGCGAACTTTCGGACGAACAACGAAAAATAGTAATAGATCTTCACATTGATGGAAAATCTTTACGGGAAATCGCAAAAATAATGAAGCGCAGTGCTTCTACAATACAATACGTCGTTTCTACTTACAAAAAAAGTGGCCAATTTAAAAAAGCGCGACGAAATGTAAACCGTTCCAAGCTCTCATGAAGACACTGCTCATTTCTACATCGTCAAATCCGCATCGATACTTCTATAAGTGGCGTACAACTGGCTGCAAGTTTGGAACAGGACTTTGGAATTCGCGTTACACCTCAAACAGTGCGAAATTACATCAAAAAAATTGGATTTAAAAGTCGGTATGCGGTGAGAAAACCATTTATTAGCAGGATAAATAAGCAAAAACGGATTGTGTTTTCAAAAAAATACCAAAATAAAGACTATAACTTCTGGAAAAGATGAGTTCAAATTTAACATAAAAATATCATAATAATTTGGCGAGAGAAGAACACGAGCTTATTTAGCCACAATCTAGTTCCCACATTCAAGCATGGTGGAGGCTCAGTAATGGTATGGGGGTGCTTTTCAGTAGCAGGAGTTGGAAATCTGCATTTTGTTGATGGAATCATGACAGCAAAGGACTACATAAACATTTTAAAGCAAAACTTGAAGCAAAGTGCAGTAAAAATGGGCATCTCGCACGATTTTATCTTTCAACAGGATAATGATCCCAAACATACCGCGCTAGATTCCAGACTTTGGATCCTGTATAACTGCCCCAAATACCTAAAAACACCACCTCAAAGCCCAGATCTCAATCCTATTGAGAATTTGTGGTCAATTTTTAAGAAAAAGTTGAAACATTACTACATTAGAAACGTAAAGGATTTAAAAATAGCTTTGAAGACGGAATGGGCTAATATATCACCCGAATTAACATCCAAACTAGTGGAATCCATGCCAAGACGTCTAAGCGCTGTCCTAAAACAAAAAGGATATCCAACAAAATATTAACTTTAATCCTATTGTATAATATTATTAATTTGATTGAACTTTCTACTCTGTACGAATACGGCTTTTGTTATCCATTATATCAATACAACGCCATCTAGCGTCTGATTTATGAGTTAATAATACATGACCTTTTTTTTACCATAAAAATAATAAATCTATATGAAATTTTGAAAAATGCGCTTATTGTATTGAACAGTTCATTAATTTCCAATTTTTAGTGGGTGTACGAATATGGGTTTTGCATACTGTATGTATGTATTTCATAAGACAATACTATAGGGAGGGATAAAATGCTTTTTTTATTACACCGCCATTTTGTTGTTTATTTTATACCGTAATCAAAGCGGGATGAAAATAGATTAGCACCACCGTCATTTTATAGCCGAAATGGTATTGATAACTTTTGTTCCACAATAAACTTTAGTAAAAAAGTTACCATTTGAAAAGGATGCCAAGGCTTAAGCTACAGGCTTATACTATAATGAAGGCTAGACAACAAATCCTTCAAAGAACATTTTGAGCACCGTAACTCATGTACTTTTTTGAATGACTCAGCTGTTATTTTTGTTGATCTGTACAAATATTTATAAAGTTTCAATGTATATTGTTGCTCTTAAGAAGTTCTTGACGATTATCCTGATAGACGGCATAGAAGAGGAAACTGCGTTGGAAGTGGTCAGTTATCGAGTCTTCATAAAAGCTTGATGTAAATATAAGGAGTATGCATGGATATGAAATCTTACATGGGATGCTAAATAATTGCAATTGACTGGGCGCTCATGTTATTTCTTTACTTCAGTATCACTCTGCTACTATGATGCCGACACTGTATTTTCAATTTTGTCAACTGGTTTTGTGAAAATTTATTATTTCAATTCTTTACAATGTTCTTATCGAAGTTAATAAATTTTATCTAATTTCATACCGCATTTCAATAGATAGAGCTAAAATTCCACAGCATCGCACCACCATTTTGATATTGGTAACAGTAGCCAATCTAAAACCATCCCTATATTACTCCACATTCGATTGATACAATTTTGGCTAGACAACAAACAACACTTCAAGCACTTTAGGTATCGCACCCTTACATTATTTTAAAGTTTCCCATCATTATTCTAGAACATGGCGTTTACGCTTTTTTTTATGATTTTTTTGTTAAATTAAAAATTATACGCATTTTTTTTTAATGAAAATTATTTTTTTTTTATTGAATTACATATAACAATGAACTATAACAAACATAAATTTATATAGAGCAAAGAAATACACACAGAAGACACATTACAATTTATGGTCATCTCACTGCTGCTCGTCCAAAAGTAACTTCTCCTTCAAATCGCTTCCCCAACGATATTTATTCTGGTCATTATTTTTGGCTTTGACACGATGACATGGCACTAACAGGGCAATATTATTTTTGGCCACGGCGCTGGCCACAGCCATGGTCGCACCTGGGCTGTTAATCATTTCTGCTACTTCGTTGTATGTTCGTACCTCTCCAAAGGGTATCTGGATCAATGCCATCCACACTTGATTTTGAAACTCGCTACCATTTAAGACGACAGTTGCACGCTTCTGCTCCTTACTTATTTGCGCAAACACTTTTTCAGCTTCATCAGAATCTTCTGTGCAATTTGCATCGGGCCATTGTTTGCGAATAAGACCGGCAAAATGTGCGATTCCCCATCCTTTGGAGAAGTGTAGATAACAAATAAGTGGAACGCCGGCTTTTGTTGAATGTGCCAATGCAATTGGACCAAACTTTGTGTCCACATAACCAAAAGAGATTTTTTCCAAGGGTTTAGTTAAAACTTCAGCTTTTACTTTAATATTTTTCAACATTTTGAGAGAAGTATTTTTTTATTCTTTTTATTTGCAAATAAAATGCGCAAGTATTAAAATTCTTTGTTGCTGAGCGCTGCAGAAGACGAGAACGAATGATTGAATTGGCGGTGACGCTTGCAGAGTGTACTGTATAATTAGAGAAACAGCAATTATACAGTGTTGCCAATCTCACATAATTTGTTGCTTTTTGGCGCAAAGGGAATAGAATGAGATTAGAGGAGTATTTGCAAGTTGGTAAAAAGAAGCTGGAAAATAAGTTACTCTAAAGGTGCGTTCAGACTTATTAATGAAATAACAGGCAACTAAAATATTTGTTAATGTCAAATATACACTTACCTCAGAGCTGTGAAAAAGTAATGTTTTACCGACTGAAATAATCACCTTTATGGAAGGCGAATGGACTCCTAAATTATGGTAAGGTAATCTCACTGTGATTACAAAAAATTTCTAATTATTATAATAATTTGGGAGTTAATGGCTTATATTTACATATAAGTTAATGTTAACCAAATAGATAATTGGCAGCAAATATTTGAAACAAACGTATCAACAATTGAATTTCGTGGAGTTCAAATGTGTACCAAAATTAAAAAATTAAAAATTATACAAAAAATTTACAATTAAATTATTGGTTGATTATAAAGCCCACTTTAAGCGCACTTTACACTGGCAGACAAGTCTGTGAGATATAATGTCTGCCCAGACTTATCCCCCAGTCTATGGCGGTGTATTCGGTCTGCGCAGACTTATCTGTAAAAAATCAAAACGATTTTGATTTTCATAAATCTGGGCAGACATGTCTGATAATGTAAGGACAGGTTCGACAGACTTTTTTTCGTGTCAAAGAAAAGTTTCTAAATAAAAATAGAAAACATTTTTAAACTAGTTAAAATATGCAAATAAAAGTCAAATCAAGAAATATTATAAGAAATTAACATTCAAAAAGTGTTGTGCTAACTTTTTGTGAAGATAAAATACAAATATTGGGCATGTTCCGGTACACCGTTCGTGTTTACTGCTGGTGAAAAATGAAAGTTCGACAGATACGTCTGAAGTGTAAAGGGGAAGACAGATGTTTACAGGGATTTTTTTTGTCTCCCAGACAAGTCTGCCAGTGTAAAGGGCCCTTTATACTGGCAAACAAGTCTCTGAGATATTTTGCCCAATATTATCTTCCATTTTAGGGCGATGTATTCCGTCTGCGCGGACTTGTCTGTAAAAAATCAAAACGATTTTGATTTTCGTATATCTGGGAAGACATGTCTGATAATTTAGGGACAGGTTCGACAGACCTTTTTGTTTGTGTCAAAAAAAATTATAAAAAATAGAAAAATTGTTATTGTGATTAAAATATACAAAAAAAAGTCAAATAAAGAAATCTTTCAAGAAATTAATTTTAAAAAGTGTACGAAAATTTTTTAAAAATTAAAATAAAAATGTTAGACAAGATCCGCTACACCGTTCATGTTGACTGCTGGTTAAAAATTAAAGTTCGACAGCTACGTCTATAATGTAAAGGGAAGTCAGATGTTTATACGGATTTTTTGTCTGCCTGTGTAAAGTGCCCTTAATTTATTCCGAAAAAATATGTTTTTTTTCAAGTATTTTTTTTAATAATTATCTTTTTTTTAAGTTTAACTAGGTTATTTTTCCACAAATATTTACGTTTAACAAAATTCCATGCTTATTTTATTTGAAACTTATAAAACGTATTACAAATATATTTACTTTGCAAAACTTAAAAATAAATATAATAATAATTAAAATAAAAAATTAAGCAAAATTAAACATAAAATTAAAAAATCATTTTTTATACAAATTACTAAAAATTTAAATAATTTTCTATAAAATCAAAAATAATTTATAAACAAATAAAAAATATTTATATATATCACTGTTACCAAAAATTAAATTTAATTATAAACAAATAAATAAAAAAAAAAAACAAAAATTATGAAAATACACAGAAAAAAATTATTGATAATCAAAAATTAAATTACTAAAAATTCACAAAAAAAATGTTTTTAAATTTTCCATATTTTTTTGCAAAACAAATTGAAATCAAATCAAAAATAACGCGATTTCAATAATTTTTTATTTTTTCTCGCTTCTCGCTTAAAATTTCTTAAAATTTATCACTCTTAACAATTAAAAGAACAAACAAAAATTTTAAAAACTTAAAAATCCTAAAAATTTAGATAAAAAATTATAATCAAAAAATCGCGCGAATTAAAAAAATTGTTTGTTCCTATTTGAAATTAATTTTTTTCATATATTTATATCTTATAAGAGATACTAAAAATACGGGCACGGCAAAAATCAAAATTATATAAAATAACAATGAAAACAATAACACAAAAATTTATAAAAAAAAAATTATAATAAAAATTTAAATAAAAAAATAAATAAAATAAATACGCGCGAATTGAAAAATTTTTTTTTTCTATTTGAAATCAATTTTATTCATATATTTAAATCTTATAAGAGATACTAAAAATACGGGCACGGCAAAAATCAAAATTATATAAAATAACAATGAAAACAATAACAATTACAAATTAAAAATACTTAATTTTATTTATTAATATTTTTAAAATGAATAAAAAAACACAATAAAACTAAAAAATTAAATTACATTAAAAATGTTTTAAAAAAATATTAACATTAAAGTAAGTAATTTATATTTTAATGTCTAATAATTTATCACCATTACGAAAAATGTAAAAAAATGTGTAAAAAAGAAAAAAATATGTTAAAATAAAAAATGGAACTTTAAATCAAAACAATATTTTAAAAAACAATTAAAAAATTCTGCAAAAAACTCAAAATCCCAAAAAAAAAATATTTATAACTGCAATATAAAAAACTAGCTTTAATTGCAATTAAAAACAAAAAAAAATTTCCAAAGATTTTCTCTCAAATTAAAATAAAATTTGCAAACCAAAACATAATGTTTTTCCTAAATAATAAATATAAATATTTATTTTTAGTTACCTAAAATTGCGATTTTACTATAATATATTCCAAAAAAAAATTTATTGCTTCTTTTATGTTTTTTTTTTTTTAAATATTAACTATTTTCGTGAAACTTAAATTTTAATGGAATAAGCCATTACAAATATACTTTTTTAAAAAATATTATTGTTTTTATATTACAATTTTTTTTGAAAAATTTCTTATTTTTAATGATGAGAAAATTAAAAAAAAAAAGACAAAAATTTAAATTTAAAATTTCTCTACCCCAATAGCAATTTTTTTAAATTCCTTATTTTTGACTATGTAAAATATTAAAATTTAATAAAACCCAAAAAATAAAAATGTATTTGTATATACATATTTGTTTTTTTATTTAAGTTTTAAAATGAAAAAATTTTTAAATAATGTCTTAAAAATTGTTGTTGGCATGTAAAAAATAAAATAAAGTTAATTCAAATTATTAAAGAAAAAAGGATATAATTCTGAACTGAAAAATATCGTTTTCAAAAAACAGCAGAAAATTATAGTTTAAATTTCCCATTTCCTAAAAAATTAAAACGGACGTTTATATGAAAATAACGCGTATATCAAATTTGTTACATATATTCTATATCTGCTGTATTTATAATGTATTTCATCATATTGTTCTATAAAAAAATATGGTTCAATTGTTTAAATTAATTTATTATAAATTGGTTTATTTTACTTTAATTTATTTTCGTTTCTTTCTTTCAGATATTTCCTACGGTTTTACCCTCCGGCAAAGTGGTCGACCAATCTACCATCGATAAGCACTCCGAAGAGGAATCCAAATGGGGTCGTTTGCCTTCTGATCCATTTACAGGTCTCGAATTTACAATTCATCGCAAGGCCATCCTTAATTTAGCCCTTAAAGCACGCATCGAAAAGTTCCTAATGGAAAACTCTGAACAGTTTAAAACAGTTCCACGTTCATTGGGTAGTTCCCGTGTACGACGCAGTAAAAATAGACATGCCTCGCAGTTTGCCAGTCTCTGCCAGCAACATCACTCAGCCGGAGCGTACTCATCGCTGCTAAAGTCGTATCGAACTACGGCAACCGCTACACTCTCATCAACAGCCGACGCCGGCAGCGATTTGATTGGAGCTTCATCTGCCACATCCTATAACATGCCAGCCAAAAGGGCACGTCTCATGGAAACCTCAACCACAGGCACATACTCAACGTTGGCGTCTGCCCATAAACCGAGATTAACTAAAAAGTACTCTACCTCGACAACTTCCACCTCATCCTCGTTAATGTTGGCCTCCACTGCAACACAGACCTCAGCAACGGCCACCTCGTCTTTTACAACATGTTCCACTTTGACGCTTGAAGCAAACAATGCTGCTGCTGCTGCATCAGCACCACCGGCAACAGCCACCTCCGCTATAGATCAGGCCATACAACAAGCTTTACAGAAAATCACTAGATTTTCACAATTGCCTCTGGCGGCCGAGCCAACCAAAACAGAGAGTTGCATTAAATGCCAGAGTCCCCAGTTTGCGTATGAAATACGAACATGTCATCATCTGGTGTGCCGCGAGTGTTTGGTCTCACTCAGTCAACAGGAAAAATGCATTTGTAACGAGCAATTTCGTTCGCACGATGTGGAACGTTATCATAAATTGTGAATAATTAAAGGAAAAGCGAAAGAGTAAAATGAAATGAGCCAGTTCCAAGGAACTCCAGAAAATCATTGGTTTCTTTCTTAAATTATAGTTTTATTGGTAATATATTCTTTTCAAGCATTAGTCGTCAATTTTGTTTTATCTAGTTTTTTAATGTCAGGTTTTTTTTTGCATTATACAATTTATTATACAATGTATTAGTATTTAAAATTGATTTAGTTATTATAGTTTTAAATATACATATATACACACACACACATAAACTCTTTAAAATATCTAAACTGTTACTGAGATGTGATATTGATTTCTTTTTTTTTTTTCCTATAGTTTTGTTCATTTTTTTGCTAAATTTATTTATTTATTTTCTATTATTATTATTATTAACAGTTTAAAAAAGTTGAACAAATTTTGCTTTAAGCAAACAAAAACTCTGATTAACATTTAAAAGAATAGTTCTAAAGTTTAGGGATGGCTGTTGTTGTTAGCAAAATGTCAATGATACAGTATGTGGTGAGACGACGCGACTTTAGCTGTAGTTATTATACATTCATACAGTCTCTGTTGTTTGATATGCACTTAAAACTAATGCCAAACAATTGTGACAATTATGTATCTTGATTTTTAAATTCCTTAAATATCACGAATTGGAATAATTGAATACATTTAGATTTACATCAACTTTTAGTTTACAGTCCAGCTTTTTCGATTTTACAAAACAATATAATTACTAGCTAATTTACTTAATCAATAAGTCTTTTTATTTTGCCTCTGAAAGCATTCTTTTTTTAATTATAATTATTTTTTTTTTTTGATGCGTTTGATGGGGATTGTTTTTCCAATATTTTTATTACTATTTATAAATTTTAATTTAAACAAAATATATTGAACTGAATGCTTTAAATAATTTCGTTTTGTGTCCAAAAATTTTGTTGAACGGTGAAGAATATTCACAATAGGGAATTGTCAGATTATTTTATAAACGTACTGATACGTACCTTTGCAACTTATCAGAACTTTTTCTATAACTCATTATAATATACTGCTTTAGCATTAAATCGCCCGATTCTAAATATTACCAGGGTACTGAGTGGCTCAATAAAATACATTCTGGTACAAATAATAGTAGTTATTGGTACAATTAAAGTACTTTTAGGTACAATAAAAGTACTTTTGGTATAATAAATTTACTTTTCGGTACAACAAATGTACTTTTTGGGACAATTAACTTTATTTTATGGTACAAAAATAGTACTTTTTAGTACATTAAATTGTACTTTTTAGTGCAAAAATATGTACGTTTAAAAGTTTTTGTTACATTTTATAAAAGTATTATTTTGCTACAATCAACGTTCCTTTTGGTACAATAAAATTACTTTTTCTTAGAATAACAGTATTTCTTGGCCCAATAAAAGTACTAGTTAACCCAATAAAAGTAATTGTTGGCACAATAAATGTACTTTTCGGTATAATAAATGTACTCTTTGGCACAATAAATGTCCTTTTGGTACAGTAATAGTATTTATTGGTCCATTAAAAGTTCGTGTTCGTATAATAATGCATTTTTTTGGGACCTTAAATTAACTTTTTTTGCACAGTATGTATATTTTTTTTTTTTGGTACATTAAAAGTACTTTTTAATAAAATATATTATACATTTTGGTACAATAAAAGTACTTTTTGGTGCAAGAAATTACTTTCTAGCACAATAAAGTAATTGTTCTTTTTGGTAGAAAGCACAAGTACTTTTTGGTACAATAAATGTAAAAATAAAAGTATTTATTGATACAAAAAATTAACTTTTTGGTACTAATAAAATATATTTTGATGCAAGAAAAGGACTTTCAGTCATAATAAATAAATTGTACTTATTGGGTACAGTAAATCTAATTATTGGTACTATAAATTGTACTTTTTGGTACAATAAATATACTTTTCGTAACAAGAAAAGTACTTTTTGGTACAATAAATGTACTTTTTGTAACAATAAAATTGTTGATACAACAAATTGAACTTTTTGGTACTTATAAAGTACTTTTTGATGCAAGAAAGGACTTTCTGGCACAATAAATAAATTTAACTTTTTTGGTACAATAAATGTAATTTTTGTCACAATAAAAGTACTTTTTTGTACTATAGAATTAATTTTTGGTACTATTAATTGTACTTTTTGGTACACTAAATTTAATTTGTGTTACAATAAATGTGGTTCTTAGTACTTATAAAGTACTTTCTGGCACAATAAATAAATTGTACTTTGATGTACCAAGTACAAGTACTTTTCGTAGTGAAAAATTATTTTTTGGTACAATGAATTAAATTTTTCTGTATATTAAAAGTACTTTTTGGTACTATAAATTGTACTTTTTGGTACAATAAATATACTTTGTGTTACAAAAAAGTATTTATTGATACAACAAATTGTACGTTTTGGTACAATAAAGTTGGTTTTTAGTACTTATAAAGTACTTTCAGGCACAATAAATAAATTGTACTTTGATGTACCAAGTGCAAGTACGTTTTGTAGCTAAAAAAGTACTTTTTGGTACAATAAATTGATTTTTTTGTATATTAAAAGTACTTATTGGTACTATAAAATTAGTTTTTGGTACTTGTAAAGTACTTTTAGGTACTTATAAAATACTTTTTGGTGCAAGAAAAGTACTTTCTGTTGCAATCAGTAATTGTTAATTTGGTACAATAAATGTACTTTTTGTTATTATACAATAATAGTACTTTTTGGTACTATAAAGTTACTGTTTGGTACAATCAATTGTACTTTTTTTACAATAAAAATATTTTTGTTAAAAAAAAAGATTTGGATTATTCGAAATAAATTCACTTAATTAAGTTGTTTTATACTTTTTCCCCCAAAAATTATTGGCACTTATTTATTGATTCTATTTTTTATTATCCTTTGTGGACATTCTACAAATTTTTTTGAATTAATACTATAATTAAATTACAACTTTGTCCAATCTTTTAAATCTCAAGTAACAGTGTAACACACACACACACACACACATATACATAACACGTATCTATATAAATTATAACTAGTGTTAAAACAGTTAATGGAAGCTTTAAGTCGATTACTGTCCTGTCCAATGGGAAAAATTACCAATTCGATCCTTGATATATTCATACTAGTTCTCCTTAGACAATGAATAAGTTTACCTGCCTCATTTAACATGAAGATGTTCTATAGAATGGAAAATTGTTTCGTTTGAGCTATATCTATATATACTAAAGAATAAGTTCAGATATTTTAAAAAAAAAAGTTTGATCTAATACGTTTTTGAACTAGTATGACGATGGCCTGCTGAGCGTACTTAGATTCCAAGATGGTTTGGCTGAACCCATTAAAGTTTAGGCTTTAAAAGAGGCACATTTTATACACACGTCTGCCATTCATAAGTTCTGTAAAGAAATCAACATAGATTTTCCATGTTTTAGAAAGCAAAAGTCAACATACTTTATATAACCTGTATAAGACTAGTAAATGACCGTTATTTCACCATCATTTAAACTTACAGCTTTTAGTTCAAAACGACTTGTTGCTACCAACTGTTGGACTTAAAGCACTTGCTGCGTTTTTACAGTCGCTTAACAGCTCGACGCTAGACAACAACAAACCAATATCATCCACCGTATTGACATTTTCTCGTTTATAGCTTTATTATATTTAAATATTATAAATATTTTGTAAAAAAAAAAACAAAAACAAATTAAGCGTTTCTTTAAAAATCACAAAGCATATTATATATGATGGTATTTTTTATTACAACAATTTTCTTTTGCATATGTTAAAAAACAAACAAACGATTCAAAACAACAGAGCCCTCAAATTGAAATGAAACAAATGTTTCCTTAAAGAAAGCTAAACAAAAATCAATAATCAACAACAAGAAAAATAACATTAAATGAATTCAAATTTAAACGTATTGTTCGTTTTGTTTTTACGTTTTGTATTACAACATTTATAGAAAATATATCATATATATTTTTACAATAAATATAATAACATACATACAATATAATGCATATAATACATATGGTATAATATATAAAAAAGCAACTAATAGAAATTTGAGTAGTTTCATCATTAGTGCGCATAGTGTTTAAAATAGTTTATTATTCTTATTGTAATAAGTAAATATAAATGCAAATTTTAGTTGTATCATCATTAACACTACAATGGATAACGTCATCGTGGCAGCAGAAGTAGGAGTAGGAGGAGGAGAACGATGAACTTCCGTTTGGCATATATCAATAAAGATTCAATAATAATTACTAATTTATCATTATTTACCCACAAAAATAAAACAACAACATACATATATATAAAATATCTATTTATATACAACAACATACATATATTTTTATCTAAAACGTATCTCTTATAAACAACACCACAACAACAACAACAAAAATACATAGATTTGTAAAAGTAGCTTTAACAAAACAAAACAAATGAATTATAATTAATAATAATAATAAAAAGTCGTATCGTATTAATAAATACAACAATATTCATATGAAGAATAACAAAATAAATATAGCTGAATTTCATGAGTATTTTTATTTTATTTTTTTTCCCTAAAACTGGGTAGTCTTTGATTTATAACATAAATTTTATATGTGACAAAAGTCCAAGAATCATGTTATATCAATTGACATGAAATAGTTTTGGATTAATTATTTATTAACTATTATACAATGTTCACGAATTTATATAGACTTAGATATCCCAACCATTTGAAGATGAGATCCCAACATAATCATAGTGATTTCGGCACATTTAGTTCCGAGGAAAACATGAATAACTATTTGTTAACCGATTTTACAAACAAGTATGCGTTTAACTCGTGAATAAAATAGTAAACATTAGGGTGTCCTTATAAAATAGGGGCTACAAACTTCATCAAACTAACAAAATAGTGAAAAAATTACAAAAGTTTGAAATTTCGAGGCAAAAAACAAACAGATATGACAAGTTACCAATATAACTATATATATGGTTGGAAAGGCCGCAGTCTCTTCTTTCTAAATCCACTGAGAAATTTAAAATCGGTTGATATACAACCACGTTACTGGCTTATAAGTGCGTAAAGGTTCGAAAAACCGGTATCAACGTGGACTTTATGAGCTATTTAGGTTGCCTAGACACGTTCAGATTGGATTGATATGTTCACGAAAGTTGTTTATCTTTACCAGGGCTACAATTTTGACGAACAGTGTTAGAGAAAAATTTGGACTCCCTCAAAGTAATGCTCAAAAAAGTGAAAAAAATAATAAATTCTTCTTCAATTTTTTTTGAAAAAGGGCAGAAATAAATAATCATAAAGTAAATAAATTAATAAAGTTAGTACGCAAAACTCACAGATACTTTATTGCCGAATACAGTTTAGCGCTATCACGAAGTATAAGTTAGCTGTTGGACATAAACTGATGACACCTTTTTTCATGGGGCTCACTGATTTTGAGGCCCATAAAAAAAAATTGGTCACCAATCTCGCCAAACTGAGTATAGGGTTTTATTATTACCCTGCAATAGTAGAATCAAACCTATCTATTCTATCCCGTTTTTGTATTTTACAAAAAGTCGTCATTTGTTGCATAGTGTTATCAAGGGAGTTGAACCAAAAAATTTAAGTATTTAATATTTTATTTGCAAAACATTATTCAGACTTAGGAAAAAGTGTGCCAAAAAGAACCTTCAATGTACCAGAAAGTACTTTTACTGTGCCAGAAAATACCTTTGTTGTATCAAATTTTTCGGAGTTATATTCTCTCCGAGACCTGATCACCGGATTTCCTGTAAAGCGTTAATTTCAGCCTTTGATTCTTCGAAGACTTCTGCCAGTTGAATGGAGGCACATGGTCTATACATTGTTCTAACATTCCGGGTGCATATCCTCAAATTATGGTCCTTAATTCGTTTTCGGTAGTCGTCCATATTTTAGGGGGTCTACTTTATTTGTTCTTACTTCTTTTCATTGCAATAGCTCAAACGTTGGTGGCGGGTTGAAAGGCCAGCGCACCACGTCGCAGTTTTCTCCTCTTGCCAGAATTTTATTACAGCCGCTCACTCTGGGTCAGACGCTGACCAGGGTACTGCTCACTTTGAGCCAACGTGCCTGGGTTTTAGGTTTCGCCCCTCACAGTTAGTCGTGCTCGGACGGATGTCAAAGGCACGTTTCAGGCGTCACCACGTGGAGGTACTCCGTCCGCAGTAGAACCATGAATACGGAGCTCTCTGAGCAGACTTGAAGTATAAGTGCCAAGGATCACTCTGGGTTTGCCAAGTTAAACCGATCAGAAGTTTTTACTTGCATCGACTCCCAAAAAGTACAGTTATTGTACTTTTATTGCAGCAAAATGTACATTTATGATGAGAAAGTACTTTTGTTGTATCAAAACGTATATTTATTGAACCAAAAGGTACACTTATTGCATCAACAAGTACTTCTATTGCACCAAAAAGTTAATTTATTGTATAAAAAAAATTATTGTATGGAAAAGTACACTTTTTTGTTCTAAAAAGCACATATATTGTTAAAAAAAATAACATTTATCGTAAAAAGTACTATTATGGTACCAATGAGTACTTTTATTGTACCAATATGTACTTTTATTGTATCCCAGAGTAGTTGTATTTTAAATATATTTTTTATATTTATATATACATATAATTTTTTTTTATTATATTTATATTTATTATTATTATTTTTTTTTAGCAAATAAGTTTTTTTTTTAATTTAAATATAATAAAAAATGTTGGGAAAAAGTGCTCACTTCTTGTAATCGAATTTTATTTTATATTATTTTATTTTGTAATGTAAAAAATGTACAGTAAGATGCACTAGATTGTTATAGAAGCAAATAATTCTCTTATTCAAGTAATCTTGTCATAAATTCTTTAATATCTTCTATTGAAATTTATTTATTTTAAAATTATTTTTGCATTTTTTTTAATTTTTAAATTAATATTTCTTAATTTAGTAATTTTAGATTTTTATGCAGCATTTCCTTTATAAAATTTTAATTTTTTGTATTTTTGTTTTTTATTATTTCTTATTATAATAATTATTTCGCATTTTCTTTATAAATTTAGCATTTTTTAATTGCCAATTCTTATCTTTTCTTATAATTTTAAAATATTCACTTTAGAAGGCATTAAACCTCTTTCAATAAACTAAAGATTCATTCCTAAACAACTTTCAATATTTTCGCAAATTTTAGCATTAAAATTACTCATAAAGTGCTATCTAATTTAACTGTCATTTTACAGTTTTTCATTTGTCTGAATTCACAAACATATTCATACGAAGAATTGGCATCTCTGTTTGCCAAATTTGTTTGTACAGTCCACCAATTGACAATCGGAACTCGGATTCATTCATAATTTAAAAAGTTCCAAGTGATTTGTGCGCCAAAAATTTGTTTATTTTTCTAAAAATTATTAACTGGATGTAAATTATTCTTTGAACAATGAACAATTGTGAAGATGACAAGTTTTCTACCCCGGCGCAAACAAAAACAAGACGTTTGGGTCTGCGTCGGAACAATAGCAGTGCAAAAAGTGACAGCCGCAGTAGTTTAAGAAAAGCGGCCACAACAACAATCCTTAATGCAGGAACTACAAGCAAATTCACAAGTGATACAACAACAACAACGCCATTGCAACACGTACAGAGTGATGTGAAGGTAAACTATCGGTATTTGCAAACATCCAATAAGAACAATAATGCCAAACAAGAAGTATCCGAGTCGCCGGGAACCCCAACATCATCGGCGAATTTGTTGCAGCGGCAGGCCGTGAGCACAAACTGTCGTCCTTACAGACTATCTTTAAGTAAACGAGTGAGAAAAAGAATGACAAAAAAACGTTTGGAGTTTCACTTAGCAAATGAAATCGAAAAGGAGGAGGAAGAAAGAAAAATTTGTCAACACCAAGAAATGAGCGACGAAATGATTGTAACCTCACAACAATGTAACACAGCCGCACTTACTCAAGTAAATTCAAATGAAATAAATAAAAAGAACGATACAAAGATATGCCAACAACATGAAATGGAGCGAATAGTGGACACAGCCTCGCCGTCCTTATGTAGCACAAGAGCTTATCATGAAATTCGCGCAGAACTACCCCGAACTTTAAATCCTAAAGAAATGTCTCACGGCGAATTGTTACATCACATAGAAAAGTGCCGAAAGGATCTCAAAGACCGTCAAGAACACTCCCGCAAAGTGCATGAGCTCCAGGAAGCTATAAGGATTTGGCAAACCGGATTTTCATCTGCTCTCAATCATTTGCAAGACAAAATTGTGCCTCGTGTGGATAAAGAAACATTACTGGAACAGCTACGTATATCCAAAGACATGATGAAGTACGTTAATGATTAATTTATTTGCAACAGAAAATTAAAAGAACGAAAAATACATGTATGCGCTCCTAAGGCTATGCTTCACTAATATTTATGTGGTCTTATGGGTCTCTCGGGATCAAACAGTTTGGGATCCTTAATGAAGTCCAAATCTTTATGATAGCCCGGCATCATGGCACAGGTTTGCGCCTTTAAAATGGATCTCTCCACCTCTGCTTGCTTTTGTTTACATAATCCGGTAATGTGGCGGCCGTAGATATGTCCCGTGTAAGGCGACTGGAACTGGGACAATAGTTTGACGTTTTTGTAGTTTGGCGTGATGTTGTGTTTGCATAAAATGCACACTTTGCGTTCCTTTTGGAAAGGATTTTCGATGTCGATGGGTTCATCGGGATTAGAGACTGCAACGTCGCCGGCCAATGAAGAAGAAGGCCTTAAAGCAGAAACGCTTAAAAGGCGTAAGCTGCTTGTCAAACCACTGGCTGCAAGAGGAAATTACGCACCGGATAAGTGATTGATCGTTCTATTGACTCTGTTTGTGCCATATTTACCATTTTGTGTAATAATTTTGGTTAAATTTAACATTTTGTCTGCTGTGGATGTAAATGAGAACCAAAGAAACTGATTGGTGAAGAACAGCTGAGGAAAGTGTGTGGAATCAGCAGCTGTCTTTGGGAAGTGTGCGGAAAGTAATTTGTATGACATCAAAACATCTAACGAAATGGCCAGGAGATGTCACTTCCGTACAAAAAGGTGTGGGTCTTGAATTAGAAACAAAATGCAATAGTACTGTACACATAAATTTGTATTGTGAAGGCACGAATAGAAATATAATAAAATATACAAATATTTTTACAATTATATAAAAGAAAACAAAGTAGGAAGTGTGTCAATTAGGGTTATTTCATATTTAATTAAAGTGAAAGAAATGAAAAGAAAAAAATATTGCCGCACTCAATGGTGATGACTGCAAAACTGCTGTGAGAGTCCAAGTCACAAGCGTATGTACTGTACTTATATTTGGTAATTATAAGGAATTGACAAAAGAAGAAATAAAAAAAATTCAAAATTATAAATAAAAAAACCAAATAGAAATGAAAAAGGAAAATGTGTAAATATACATGTTATTTAATAAAGTGAAAGAAATAAAATGAGCAAACTGCGATTCAAAGATTACATTTTGTGTTAAACATAATTACAAGAAAATAAAAAACAAAACAAAAAAAATAACAAAACTATGATAAAAAACGAAATATGAAAGTGTAAATATACAGTTATTTATTGATTAATAAACTGAAAGAAACAAAAAGATAAAAACATTAACCCACTCAATTGTCACAAAAGCAATTCTTATGCTCCCAAGTCACCAACAAAATATAAAGAGGTAAGTGTGATCATATCATCTACATATTAAACGATACATATGCAATGGCCAATACCGTTTTTTTTTATTATCAATTTGATAACACGAATACAAGTATTATGAATTATTAATTACACAACTGTTAGATCAATTTTAGCTACAAGACAAATCAATTTAAAATTGTTTTTAATAAACAAAAAATAATTAAACTAAAACTATAATCTTAAATGTACAAATATGAATTTATTTTATAAATAAAAAATACACAATCTTCCGTACAACGAATATACAAATTTGGGTTTGTAACCTTAGTCAGTACTTAAATTTGAGAAGTATTTTTTACATAACCAATCATTTACTTTTTCATTTAAAATCTTTGAAGAGATTTCATGAAATGACACAAAAGAACGCCGAGACACCCCAACATAATTTTGGGTCGTAGAACATAGTGGCATACTTCGTTTTAAAAGATAAGGTCAAAATTATCAGCTTTCTATTTTTGTTTGTAGTCGCTGTATTTTCCATTAATTTCATTACTTATTTACAAATCGAAATATATTTTACACAAATATTGCCCCTTATTACGTATGTCGTAGTCGACTTTCGACAACTTTCAACTGGTTTTTTATTTGAATAAAATAAGTTGTTAGAAACAGAAATGTGTAGTTGGGAATTTTCAATCATCTGTTCAAGAAGGACATGATACAAGCAAGAGCAGTCATATTTCAGTCTCACAAACGACATCAGCGATGCCATATTTTAAAAACGACAAAATGACGACATACATAATAAGAGGGATTATAAATTACATAGTCCAACACACTTTATCGAGGGTGAACCAAACCAATATCAAAAGATAGGTACGTGTATGCAAAATTTTAGGTGGGAAAATTGCCGGGGGTCCGTCACCCATTGGAACCTTCTGGGGGCAATTCCGGGGCAGATGTCGGGCTTATTGGGGATTTTTCCACAATACGAAAAGTTTCTCTTTAAAAACCGGGGATCGATTTTGATTTTAGACCCATGGTTTCTTGAAAAAATGTTCTTTATCGTAGATTACGATTTCGATAACCGCTTGGTCGAGAAAAGAAATTGACCCACTCTAACGTACATTCTTTGTCATATTCTGATTCAGGTAAAGCTTCCCAATAGAAGTAGTTGTAAAATAACCCTACAATTTATTTATTCCTATATTTGTATAGAGTTTTTTTCATAACAGTGATCAATAGTTTAGAAAACCCCTAAAAATCTGTAACGAAAACCTTCAGTCAACATCAAAGAGCAAAGCGTGTCTAATTCTCTCCTTCATCTTTTTATAGATAAAGTAGTAAGGTCACATGCCCTCTGCCCTTAAGACAGTTCAAAGCGTAAGTGAATTCATTAGATTCTCCATGTTGCAAGGAATTGCTTTCTTCTTCTGTGAAGAGAGTGGTATAGCAAATGCTCAATTTCCTCCTAATCGTCGCACAGTATGCAGTAGTCCTGCTGTGTTCGATGTAAAGGCCCTTACGTAACAGTCCAGAAATAAAACCTATAAGTTAGCGGAGTCGAACCCTATTTTCCGGCAGTGTTGAGAACGCCATCCTACATCCGTGCACCAATTTCGATTTAATAACCTTTGCTGTCAAAGCCGCACGACTATCCAAATACATTGTGACAGTTTCATCCAAATTCATTGCCAATATTTCTACCACAGATTTCATAATAGCGAAGATCGATGAAGACACCTGATCCTGTTCCGATAGACATGCCCTCGCAGGGTAGGATAGATTTTCAGTCTCCTCCATCAGGGATCAATATCTGCGAGAATGATGAAAAATCCAAAGTCGGAACCATAAAGTGAGTTCCGCTGTACAGACCTTCTTCGCATAACAGTATTGATGCATTACCCGACATAAATTGCCGCTAAAGGCCAGCTTCTCGTAATCTTATTGCACGTTCAGATTTAGTAAAGTATACAGTCCCACTTACTGTGTACTTTGGCTAGCACCCGTTATACACAGTGATGACATCCGCTATACACTATTTACCTTCATCAGTTTTCTATCTGTGCCCAATGTCCCCAACCCCCACCATACACGGAAGCAATGATTACTATGGGACGTACTATCAGTGTTGAAGTCCCCAGGTTTTCCGGCAGGCGTATAGTGCATTTTAACCCTTTTTCGTCTATTCCTCCGTGTTACGTTTCCAGTTTAATTTCCTATCAAAAATTACGCCAACATATTTTGTCTCAGAATAGAGCTTCAGTTCGACAACATAAAATACCGGCAATCTGAAACTCTCAATAAGGTATTTGCATGTGAATAGTACTTACTTACTTACGTAAGTGGGCCATTACAACTTACGAACGGGATTCGTAAATTCGAGGCAAGTTAGAGGCCTGAAGTATTTAAGAATTTCAGAAGCTTCGGTCTTCAGCGTGCTTTCTTCAGTTAGTCCTACTAGATGGTAACACGTCGGCAACTACTTGGTCCTTCCAACGAAATTGGGGCCTGCCTGCTCTGCGCCGTACTCCAGGCTCGCCTTCAAACACCTTTCTCGCTACATCCATACTGGCAATATGTTTATGCCATCGTAGTCGTTGGATTATGATTATGAATCTTTTAGCTACTTCGATGTCGTGGTATAGCTCATACAGCTCATGGTTCATCCGATGGCGAAACTCGCCGTCGACACAGATAGGTCCATATATTTTTCGGAGTACTTTTCTCTCGAATACTCCCAAGTTTTGTATGCCCCTTGTCGGAAGCACCCATGATTCGGCAGCATACAACAGGACGGGTAAAATTAACAACTGGTATAGCTGTTTCTTCGTATCTCGAGATAAGGTGGTATTACTAAAGTGCTGCCGAAGTCCGTAAAAAAACATTTATTGGCTAGCACAATTGTCCGCTTAATTTCTTGGTTGACACTATTTTTCTTATTGACGGAAGATCTACAACCTCAAAATAATAAACAATAATTGTTAAAGTTTGCGGTTCGTCCCCAACGAGAGGAATCTTTATTCGTCGAAATCATTAAGTTTGTTTTGCCCTCGTTGACCGCTAAACCCATTTTTGCTGACTCCTTTTCCAGTGATGAGAAAACTGCAGTAACATTCCGAAGATTTCGCCCAATGATGTCTATATCATCGGCGTAGACTAGTGGCATGTGGCTCTTGTGGAATATGTTTGCCAGGCATGTTGACAACATCCTTTCTCATCATCTTCTCCATAATTATATTCAATAGTGTACAGGACAATCTATCACCCTGCCTGAGGCCTCTTTCCGTGTTAAATGGTTCGGAGTTATCCTTATAAATCTTTACCGAGGATTTGTTGTTTTCAAAAGTACATCTGCAAAGTCGTATTAGCTTTGCAGAAATATCAAACTCAGACATGGCTTCATATAACTTACTCCTTATCAGAGAGTCGACGGCAGCTTTGTAGTCCACAAAGAGATGGTTGGGGTCGATCTGCTTTTTATGCGTTTTTTTAAGGATTTGCCGTGAATATTTGATCCGTCGTAACTCTGTTTTTTGTGGATTGACATTCGAACCACAACTTATGACCCATTCCGATTAAGCCCGTAAGTTATTCTGTATAAGGTCACTCAAAGTCAGAGCTAACCTCCCAGTAAGAAGAATTACCACGTCACCAGCATAGGTCACAATCTTATTTCCATTTCTCTTAATAATGCTGAGAAAGCCGTTTACCAAAAGTAGACAAAGCAATGGAGACAGTACTCCAACCTGGGGTGTGCCCGAGTCGCTAGCTTTCTTGTATTAGTTGTGGCAAGAGTGGAGTTGATTATACGATTTGATAGCATAGAATCAATCCATTTGATAACTATCGGAGGTGTCCCAGTAGCCCTTAACTTGCTGCCATTATGTCCGTGGATATTGCACTGTTGAAAGCCCTCTCGATATCTAGGAACGCCGCTAATGTAAACAATCCATTTTACAAGCCATTCTCCACATAACCCACTACGTATAAACCTATAAACGTTATTCGTTGCTTGATTTTTTATCTCATTTGGTTATTCTTGTGTCATAACATTTTTTCCAATACGAATACAAAACATTAAAAAATATGTTTCGTTTTTTAAACTTGTAATGAAATTGATATAAAAAAAAGTAATTGAATAACAAAATATTACATTTTGAAAATTGAAACACACGGATTTTTATTCCAGATATGCAGATCAATGTCTCTTGCTACACTCTCATTAGTCTTACCATAATGTACTTCATCCTATTTTCAGTGACTATGTACCTGTCCAGTTTGGCGAATGTACCAATAGATTTTACAGAGTACGCCTTTACCAAACTAACTGGTAACCCCTTTTCGGCATTGAACTAATAACGACAACAAATTGAGAATATTAAAAAGGAATACGTCAATTATTTTCTAGCAATTCACCAATCTCTATTGGTAATCTGATCGCTCACAAATATGTTGTAATAGTTTTTTTCTTTTCAAAGGGTAAATTAAATCAATGAGTAAATTTTGAAACGCTTATGAGTTAATTCACATAATTAACAATTTCAATAGCTATGAATGCCCACACACGCCATCATCTCAAATTGCCAACCCTAAACCCTTCTGCCAATATAACCGAAGACAATACATTTGAAATTCCCTTTCGCTCATTGGCAGTCTATTGAATGTCAAAGGCAATCGAATGTCAATTGTTAGAGAAAATGCAACAAAAGACGCGCTGAAAGATTTATTACCCATCTAGAGCTAAATGAAATTCAACGCCAGTACCAAAATGACAATGGAAAGCAAACAAACCAACCTTTTAACCCATTTCAAACCAGAAAACTCCCCACAAGAAAAACTAAAAAAACCGAACCGAATTCATACACACACATATGTATGTAAAATTAT